>CM056994.1:273007283-274207283 GCA_029891345.1 Dryococelus australis | reverse complement strand
ACGGGAGTCAAGAACCACTGTACCCGGACTTGCACCCAGGTGGATTGGGCCGGTACGAGTAACGGCAAAGATGGGGAATTCCACATTTCTGGTGAAACCTGGCCCGCGACGAGTCACGAAACATCAGCACGACGACCTGTGTATAACCCGCAAACCTGCAGGGAAGAGGGGTAAGGAGAAGCCGGAAAGCCCAGTACCGCAGTGTGCGGGACGTTGCGTACCATGTGGTACGAGGGATGACAGGAACAGCACGTGTCAAAACAACACAGTATATGTCTATTGCGGATCCTAGCGCAACTCAATAATTTGACTAGAATTCAAGCAAATTTCTCATTTTCAAGCAACTTTTTTCAAATTTTTCTGAAAACATGTTATATCGCTTCAATTTCACCCCCAAAATGAAGCTAATTTGATCCAAATATGCATTCTCATTCAGATGCACTTTTCTTTTTAAACGAGCTTCATTCACTCTGAGCAGTGTCCTTCTCGGGAGTGAGTGAAGCCAAATTTAGGTCAAAAAGACCAAATTTACTCTAAATGTGTAAGCCAAATTGATTAGGCAAATAAGATATTACAAGAAAGTTACTAATAATCTTGGAATTTCATAATAAAATATGATGATTTAGCTTGCAAATAAGGCATTAAAGAACCCCGCACAAAGAGTGAACACAAGTTGAAAATTGATTTTGATTTTGGCCTTAAATTTGATTGATTTAGAGTTGCACGTTGAAAGATTCAACAGGAAATTAGCTTGAATTTAGCTTGAAATTACTTGAATTTTTAGTCTAACTATTGAGTTGCATCTACTGAGTTTATAAAAAATGTTTACATATAAACACAATGTTTAAAAAAAACAAGACTCCTGTGGAGAAATCCCCATCTCCTCACCGCGCCATATTTACAACTTATTTTATGGTGAGGAGATAGAGATTTTTTTTGTACTTATTCCTATTGCATAGCATCTACACAATAGGAGCAAAGCAAGTTTTTGGCTCAAATTTGGAATGGTTTGGTGATAATCTAATATTCCAAATATGCCGGCCACACATATCCACAATATTAAATCATCTGCTCAGACCGGGGATAGAACCCCCAACCTGAGCATTACAAACCAAGCACTCTGCTGCTTGAGCCACTCAACAGGGCAAGGAACAAGTTGATTATAACTCTCCAAGAGATACGAGCTGCAGTTCACTGCGTGGCTGATAGACTGTGCCGCTTCCATTATAAGCTACTTTCTGCTTCAGTGAAAATGAAGCAAAAAAAAGGCACGAGCGTGCTGAAGTGTAAAGAATTCTACTAGCAGTTTTGATACACAAAATCGGCCATGCATTAGGTCTTCAACATACAGGTAATAAAAATTCAATTTGTTTGATTTGCAACTAAATGACATCCAAAGCATTCAAAACTTTTATGGACCAAACCAACAAAATAATTTTAATGATGATGAACCAAATGATTTATGTAAAAGCAAATAAAGAAAAAACATTTTTAATTATTGGTGGTGATTTGTATATTTTTTACAATAAAAAAGTTTGGACAAAAAGTTTGAATGACGAGAAAATAATCAATATAGAACATTTACTTTTCTGAACTAATTGTCCATTTAGTATTTTCAGTTTTTATTTTATTATTTTTATTTTTACTGACTTTCTAGCACTGCAAACACTAAGTGTTCTCCATTTAAAAATTTTATACACACACACACACACACACACATACATATATATATATATATATATATATATATATATATATATATATATATATATATATATATATATATATATATATATATATATATATATATATATATATATATATATATATATATATATATATATATATATATAAATAAAATCTTTGTACTTCACAAATATTCCTATTGCCACCACCTCTCCATCAGCATAAAGATATTTTTTATTGATTTTTATTTTAAAAGTTAAATTATCGCCTTTGTTAACGTCAAAGGGCTTGCTGTGATCTATTTTTGTATTATTCTTGAAAACGGCCAAATTATTATCAAACATGAGAATATCTGTAACTATTTTATAAACAGTACAATCCATTTAAAAAAGTAAAGAAAATTTGATCACTAGCGAAGTGAAAAACATTAGTCATTTTATTTCACTCTGCATGTAAATAAAATATTTCAGATTGGTTTAAATTTTGTAATTTAACATCTAATTATTTATCAATAGCTTCTTTGCTTTTTTCGGCTTTTGTGTTGAGTGTATCATAATAACTCACAACTGATTGGTTTAAATTTTGTAATTTAACATCTAATTCTTTATCAATAGCCTCTTTGCTTTTTTTGCCTTTTGTGTTAACAAGTGTATCGCAGTAATTCAAAACTGATTTGTTTAAATTTTGCAACTTATCAGCTATTTATGTATCAAAATATCTCTTTATTGACAGCATCTTTGCCGTCTAGAGGATCAACCATATTATTAATTCTATGATTTTGAATAGAAACATTGTCTGTTGTATAAACAAAAACTTTACTAAGTTGATCTCATAAAGCAGAAACAATGGTATTATATTTTGAATCTGCATGTGTTTTTAAATCTTCAGTAATATTGTCAATGTCTTCATTTAAAGTTTCAATTAATGGTTTTCCAAAAATATCCGTCATTTAATAACAAAGAAATTATATTGTTATAAATTCTCTTGAAAAAAAGTGTAAAACAATTAAACATAGATGTCCACAAATAACTGAATTAAAATTCTGAATTCTGTCATTGTAATAAACATTCCTGTTTTTGAAATAATTAGTTGGATTAGTGGAAATATTACCTCCAAATGAATCGAAATAGTAAACATCATTATTTTCTTTAAAATATCAAACCCAATGAGTGCCAGGAGTTGTTGAAATGTCAAAATTGACCACAACACATTCATTGTTGAGCATATTTTTTGGTAGTTCGTCAATCATATAAACATTTCTGAAATTTTCTACATGAAATTTCTTTACATATTTTTCAATATTGATATTAGACACCACACACTCACTCACTCACTCACCCTCACTCACTCACTCACTCACTCACTCACTCACTCACTCACTCACTCACTCTCTACTCACTCACTCTCACTCACTCTCACTCACTCACTTCGCACTACACTCACTCACTCACCACTCTCACTCACACTCTCTCACACACTCTCCTCTCACACCACTCTCTCACACCACACTCTCACTCACACACACAACTCTCACTCACACACAACTCTCACACACACACAAACTCTCACACACACAAACTCTCCACCATCACACTCTCTCACACACACTACAACACACTCACACACACACACTCTCACCACACACACCCACACATCACACACACACCACACACACACACACACCCTCACACACACACACACACCCCCACACACACACACCCACACACACACTCCCACCACACACACACTCTCACACACACACACTCTCACACACACACACTCTCTCACACACACACTCTCACACACACACACTCTCACACACACACACTCACACACACACACTCTCTCCACACACACACCTCCACACACACACTCTCACACACACACACACTCTCTCACACACACACTCACTCTCTCACACACACACTCACTCTCTCACCACCACTCCTCACACTCTCACTCACTCACTCACCTCACTCACTCACCTCCACACTCACGCTCTCACTCACTCACACTCTCACTCACTCACACTCTCACTCACTCACACTCTCACTCACTCACGCTCTCACTCACTCACACTCTCACTCACTCCACTCTCACTCACATTCTCACTCACACTCACTCACTCACACTCTCACTCACTCTCTCTCACTCTCACTCACTCACTCACACTCTCACTCACTCTCCACTCACTCTCTCACTCACTCACTCACTCACTCACTCACTCACTCACTCCTCACTCACTCCTCATCACTCCTCTCTCTCTCTCTCTCTCCTCTCTCCTCCTCTCTCTCTCTCTCTCCTCTCTCTCTCTCTCTCTCTCTCTCTCTCTCTCTCTCTCTCTCTCTCTCTCTCTCTCTCCTCTCTCTCTCTCTCTCTCTCTCTCTCTCTCTCTCTCTCTCTCTCTCTCTCTCTCTCTCTCTCTCTCTCTGTGCACGCGAGCGTGCATGTGTGTTTTTTTTTTACAACTACACCACTTGCAGCTTTTTCCCAATTGCCAAATTATATCTTTTTTGTTCTTCTAATTCTTTTTAATTTTGCTAGTTTGTTCAACAGAATTATAAATTGCTGTAGCTACTCCTGCTAAAGCACTAAGACCACTTAAAGCAGCAACTATGAGGGGAATAATTCCTCCATGATGTAAACCACTTTCAGATCTTTCTTTTAATATTTTTTTTAGTATTATCAATGACAAGGTTAGTAAGAAGCCTTTGCCTTCTTTTAATTTTTTATTTTTTCTCTCAAGTTGATCTTTTGTTAAAAATTTATATATACCCAAGTTTCTTAATTGAGCAATGGGTATATAGAAAGTTAGGGTTTTTATCTTCATTTATATAGAAAAAAATATTGAATAAATAAAAAAAATATATGATTAATTACACCGTTTAACCCTTTTGCTGCTACATGCTTATTAATGGTGTCATCTCTGTAGTGCTAGCAGTCACATAGCACCAATTCACCCCCTGTGCTGAATACTTTTTTTTTTTTTAGCAAATGTGAACAAGGGCTGTGTAGCCACTTTTTGCACCCTTTTTGGAGAAATTTTAATAGTTACCTTATTTTGGCAGATGTATTACCTTAATGTTACAATGCATTGTAATTTATGATGTCTACATTGATTTTAACATAGTGACATTACACTGTTTGCTTTTATTTTGCTAACTTATAAAATATATATTTTTTCAAACCTACTTTCTGAAGGAAGAATAGGCTATGGATGTCATCTTCCTACCTGCATATGTGTGTGTGTGCACATGCGTGCATACACATGTGCGCGCATGAGAGTTTCCCTCTAAAAACTTGTGCACCCGTACACCGAATTTGAACCAACTCATAAATTTACAGTACACAGAAATAAAACCTATGTTCCATATTTTTCAACAATGCCAAATGCTTTTTTTCAAAATGGTAGACTTTTATTTATTTTGCTTGGTACCCGCATATCTCGGGAACTATTCAACTAATTAAAACCAACTTTTGTATGTTGACCATTCAAAATATCAGCTGAAATTCAGAAACGCTCGTCTTGGCCAATGCGCCATTTTGGAAGATAGCAGTACTTGAAAAAATTAAGATTTTGCATCAAATCTCAGGAACTATGTAACCAATTCTAATGAAACCTGGAATACAAGTAGATCTATGGCACTTTTCAGTAGTAATTTATTTTCCTGACTTAAAAAAAAACAGACATCACATTCATTGGAGTCAATACACAATATTTACTATAATAATATTTACTATATATACTAGTTTCAAAAAACAAAATTTTGATACACTCTCAATAAAATAACTGTGTTGTTACACTGACGTATGAAAGTTCTAATAAATTACCTTGGTTTATATTACACTTATTTTAGTCTAATTATATTATTTAGACATACTGAAATGATATGTTATCACACCAATATTTAGTAAATTTTTTTGGTGTGGTAATTTTCAAAACATGGTGTGACGCACAGTGCAACTTCACAGTCTCTGCACAAGTATCGTGTTTCTCTACGAATTTTGTGCTTGGTGCAAACAACACATTTTCAGGTGGGAAATTTTTTAACTCCTTTTGCTTCAATGGCAGTGGGAAAATGCCACTGTGATGAGCGCATGGGAGTGTCTTCTTCTGACCTCCTTCCTCCTCCAGACTTTCTTCTCTGGTTTGAGTATTTCTCCAGAATATCTCTGAAGAGCATTATATGGAATGTTGCAAGAGGCAATGTTTTATCAGTAAAATTTTTGTGAAGAGCATGGGCATTCAGAACTGCAAATTCAATACATGAAAGAACAGTTTTTTTTGTTCAATTTCACAGTTTTCCTCACTAATTCTATAGAATCTATAACCATGTCAGTTTTTTTCGACAGATCCCATGCTATTATGGGCTCATTATTTTACATCCACTCTTACTGTCAATCTTTTCACTTTCCTTCGTATTTGCATTGTGGCAGGTGCTGAGCATCCCTACTTCCCGTTTATCGTACCACTTCATTGCAAGTAACTTGCCTGATGCCTTGAAAGAAATCTCTCTTTTCGTCAGTTTGTTGTCTATTTTCTGCATGTTTTACCTATTTTTTTGTACTGTGCCACATGCATTTGTTATACGATTATGAAGCCAATGAAACAGGTTTGGGCTGGAATACCAGTTGTCTACAAATACCATGTGACCTTTGTTCAAGTATGGTTTCAATAAAGTAGCCACAATATCACCAGACTTTCCCAGACCTGCCTCTTCAGTGTCACTATTTACACCAGTGTACACAACTAAATCAAGAACATACCCAGTCAGACAGTCACACAAAACAAAAGTTTTTATTCCAAACCAACTTTGTTTTGAAGGCACATATTGTTTCAAAATTAAACTGCCTTTAAAGTAGAGCAGGCTCTCGTCAATGCACAGTTTTTTGTAAGGCACAAATGAAATACGAAAAGCATTTTGAATTCTGTCAACAACAGCCCAAATTTTGAAAAGACGATCGCCACCTTGATCCACACTGTTGTCACAGAAATGCAGCATTCGCAGTAAAAGTAAAAATCTACCTCGTGACATTATCTCTCCAAAAATTGGTGTTCGCAAAAGAGCATCCTTTGACCAGTATTCACTTAGCTTCAGTTTCTTCACACGTGCTATTAGTAAACACACTGTCAGAAAACAATACAATTCCTCACAATTTGTGTCTGTCCATTGCTTCACACGGGAATGGGACTGCAAAAGCTGTGGTGCATTTTTAATGGCATTCTTGTAGTATCTGTTACATTCATTTGCTACAAATGTCATCAATGAAATATCAAAGAAGACTAGAAAGAAGTCTATGATAGGACTGTTAACATTTACATTTGCTTTACATCCTGTATTTGTATCATCATATGGATGAATAATGGGAGTCAAATTATTCAAAGACCAGTGAAATGTATCACACTTCCTTTTTGTACCATGATTTTTTTTTTCCATCATGGCTATCTTCCTCCGATTCAGAAGACGATTTGTCAAATATTGTTATTGAAGTACTATGTGTAATCCCAGTAGACTTAGTTGGCTGAGGAGAGTTTTGTTGTGTGGAGTGTACTTTACATCTGAATCACTCGATGTAAACACATCTTCGCTGTCACTCCTTGCGAGAATCATCTCCAGTGCTTCTTGGTCTGTCAGATAGCGGTGTCTCTTCATTTTTGTAGTTAAAAATAAATGACATACAATCACAAAAAGTGTTATAAAAAAAGACTAAGACTTTAGCATAATAACACTGTCCAAAACGTCTGCAATCTGCAGCAAAACATACATGTAGCTGGCAGAATGTCCCACATTTTGCCATACAGCTCTTATCCTTCCTTTCTCCACCCCTCATTAAATTACTGCCATCCCTGCTTATCTTAGCTCTGTAAGTGGCCTGGCAAGTTGGCAAGTGTTCATTTTATCTCTCTAAGTGGTCCAGCAGGGCCTGGCCACCCAGGAGGCGGCAGACAGCTGGCCTTTCTCACCGCATGGCATTTATCACCACCCATGTCACTCTCTGTCTCTGAATAGGAACTACAGTGTCTGCTGACAGGCTTCCTCTTGACATTGCTTAAAACAAGAACTACAGTATTTCAATGTAAATAGGACCCTTTAAGATACTCTTATCTGAGGCTAAAGAATGTTGGACTTTATCAGTTAGCAGGGGAGTATTAACAGTGGGACGAGATATCTCATCCTTCACACTAAAGGCACACTGAGTTGAGGACGACATATCTCGTCCATAGCAGCAAAAGTTAATGCCCCAACCAAGTTTTCTTTTTGTAAACATAGTTGAGGCAACAGCCACAGAAGCAATTTTTTCACCAATTGGTGTATCTTTATTTAACATAATTTATTTTGCTTCTTTTTGTAAAATTTTATCAGCATTATGTCTAGATTCTAAATCTTTATGGTCTCTACATGCAATATTGTGATATTTGCACACTTCATCTAATTTATTTATACCATTGAGACAATGTCTTTCATTTAATTTTGTAAATGGTCCACAATAATTACAACCGGACAAATGCATTTAGGGTAAATTTAAATTATTTTATGCCCACTTTATAATGCCTTTGCCACGGTGTTCAGAACTCCAAAATGTGTGTGGAATTACATTTAAAACTCTTATTAAATAAGGAATTCCTTTCGGATTATTAACAACAAAATCAGAAAATTTATTGCTCAACATATTCATAATGCTCACTTTTTCATTGTAAAAATTTTTATTTCCCGCATTTTCTTCACCATGAATAACTAATAATCTATCAACCAATTTTTTTATTCCTTCTCCAGATCTCAGATCTAGGAGTTCTTGGAGAAATCTAATTTGCTGGTGTGTTTGGTGCTGATCTTGATTCTCTTATGTAATTATCATAAATTGGTTTAATTATATTTGCATACTTCTAATTTTTGTTAGAGTTTACAGTAATTTTTGGATTATATTCTTGGAACGCACATTGCTTGCTAAAATAATATATCTGTAATTTTTAAAGTCATTATCGGTAAATTTATCATCAAGATCTGATTGTTTATTTTTGGTTAGCAAATTAGAGAGTCCTTCTGTTAATTTATTTCTTTATTTTTAACAAATATTTTATCACGATTTATAGTTACTTTTGTATTTCCAATGTAAAAATTATGCCTATCTCCTCATAAACCATATTGTTCTTTAACAACATTTATTCTTTTTGAAATTTCTTTTCCGAGATTTATAGTAGAAACAGGTGCGCGCTGCACCAAATTTTTTTATGGTACAATGCCCATTCGCTATTCTACATTTGGAGATTTCGAGAATAATTCTCTTTCAAAAGATGTTTCTTCTGGATTTGGCAGATAATCTAAATTTTTTGCCACTACTGGAACTAATGTGTTTATTAATTTTTTGTTTTCTTCACTTATATATTCTGCTTATTGGTCAATATTTCGTAGTTCGTCAATTAATGGAAGCTCTTTCTTCTTCTTTTCATATTCTGCATCATGGGGTGCTTTTTGTAGTTTTTATATCTTTCAATGAGTAATTTAACTCGCGAAATATCCTTTGTTTCTTTAATTTATATATAATTTTTTTATGCTTATAAATGAGTTATAAAAGTATTGAGATCTTTGATAGACAAACTTTTCCCCCGACTGAACAGACTAGGGGGATTTTAAATGTTTACAATAATAAAATTGAATTTGATATTCATATAGATGGCTTTTCTTTTCCAAATGATGCTTATGTTTATGAAAAATTTAGATAACAAAAGAGAGATAATGTTGGCGATGCAGCAAACTATGATAAGTTAGATAACATTGATGTTTGTTCTAATTTTTTTCCTTTTCAGTTTTCTAGAGTGGAAATTTCAAAACATGGACTTATTACTGAGGCTATTGATAATCCAGGAATAACTTTGACAGTGATGAATACTTTGTTAAGATCTCCAGGTGAAAAAAATTATTTAGAATTATCTTGTGTTGATGATTATTATAGAGTACAGGCTACTCATAGTACTAAACCAAATGAAATCATTTATCCACTGAGATATCTATTTGGTTTTATTCAAGATAACAATGAAATTTATTGGAAAGGATGTTATAAAATTACTTTTATTCATAATTCATCCAATAACAACAGTTCATTTGTCTTTCAATACAAGAAAGCAGATGGTCAACTAGATGGAGATTATGCTGATCCAGGTAAAATTGTTATTAAAAAATTAGAAATTATGTGGTCTATTGTTGATTACAAAGGTAGCACAGCCATTACAATTAAAGAAAAATTTACAAAGAGCCTAAAATTCCTATTAGTTTTGAGTATTGGCAATTTTTAGAAAAAGAAGTTCCTACTGGAACAACTGTTTTTAACTTTGATATAAAAGATCTGTATAATAATTTTCAATTTGACATGCCCAATTTTGTAATTGTAGGGTTTCAAACTAATAGAAAAAATTGTGCTGAACAGTATGTGCATGCCTCTATGTTTGATCACTGTAATATAAAAAATATATATTTTTTTAATGGTAGGTAGAAATGAAATTTTTCCAAAAGAAAATTGGAATCTAGACATTGGCAATAATTTTTGTGATAAAGCATTTCGTGCTTATAACGATTTTTGAACTTCTAAAACAAAACTGGCTGCTGTGTATAGAAATAATGAACTTTATTATAAGCCGGTTCTAAACTTTAATTTTGGGCTTGAAGACCTTTGTATATTATTGATTGCTTATGTAGAAAAGCAACTGTAGTTAAAGAAAAAACAAATGTAAAAATTAGTGTTGATTTCGATAAAGCTGTTGAAGCACATACAATTTGTAATGATATTTTAATTAGCCGATGGAATTTAACTTGTGATTATATGAAAACGGATTACTGAAGATATATAAATTTTTTATTTTATCAAACGGATGATGTAAACAGTTTTACAAACAAAAAAAGTCTCGATATTTTAATAAAATTTTTTAGATGTATTGTTAAATTGTTCGTTCGAATAAAAAATCTTTCTGTCAAACCTGAATGAGGTTTTTTCTTTCTCTTAATAATTTTTTTCTTTTAAAAATAAAAATGCCTGTGTTACCTTGCAGCATGACAAAACTTTTTAAAAATGGTTGTACATCAACTATGCCTTCCTAGAAAATAGATATTGCCTCTAACGAAATCAAAGACTTATTTTACAAATTTCATCAAAATCTACAAAGTTTACAATTAACACTCTACGAAAACATTAACAATGAATTTATACTTCATGTAATAGGGGACGATTTTGAGAAGATAGAAGAAATTTTTAAAAAGTTAGTAGAGCTTCGAGCATAACATTTTTGTTTGTGTGGCAACTTTATTTGTGCCACTTTTATTTGAGCATTTTTTTAAAAGGGGCATTGTGTTTATATGTAAACATTTTTATAAATTCAGTAGATGTCTATTGTAGATCCTAGTGCAACTCAACAATCTGTGTAAAATTCAAGTAAATTTCTCACTTTCAAGCAACTTTTTTCAAATTCTTCTGAAAACATGATTTATCTCTTCAGTTTCACCCCCAAAATCAAGCTAATTTGATACAAATCTGCATTCTCAATCAGACGCACTTTTTCTAAAAACATGCTTTGTTCACTCTTTAAGCAGGGTCCTTCTCGGGAGTGAATGAGGCCAAATTTAGATTAAAAGAGACCAAATTTACTCTATATATGTAAGCCAAATCAATTAGCCAAAAAAGATATCACAAGAAAGTTATGAATATTCTTGGAATTTCATAAAAAATATGATGATTTAGCTTGCAATAAGGCTTTAAAGAACCCCGCACAAAGAGTGAACACAAGTTGAAGATTGATTTTGATTTTGGCCTTAAATGCTATTTGAAAGATTTAACAGGAAATTAGAAATTAGCTTGAATTTGGCTTGAAATTGCTTGAATTTTAGTCTAATTATTGAGTTGCACTAGGATCTGCAATAGACATATACTCAACAGCAGCCTGGGAAACCAAAGTAATTTTAAAGGCTTTAATTCTGGTAATAACAGTGTACATGTAAACTGCAACACAACCACTGCCAGTGATACCAGTTTTAAGGGGTTTCCCCAAGGCACCAGTATAAATGATTGTAACATAAGTGAAAATGTAAACATTGACACCATAAGTGAAAATGTAACGCCTTTCAGAGATTTTCCGGCACCCGCAGGGGATAGCCTAGTAGGGCAAGAGTGTTTCAAAGGGTTTGGGGAAAATAGTAGGTGAGTGAATGTGAAGAAAAGTGTTACGTCAAATGTCAACACACCACAACACGTTACTCGCAAGAGGGGAGGCGAGTCACCCCTACGTCCCCACCCCCTGCAAATGCCGCAGAATCAGGAGACTCCTGAGGCCTGCTTCTTATGTCCTCAACCGGTGGTCCCGGTCCATAGCTGGGCAAAGTTGAGTTGCTCACACCATATTGGCCTTTGAGGGAGGAGTCGTGTGACGCCGGCTAACAGCCAGCTGTGTTAAGACCATGACGGCGTCACCACTCACGTGACACATGGGCATGCACGTGCGCATAGAGGCCATAACCTGAACTTTCCAATAACGGAATATCTATTTGAAGTGTAAAATTATGTCTCTGGTTTTAGTTCCAGGATTCTCAAGTGTTTAAATGTTTAAAAACGTATGTTTGATAATATTGCAAAATGTTTAGTTATGAATTAAAAATGTGCGCTGCGCGAAGATTAAGAACATTATTATTCTGGCGTGAACACCATCATAAAAAACATTTGAAGAATACAGAAAATTCACAATTCAAATCTAAAATGTAAATCAGTACTCAAATTATTTATGTGCCATTTATTTAAGAATATAAAAGTTTTACTCAGTGTGCATAGCACTTCCAGTTGTGTGAACCTCGTAGGCAGCCATGGTAGGTCTGCATGACCCCTGCCTCTGGGCAGTCGGTCAAGGAGAGCTGGCAAGGTAAGACACTGTCACGTACGCACTACAAACTTTTTGCACTGATGTAGATTACATTAGTTTCACTTTAGTACACCGGTTAACCCTTGCTTTGCGCACGTTTTGCCAGACATCCCCCAGCATTATGCTTCTGCTTAACCTAGTAATTTGTGCCCTTGTGGCTTTTTGAATGTAAGTGAGGAGAAGTAGAGGAAAGATGTCGGAGAGGCCACGTGGCCCACGCAACTTTGAATCAGTCACCATCCACCAATGTTAAAGGCTTTTCAGTGTAATATCTGTATAATTGCTGGGTGCAATTTTAAGGGCTTTATTTTCATGTATGTATTTCAGGGTAGTTTTCATGTTTAATTGTTTTACGGCCACATCACTTGCGACCACGTGGTTAATAGCCACCAAGTCAATGTCTGCGCCATCCATGCGCTTTGAAGATTTATTTGTATAAAATCATGTGGGCCGTAATTTATTTCAGGGTTCTATGTAATTTTTCATTCAGGGTTCCATGTATTTTTCACGTAATTGATGCTTTGTATGTATGACCACGTTGTCTATTCCAAGATTGATTTTCCTGCCATCAAGCATGCTAAAAGCCTGTCAACATCACAACTTGCAGGAGAATATTTTTCCTAACAATAATAATTTGTCTGAACAGAATTTGCCATTTTTACGCAGACAGATTGAAATTTCATCTGCACCACGTGATCCGCTACTAATCATATCCAGCGTCATCCATGCCTTCTAAGTTTGATATCATGCACCTGCGTGTTTATTGTGACCATCCATGTTGTGTCTCATGATATTTCAAGTGTATTTGTGCCATTTATGTAAAGTGTACAGTGATATTAATTCCGTCCTATCCGGCTATATGTATAGGCTGTCACCACACTAACCACGTGCAGCAAGATGAGCCCTGATGAGTCTGCGTTAGTGATGCCAAATAATCACACGTGATTGTTCATTTCATAATTCTCTGTTCCCTGTCTTCAGGAAAAATTGGCAGTCCACCCTAGCGGCTGTCGACCCCTTTCCTTGTGAATATTGTGTTTTCTAACACTACAGAGAAGTCATCCATCTAGGAGTGCGCTAGATTAATTTCAGGCAGGGGAGCACCCAAACGGAGTTAGCTAGACATGTCCGAGTTTCATAAGGTTAACTTTGGCACGACTTTGTATGGTTGACAGAATAAAAAGCAAGTATCACAGTGCTTAAAGTCTTTCCTTAGTAGTGACAGCAAACTCTCGCCATTTTTCAGTGATAAAAGTTTAGTAAAGATGTTAAGTAATGAAAAATGTTTTGTAAGTATGCTCGGGTGAGACAGACACACAGAACCCACAGCATCCCTGAGAATTCTGAGTCTCAACATTGCAGTAACTGGGAAACACCGCTGGCGCCCATCTACCATAAGTTATTGTGTCACAGTCCGTCTCGTGTCTCACCTGACGGTGTCGACCACATTATACGAAATACTAATATTACGTAGAGTAAGTTCTCATTTTGGATACTTGCCAATCTTTGTCATACTGGTTGGCATAGCTTGAAAAAGTATTTTATCAACAAAACAGAATTTTTAACCTCAGATAAATGTTACATTAGTAAACAAAATATTATTAAAGTCTTTAAATACAAATAGTATTGGTGATAGTTAATACACCATTCACTTATTGATCCAAAAATATAGTTGACATAAATATTATGAAGTTGTTTTACATAAAATTAAAAATTGGTTTCCAAAATAATGAATTACTTTTCTGAGCAAAACTGAAATATGCACATGTAACAGAATAATAAAAAAGAATACAATTATATGAATAAAATTGTTAATGAATTAATTCGCCACAGTAACTAGTAACAAGTAGTTTATACTTAACCAATACTTTGACAGAAAATGGGATAACTGGAACTGAATTTTGCGGTTTTACCTATTCCTAAAAACGGAATCAGAGTCACAGACTCGCACAAAAACAAGAAATGAGCAAATTAGGAGGCATGGGCCACCAAGGCGGATAAGATTAAAGTTTTTGTTCTGCAATCTTTTTGCCCAACACGATGTAGTGTTATATCACACATTATATGACATCAACTTAATAATAATATGTTTTTTTTTTTGGTTGCAGTTAATTTATTTTGAAAGAAATGTTATTTTAAACCATTTTAGTATTTGAGTAAATGCTATTTTTTTGTTAAATATTTTTGACCTAGGTACTCATGCTTTTGAGCAGAAGAATGTAAAATTGTGTAGTATGGCTTCTAATAAAACTTTTGAATTTTTAATATTAAAAATATTTGATATGTTACTACATTAAGTATTACTGTATTGTCTAGCCTGAATTTGCAATCATGTAACCAATTGGAAATTTCTGCAGTGACGATTCAGTGTAGAAGCAAAAATATCCTATTTCCAACCGAGTTGGAAATAGTAATTGTTTTCATCACATACATGTACAATTACGTGTCTACAAACTTTTCAGATAGTATAGTCCTAATGTGATTTCAAAATATTCACTTGATTTGGATGAGAGTTCATAAACAATTGGACACTCGCAGATACTGTTGCACCATGTAGTTGGTCAATCACGTGTTCGTAGTAGTCTGTTCAGTACATTCACAATGGTGTGTTACACATGGGCTGAACAGAAGTATATGCACTTAGTTTATGATGCATGTCGTGGTAATGCAACAGCTGCTGTCAATCTGTATGCTGAATGATATTCCACGAGACATACACCAAATCCTTGTATATCCATTGCAGTTAATAACTGCCTGCAAGAAAGTGATTCGTTGCAAGTGAGACTGTCACAATGGATGCTTATGCGCATGTGATTTTTCATCCTTTCATTCATGTTTCTGATGTCGTCTAATTATTTGTGTTTGAGGTTCAAAAGCAAGACACTGAAATGCAGTGCTCAGTGCATACACCACGGTTTGAAGCAGAAGTCTTACAGTCTGTAGAAGACAATCCATCTGCAAGCTCACAATGTGTTGCACGGCAATTCTGTGTTAGAAACAGGTCTATTTGGCATGTATGGCATGAACAGCTACTGAGCCCACATCACTTAAAGAAAGTACACGTGATGTGTCCTGGCAACTATCCTTGTTGAGTTGCATTTTCCCAGCGGTATCTCCAAACATGTGCTACAAACCATGACTTTCCAGCATGTGTTTTGTTCATGGATGAAGCCTAACTTACAAGAGACGAGATTTTAAATTACGTACCACAACTAACACGTGTGGGCAGAGCAAAACCCTCATGAATCCACTCTCTGCAGCCCTCGATTTGCAGTCAACATGTGGTCAGGTATTCTTGATCACTATGTTATTAGGCCAGACATGCTGCCACCATGTCTCACGTCTAACAGTTACCTGTGGTTTTTGCAAGATACATTACCTGCATTGTTTGAGGATATTCCCCTTGCAATTCGAGGTCTGATGTGGTATCAACTTGATGGTGCACCACCTCACTACTCTATTGCATTTTTACACCATTTGAACTGTACTTTCGGTGTACAGTGGATTGGCCGCAGCGAACCTGTTCCATGGCCTGCCTGCTCCCCCGACCTCAATCCACTTCACTTTTTTTTTTTTGTATTTTGTAAGGGCGCTTAAAGAGCCAAGTGTACGAGACAACGTGTGAAACAGAGGAGGAGCTCATCGCTCTGATACATGCAACTGGTTACTTTGTGCTCACAAGTCCTGGTGGTATCTTGTACCGTGTGAAACAATCAATGATGCTTCTCTCCAATGCATACATTGAAGCAGGGGGCCACACACTTAAACAATTTCTATAATTATTGACATTAAATTGAAATTATATAATTACTATATGTTTTATTTCTCATCCTATCAAGTCTTTTTCATTTTTACCTTCATCTTCACTATAAAAGGTTACCTGGGAACAGTAAAAAACACGTGTTTGTTATTACACACACTGCAGGTGTAGCAGATATCAAGTATTGAATATTTGAGGCACCCTAGCTATTCAAATTAGTTACTTTTATATTTCAGTTCATTACCAGACTCTTTTATGGGCCCACAATCGGGTCCGTGGATAAGCCACTCGCCTCCCACAGTTAGGGTATCCAGGTTGCTCTCAGGCTCTGGCAAGCCATAACGTTACAAATATGGGATTCTCATGTAGGTAGACTGCCATGATGTAGAGGATTTCTTGGGTACAGCCATTTCTTCCCCCCTCCCCCCTTGCAGTCTGTCGCTGCTCCGCCATATTACATTTCTTACCTCATTCATTCTTCGGGCTTGTCAGGCAAAACAGACATGTCCCTCGGGTAGGGCAGCCGGCCCCTTGTAGTGCCAGCCTCCTCTCATCCATGCTGACCCTGCCTGAAACTGGAAGCACTGCATGGAGTATCATTTTCACTAGACTGTGCAGTAATGTATCCATATGACAGTCACAGTGTGGTATTTCCTCGTAAATTGTTTGTCAAAAGCATTTATACCAAGGGAGCAGTCAGTTACTGTTGTTACTGTTGTCAATAATAATAATAATAATTTTGTGCTCGAAATGTAATTATAAACACATGCAAATGACATTTTAGTTGTTCAAAGTGGTAGCAACCCCTGCATCATGTAGGTCATAAAAGTGGACATGTGTTTAAAATACTTGTGTTTGCATCCTCTACACCTTCATTCAAAAACCTAATGTACCAAAATTCAAAATGACACATCTTCCGTGCACATTTTATTTGACGGAACATGTTATTTCTTACTTTTGATGGTGTTTTCCACCCTTTGAAGAACTACCTAGTGGAGTTTTTGTACTGAGTTCAGGGTCATCCTGAATATATATATTTGAAAATTAAGTTTAACCTTCATGTATCTAACAGTTATTGTAAGAAGTTGTAGACAGTGGTTACTTGTGTTGAAATATTGGTTTATGTCAACAGGATTCAACGTGCCTGCAGTCAGAGTACAATGTGGAAGCAATGGTGTGGGCCCTTGTTCTGGGAGTGTTCCTGTTGCGCTTCATGACCCTTGGTACAAAAATCAATCACAAGTACCGCAACCTGTCTGTGCTTATCACTGAGCAGGTAAGCTCGTGTCACAATTTTGTACAAACACTAATATATGTGCAGTGCTCATTACAAACAAAAATATTTATGTAGTGCTCATTCAAACAATTGAATGGGATATACAGTTTGATGCTATGAGAATAAAATGCAAGGAGAATGTCTAGCATGTGCCAAATACATTTAAAGTACCAAGTTCTCATATCTATTAGTTTGCATGTGTTATGTTTATGGCAATGTCATCAACACATTAATCACTTGTACCAATATCACTGTTTTAGTTATGCACTTGTATTGCATGCTCTGTTAGCATCAGTGTTTCAAGTATGTGACCATATACACTTTTTTAAAAAAGTAACTTGGACACAAATGTGAAACATTTCCCATAGGTGTTCCTTGGATATACTGTCCAGTAGTGGACAGTATTACAGGTGAGCTGAACCCATCCTTGGCCTTTATTACAGTCACTGGGAAAATATTTTGTTCGCGAAGATGCTGTCTATGAAGTTAAATTAATATTTGGTGTTAATATCATGTTGATTTTATGCCAGATACAACTAAACACCAACTTTACGGGAAAAAATGACCTTTAATCACCAAAGAAAACATCTCTGCAAATAATAATTCCATATTAAAATGTATTGCATAACATTTCCAGGCAAAACCATTTACTTTACATTGAAATAGTACTAGTGATTACAGGTGCAACTATTTTGAGTGATGGATAGTCTAGATAAAATTTCTACTATCATCAGATGCACTTTATTTGCTCTGTGGCAAAGTGTGTAGGAGTGAAGACAAGCACGCACGACCAAGAGAGAGGACATACTTTTATTTCTTAGACAACATCTTCCCCTCTCGAAGGCATGTAATGGGAGGAAGAAAGAGTATGCAAGGTCGTCATGCTGGTTGCTGGATAACCGTTTTCTCTCTTATCAGGGGTGTAAGGCAAGGTAGCAAACCAGACTCGCACCACACCACAGACGTAGTGGGAAACCACATGCTGCAGAACAGTGATAGACTGTGGTGCATATGACATATTTCACATCCACTTACTAGACGTTTGTGTAAACAACCAGCTTAAAAACAATCATTAAAGAAAATCTTAGGTGACGGACCGGAAGTTATTTCGATCGACGCAATATCTGATAAATGATACAAGCGGACAGCTTTATCTTTATTTATATAGGAATTTTGCCGGAACCACTGAAAAATAAATACAGGAAAGTAGGCTCAAGAGTTATATAGATAACTTCTTGTTTATCTATGCAATATAAATAATGCCAGTCACCATTTGATAAAGAAAGAAATGTTGGATTTCCTATGTTATGTGAATTCACACACTTTCAATAACTATTAAATTAATGTGTGGTAGTTGCTACACAGATAATATTTAATGTTAGATATTTAAATAAAACAAAAATACCTACTAATTTATTTAATTTTTGATACAATAGAATCTTTGTGTATTATACCCATTTATAGTGACCACCTTTCTATAGTAATTCGTTTTTGA
This sequence comes from Dryococelus australis, assembly GCA_029891345.1. NCBI lineage: Eukaryota > Metazoa > Arthropoda > Insecta > Phasmatodea > Phasmatidae > Dryococelus > Dryococelus australis. The sequence continues at coordinate 274,188,169 of CM056994.1, read as the reverse complement.
GGAACATTAAAAAAAGTAGAAAATGTACTTGGGATTGGTTGAAAAATTAATTTGTTGCATTTTTGGTTACTGCTTATTGACTTTCTCTTTGTGAGTGCTGTACTGGATGTAGCTCATGTCTGAAAATAGATACCATTCCCCGACACCATCAGCACTAGCCAACACCTACAACCCCCCCCCCCCCCCCCCCTTCCTACTCTTTAGGCAGCCAAATGTTTCAGTGCGCGATTACCGTCTCATATTTATCCTGCCATTGTGCTCTCGCTCACCTTCTCACTTTGCTTGTGTTATTACAACTGGGATTTCTCTTGGTTTCCAATTACATTTTGGCGATGACTTACAAATGTAATGACAGCATTGAGGCCTCAAGGAGAGCAGCCGAGATATGGTGTTTGGGAGACAATAAGTAAACAGGTACCAGCAGAAAAAAGGAGACCAATGGATGCGTATATAAGGAGAATGTTATCAGGTCACCCCCTTCCCCCCACCCAGAAGTCAACAGGTTGCTGCGACATTGGACACAGGTCCGGGACAGCGAGGTTTGGTGGCGTTCCATGCATCTGTTAAATGACTTAAGCCAATAATATTCAGTGGTGAATGGAAACCCACGTAAGCAGGAAACGTGGCTAAGCAATTAAATGTAATAAAGGCCGCTGTATCCTAAAGTCTGTTTAAAATACTGTATTTTGGTGTGTATAGGCCACACAGTTTCACAAAAAAAAAATGACTGCAAAAAATAGGGTGTGGCTTATTTATGAGATATTGGTATTAAAAAAAAAAATTTCCCTCCTACACATGTTAGGAATTTGTCAACATACAGTACATATTAATGTTTTTAATTAGTTTATAAGTAAGTAATATCAAATAAGAACAAATTAATAGCTTATCATTCATGTTAAATGCTTAAAGGGCTAATGCTTATGTGAAGGCAGAGCTGGGGTCGCTTTCATTGTCTTTTCCTTCTGTTGGGTTTTTTTTTTCTCTCTCTTTTTCCCTTTCCGGTTGGCGAGTCCAGTGGGTCTGGGTGGTTGGGGTCATTTTCTTTTTTTCTTCTACCTCTGGCTCTGCCACTCCTTTCCAACCCCCCTTCACCACTCCTTTCAAAGCTTGCTGGCTCTTCCACTACACCACCCTTGCTCCCATGCCGGTTTCTTTGTCACTCCCTCCCCCCTTATCAACTAAGGGTCCTTCCTTCCCCTCTTCACTCTCGCTGTTGCCACACAGCTGCATACACCATATCTTGTTTCTCCAGCTATGCTGTTGCCACACAGCTGCTTGGCTATTTTTAGAATGCACCCTACACCATCTCCAGCTATCTCTCTGGCTGGATTAGAGAGCCTGTAGGAACTCTCTCTCTCCTCCTCTCTCTCCTCCCTCTCTCTCTCTCTCTCTCTCTCTCCTCTCTCCTCCTCTCTCCTCTCTCTCTCTCTCTCCTCTCTCTTTTCTCTCTCTCTCTCTCTCTCTCTCTCTCTCTCTCTCTCTCCTCTCTCTCTCTCTCTCTCTCTCTCTCTCTCTCTCTCTCTCTCTCTCTCTCTCTCTCTCTCTCTCTCTCTCTCTCCTCTCTCTCTCTCTCTCTCTCTCTCTCTCTCTCTCTCTCTCTCTCTCTCTCTCTCTCTCTCTCTCTCTCCCCTCTCTCTCTCTCTCTCTCTGCGTCTTGGTGTGTGTGTGTGTTGTGTGTGTGTGCACACATGTGAGGCCTATACTTGAAATATTAATTATCTAATTTTTCTTCAAAAGCTTCTGGTGCGGCCTATACATGCCTAAATACAGTAACAATTTAAGGGTTGCAAGCAAGTAGGTAGTTCAGGAGACAATCTGTTTGGTAAATATACTGTTGAGACAATAGTTTGAAGTAAATGTGATATAAGTAATAAATAGTAATTGCTTTAGACGTGTATCAAGTTTAGTTGTTAAGTATAAAGAGAATAAGTTTTGTATAATCATTTGTCAATAAAAGTAAAGAGTTGTGTAATTTAAAGGTTATCATTAAGTTATTCCAACAGCCATTTCTAGAAAGAAGATTTTATGTAATGTCACCAGAAACGTTAACACTTGTCACCAGGAACGTTAACATTGGCTGAGGCGCCAAATCGATGAAACCTCTCATTGCAAAACAGAATAGTACAGCTATCCTTCAGTGTTTTAAAATATTGAGGTTAGCCGTTCAGAAAAGTTCTGTGTGTCATAACAAAATTTGTCAGAGCGGCAGTGTGAATTAAGTATTGTGTGCGAAGGAATAATTTAAAAAAAATTTTTCACCCTACACGGGCTAGCCAAGCTTGTAAAGTCAGCAGGTTTTAAAGAGACTGTATAACTATAAGTCATGCTATTGCAAGCCAGTTAAAGAACACAGTGCCTTTAAATCATTAGAATTGATTGTGCATCTCCTTATAGAATTATTTCAGCAAAATAAAGAAAAGAAACTGCAATAACTTCTCATGTGTGCGAAGTACACTAACATAAAATAAATATGGAAGAATAAAGCAAATAGTAAGAAAGACACAGTATATGCAAGACAAAAAGAAAGTGAAGTTAAAAATGTGACAACCACAGTTGCAAGGAAGGTCACTGCCATCCACACCACTGCAGGTGGACTACCATCACACCCCACTGGCTACTCCTACCCCAAGATGCCGGCCCCAAAGGTATCCCCTCAAAACCATACCACCCTTCCATGGCGACTGAAGACAATTGCTTCTTTGACCAGAGGGACACTTTTGTAATAAATACATATTAAACATATATCTAACCCTCTTAGCATTAGCCATCCCGGGGTTTTTGCTTTGTCAGGTGGTGAAGCCATTTTGCGGGTTCGGGGTTGCAGGCCCCTTGGATGAACAAATCAGGTAAACCTGTCCTCGGGCCCCGCCTCCCCTCCCACCACTCGGGCACCTTCTCAGTTGCTGTCATCTGGCCTTCCCAATTTTCCTGTGTTCAGGAGAATCTACTACGTAGTGGATGCCTAGGCAAATAGCCCAGACACTCCCCACTGCCAGCATGAGTCCTTCCTCAATCTGACCTCAGGGTGCTAGATGAGGTGGGTGGTTATGGATGCAACCCTTTTCTTCAGGATTATGCCCCACGCCCCCACTAGCTGAGGAAACCTCTACGGGGAAAGTGAGATCAACCCATGCTACTCCTTATTTTTCTAAGGGTTCTCCACCTTGGTGGGCTACTACTCCAACCCAAAGTGGTTCATTTCCATAGCTTGAATTTTTTCACCGTGAATTTCAGCTTTTTGGCCCCTTTTATAGTAAAGGAGTTGACCGACTTGGTAGCATGAACCACCAACATGATTGCCCATGTTTCAAGTTTATCATGGCAGGCAGTTACCCTTTTAGTAAACAAGGCATAGGGAACACCTGAGAGTTTCCCACTTTTGCTAACCTCTATACATAGGTTACCTGGCGGTACCACAAGAAGGTAGTGGGTTCCCTTAGGCTTGCTTTTTTTTTACTAGAGCTGGCAATAGCTCTGACACATCTCAGATCAGCCAACTCTCAGACCCACTGGTCGCCAGCCTGGCCAACAGAGCGACAGGGGGAATAGGCTTCCCTTACTTTCAACCTAGTCCTACCAGGCCTCAGGGGCCGGCAGGAAGAAAGGATACCAATAGGTGCGTATATAAGGTGAGTGTTGCAATTTCCCCTCCCCAGAAGTCACCAGGTTGCTGCGATTTCAGGACAGCAATGTTCGGCAGAGCCCCATGCGTTTGTTAAACGTCTTAAGCCAATCAGTTTCAGTGTTGACTGCAAACCCACATGAGCATGAGACGGGGCTAAGTAATTCAATGTAATAGAGACCACTGTATCCTAAAGTTAGTTTTATATAACAGTTTAATTGTTGCAAGCAAGTAGGTAATTCAGAAGAAATCATTTTGTTTAATAGACTGTAGAGTCAATAGTTTGTAATCAATCTGACAAAAGTAATGAATAGTAATTGCTTAAGATTATGTATCAAGTTTAGTTGTTAAATGTAAAGGTTGGTTAAATCATTGAGTTGCTCAAACCTCCATTTCTAGTAAGAAGGTTTTATGTAATATCACTCAAAGCATTAACATTATGCTTGGTTTATTTGGACACAAATTTGGTAATGTTTTGGCTTGATTTTATGAACTATTGTTGACAATCTGCACCTTTTATACAGACTTGCAATTTCATTAAAATGAGTGGAATGAGAGCCAGCTTGTCACACTATATATGACCACTTTTGAAAGCCTTTTGTGGTTTCCTTTTTCTTCCTTTTGCATATCCTTCTACCTCCTGTCAGTATAAACGTTTCCACTGATTTCGTTGAATGTTGACATCCACTATGTAAGTCTGCTGTGTTTACTCAATAAATAAAATTGCACCTCGTAACCACTGTTATGGCAAACAAAATGAAGGATAAAATATTTTGTTTCAATAACATATGCCATATACAGTACTAGTAAATTAAGGAAAACATTTTTTGTATGTTGAAATGCTTTGAAATGACAGATGTATTTTATTTCTGTAGAGTATTGCAAGTATCACATTATTTCATTGTATTAAGATGGTAACAATATCTGAATATCTGCAGACATATAAAAATGTCCACTGCAAGCAAATTCAAAAACTGTAACATTGGATGCAGCATACTTTTTTGCGAGTACAAGTTCTACGTTTGATGACCTCTAGCAAAAATGTCAGAAAAGATTTCAACAAAACATTCATTTATATTAATAGACAGATGTATTCTAAATACAATAACACAGATGAGTATGTATGACCTCCTTTGCCACGAAATAATTACAAAAATAATAACGTTGTACATGGCATACTTTTTTCCAAGTGCAATCTCAATTTTTGGTAGCCCCTTGCAAAAAAAAATTATATTGTATTTCAACTTAACATTAATTTATATTAGTAGACGTCTTCCCAATAAAGTGACACCACATAAGGACTTCTGCAGCCTCCTATTAGCACCCAAAAGGAACATAAACATGGGTGGTGTGCACTGTCTTATGTCTAACTAGCACAAAATACAGCTGTTTTTACTGTAGAATGCTGAGAATGTGAACATTAGCCAGCATGGGTTAGTCAGAATGAGCTATATACTACAAATAGATTTCATGATTGCATGTCACATGGCAAAGGAGAGGCATGCAGTCTGTGGGTGTAGGTACCTGATGAGGTTATTGAGGGCACATGCAGTTTACACACACTTCACATTTTGTACACTCTAACCAAAACCAGAAATGTAACATCAATTATGACACAAGTCCAACGTGTCTTACCTAAACAGCCGGAACTGTATCATCGTCAGAAATGTATCGTCTCCTGTCTGCTTGTAAAGAAACAATAAAAATGTTACATCTCCAGATTTTATGTTCTTTAAACTTCAATGGAAATGTATCATCTCCAGTTATCACACAATTTTGACTGTTCCTAACTAGGCAGCCGGAATTGTATCATCATTAGAAATGTATCATCTCTGGTCTGGGCTTTTAGTCTCTTATAGCAAAACCAGAAAAGTAACAGCTCCTGTGATAATACAATTCTGATTGCTGAGGATGGGAAACATTATCATCTCTGGTATAGTTGATGTGTGCTGCATCCCCAGTTCCTAGTGTCTGTTCATCTTGCTGCACCTGCACAGCTCGCACAACCCCTGTACCAGGTTCGCTGCATCTGAACGACGGGCAGTTGCCATAAATGCATTTGACTGAAGTGGCATTTATGAAGGCATCCAGTTGAGCTGCCATGCTACCACCAGCATCAAACAGCTGTCCTGCCTTCATGCCCACAAGAGGTAACTTTTGGGGGCATGCTCGTTCAGGCTGCCTGAGTACTTCCAAATTCAAACTCGGTAGAGGAAACGTTGGGCAATTGAAGGCTACATTGAGGCGTCAATGGTAACTGCAGGCCAGTGACTCCATGTGTGCCCCTTTATTCTGCTATTCCAGCTAAATTAAGGTTAATTTAGTGAAGTGTGTCCCATCAGGAGCCCAGTGACATCAGAGTCCTAGTGCCACATTTCACATTGTTATTTATATTGTTTCCTATTTGATTCTTGTTAATTTATAAGTGTTCATGTAAATAGTAGTATTCATGAGGACTAAGAAAGATGTCTCATATATTTATTCCTATGATGGATTTCTGTAGGGCAATTGCAAACCAATGTATTTTACTTATGTATAATCTGCCATATAATAGTATATTTTGTGTGTCTCGTGTAATTCTAGGGTAACTTTTAAATTTTCTTTGTCATCAAAGGTTCTGAGTGTAAGGAATACTACAGCTATTCTGAAAGAAATCATTGCTTTTTTCAGCAAGTCTGCTAAGAGGAATTCCATCTTGAAAGCCCATGTAGGCTCCCAACTTGTGCGCTTGTGCGAAACTTGCTGAGTTGAAAGGCATGATGCTGTAATCCTCTTTTTTAATGCCTTGGCAAAAATTGTAGAAGCCTTGGCAGAAATCGGCGAGTGGTCTGAATCTGAGTCTGCAAAAAAATTTGCGCTCTATACCAACTCTGTTTGGAGCACAGAATTCATATTTGCCTTAATTAGCCTGATTGATGTACTTGAGCGTACACTCTCACTTAGTCATCACTTACAGTCCCCCTTACTTGATCTAAAAGGATCCTCTGATGCTGTACAGTATATACTGGCTACACTGTATACATTGCGACAAGATAGTGAAAAATCTTTTTCAGCACTGCATAAGGATGCTGCATGTACAGCTACACAGCTGGGAGTTGACCTCATGATGCCACCATGCCTTGCTGCAAGACAAATGTATAGGGCAAACTATGATGCCAACAGCACCAAGGAATACTACAGAAAATCTATTTACATTCCATTGTTGGACAACATCTTAACTGACCTGGAGCAACGCTTCTCACAGAATGCGTTACAATGTTACGACCTGCACCTTTTTTTTTGCCTCTTTTCATACTGAAGGGAGGTAACTTTGAATCAAGTATTAGTGCTCTTGTTGATTGTTACAGCCCTCTTCTTCAAGATGGTATCCGATTCTGAGGTCGAACTACCGCAACTGTTCTGGATGGTGAAATGTGCATTTCAAAGGAAAAGTGGAAGACGGAGAGTAAAAAAGGTCACCCATTACCAGAAACTGTGCTTGATGTGATCGACTCTTGTGACATTGATTTGTTTTTTGGAAATTCTTCTCACTTTGCCTGTCAGTGTTGCAAGTGCAGAGATATCTTTCAGCAGCCTACAACTTGTAAAATCATGGCTATGTACACAAATGATAGAGGAAAGGTTGAATGGCCTGTGTATGTTATTCGTCCACGGTGATATAAATGTTGATGTTGAAAAAATTATTGAGCGTTTTGCTAAAGTGGGTAAACGACGGATTGCCCTGGAGTTTATTGTGTAGGTAAACTTTTATCTTGCCTGGGACATTCACTAAACAGAATTTGAATCAATATGGTTTGGTTTTTTTTTTTCTGTAAGTATTAGGTTGTATTGTTTGTGTGTGTATGTATTTTGTATCATTAAAAACTTATTTTGCATAATGGGTTGTGTTTTTAAAACTAAACCCACATTATTATGCAGCAATTCCACATTAGCATTATAATTGCTGGTTGCCTGGTAATGTGTAAATCGAATAAAAATTAAGTACTTAAACAAATATTACTTCTACCCACACTTCAATCTTCAATCCTAGTGTGTCTCCTCCGAGGAAAACCTCTGGATCCGCCACTGGCGCTGACTAAACCATAAGAGATACACGAAATTAATGTACTACAGAAATGTAGATCTCAAAAAGGCCTATAAAAAGTCTTTGACAGCGTGTGTTTATTATTTAAATATGACCCACAGTAACTATTTTTGTCTTTTAAATCTCACTTACGAAGACTTTTTGAACAACACAGTGTTAAACCTATGTTAGTTACCTTAAGCATTTAGTGTATATACTTGCTGTAAACCTAATCAATTCCATATTTATAATTTGCACCTAAGCGAGGCCAGGGCGGGTTGCTAGTACAAAATAAAATATTTCAAGTTTATGTAGGTACAGAAGGGTTCAGTTACAGATTTGTACATTATGTTTTGGCTGAATATTTGTCATTTACAGTGAGCACAGAAACTGAATGACTTTGCATGTATATTGTAACTATTTTTCTTTGATTTTTTTTTTTTTTTTAGATCAACCTCTACCTCCAAATAGAACTGAAACCAAACAAGAAAGAAGAACTAATGGTAGCCAATAGTGTTTTGAAACTGGCTGCAGATCTCCTTAAGGTAAAGCATGCCTATTGTTTATGCATTTTGAAACTGCATTTTAATTTGCTTATTTACTCTGTTAAAGTATGTGGAGCTGTAAAAGCATAAAAGGCTCATTATGTTTGTACTTGAGTTGGATAAAAAGTAGTGACAACTCTGTGTGCCCCATGTATGACCAAAAATATCAACTTCAATAAATGCATTGAGTTCTTGGCTCAAACAACATTACAAACAAAAGCCAGAAAAAAAAAACGGAAAGAAGGGGCACAAAGAAAGTCATTTTAGCCACAAGAGTTGAGTTGAGAGATTTGGGAGATCTTGAGAGAAGATGAGGGTGAAGTGAGGTGAGTATGGAGGAGTGCCAGAATGGCAGGGTGAAGGAAATGGGAGATCCCCAAGAAAATCCACTGACCCACAGCATTGTCCGGTATGATTCCCACATCCCGAAATTCAGGAGCAGCCTCGCCGGGAATTGAACCTGTTTCACCTTGATGGTAGGTGAGTAGTCTCACCACTACACCACCATGGTTCCTTAAGCAATAGGACCAGGTACAAATGAGACAGTTAGAGAAGTAGCAATGTAACTCTAATAATCAATATTGTGTTGGATGGTCGCAGATGGCACAAAAGTTGAATAAAAAATATATAGAAGATGTCCTTTTACAATTAAAAACAAATTGGCCTAGAGGGAAAATATTTAACATGATAACAAGATGTGACTTGTGGTTGTGCATTACTAAATCTTCAATTTCCCTTTTTATTATTATTTTAAGCTGCGAGCAGTCAACTTACTTTGATGATGTTTTAACTTAAGATTAATTAAAAGAAAGAAATTGTTTTGTAACTGCTAGTAGTTTAATTTTCTCTATTGAAACATATTTTTCTATTCTGACAAAATACTTTAAATTTTTTGTCAAGAAAGATCCTAAAGAACTTTGGGTTGAGTAACGTTCAAGAGAGAGAGATATATATATATTAAAAGTTCTTTAAGAATCTTTCTTAACAAAAAATTAAAAGTATTTTGTCAGAATAGAAAAAGATGTATTAATAGAGAAAATTTAACTCCTAGCAGTTACTAAACAATTTCTTTATTTTAATTAATCTTAAGTTAAAACATCATCAAAGTAAGTTGACTGCTCGCAGCTTCAAATTATTAAAAGGGGTACCCCGAACAAAAAGTTAATTACACATGTTAATTACAAATAGCATATACTTCGACAAACCATAATTTCAAATGTCTACCACAAATCTATTAGCAGCCATGTACATTATAAATTTTAACACTTTAACTTTTTAAGTAATATTTCGCAGATAAAGTTTAGAATTCAAATAACAAAATAATTCCAATGACCAACTTAGCTGAATGCAGATATCATCCTGTATGCAGAAACAGCCAAATTTAGCTGATGAAAACTAAGATAAATAATTCATCCACTAGTAGGGAAGGGGCAAGCAACACAAAATATATTAGTGAGTGAATGTAACTGGCGCACTCAGGGTGTTCACCCACAGGGAATCTCAGGAAGAGTTAGGGAATTTCGTGTGACAGGGAGAAGTCAGGGAAATGTGAGGGAATTTTCACCAGTATCAGGGTAAATGTAAATAATTGCTATTAAATTGTGAGTTATGTGAATTCAGGCTAATGAAATTATGAGCAGATGCAGTTTAAGACTTCAATGTTTAAGTTTGTGAACTGGCAATAATATATATAAAATAGAGTATTTGTGTTTTTTTTATAAAGAGCACTCATGTGAAGTCAGTAGCGTGTATCGCAAGAAATATTGATGGGCTGAATAAAATGTTGGTCCTGCTTGCTTGGTTTGTTGCAGTGTAATTTAATTGAACTTCACTGATAGTATATTTGTTCTGTCAACAGTAAGAAAATATGGTATTGAAAGATTTCAGTGTTCTTAAAAGTATGTCAGGAAAAATTGTAAGAGTCTGCCTGGAAAATAGGGAAAAGTCAGGGAATTCCAAAATAGAATTTCTATGGACACCCAGCAGAAACAAACTATAAAATTGAAGCTGTACTTATCATAAAGTGGTCAGAAAAATTTCCAAGTGGGAAACTACATTTCAAACCACCAAAAATAAATAAATAAAAAAAATATTACACAGTTAACAAGTATTTCCTTAGTATACTACTACTGACTTCTTGATGGAAAAAATACAACAATGGGCACTTTAACTGTCGAAAAGTGCCATCACTGCTACAACACAGCATGAACACAACAGGCTAGTAGCACGCCAAAAACAAAAGTGTGACGCGTGATGCATTTCGTGCATTGAGCATGCATGCTCTACTCTTCGACTTTGCCCCATCTTCGAGCAAGCAGCTCACATCGGGGCCAGTCAACACTCCTAAACAATACAATGGACACGAGCCTACAGGGTACACTGATGTACATTACACCGGATTACAGACACGTGGCCGGAAAAATTTTACTATTCACCGAAACTCGAAGAAGATGTCACACTGTCACCCTACCCCTAACGTGGGACTTTACTATTGACTAAGTTATAGCTACCCTCCAGGGCAGAGGCTAGCTGAGGAGAACATGGCCTAGTGGAGTACAACTGGTCATTGGGAAGATGGAAGAAAGTGTTGTAGTAAAGTTGCATAGAGTTTGAACGCACCAGCACCCCATAGGAGAGCAGCAGATGGTCACGCCTGTAATGTACAGGAGGTTCACCAGCCGTGGTACAAGACTGATGACCGGGCTCGTGCAAAAAGCCCCAATCACATTTGAATACTAGCATGGTGAGCACTTGCTAACCCTTTTAGCAAAGATGGTCTAGCAAAAGAATAAACTATGTTGCCATTGTCTAATTTGCTATGGACAAGGGCACTATACAGATGAAGAAGAGTGGCTATGTCAGCATCCTAGTCACAACCACTCGATGTTTTCAAAAGATTCATGTCCATAACACAGTGAGACTTCAGGGACTGAATATGACTCCTACAAGAGAGTTTATATTCAAACTTTATAGTGAACCATCTTTTCTCTCTCTATACTACTTTTTTTGTACGTGATGCTCGTGCCAATGTATTAGGATAGATAACGTATTTTAATTTCATATAATCAACTCGTATCGCAGTAGGGAGAGAATATTTACTAGATGGAAGTTATAGGGAAATGACATGCAAAGTTTTGTTTGCCATCCAACAGCGCTGGCTCAGAAAAACAAGATACCCCTTCAGAATCAGAATAAGCAACTCCTGTGGAGAGAGGCTAGCCACCCCTACACCTCTCGGAGAGCCTATAAGCTTGGAGAATTAGTATATAAGGAGGAGCCATCCCTTGGCTCAGGGCAGTCGCTGTACCCTGTAGCTTACAAAGGTGAGGGCAACAGTAGAGATAAGTGGTAGCCAACCCTTCTCTCCCAGCCTGCGAAGGCCGGAGATCCTTTCTAAAGGCCACTTACCACTAAGCCACTCACGTATGTACCACAAGAAGTCCACAACGCCTCCAGGGTAAGTGGTCTGCTTTCCTTCTCTCCAATTTGTGAAGGCCAGAGACATATCTAAAAAGGGTACTGACCACTAGACCTCTCCACAACCGCACTCCAGAAAACTGTTCATAAGACTACATTCTAGAGCTGCCAGCAGCCACCACAAGGACTCTGCCACTGCTGGCCAGCTCCGTCTTGAGGCTCCTGAAGCAGGTCACTTTGACATACCTTCTGGATCTCGAGTCAATCTAATTACCTGAGCGGTAATTCTAACTAGGTTCCTCCAGAACACATCTTGAATAGGCTAGGCTCTATTGATTAAGTTAGAATTATTTTTTTATCACACCTAGCTTTTGTGCAGGCCACCTTCTCCTGCAGTAACTCTAGCTTCCACTTAATTAATTTAGTAGGCGGTATTGAAGCAACACCTTGCTTTGCTTTACGTATCAGAAAAATATGTATTCAGTTACTGGAAATTTGTCAGTGTCATTTCAGTATAATTTGTGTAACCTTTTGTGAATCCCTTTTCTTATTTTATTTGTGTAAGTTCTCATTTAACATCAGTAATTAACTGCGTCATGGGAAAACCTGGTATCCACGTGAAAACCTCCACACTAGTAAACATACATATTAATAGGCAAACAGAGTTCTGCTGGTCTGTAGATCTTCGGCTGCGCCCAAAGCACTAGCGACTCTTAACCTTCTAAGAGGTTCAACCAACCCTGGTACTCAGTTCGACTCCCAGCTTGCAAAGGCCAGAGTTGAACTTCTGAGTTGACCAACCTATAGTAGGTATCTCTCTCAGAACACCAGTCATTCCAACTACCCACCGTTCAAGTCTCAGCATGCGAAGGCTGGACTTGGGAACACCAGGTAATTTACTGTGTTCTGGAATTAACTTCTATGGCAACTTTTTCTTATCTATTTAACAGTCATCAACTGAGTTTAAATGCCTTACGCAGAGAAAGACAGTTTAAGCAAACAACGTAGAAAGGCCCTGCAGGCCGGTCTCGGAGAGCTATTAATGTTAAAATCAGTGGAAACTCCCACTACTACCAGTGATACTCCACAAGCTAACCTAGACCCAGTTCCGCTATTCAGCCCACAAGTACAAGTCACCCCCGGCAAATATACTGGAATCGAGGCTAAACGTCAGAGAGGAGAAACTCTGTTAGGGGTAGATTGGCAGTGGCATATGTTTGAATTACCTGAATCACTCATCCCAATTATACCAGCAAAAGTGCAGTCCGTCTTTCCCCCCTTGTCAAGTCAGCAGCTGTGCCCAGCCCACGTGCAGAGTGAGCACTGCGGCGTGAAAGATCATCCATCTCCAGCACCAGGTAACAAAATGCCAAAGGGTTGTCACAATATTTCGTGACTTCGTCCCCACACGTCAGCTGACCAGGCCAACCCTCTATACAAGCCGAGCAACATAGGGCCTCAAAGACCCTGTCTAGTTCCTTCCCCTATGCTCCCCGTGAAGCTGGTTTCACGATACTTGGCGGCTCTAATGGTAAGCAAAACTCAAGTCTCCTACTGACAGACATTCCAAATTAAGTTTATCCAGGGTTTAACTCCCCTTCACCCTTATTAGTCACTAAACCAAAGAGATCTAAAATGTAACTTTTCCAGCATGGGAAAACCCCCGACCCAGCCTGGCAATTTTAGCTTTATTTAACTCTTTCATTTTAACTAGTGAGTAAGTTTAACCAAAAGGGGAGTTCACTCTCGATCGCCAAGCGGTTGAAGCGGTGCATCGAGTGTTTGAACAACTCTACACAAAGTATACTGCTGTGCCAAACAAAAGACAAATGAAAATATTAGATTCTCGACTATAGATGTTGTATGCTGTCGAGAAGAAACTATTTGCACCCAAGCATATAGAGGTGAGGTAAAATATTGTGTGAACAGAAGATTTTTGGAAAAATTATATTACATAGTGAGAAGCAGGGATACACCAAGTAAAGTGCAAGAACTGCAGGCTGCAAGGAAGTGAGTGGGAGACGAGCCTCAAAAGGTGACAACCGGAGGAATTTACAATGCTACAATGCAAATCCACCAAACAGAGAAACAATTGCAGGAAATGCCGGTCGGCATGTAACGTTGCAGGTTATTTATTTTTAATAGGTTTTTTTTATCAGACTTTTGGTTAAATTCCCTTTTTCTTTTGCAAGTGAGTGTAATATTTTATTTTAATTTTGGTGTAATGTGGAATAGGAGTGTTTTATCAGTAATTGTAGTTTTTGGCAGTTTTGCGGAGGTTTATCACAAATGCGTTTGCCATTTTTTTAAGTCGAATGAGGTTGTGTCAATTTTAGAGATAAAAGTATTTTTCTTTCCGATTGTAAGCAGTTTTTCTTCTACAGTTTAACTTTGCCGTAGTTGGATCTAGCCAATGGTAGATGTTTGTGCAAAAGATTCCCATATTTGTTGTGAGGAGTGGGGAGATAGACACAGTGTGTAGAGAGGATTTGAGACCCGGCCAAGTTGTATTTTTTGTAACGTAGTTCAGTAGGAAGTAGGAGAGGGGATAGACATATACCTAGCTATGCTCCGAGGGCCAGCGGCCCTGTAGCAAATAATCAACAGACGTTGAAGAGAAAGCATCAAGGTGGACTGATATTACCCACGCCAGTTGCCTGCGACTGAAACTTCTTTTGTTTTCAACTTTAACTTCAAGTACTTTCGGCACAAGCACTCTCTCCTGTAAAATTCTTTCCTCTGGTGTGGGAGGAAGGCATCAGGAGGGAAAGTTTTTTCCCTCCTGCCTTCATAAAATTTTCTCGTGATGCATGCTTTGGAGTGACGTATTTATTAATTGAGCTACTGCAGCAGTATTCGTTTTCGTGCTTATAAACGTAACTTTGAAAGCATAGAAAGAAACTGAATTGAAACCAAAGTAATGAGAAAAATATTTCAAACCGTAAAAATGTGACAAACTGTTATTAAATGAACTGAAATAGTTAGGTAACTTTTTATATACGCTGCGATAAAACAATTAAATTTAAATATGATAAACATTTACTCTTGTATAAACTTGTCATAAATAAATACCAGACAAATAGAACTCAATAAATAATAAAATCAATCTCAGATTGCTCAAAACATGATTAATTATCAAATTTAGGCTTCTCAAAATATTTAAAAACAATAAACAACAGTGCCTTATTTTAAAACAGCACAACTGCTAATATGTTAGAGGTGTGAGTTGCAGAGCCACAAGTTTTCCATTGTTTATCGAGGTCAGGCAAGAAGGTGTAGCAAGTTGTAACGATTGTGTGTGATTTATTCAAACACTGCAGTGCCATAAGTGGAGGAGGAGAGTGGCAGTTCCTCAACAATATGTTAATGAAAGAACAAAGATGTGCGTGGATCAAAATTAAAGTGACATGTGGTGTGGGAGTGTACTAAGGGACTGTGTGAGCCATGTGGTGATGCAGTGTTGCTGTACAGTGGTGCAATGGGTAAAAGTATTTCATGATGGCAAGAATGCTGTTCAGGACCACTTTAAACTAAATATTAATTGATTTTAATAGGTATACATCTTTGGAAATAATTATATCTGGGAGGCATATACTTAGCATCCCCTTGTCTTCCAAAATGTTGAAAACATTGATTGGCATGAGGATTCACCAATTATTGTAAGTCAGTGTACAAAGTCTCTGGCATAATATTTATATGAATTTTACATGGAATATTAATTTAATTCAATAGTCAGGTGTCTTCCGAATAAAACTATACCACAGACCTGCAACCTCTCTTGTCTCCAAGAATTATAAAAATGGTAACATTGGACACAGCGTACTTTTGGCAAGTGAAAATTAAATTTTTGACAACTTTTAGCAGAAAAACAATAAGATATTTCAACAAAACATTATTTTATATTAATAAGCCAGTAAGATGGCACCACAGATAGGTATATGTAACCTCCCTTGTTGCCAGTTAATTATAAAAACTGTAACATTAGATATTAATTATTTTTTCCATATCAAAATTTCAAGTTTTGATTGCCTTTTGCTGAAAAACCACAGGTTATTTCAAAGAAATGTTAAATTATATTAATAAACATAAGACTTCCAAATAAAATTATATAACATAAATGCTATGTCCTTTGTCGCCAATCAGTTACAAAAACGTTAATATTTGAGACTGTGTACTTTCAACTAGCGAAAAATAATTCTTTGTTTGGAGGCCTCTCGCTAAAATATCTGAGGACATTTCAATGAAAAATAATTTATATTAATAAGTAGATGTCTTCCCAATAAAATGACACCATGCAAAGGTATCTGCAACCTCCTTTGACACCACCCAATGACAAAAACATTAACATTGTAGACAACTTACTTTTTGTCGAGTGAAAATTCAATTTTTGATGGCTTTTTGCAAAAAAGGACAGATGATATTTTAACAAAACATTAATAGTATTAATAATATGTGAGTAACATATGTAATAACTGACATCTTCAGACCGGTATCTTCTGAGCGAAAGTACAATAACAGGACAAACACGTGAAATGACTGTAGTTGCGTCGTGTGGAAATGCACTTCTACTGAAAGCCAATTTAAAGGCTTAGTTTGATAACATAAATAACAAGTAACATGTAATCTGTAAGTTCTAACTTTAAAAATGCAACTTCTTCTGAAAACAAATTTTAAGGCTTATTTTGATGACATAAATAATCAAGTAATATGAATAATACAATTTGTACTCTTTTATTTTATTCACTATTAACATAACCCATGGTATGGAGTGGCTTAAAAACGAACTTGAAATGAATTTAACTCTAAGAAAAGGGGTTTTGTAGCATGAGCTAGCGCATTTTATTCACATGAGTTTTTACTGGAACTTAGCTCCTTTTGTGAATGATGTGATTTGAGCTAAGCTCCAATTTCAGAGAAGTTTCCCTACCATTGATATGTGCTTGTGTAGATAGGTAACAGTTGCAAATTTTCTCCTACTAAGAAGTTCTCATCCTGTAACAATATTTTGCTATTGCTCTGGTTTCACTCCACCCTGGATGCACAGATAATTTGGCTGAGTTTTGGAGAGTTGTTGAGAAGGCTTGACCAACAGACGTGTGAACAAAACCATGTGGACCATGGTTCTGCTCGTAAAGCATGATCGTTCCCAAGAACAGTGACTTGGACAGTGTGTTTCCTGCACATTGTTGGTTTGGTGGTCAGTGTTTGCCATCCTCCAAAAACATCTTTCAGAGTAGAGGGTTCACAGCCCAGCTTCAACTGACAATCATTTTTTGCAACCCTCTGGAAGAGTATAATTTTTAGATCTCTGTTTCATGGCTAGATGTTAGTTTCTTAGCTTAGGTATACTACTCGGTTCCTTGCCCTTTCTTTTTCCTCTCTTTGTTTCATTGTGGTAATTCTCCACCTTATTTCATATTATCTAATGTGTTGATCAAGATAATAAAAACTATAATATTGTCAATTATTGTGTTATGTTTTCATTGTATTCTCACATCTCCTTGATGCCTGTCATCCAACTACTACCCACAAAAGCTGCTGTCACACCATGCCCAGATCCCGTTCACTGCCACTGCAGACGTGTAGGCAGAGAGTCAGACAGGATGAACAGCCCTTAACTGGGTGTGGCATGACACTACTCCACGTGTCACAAACAGACCTAGCTCTGCCACCACCCACCACCACCAACTTGAGCATATTGCTCATGCAGCCAATGGAGAGTGGGGGAAAGAATGGACACAACTTCACCCCCACAGACCTCTGGCCCATGAGACGTCTGCCCCACGGGTATATATTTATTTTTCAGCCTGCAAAACATCGATTTTTCTTCAGCCAACACCCACCTATCATCAGAAGAAGCTACCAACTGCAGGGTTAAGTATTAAACATCCTTTAGGGTTAAACCTGCAGTGACTGATAGAGCTAGTAACCCACGGGGTACTTGGAGGCAGTGCTCACCACGCAACCCATTTCTGCATGACATTAAAATTGGACTTGTACTCTGGTAGTTGGCTTTGGCGATAAAAAAATAATAGTTAAGTGACTGCTATCCAGTATATTGGTGTGTCCCATGGGAATTTTATCATGCTTGCAGATAGTTGGTCGTTGACGGATGGAGATCCCACTAGTGGATCTAGATTTTGAATAAACCGTGAATTTAATTTCCCAAAGCTTTGTATTATTTGTATTTTTATTGGAGATGGTAACCTCCTTACTGGTCTACACCCCATGTACCTACCTCAAGATCCCAACACCCAGAACCCCTGTCCCGACCAGCAGATAGATTCACAGTGTCCGTATGGTATTCCTGATGAGGAAAAAAGGGAAACCGGACAAGCGCTACGACAGGAGCAAGAAATTTCATTGCAACAAAGATTGTCCCTGAGTCATTCGTCACCATTGGAGCCTTGGCACTTGAACCTGCGACTGCTCCGTCTGTCTCAGTTTGGCCAGAGATTCCTCTGGACACTACACTCAAGCACAGCAATGACAAGCCAGCACTAGGTCACATCCAGGGATAGACACTGAACGTACCGAACTATATTTGCATGGTCCACAGCGATTCACTGCCAGGTGTAGAGTTTTAGAGGACAGCGCAGTGTGTACTGAGTCCTGATCTGCTTTTCAGAACTCAGACAGACAAATACCAAATTGTTACCATCAAGAATCACCTACATTCCTAAGACATACCCCCACCATTCCTTTTCTAACTGATGGGGTGAAAGGAAGCGTAAAGGGACTACGGCCTATCAAACTCAAGGGGCAACAAACCAAGGCCCTTCAGCTCTAGTGGTCTATACGAAGTAGAGGGAGATCGTCTGACTACCAGCAGATTCAAATAGAAGAATCCTCTCAATACCAGCTAGACCATTTCCAACCACCCACCAAAACTCCGGGAATTCGCAGTCCTTGGGCCAGACCGAAGATACTAAAAATGTGTAGTATCAGAATCTTCTACAGCTCGCTAGGAGAACAGGCTCAGCAGGAGTAGTGAAGATCAGTGCCAGCACTACTGTAAACACCATGGAGATTGTTCACCCCTCCTATTAAAACACCTGGACCCTGCAAACCCTGAATAGGGCCCGAGGTTATAAGCACCAAGTAATCTTTCAAGAATCATACTGTGGCCAACAGCATGGCCTACCAAGCCCAGAACATAAATCCGGAAAGGCATCTTTAGTCTGTGCTGTAAAGGTTATTCCTTAAACGCTGTCTATTCTCCCTTGAGTAAGTTTTGTACTTAATGTAGTAAATGTTTTGAATGTATAAAAATTAAAATTACCGAGCTGCTTAAGAATTTTATAGTTAGTAAAGTTAATTGTATAATATACCACTGTTTACTTTTTTCTCTTAAAAAAAAACTATTCTCGTGTGATACAATGGCAGTACCTCAATGTTTACTTAGTCTTAATCTGTCATTGATATTGTTAATCCTAACACAATAAGATAGCAAAAGTCTGCCAGGAATCTAGTATGTCTTTCTATAGACTGTTCATAGTAAAGTGAGCACTTTTGAGGCCCTGTTTACTTTTTGTTATCAGCCATTTGTATCCTTTCACCACATTTTAAAATAAATATTGTCATGTAAACAATAAACATATTGTGCATATTCCACTGAACTCGATAGTCAATGTCTAAGGCTAAAATAAAATATATTTAATGACTATTATTCCAAATGAGAACACTTCAAAAAGTGCTCACTTTACCGTGAATAGTCTATAGCAACATTATTGTAAAACTTGTTGTAATTGTCTATCTCTCATCTTCATATTTCTGTGGCCGGTCCTGAAGGGATCAGGTCATGAGTAGATGTATAAAGCGGGTCCTGGCGCAGCACATTTTTTGGGGTTATTTGTTATAAAATTTCAACAAAAATACAATACACTAAATAGGGTTACTTTGTCTAAAAGTACAGGAAAAGTTAAGAACTCAAAATATGAAATTCAATGAAAAAATCGTGAAAATCATGTTTAAAAAAAGCCAAAATCAAGGTATTTAAGGGTTAGACTTAAGCTCTAAAAGCTTTCTAAAAAGATGCTCTCAAAAATGGGAAATTTTAAACAAAAAAAAATTTTTTTTTTAGCAGTTTTTCAAAAATGTGCGCACACAATTTGACACGTAAAACAAGCAAAATCATGCAAAAACCAATTAAATTTAATGCTAAAACAAGCAAATCAGATGAAAAGATAATTGATAGAATTGAAATATTAAACTCAATATCATGTACAGATTTTCCATTTTTCATTTCTTTTAAACCTTTATACGCTATAAATACTTGGCCCTCATTCATCATTTTTAAGCTATTTTCATCAATTATCTTTGCATAACAATCTGGTAAAGTGATTTAATAATCACCATCTAGAATGCAATTAATTTTTTTGACAAACTTAGATTCATAAATTTGAAATTCTGTAGCTTCATACCATTGATCAGTTTCAAGGTCACATAGTCAATTCATGTGAATTGTTCAACTTGTTGAGCAGAGCCTCCTCTTTTTTGTTTATGTTATTTAAATGGAAACAAATGTAATAAAACCGCATAAACTTTGAAATAAAAGAAAAAATCTCTTCATAAACTATTTTTCTTAGTAAATAAAATGGAAAATAATAACAAAACAATGTAAAAAGGGTGGCAAAGTACTAAACATAGAAAGTTTTGCACAAAAGATAAACATTTTAACATCTGTAAATAATGTTATAGTGAATATGCTAGTAGTTGTTATGAATTTAAAAAAGAGAGAGTAATGTGCGAATGTGGAAAATATATTTATAATACATCTCTCAAAAACATGTAAAGTGTGTAATGAGAATAAATCTATAAAATTATTTTCTCTTAGTAAAAATAGTAAGGACAAATAGTCCATCACATGTAAAAAATGTTTCAGTGATTATATGAAGAATTATCTCCATAACAAGAAGTTAAATACAGATTCCCAGTAATTTAAGCACTTTTTTTCTATTTATTCAGTATATCTGTTTTTACAGTTTATTTATCAATTTTTTTCTCTTATAAATACAACTATAAAAATGGAGGCTTGTATAACAACTGTGTTGAACAGTGAGGAGGTGAGGATGTTGAGACGTATTGCTAAATATTTTAAGATAAAATATATAACTCGACTAAGGTAAAACGATCTAATTAGAACTCTTATACCATTTTTATGCCGCTAGTTCTAGACGGGTGGAGAAAGAGAAAGCCGATAAAAAAAATCAAAGAATAATTTTATAAATTTACCTTTGGCTGATGCAAATATCAATTAATTATATCCCAAAGATAAAAAATAATTAACAGAAATATTTCCATTCTATAATAATTATTTTGCTAACAAAAAAATAGAAGAAGAAGCAACAAAAATTACTTAGTAAATAAAGCTTTTAAAAGTAGGATATCAACATATAACATTGAAAATACTTTTAATTTGGTACAGCTTTTTGACTTCAGCAAAAAATATGATATTTGAGATAATACACAATAATCTTAAAATATTTAGAGGTGTGAAAACCAGTATTAAATTATATGCTATTTTTCATAAGCAACAAAATAATCAAGTACAATTGTTCACTTTTCAATGACCTAATTATACATTATTGCATGCTGGAGATATTTAAAAAAATTTATAAATTCATAATACAAGAAATGCTTTCACAATTATCTGAATTTCAAAAAAGAGATTCTGGGTGGGCTTTAGATAAAATAATTGGAATACAATTAGCAATAAATAAGTATAATTCATTAAGAGACTCATCATATATTAATCTAGCAGAAGTGATTAAAAATAAAAAAGCATGCATAAATGTTAAAAATGATGATCAAAAATGTTTTCTCTGGACAACAAAATCTTTGTTGTTTCCAGTAGAAAAATATCCACAAAGAGTATCTAAAATAAAAACATGGTGTTTAATATTGATGAAGTAATAGATATATGAATATCCTATTAAAATTGATGATATACCAAAAATAGAAAATCAAATTTATACATCTATAAACATATACTCTATTGATGTTAAATCCACAGTATATCTTCTAAAACTCACAAAGAATAAAAAGGAAAAACATAAATTTACTTTACTTAAAAAATGATTCAAACGCGCATTATTGTTCGATAAAAGATTTATCGAAACTGCTTTCTGCACAAATAAATAATCATAAAAGTAAAACATGTATGTAATATGTGTCTTCAATTCTTTTATTCTCAAAAAAAAAATTAATAAACATACTGAAGATTGTTTTTAAAAATTAAGTTGTAAAAATCACTTTACCCCCAAAAGGAGAACAAATAGAATTTAAAAATTATAAACATACAACGAAGGTTCCATTCACAATATGTGCAGAGTTCGAATCAATATTAAATAAAATATCAACAACTAAACCAAATTCAAAAGAAGTAAAAAAATTTTAATTAATTCAAAAATATCAAATTTTAACAGAGGATGATATTGATAATGGTTTTTTAAAGAAACACTTAAAGAGAGATATAAACTTACTAATGAACAAATAAATAACATTGATTTAAAATTAAATGATGAATCATACTCATTGAAATATCAGTTACACGAAGCATCTTGTTTTTGTTATTATATTGTATCTAATTATAGTGATTATAAGCATCCAGTAGTATATTGAGACTCAAATGCACATAAAGTTTTTTTACGATCAATAAAAAGGGAAGTAAAAGAAATTGGGGAAATATATTCAAAAATTGAACCAATGCATCTACTAACAAATGAAGAAAAAATATTTTATAGGAACTCAGATGAATGTACTGTATCTAGATATGAATATACAGAGTACAATAAAAAAGTACACCATCATGATCACATAAGTGGAAAATTCATTAATCGTGTATGCAATGATTGTAATCTAAAATTAAAATTACCCAATTATATTCCAATTTATTTTCATAATTTAGCGGGCTATGATGCACATATATTAATTAAAGAGTTAGGATGTGATGATAAAAATATAGAATTAATTGCAAATAATTAAGAAAAGTTTATAACTTTTGGGGGGGGGGGGGGGGAGGCAGAAAATTTGATGATTCAATTCCTAGACACATTTAAATTTATGGCTAGTAGTTTGGACAAATTATCATCTAATTTATTTAAAGATCAAATGAAGCGCACACAAAAACATTTTCCAAACGAACATGTAGACTTAGTTATTAAAAAAGGTGTTTAGACTTAGTTATTAAAAAAGGTGTTTATCCATATGCTTATATGGACAATTAGAAAAATTTTGAAGAAACAGAATTTCCACCAAAGAGCGAATTTTACAATAAATTTAATAAATGTGATATAAGTGACGCTAATTTTGAGCATGTGAAACGCATATGGAACCAATTTAATATTAAAAATTGTGGTGAATGCCATGATTTATATTTAAAAAGTGGTGTATTATTGTTAGCAGATATATTCCAAAATTTTAGAAATACATGTATAAATTCTTATGATTTAGATACTGCGTGGTATTTTATAGAACCAGGTTTATCGTGGGATGCAATGTTAAGAATGACTAAACAACCACCAGATTTATTACACAATTATGATATGATTTTAATGATTGAAAAAGGAATTAGAGGTGGAATATCACAATGTTGTAAGCGATATGTTAAAGCTAATAACAAATATTTAGACAATTTTAACGCTAACCAAGGATCAAATTATTTAGCATATCTTGATGCTAATAATTTATATAATTGGGCAATGTCACAATATTTACCATATGGCGGTTTCAACTGGGTTTATTATACGTCATCTGATTTAGATTACTGGAGAAAAAAAATATTAAATTTGGAGAATGATTCTGAGTATGGTTATATATTAGAAGTTTATTTAGAATATCCACAAGAACTATATAATTTACATAAATATCTACCTTTTTGTCCTGAAAATAAGGTAGTTTAAAAAAAAATCAATCCAAATTATTAACAACTTTACTGAAAAAACAAAAATATGTAATTCATTATCGTAATTTAAAACAATGTTTTAATAATGGTTTAAAACTTACAAATATTCACAGAATATTAACATTTGGTCAGTCGGATTGGTTAAAAAATATATATAGATCTAAACACAACCATGAGAACTAATGGTAAAAATGATTTTGAAAAAGATTTTTATAAGCTCATGAATAATTCAGTGTTTGGTAAAACTATGGAAATATTAGAAACAGATGTGATATAAAACTAGTATCAGATGCTGAAAAATGTGAAAAATTAGTAGCAAAAACAATTTTCAAAAGAAGTGCTATATTTAATGAAAATCTTGCAGCTATACATATGAATATAACAAATGTAAAATTTATGTGGGTCTGTCAATTTTAGATATTTTAAAAGAATTAATGTATGATTTCCATGATAACATAATAAAATCAAGATATGGTGATAAAATTGAATTATGTTATCAAGATGCCGATTCATACATTTATAACAGAAGATTTTTCCAAAGATATGAATTCGATGATAGAAAAATTTGATACAAGTGATTATCCAAATGAGAATATTTATAACATACCTCAAATAAATATAAAATGAAAGATGAATGTTTTGGTAAAATAATGAAAGAATTTGTTGGTTTACAATCAAAAATGTATGTGTATAAGGTTGACCATAAAGAAAATAAAAAATCTAAAGGTGTGAAAAAATGTGTAGTTAATAAGCGAATTACATTTGATGACTATAAGGATTGTTTCTTTAAAGAGAAAACATAGAACAATGAATCTATTGAGTGAAAAACATTAAATATATACAGTCGAAGTTAATAAAATAGCATTAAGTCCTTATGATAACAAAATAATTATATTAGAAAATAAAATAGATGCACTGCCATTTGGATATCAAAAAGAATAATTTTTAATTATTTATATTATTATATTTTAAACTTCCTTAGTTTCTAAGACATCAATACCAACACCATCAAAATCAATGAGTTTGTAATTTTCATCACTAATTTCCAAAACAATATGATTAAACCTCCCATTATTAATTTTATAAAAAACTGGATATGCAGTCTCATAAATTGTATAATCTCTAAAATCCAACACAGTTTTTGGTGGAAAACTCACAATTATATCAGTTTCCAAATTATTAGATTCCTCATATTTTATGAACATACCGTATGCTAAATTACAGTGAATATTTATTGTTTTAAATTGATTAAACTTTGGTAACTTAGTGCCTACAACAACTTTGTCTTTTTTAATAGTTAATTTTCTTTCCAAACCAAGAATAGCAGATAGTCGATTATCAAGTTTAATATCAAATTTAGATTTAATAGATATTCTATTTTTTTTTAATGATCTGCTATTAATTCAATATTATTTGTTTAAAATGGATCAATTTAATTTATAGTTTATTTTAACAATTCAATATCATATTGACCTCTTCGAATAGTAATAACTTCATTTTTATCAACAGGACTAATTTTTTCAATTATTATTATAGTATTATTATTTATATTTGGTGTTAAAATTTTTGTATGAAAACTGATTAATGCGATCGATTTTTCATTATGTATTATACCATATTGAAGTTTTTTCTTTAAAATAAAATTATTACTTGTCAACTTAAATACTTTATTATCCATTTATATAAAAAATTAACATATAAATGCAAAAAAACTGGCTGGGGTGTTAGCATTTTACCTTCCAAAGTGGCATTGAAAAAAGGCTGAATTATTGCCTGATAATATACGCGCAAAAATTGTTGGCCTAAGCAGTTGTGGAAAAACAAATTTGATAATTAATTTTATTTATAAAACAGTTTGGTTAAATTTTAATAAACTGCATGTTTGTTCAAAAAGTTTACACCATCCTAAATATATTCAGTTGCAAAATTATATCGATGAGGTGGCCAAAAAAATAAAAATTTAAAAAAAATTGCTCACTTTTTTAATAATACTGATGAAATGCCTACTTTAGACAAGTGCGGAAAAGATTCACTAGTTATATTTGGTGATGATATTTTAGAAAATCAAGACAGTCACGATTATTTTACTCGGTGCATACATAAAAATATTGATGTATTTTATTTAGCTCGAACATATTCAAAAATATCTAAACAATTTGTAAGAGATAATACAAATTTTGGTGTGTATTTAGACAAGATTAAACTAATTTAAAGCACATTTTTTATGATTTTGTCGGAGATGATATGACTTATGGGGAATTTAAAGAGATCGGTGCAAAATGTTGGGACGAAGATTATAGCTTTGTTACAATATATTTGAGTCAAAAAATGAATAATGGAAAGTGTAGAAATAAAATTAAAGACTTTATTCAATTTTAAAATTTTTGAAAACATATTTATGTTAAAACGAATGACAACGGCAAGTGAGCATTAAAACGGCAGTTAAACATGATGTGCATTACGTTGTTGTGTTTTTGAAATTGTCTAATTATTTAAAAACATGAAAATTTATAGAGTGTCAGCTAAAGCAGACTCAGCTGCGCAAACGGCAGATTTATTAATCTATGAGTTATGTGAGTTATCAAAACCTAACCATTTTTTTTTTTATTTCACCGTTAGTTTTTAAAACTTTTTGAACCAAATATTTATTGGGATAGTTTGTTTTCATAACTTCATATTCATAAAAACTACCCATTATTTCTTCTCCATTAATATGTTTTAATTTATAAGTTGGTACATCATAATTTAAAACTTTAATAATAGTAAATGATTCTGTCGACCAATTAGCAGTAAAACCTTTTTAAAAAAAAAAAAAATTCAGTTTGCTCACACGAATATTATCTCCAACTTTATATTTTGGTTTAGTAAACACAAAATTTGTTTACAATAAATTTTTTCATTTTTTTATTATCTTCAACTATGTTTTGAATTATTATATTCTTTCACTAAATCATCTAATATATTTACCCAATTATAATAACCATTCAAAGCAAATTTTTTCCACATTTTTTTTTTAAAGGTCGATTAAATCTTTCAACGACGTTCGCTTTTAATTCAGAAAATGAAGAATAATGGTTGATATTATATTTCTCCATATGCTCATTAAACGTTTTATTATAAAATTCTGAATCATTATCAGTTTGTATATTATTTGGTTTTCTTTTAATTAGTATAGATTCTAAACCGTTTGATACATTTTTTGCTGTTGTATCTTTAATTGGTATAGCAAATGCAAATTTTGAAGAAAAAAAATCAATTATTGTCATAATATATTTGTATCTATTGTTTATATGTGATATACCTTTTAAATTACCAGTATTAATTTCTACAAGATCCATTTGCCATAAATCATCAATTCCATATTATTTTGCATTGGAAAATTTGTTCGCGTGGGTTTATAATTCATTAATTATTTCCTCTCTCGCAGTGGTCAAAAAAAAATTTTCTTTGTGGTGATTTATTAGAATTACACATAGAACATTTGCTTTTTTGTACTAATCACTCATTTGTAGTATTTTCATTTTTTATATAATTATTTTTAGTGACCTTACACTTCAAGCACCAAGTGTTATCCATTTAATAATAAAAAAATAAATGTATTTATTTATTCATTATATTTCACGAATATTCCTATTATTATAACATGAGCATTAATATGAAGATATATTTATTTATTTTTTATTTTAAAAGAAAAATTATCACCTCTTTTAGCATCAAAAGGCTTACTATAATCTATTTTTGTATTTCCCATGATAATAGTTGCATCATCATCATCATCAGTAGTTATTTTATAAACAGTACAATCCATCATAAAAATAAATAAAATTGAATTATTTTCTAAGTGAAAAATATTATTAGTTTTATTCCTTTTTGCACTTAAATAAAATATATGAGACTTTTCTTCCTTAAATTTTTCAATTTTTAAGTTAACAAGTGTCTCACAATGATTTAAAACAGATTTGTTTAAATTTTGTAATTTATCAGCGATTTGTTGATTGAAATATCTTTTATTGACAGCATCATTTCCATCTTTTGGATCAGCCATCTTATTTATTTTAAGATTTTAAAGACAAACATAATCTGTTATGTAAACGAAAACTTTACTAATTTGATCTTGTAAAGCAGAAACAAATTATTTTATATTTTGATTCTACATATGATTTTAAATCAGAAACACTAGTTTTGTCTTTTGATTCAACATCAGTTTTTAAAGCATAGTCAGAAACAATAGTTTTATATTTTTAATTGACATGGTTTTTTAATGCATAGTCAGAAACAATAGTTTTTTATTTCGAATCCACATTTTTTTTAAATGCATAATCAGCAACAATAGTTGTATATTTTGAATCTGCTTCTTTTTTAATGTAATTTTTGCATTATTATATTTGTTTTATATAATCAGCAATAGTGTTATTGAATTGTAAATTTATATCTTCTTTTAGAGCATAATCGGAAACAATAGTTTTATATTTTGAATCAGCATCTGTTTTAACGTGTAATCTGCTATATATATATATATATATATATATATATATATATATCAGTGCAATGTGAATGTTTCTTCTTTGCTAAGTGAGTTAAGAATATGTTTAGATTTTACAAAATCGTATGTTTCATTTTTTGGACGAAGAATTGTTAATATAGGTGAGCCTGTAGGTTATATATATATATATATATATAGACACACACACACACACACTCACATGCACCCCCCCCCCCCCCCTTATTTTAAATATACTTCTTCGTCTAAAAAATGAAACACACGATTTTATAAAATCTAAACAAATGCTTAACTCACTTTTAAAGAAGAAACATTCGAATTGCATTGTGAATCTACATATTGTTTTCAATCTTCAGCAATATTATTAGAGTTTTTATTTAAAGGTTTGATTAATTGTTTCCCAAATACATGAAATTTAATCATATAGAAATTGTATCGTTAAACTTAAATTCTCTTGAAAAAAGATGTAATACAATTAAACATAGGTGTCCACGTATATCTGAATTAAAATTCTGAATTTGATCATCATTATAATAAACGTTTCTGTTTTTGAAATAATTAATTAAATTAGTGGAAATATTGCCTTCAAATGAGTCAAAATAATAAACATTATTATTTTCTTTAAAATAGCAAACCCAATGAGTGCCAGGATTTGTTGAGATATCAAAATTTACCACAGCTTACTCATTTTTGATCATACTTTTTGGTAGTTTGTCAATCATATAAACATTTCAGAAATTTTTTATATTTAATGTTTTTACGTATCTTTCAATATCTACATTAGATAATGGTGATAAATTCAAATTTTTTTTGGCCTTCCTCATTTTAATCCACTTCTTTATTTATTTTCCATTGCTAAATTATGTCTTTTTTGTTCTAATCCTTTTTTATTTTTACTAGTTTGTTCAACAGCACTATAAATTGCAGCAACCTCTCCTAAAGTGGCAAGTACAATGGAAATAATTCCTCCATGATGTAAACCATTGCCAGTTTTTCTTTAGCCATTTTTCTAACTGTTGGTAATGGTAAAGTTAATTTGAAATTTTTGCCCTCTTGCCCCCTCCCCCCCCCCTTCCCCCCCTATGCTATCATCTGTTAAAAATTTATCTGTACCCAAATTTTTGAATTTCTCATAAGGAATACCGAAGGTTATATTTGTTATCTTCATTTATAAGTAAAAAAAATAAAATATTTATAGTTTAATAAATTTTAATGCTCCATCCTAGTTTTCTTTTTGTAAACACAGTTGAGGCAACAGCAGCAGAAATAATTTTTTCACCAACTGGAGTATTTTTATCTAATATAATTTCTTTTGCTTCGTTTTGTAAAATTTTGTCAGCTTCATGTCTAGATTCTAAATCTTTATGATCTCTATAAACAATGTCATGATATTTACATGCGTCATCTAATTTATATATTCCTGTATCTCGTTTTTCTAACCTTTTATCTAATTTTGTAAATGGACCACATAAATTATAACCAGGAAAATGCCCAATTTATCACACCTTTTCCATAGTGTTCAGAATTTCAAAATTAATGTGGAATAAATTTAAAACTCTTACAATATATGATATACCTTTTGGATTGCTTATAACAAATTCAGAAAATTTATTGCATAACATATTCACTATTCTCACTTTTTCATTGTAGAAACTATTATTTCCAGCATTTTCTTAGCTCTGAATAACTAGTAATCTATCAATAAATTTTCTAAAATCATCCATCCAAACATATTCTGTGGGCAAATTATTATATTTTTTTATACCTTCTCCAAATTTAAGAGTTCTTGGAGAAACCATTCTTTCTGGTGTATTTGGTAATGATTTTGACTGTAAATTTTTTATATATATGCATCATAAATTGGACTAATTATCTTAATATACTTTGTATTACTACTTGAACATAGATTAGATTATTCCTTTTCTTATTGGGTATATATTTTTTTAAATATAGCATTGGTTGCTAAAATAATATCTTTATAGTTTTTAAGATCAACATTATTGAAATTATCTTGAAGTTCTTCATAGGTACTTTTTGTTAACAAATTAATAAGACCTTCTGTTAATTCATATTTTTTTTATCATTGACAAATTAAAAATCATCATCTATTTTTACTTTTGTATCACCAATTTCAAAATCTTAACCAACTCCCCGTAAACCAAGTTTTTCATTAACAACATTAATATTTTCAAAAATATATTTTCCGAGATTTATATTAGAAACATCTGCTATAGGCTGTTAATTGTTCAATGGTGCAGTTCCCATTTGCTCTTCCAAATTAGGAGATTCTTGTTCTGCAAATAATTCTTTTTAAAATTATGTTTCTTCAGGTGTTGGTGGATAATCTAAATTTTTTGCAGCAACAGGTACTAGTGGTGTTATTAAATTTTTGCTATCTTCACTAACTTGTTCTTTTTTTTTGCCATAATTTTGTAATTCACAACTTAATGGTAGATTTTTTTCTTGTTTTTTACATGTTCTAACTCGTGGTTCTTTTTGTAATTTGTATACTTCTCAATGAGCAATTTCACTCGATGAACTCTCTCTGAATCCTTCATTTATGTATAATTTTTTTTTACTTTTAAATGAGTTATAAAAGCATTGAGAGTTTTGAGAGACAAACTTTTCCCCCAACTGTTCAAACTAGTAAAAATTTAAATGTTTACAATAATAGAATAGAATTTGATATTTCAATAGGAGATGGCTTTTCTTTTCCAAACAATGCCTATGTTTTTGAAGAATATCGCCTACTAAAAATAGACAATGTTGGAGATGAGGCAAAATATGAGAAACTAGATAATATTGATGGTTGGTATAATTCTTTTCCATTTCAGTTTTCTAGAGTAGAAATTTCAAAACGTGGACAGATTATTGAGACTGTTGATAATCCAGGAATAACTTAGACAATGATGAGTATTTTGCTGAGATCACCAGGTGAACAAAATTATTTAGAGTCTACTGGTGTTGATAATAAGTATAGAGTAAAATCTGTTCATAATGATAAAATAAATGAAATAATGTATCCATTAAAACATTTGTTTGGTTTTATTCATGATAATAATAAAGTTTACTGGAAAGGTGGTTATAAAATCACTTTTTTCCAAAATTCGTCGGATAACAACTGTTTATTTGTTTATGAAACAAAAATTGCAGATGGTGCTATTGATAAAACTTATGCTGATCCAGGTGAAATTGTTATTGAGTAATTAGAAACTATGTGGCCTATTGTTGAATATGAAATTAACACATCAATTGCAATTAAAGAAAAAAAAATGTTTAAGTATTGGCAATTTTTAGAAAAAGAAGTTCCTCCTGGGAAAACTGTTTTTAACTTGGATATAAAAGATAAGTTTAATAATTTACCATTTGACATGCCTGATTTTGTAATTGTGGGTTTCCAAACTAATAGAAAAATGTGGCTGAGCAATATGTGCATTCGTCAATGTTTGATCACTGTAATGTAAGAAATATTTTTGTTAAAAATGGTAGAAATTAAATTTTCGAGGAGAAAATTGGAATATTGATATTGAAAATGATCGTTGTCTTAAAATGTTTCTTACTTTTAATGATTTTAGAAATTCAAGAACAAAATTAGATACTATATATAGAAATAATGAACTTTATTATAAGCCAACTACAAATTATCATGGCGATATCAATTATTATTCATTTTGGGGACGAAGACGATTATATGTTATTGACTGCCTATATAGAAAAACAGCAGTAGTTAATATAAAAATTAGTGTAGATTTTAAAAAAGCTGTTGAGGCTGGTGCAATTTGCTATGTTGTTTTAATTAGCCAACAAAATTTAACTTATGATTATTTGAAAGAAAATATCACTGAAGATGTATAAATTTTTAATTTTATTAAATGGATAATGTAAATGATTTAACAGAAACCAGAAATTGTTTCAATATTTAATACAATTTTTTAGACTCATAGTTTAGTGGTCGAAATTTAAAATTACTTTTTAGAAATATAGATGAATTATTTGATCAAATAAAAAATAATTTTTCTAATTAAAATTTTCTCATATTATCACTTTTTTTTAAAAAAGATACATAAATTTTTAATATTATAAATGTATCAAATTATAAAACTTTTAGAAGTTTGGGATATTGGATATGAAATTATAAAAACAGAAACTTTTATTGATAAAGAATTGGGCATTGTTCATTTCAAAATTGTTTTAAAAATCTATAAAAGTGATTTAAGATCAGAAATTTTCTAATTTTAAAGACAATTTTTATGGTTTGGATTGCTGCACCAGAACCTGCATTATACATCTACTGTCACGCACTTATAACAGGGATGGTAGGATGGTAGTAGCTAGAGGAAAGAGCACTCAGTTACACAAAATACTACTTTTATTCAAATTACAATTCTAATACAACAATTACACAGATTGCCCAAGGGCGTTACTGCAATGATCTACAAGTCTCAATACTGCTAGTGCTAGCTTAAGGCTTAGATGGGCGCTCTGACTCAGGAATCCAATTAATGCCAGTGTCTATCCCTGCATCTCCGCAACTTATTGCGCCCTAACCAGAGTTATAATTACCTTGGATTGTCTCGTTGTCTGCAACAGGAAGACCCCCTCAACGGCAGCTGCGGCTGGTGTCGATTCCAGACCACGGCCCTGTGGTTCTCCTTCAGTGGTGTCACTCGGGCAGTTGGATCAAAGATAGGCGTGATCCGCCATTGACCCAGTTTTATTTAGTCATGATCCCGGCCTTGATACCCTTCCCCCGGGAGAATGTTGCCATAACAGCTGGGCTGGCTCGTTGAAGTCGCGCAGCCGCGTGCGCTAGCATGTCTCCTGTAGGGCCCAGTTGCTGGTGATCACACCATGGCCCCCTATCTCCACAAGACTCATGCATCCTCGCATGAGAGAATGGGGGTCGAACGATGACGGGGAAGGTACGAGTGAGGCCAAGCTGCTGAAGCAGTTTGGTGGCGTCGCACCGAAGGGGTAACCCAAGTGCTCTCTGCACAGAATTGCAGAGTGCCGCTGGAAGGGGTCTGTCTTGTTCGCGGAAGCCGACAGGGTATCACTATGTAGTGTCCTTCCGCGCACAGCTATTGAAGCTCTCTAGAGCACTGGCAGTTGCATGAGACTAGGGATAGCATTACCATTTGGCCTTTAGCAAAAAGATGTAATTTTGTCTGAAAGTTAGATTTAAGAGCACAATTTGAAAGTGGAGGCATGCCATTGTACTTTAGGACATATTAAAGTAATCTATATACATAACAAAGTTCTTAATTGAAGAGTTACTTCAACTTACATAGTGTTACGTGCTGCAGCTGGTGCCGACTCAGCTGCTCCTCCTCTCCTCTTCCTAGAATGATGAGCTCACGGCCTCCTGATTCCCCTTTCTGAAAAACCTGTGAATAATGGACAGCAGTTCGTCGGGCTGTCATGCTGCTCAGTGCCTTGCTTGTGTCACGGCCCCTCTCCCCTGCAGGAGATTTCAACGGGTTTGGTGACAACGCAAGAATGTTCTGGTGAGACTGGCTGGTGCCGCGTCCCTCCACGATGCATCATGCGAGTTGGGGAAGATTCTAGGTAGCAGCCTAAGACACTATATATACTGCCACAACCCAGCAGCCGACAGTCTTTGATGGAGGCCACTTGGCCAAGTGTGCATGAGTGAAGAGAATTGTTGACTACGACTGGAGATTGCGGGACGATGGCAAGTGAGGTGTTCGTGGCGTGGGTGAATGAGAGGGTGTGAAACCGACGAGTGAAGCCTACTGTGCGTGAGGGCGTTTGGAGGACTCTAGAACATTGCGACTGGTGGGACATGTTCTGAACTGAGGTGGGAGTGAATGGAAGTGTAATACAGATTTTATTGTAAATATTTGAACTATCCATTTGGACACATATTCTACAGAATATCTGAATAGGTTGATACACTGTCTATTGGGGCTGATCTTTAATTATTTTATTTTATTAATTTTTTGTGGTAATTATAAATTGTTTTAAATTGGAGTAATTAGTTGTGAACAGTAAGTGATATCAATTTATTGTGAGATTTTGTGTTCAGGGAATTTTGCTGTAACAAAATAAGGAAATTATAATTAGTTATTTTATTTGATTAAGACTTCCATCCCTTAACGAACTTGGTATAACCCACTTAATTTCTAGAGAGAGAAATTGTAACAATAATTATATTGGTGAAGTTTGTATAAACATTTTAGATATATTTTAAAAAATAAATTTACATGATTAGTTATAAAGTACTAAATTTCGTTAATCAGGGTTGCGACAGGACGGGAAAACCAGGAATAGTCAGGGAATTTTACTGGCCTGAAAAATTCAGGGAATATAAACCTTATCACCAAAAGTCAGGGAAAATCTCCAATAGACGTGGGCGAAACGAGTCATTTTATTGATTTGAAACATTTGGATGAATTCTGCTAGATGAGTCGACTCACTGATCGTACTCTCAAGATTTGAGACATCTTGAAGGCTCTGAACTGTATTGAATCAACAATACACACACATCTTTCCATGGCTGTTTCAACTCAAAACAGTATGTTTGTCTCACCATGGCTCACAGAGAATCATTGATCGTTGCCGAAAAGCTGTGTTGCAGTGACATGTGATAGGCGAGAGACAAAAAATATGAATATAGTGAGAAATTAAAATATTAAAATGTATTAATACATTTAACGAGATTCAAAATGCTTTTTTTGTCACATATACACTGGTTTAAAATAATGGCTGCCGTATGAATGAACAATTTATTTATTTTTTGAATTTTTAGCAGAAATCTAAAAAAATACAGGTATATATTATGAGGATGTACTTAGAAAATGGTGCTTTCATTCAAAGTTTTGTATTTAACAATGGATAATGCATTAAAAAATACTGTAGAAGAGCACAAACTCTTATATAACCAAACATAAATAACACTAACAAAAATAAACAAAAAGTATTTTCAACACAATGCTCTTACATGAAAAAACCCCATTAATACAGAGCAGAGAAAAATGAATCTAAAAATTACTACTTGAAAGGTAATCTAATATGTCGTTAATGGAAAACAAACGTTATACCCTAATTGACAATAAAAAACATGTGGAAAGAAATATTTGAGCATTATAAATTTAAAATTAAATCATTTCATGTTAGTCTTATGTTGCTGAGAAAATATGTTACAATTTATGTGCACTCTAGATAAATTCATTTTTATCTTGTTTTAACAAGTAAATGCCATTTTTGGCAGTGTAGATTGTTAGTATTAAATGAAAAGTATGTATATACATTGGAGGCACCGTAATAAAATTATATAAAAAGGTAAAATATAATATGTATGGTGTGCTCGCCACACGGGGTAAACCCATCTATACTGCTCACTAGAGCTTATGTTTGAAATCAAAGTCTACAGCCTTGTTCGCTGCTACACTGTATCAAAAGGAGTTTGCACTTTTTTTACCTATGCACGTCTGTTAGGTAAGCAGTTATGTTGCCAATTAAAAGAATGTGCCATCTGTACAGGCAAACAGGGCTTCAGAAATACCTATTTTTTACTGTACTGGAAAATGTGCGTGGCCTGAAGTGCCATATGGAAACTCCTTTGCACAATTTATTTATTCTGCACGCCTGAGAAAATATATGAACGCAACTGTATACTGCACTACTCATTATCAATTAATTCTTTCTGTGGTTAACTCTAAGTTGAACCAAATAGCTGTAAACACCTATGTGTTTATGTCTCCTTTTAGTGCGCTTCTAAACTGCCTTTTCAAAAAGTTGAGATTTTTATTCATATTTAGTATAGTGACTCTAAAGCTGCAATCAGAGCCACAATTGTTGACAAACTAAATAAACTAAAATCATTTAAATGCTCTTGAGACATTACTGAAAAGACTGACTTCTTAAAGATATTATTGTGGCTCGGTACATATTCTACAGTTGGTAGGTTGCCATGTAATATCTTACAATCATTATTTAACATATCGTTAATCAAGTAAAATTAAACACCTTCATTTAGAGATAATTGAGTGGCTTCAAAATGTCTACTCTTAAGCCAGTGAATTGGTAGTATTGTGTAAGCTACTACTACTGTATGACTCTTAATGTCACACACATGTGTGGTTTCTACTGTTGTTACCTTGGCTACCGTTACTTTGCATCCACATGGCACCTTTAACTCAATTGACCCAATGTCAGATCTCTAAAACGTTTGGTTGATAATTTTTAGTAATACACCTTATTGCCAATGTACCAGGCGGATTAATTATGATAAAGTGATGTGGCTGAATAGGGGTAACCTGTAATTGAGTGCTAGGAACACAGTTAAATTTACAAAATGCATACAATTGTTCAACATTGTGCAATTTGATTGCTGCTTTAAGACATCTGACTTGGCTATTTTCTGCTGTGTGTTTGAAAATTAAATACATACCCTTTTCCTGGTTTTGTTCGTCAGCTACCACCCTGGTTATTTGTGTATTCATATCAACAGCAATTATTTCACGTGGCAATTCAATAGTGCATGATTCATTCTTAAAGAAATATGGAATTTGTGTGGGTTGGAAAAACTGCCACCTAAACTTAATACTTTAAAGAGGAACTTGCAATTTAATCATTATTTTGGCTGGAGAGAACAAGCATTCTGTTAGAGGAACAGAGTAATAGATAATTATATTCTGAATTGGAATACTAAGTTTTTGGTCTAACTGCTTAATTTTTGCTTCTAACTTTAATAGTTCTCTTGTTAGCGTCGTGGGACCGCCTGTAATGGTAAAAGATTGTTTTGACATACCTGAAAATATGTCTTTAGCCTAATTTCGTTAATAATGTTATTAATTAACTGGGGAACTATACCTATCATCATTTGACTTTGAACCTGTGACATTTCAATTTCATTTTGCTGTGTATTAAAGTTATTTGTCATGTATTGAAAATTATGTGAAATAGAATTAATTTTCACCTCAACTTGATTCATAATTTCAGACACACACTGTGGGTGATGAGGTTTAAGTTGCTTATTGAAGATCTTACATTATTTTGGATTTCATTGATTTGCATAGCTAGCATCTCCTCATTTGATAATAATGATTTTAAATGACGAGTGGTTAGGATGTCACAACACCATGTTGCGACGTCGCCAAGGAAGGTTAGGGATCTCATTTCTTTTAGGAATGGACACTTAAGACATGAATTGTTCAACAATATTAACAGACGTATCATTAAAAATTTGTCGTAGTTTATCTGCGTTCCTGCAGGGTGTGGAATTTCTGACTTCGCAGGTGCTGTGGAACCACGCATCAACGTTGGTCGGTGTCCTGTGTTGTTACAGCAGCAGCATGAATAAAAGTGGAATTCTAGCTGCTGCATCAGCTCCGCGAAGTAGACACCATGATTTGTCTTGTAAAGCTGTTCCTCCGCTGCATTTACTGAGAACACCAGCACAAGTAGCACTGTGCAGAATGTTTCAAGGCCCATTCCGGAAACGGATTAAGTCTCCCTTCCTGTAACATAAGGACGTACATTAGATCTTAACATTAGCAGGTTTCATGTTGTGGGTACTCTCTGTATCTATTTTACTATGGCCTCTTTTTCGTATTTCCACCGTTATCGTGGATGGCCCTAGAATGTCATGAATTCTGTACCGATCCTGATATTTGAAAGAAAGAAAGACCCTTTTGCCGTACGTGGTTTTTAATCCACACGAATTGGCCTATTTTTTAACTCCTTTGGGTGGTATTTATCATCAAACAACTGCTTCTGTTTCTGCTGAGAAGTGATAAGGTTCATGCAGGCTTGTTCCCGTGTGAGATGTAATTGATGGCACCAATCGTTGGCTCGCGGGGAGTATGTGTGGCTAATCACATGTGATGGTTGTACCACTTCAATCCTGTGAAGAAGAAAGAAGGGAGTGAACTACGTACTTCTGTTGACGGTTGTGTTATAATTGAATAAAATGTAGGAAATGTAACCATCCCAATGCGCAGGGTCTTTGCTAGCACAGGAGGTTAAATGCTGAGACAAAATTTTATCGACATGTTCCGTTAGACCGTTGCACGCAGGGTTATATGCCGTAGTCTGAAGCTTTTTTATATGTCATTTGCTAAATAATTTGGACATAATTTTGTTGTTGAAGGATGTTCTTCCTTCCATGAGGATAGATTGGGGACAACCAAACTGTAAGATAACATCTTTTATGAAGTTGGCGCAGGTTATCGCATCTATTGTTTTTACCGGACGGGCTACAGTATATCTGGTGAAAAATTTCGTCATTACTAAGACGTACTTATTTCTGGATTCTTAGGTTTGTAACGGGCCTTTTGCGTCTATTCCCCAAGAATGTAGAGGAGGGGAGATGGGGGATATGCATCATTTGACCAATCGGTTTCTGGTTAGGGGCCTTAATGCATTGATACACGGGGCAGTTTTTATATAGTATTTTACATCCTTGTTCATACTATCCCAAAAGTATGCATTCTTGATTTTTCCGAGGGTCTTAAATTGCCCAAAGTGGCCACTCTCTAGTAGTGCGTCATGGTGTGCAGTGATTATTTCCAGAACGTAGTATTGCGGAACAAAAGTAAGTTTCTTTTCTCGAGTGGGCATGTTCTGTTTCATATATATTTCCCCATTCCCTGATATTGTGTATGTGTATCATCTGGCTAGTCGGCGGTATTTAGGCATTGCTTGATCTGGGTCAGTAAGTGCTAATTTCAAATGCTGGATGTCTGGGTCGTTGGCATATTCTGCAAGGAATGGTGACATTATGTTTTCAGTAATTGGTGCTAGGAATAAATGGGAGTGGTCGTCGACTTTAGTATATTCTTGCTCGTGTATATAAACTGGGAGGTAGTTTGCAGTGTTGTTGTTGTGTGTAATTAGAATACGACATTGTAAGTGTGGGTCAATGCAGGTGATGGTGATTGTGCTGACATGGTTTCGCATGATTATTTCTATGTTAACATGATATAGTGTGGTGGTGATTTTTGCAATTGCCTGCAATGGAAGATATTCCTCATTTATGGCCATTTTTGCAATGCACGCTTTGTCCATGGTGTGAAGATCCTCTTTCACTAATTTTTTTATTTCTGGTCAGTTGTTTGTGATGTATTTTGCAGTGTTATTCTTTATTTCCTGATCTTTGTCCGGATTTTGAACGATTGTCTCCACTAGCGCTTTATAAATTGATTTGCATTGCAGGAATGTGCGTTTCACTTTGTAAGTACTGCTGACGCCGGCTAACAACGAGCGGCGCTAAAGCCCATAACGACGCTCACTACTCATGTGACATGTGGGCATGCATGTGCGCAAAGAGGCTCCAGTTTGAAATTTCCCATAACAGAATATTTATTGAAAGTGTAAAATTTTGTCTCTTGCTATTTTCAGGTTTTCAAGTGTCAAAAATGGAAAAATGTATGTTTTTTATTATTGCACCATGTTTGGTTATGATTTTTAAATGCACGTTGCGTGAAGATTATGAACACTATTATCCCAGTGTGAATACCATCATAAAAGACATTCAAACCATATGGAAAATTAATAAGAAAATTTAAAAATGTAAATCAATATTTAAAATTGCTTATGTGCTATTTATTTTAAAATATAAAAAGTTTTACTCAGCGTGCTTAGCACTTCCAGTTGTGTGAACCCTATAGGCAGCCATGGTAGGTCCGTGCGACCCCTGCCTCCGGGCAGTCCATCGAGGAGAGCTGGCAAGGTAAGACGCTGTCACGTACACACTACAAATATTTTGCACTGATGTACATTACAATAGTTTCATTTTAGTATACCAGTTAACCTTTGCTTTGCGTACGTTTTGCCAGACATTCCCCAGCTTTTTGAAATTTAGTCGAGGAGAAAGGGAGGAAATATGTTGGAGAGGCCATGCGGCCTATGCAACTTGAATCAGGCACCATCCGCCTATGCTAAAGGTGTTTCAGTGTAATTTCTGTATTATTGGTGCGTGCAATTTTAAGGGCTTTATTTTCATGTATGTATTCCAGGGTAATTTTCATGTTTAATTGTTTTATGACCATATCACTCGCGACCAAGTAGTTAACAGCCACCAAGTCAATTTCTGCGCCATCCATGCGCTTTGAGGGTTTATTTGTGCAAAATCATGTGCGCTGTAATTTATTTCAGGGTTCTATGTAATTTTCACATAATTTATGATTTGTATGTTTAACCATGCTGTCATTTTAATGTTTGATTTTCTTGCCATCCAGCATGTTACAAGCTCAAAACCAATTCAATCCACAAAAGAATTAATTTCCCAACAGAAATAACAATTTTATCTGGATAGGATTTGCCATTTTTACGGAAGAAAACTGAGAATTCAGCTGCACCACGTGATCCACTGCGAAGCTTATCCAGTGGCATCCGCACCATCTAAGTTTGTTTTCACGCGTCTGCGTGTTTATTGTGACCACTCATGTCGTGTCCCATCATATGTCGAGGGTATTTATGTAATTTATGTAAAGGGTACGGTGATATTATATCCATCCTAGCTGGCTATGTGTATCTGCCATCACCTCACTAACCACGTGCAGCAAGACGAACCCCGATGAGTCTGCGTCAGTGATGCTAAATAATCACACGTGTTTGTGCAACTTATTCATTCTGTTTCATTTCATTATTCTCTGTGTCCTATCTTCAGAGAAAATCGTCAGTGCACCCTAGCGGCTGTTGACCCCTTCCCTTGTGGAGATTGTGTTTTCTTACACGACAAAGAAGTCTTCCATCTAGGAGTGCGCTAGATTAATTGCAGGCTGGGGAGCACCCGAATGGAGTTAGCTAGACACATCCGAGTTTTTCATAAGAGTAATGTTGGCATGATCTTGTATGATTAACACAATAAAAGCAAATACACAGTGCTCTAAGTATTTCTTTTGTAGTGGCAGCAACCTCTCGCCCAGTTTTATAAGTGATCCAAGTTTATTAAAGTTGTTTAGTAATGAAAAGTGGTTTGTATGTACGCTTGGGTGAGATGGACACACAGGACCCACAGCATCCCTGAGAACCTTAAGTCTCAACAGTGCGGTGACTGGGAAACACCGCTGGCACCCACCTACTATAAGTTTATTGTGTTACTGTTCGTCTTGTGTCTCACCCGACAGCGTCACTGTATTGTTATTAAGGGTAATGTCTGTCGTGTCAACTTCTCCTACAGTCGGAATGCGGTCATGTTGTCAGCAAGTCTATTAAGCTTACCCTTGATGATGCGTGCTTCAAAGTCTTATTCTGTCAACGCGATAGTATTTTTCTGAATGTGAACATTGTGTGCTTCCATAGTCTTGAGGTAATGCAAGCTCGCATGGTCTGTCTCTATGATGAATTTGCGGCCATAAAGGTATTGCTTAAAATAGATGAAATATTTAATAGCCAACCATTTTTTTTCATTCAAGGATAATTTTTTGGAGGCGAATGCTATGATGATACACTAATTTGTGTTCGGAATTTCCTGCAGGAGAACTATGCCTATCGCTGTTTACGAAGCTTCAAATGCTAGTATGGTTCTGCAGTGTTCATAAAATTTTTTCCAGTATGGGTGGATTACTCAGTGCAGTTTTTAATTTGTCAAACGCAAATTGTTCCTGTTCTGACCACTTAAAGGGTACTGTCGATATGTTAGTTCAGTTAATGGTTCTGGAAGTTGGACGTAATTTAATATATATCTACGTAAATAGGACATAAGTCCAAGGAAAGTGCAGACTTGTTTTACGTTTTTGTGTGGCGCCATTTGTTGAAGGGTAGTAAATTTGTCGGAGTCCGTTTGAATTCCTGCCTGCGTGATATAGTGGAGAATGATCTTTATTTCTTGTTGGCAAAATTACATTTTTTGCTATTGATCTTAACATTATATTACGGATTCTTCCCATTACTTTTGTGATGTTTTCGAGGTGTTCATTAAATGTATTGCCTATAACGAATATGTCATCAATGAACGTCGCATTCATTCCAACTTAATGGACCTAGCATAATGTTGACAAAATTTTGAAAGTAGCTTGGACTGGTTGCAAGGCCGATTGGCATATGTGCATACTCTTATAAACCAACACAGTCCATA
This sequence comes from Dryococelus australis, assembly GCA_029891345.1. Lineage (NCBI taxonomy): Eukaryota > Metazoa > Arthropoda > Insecta > Phasmatodea > Phasmatidae > Dryococelus > Dryococelus australis. The sequence continues at coordinate 274,146,069 of CM056994.1, read as the reverse complement.
GTAAACGGGAGTTTCTCACGGTCCTGTTGACGTACTGTGATGGCGTAAAAACCGCTGAACATATCGGTAGAGGATATGTATTTTAAGTTTTGTAGTGTGTTAATGATATCCTCCATGTGTGGTATGGGGTATTGGACTTTCTTGAGGTGTTGGTTGAGAAGTTGAAAATCTGTAAGAAATTGGATCCCACCTTGGCGCTTGGGAATGACTAAACTTGGCGCAGCGTAGGGAGAATCTGATGGGGTTATAATTTTGGAATCCAACATCTGCTGTATTTAGGTCAGAACCTGCTCATGCAATTTAGGGTTGATACTATAAAGGCAGGTATGAATAGGCTTGTCGATTGGTAGCTCTAGTTTGATCTTGTATTCTTTAGTTTCCATAAGTTCAGTAATGGAAATAGCAAAACTGCCTTGATATTTTTCAAGTAGTGTTTGCAATTCTTTCTGTTGGTGATTAGGTAAGCTGGAATTTATGTTGCCTAATTGTTCATTAGATGATTGTTTATCTGTGGTGCTGATCTTTTGAATATAGTATTCTATGCAATTACTTCTGTCATACTTGATGGTGTTCGTGTTGATCGGTATGTTTGTAACTCTCCTGTTGTTATTAGACGCATAAATAAACATGATATCCTTGGTGAGGATCGGAACTACATCATATTGTTTCATGAAATCTACACCAAGAATGATATCCAGCTTTAGATTATCAATTAACAGAAATTCTTGAAAAAAGTTGTGACCGTGAATGTTAATGTTTACTTTTGTTTTAAATCTAGGGACCTCGATGTCCTGTGTGGCGCCTACCAATTTCTACTGGAAGGTGTTTCTCTTTATTAACCAACGTTGATGCCATACAGAGCGCGAACAACCGGTGTCCAATAGGGCATTATTAAGTTTTACCTCCAAGCCAAACAAGGATGTGTGGTGTTGACGTTTTCACGTAACTTGTGCAGCACTCGTCCTTGACTATCGGCATGCGTTGTTTGTGTTGACAACATAAGTAGGGCTGGTGGCTCAGGTTGCGCTCATGCTTATCATCATCGCCAGTTGTTTCTTTGTTTGTGTTTACCATGAATGTGCTTCCCGCGCACTGCAATTTGAGCTTTGTTTGCGAAATGGCAAAGCGTTGTTTGTAGTTATGGAAGAACGCCGCAATGTCTGTTTGAAATTCTTGGCTTTGATTGGGGAATAACGGGCAAGTCACAGCTTGGTGTCCTGTATACATACACAACACACACGTGAAGACAGTCTGCAACCACAGTCCGATGAAGGCAGCGTGTGCCTCTGACATTACGGTTTTGCTGTGTAGCATATTCCTTTCGGGTCGCCTGCTGAGCAGGGGGCCATTAGTTCCGTGTATACGTGAGAGTCACATTTCACGGGCGCCTCGCACTGTTGTGAGTGTTTGTCCCTTCTACGTTCTGCTCTTCTGTCCTGGTTTTTTGGTCCTTGAAACGTGATACAAGATGTTAATTTGTTGTTAAAATTACCTGATTGAGGCTTCTGTACACACATGATTTTAGCCTGTCTTGCCTGAACAAAATTTTCATCTTTTGCATTGAAACGCGCAATTTCCGCGTAAGATTGACTTGGCACATGTTTGGAAAATAATGCCTGACATGCGTTAATGATGCGTGTGACATTTATGTTGTGCGGGACTTGTCTTTCTGTCTGGCTTTCGCAACGCAATTTACCCTGGTGATGTCCCTTGGTAGTATACACTTCCCTTACTGGGCTTGTCTGTTTTCATGTGTCTTGTCTTTGTGATCGCATCTGTCTGCGGTGTGCAAATCATACTGGTGTTGGTAGGATGGGTTTCTGTAGCATACCCTGTTCTGTGTTCTTTGAGTTTCATTGTAGTGTTCTGGTCTGATGAAAATTGGTGCAATTCTGTCGGTTGGATGTTTGTATGGGTGTTGGAATTCATTGTGTGGAGGCGTGTTGATGTTCTTATCATTCAATTCTTGTGTTATTAGGGTAGCTAACTGAACCTTTAGTGTCCTAATCTCCGCCTGGAGTTTTGTGTGTGGGTTTCCATGAGTTTGTTAGATCGGTGGATTCCTAACTCAGCGTTCCTTAAATTGTTAAGCAGTTGTTCTAATGTGTCATTTTGCAATGCAGTTATCTTGTCTGCAATAGTAGGTAACAGGGAAAGCCAAATAATTTTTACAAATTCTTCCTCTGGCAAGTTGGGTTTGCATTTGTTTTTGTAAAAGGTCAAGTTTTCCACATGTGCCTAGCAAATTTGTCCTGGTTGTTGTTTTGTGCCATAAAGCAAGTTTGTGTACTTCTCAATATCAGGAATGGGATTGAAAATGGATTTTAATTTGGTCTCAATGAGTTGCCATGTTAGCTCCTCTTTATGTTTGTAGTATACATTTTCGTACGCCCGCTTAGCAGTGCCTTGTAAGTAAAATGTAATGCGCCTGCTTTTTTCTACTTCACACCACCCATAGATTTTACTCGCTGCGTTGTACATCTCCAGAAAATCGTGAACATTTTCAATATTTTCCCCTGAAAATGTGGGGATCAATTCTGGGTGCTTTAAAATGTACTGTGGTGGTTGTGGTGCATTATGTGGTTTTTCTATGAAGTGTGTGGTTTGTGTCATTCACGTATTGGTGTTCGGTGTTGTCATTAATGTTGGTGTACTTTTGTTCTGTTGTTTCTGTGTTGGTACTGGGTATTTGTTGGTACTGGGTATTGAAATTAAAAATGGCTCGGTTGCCTGAAGTGTTTTAAATGGACGTGGTCTCAGGTATCTGCTCGTACTAGGTTGGTAAGTGTCATGAAAGGAATAGTCTAATGCTGCGTTCTATTGTGAGTGTGAAGTGTGTTCTAAGTCAATCAAGTGGGTAACTCGGGGTGTTGTGTGTGTTTGGCTTGTATTGCACGCTTGGCATTGCTTAAATCAAGTGTAGCGTGTTTTACTACGAATATCCTGATTGCTCTGGACACAGACTTCTTTGGCTTATTCATGTCCTCATGTCAGTATGTGACTGTGTAGTTGAGCCTTAATTTCTAACATGCACACACAAAGCTTATTAAAATTGAATTTCCACTTTGCGCAAGCCCTTGTGGAAATTTGCATCAGGCAAAAGCAAAACAGCCCGAACAGTGGTGCCATAGTTTAACATGCATGAACTGTTTAAAAGCGTAAGCACACACTCTCTACTCTACAATACAATGGGCGACTTGTACGACCATGAATTTGGCGATGCAGCAATCTTGCATGTGCGCCCTGAAGCGGTCGCGATTTGCTGGGTAGCAATACTGCAGGCATTGAATGAGCACATTCAATGCTACTACTGTTTACTATAGCTTTAAACAAGTTCTCTGACTGAATGGCTTTAAAATGTGCGCTTGCAAGGGGGTGCAAACCCTGTGGGGTGGTGGGGATCGAGAGGCATCTTCCTTATGTCTTGTCTTACGAAATATTCCAATTTATAGTAATCTTTAATTGTAATTGGAAATGCAACAAGCTAAAAGTGAAGTTGGAAGCCTCCACCATTTGCTGTGACCTTTCCTGAGGGTATCAGGTCATGCACTTATAAGGGGGATGGTAGTAGCTAGAGGAAAGAGCACTCAGTTATATGAAATACTACTTTTATTAAAATTACAATTCTAATACAACAGTTACACAAATCGCCCGAGGGCGTTACTCCAATGATCTACAAGTCTCAGTACGGCAAGTGCTAGCTTAAGGCTTAGTATGGTGCTCTGACTCAGGAGGAGTCCAATTAATGCCAGCGTTTATCCCTGAATCTCCACAACCTATTGCACCCTAATGGGAGTTATAATTACCCTGGACTGTCTCGTTGTCAATGGGAAGACCCCCTTTACGGCGGCTGCAGTTGGCGTCGATTCCGGGCCACGGCCCGGTGGTCCTCCTTCAGTGGTGTCGCTCTGGCATCTGGATCAAAAATGGGCACGAGCCGCCATTTTGTCCCAGTCTTATATAGTCATGGTTCTGGTCTCGATACCCTTCCCCCAGGAGAATGATACCATAACAGCTGGGTTGGCTCGTCATGGTTGCGCAGCCCCGTGTGCTAGCATGTCTCCTGCCAGCCCCAGCTGCTGGTGATCACACCAATATGATTATATCAAACACTCTTCTATATTGAAGGAACCCTGCACTTCTCTTGTTTCCAGTGGTTGTGCAAAATTTGGGTCAGACATGCTCCAGTGAGTCCTACAGTCAAGGGTTTATGTAAGTTTCCCTGGTCATGTATGCTCTTTAAAGTCTCTTCAACTACTGGGTCTCCTCCTCTGGATTGGATCAGAGATAGTGATGGGCGAGTTTTATTTTTAGAGCTTAGAGTCAAGTCAAGTTGTATGAAGCTAGAGTTGAGTCAAATCGAGTTCAGTATAAAATTTTCAAGTTAAAATTGAGTTTGCACCATAAATGTAAATGTGTACCTATGTAAACAGGTGTAATGCACTCTCCTTATTACTTCTCCTCTTATAGTCACGGTTTACATATAAAAAGTTTTGGACTAGTTTCTAACAAAAATAATAATCCTTGTCTTGATTAAGTAATTAACAGCACTCTTCCTTCCCTCATGGTGATGAATGAATGGCTACAGTAGGTAGGAAAGGAATGGTAATGTCAGCCATATGATGCCAATAGAAAAAAATATAACAGTTACAGGAGTGGAATGGGAATGTAGCATGCCGCCAAGTGAGCAGACATAAAGTCCACTCAAAAATTTTTTTTTATAGTTTCTTTACACACGTTTGTTAGTAGTTAATCATGAAAAAAATAATGGCTAGTAGACCGTATCCATGCATATTTCTGCAAAATGTATGACGTACCATGAAATAAAGAAGATTTTCATTTTTAAATACGTTATGTTTGTATGTATTTGTGCCGTGCTGTGATATTATTCAGATGCAACTTTAGCAATTTAGCAACATAAAATTATTTATTCGTGAGATACAAAAAGTAATTGTTAGATGTGAATATTTGTTTGTTTGTTTATTTGTCAGTAGCTCAATGTATGCTGGGAAAAAACGACTCGAAAGACGAGTCTGCATTACTCAGTGGCATGACAGGACACGGTGAATTACAAATGAATACCCTTAATACACATTAACACGAGTGATTACTCTGCATCACTAACGCGAACTCATCGGGCTCGCCCTCCAGCACATGGTTAGTGTGGTGACGGCCTATACACAGAGCCGGCTAGGATGGGAATAATTGCACTGTACACTAGTTACACAATTACATAGACCCGTGAATGATACATGAAATAAGATGGGACACGAGATGAATATTCACAATACACACAAACATGTGTGAAAACAAGTTTAGGTGGCGCGGATGCTGCTGAATGAAGTTCGTAGCAGACCACGTGATGCAGGGGAAATTGCAATATTTCTGCGTGGAAGCGGCAAACTAAATTTAGATAAAATATTATTTGTGTTTGGCAAATGGTTCTCTTTACGATTAGCATTGTTACAGGCTTGTAACATGTCTGATGGCGATAAAATCAAACATTACTGTGACTTCATGGTCAAGTACAAAAAGCATCAATTTACGTGAAAAATACATTAAACCCTGAATGAAAAATACATATACCCCTGAAATAAATGATTGCACATACAATGTTAAAACTCTTAAAACATAACGATTGCATATACAAAGACTTGGCTTCAGTTGGCCACGTGGTTATACGTGATGTTGCCGTAAAATATTCAAACACGAAAATTACTCTTAAATACATACATAAAAATAAAGCTCCTAAAATTGTGTGTAGCAATTATGCAGAAGTTACAGTGAAATGCCATAAACATAGGCAGATGGCTTCCGTTTCAAAATGTGCGAGTTGCGTGACCTCTCCGACATCTTTCTCCTCCTTATCCTCAATTAAGTTAAAAATGCCACAAGGGCGTAAGAAATTAGTAAAGCGGGAGGAAAATGCTGGGGAAAATATCTGGCAAAAACGTACGCAAGCAAAGATTAACCGGTAAACTACATGGGCTATGGAAACCTACATTAGTGAACAAAAGTTGTAGTGCGCACGTGACAGTGTCTTACCTCGCCAGCTCTCCTCGACAGTCTGCCCAGAAACAAGCGTCGCACGAACCTATCATGGCAGCCTACGGGGTTCACATAAGTGGAAGTGCTATGCACGCCGAGTGAAATATTTTATGGTGAAAATAAAATTGCACAAATTGAATTAGACTTTGTTTTACATTTCTATAATTTTGTTACAAATTTCAATATTATTTTAATGTCCCTTTGTGATAGCGTTCATGCCAGAATATTAAGTGTTCTTAATCTCGGCGCCACAGGCACTTTGAATATTCATAACTAAACAATTAAAATTAGTATAAGCACTTTAAAACATTTTAAGACATATTAAACACTTTAAAGACAACATAACACGTTTTACCCTGAAATTAACATTTATAGGAAAGTTCAAAATTGTCGGCCTCTTTGTGCACGTGCGGTATAAGTGACACGTGAACGCCATCATGGGCTCTAGCACCGCTGGCTGTTAGCCAGCATCAAAATAACTATAATTTTGTTGATAGCCCAACAAACTCTTCCCACACAAATAATACCTACATCTTCAATTCAAGTGCAGTAAATCATTTTACAAGATAATTTTTTGCTTATTGAATTTAAAAGTACAGTAATCACTCGATTCGAAGACCTATCATGGTTTCCCAAAAAAAAAATATGGTTGTTATTATAGGAGGGTCGCTATTCCAGAGGTACAAGAGTTGACTGTATGTATGCTACAAACTGTAACCATTAATTAATAATGCATCACATATATATATATATATATATATATATATATATATATATATATATATATATATATATATATATATATATATATATGATAATTTTTATGTGAAATATGAAGATATGAGACAGATACATTGTGACAAAACTATGGTAATGTGCATACATTATTGCTGCAAGGAAGAATAGATACATTTTTGTATAGGCTATTCATGGTAATTTGAGCACTTTTTGAAGTTCTCTCATTTGGAATATGTAGCAATATGTGTGGTGTGTGGATGATTGCACTTAAACATAAGAACTGATGGCAGCAACCATGTGATGTAAAGGTGAAAAATGAAGAATAAGCTTTATTTGCATTTGCCAGAGTAATGGGCACACTTCTTTAGACAAATGAAATGATATGTGACAGCTTAACATAATGTAGTTGACAGTTGGGTAGAGTGCGTACCTTAGCTGCGTAGTATTTTTGCCCAAAATAGCTTTAGACTTAGTGTATTGGCCAAAAGTAACTCATTGCGTCCCTTCACTACCTTTATTATGCAGATTTAATAGTGACAGAATGATAATGAGGGTACTTCAGTGACGTTAATATTTAGCCTGACGGTATGCAAATGTCCGACCCCGTCCAGGCTGCAAAACAGTTTACAACCACACCCTCTAATTTCTCTGTCCACACAGGTTAAAGGTGCATTTGCCATTTGCATACCTTCCTGGAACACTCATTCAGGTGTATAGCACAAAAACAAAAATCGGCCATGTTTAGGATAATCAGGAGAGTATCACTATTACTACTGAATGATAACAATTGCTTGAAAATTGTGTGAACAATCCCAGCGTTTAATTTGAAAATCAGAGTAATTAATTCTACAGACAAATAAATGTTGTTTCTTGGATGGCAATACAAAAATGAAAATCAGCTTTAAAACTCAAAATGACAGTTGGGGTAGTGGTCATAAAAAAATCTACTATGTCCTAATGATCATTTTCCATAAATCTTCTTTAACTGTTTGTATCTTAAAATGTCAAAACTCTTTAAATATTACTTCTCACAAAATTACGTGTATTAAAATGTATTTGCTCTATCTAGCGGTGACGCAAAGAAATTCATTGAGTTAGCCATAGTAAAAGGCTGGGAAGATTCTGTACTCTCAAACTTAGCAAAATTGTAGCTAAGTAAAATATTTTGGTATGTTACAAGAAATGATTTTACATGTCACAGTTACTGTATTGATAAAATCAAAATATTTCCTTAGCTTTGGTGACTTAGACCTGTATAAAATAAGTTTCTTATTGAATCATGACGTAGGCGGGCCTCTACCACGTGAAGGATAGCAAAAGGTGAAATTTGGAGATATAAATGTAAACGCACGGCTTATGGACCAATGGCCTGATTTGAACAAGTTATCTAACTCCTGAATGCTGCCACTAAGGGGGTGCTCTCAGGCAGACTTACTGCATTTAGCACCTCGCGTAACATTTCTTCTCATCAGTATTCAAACACTCAGAGTGAAACTCTGACTTTCCCATCTTTATACTTAGTTAAAGTTCCTCTTGCAATTTCCCACATGGACGTGCGGCCTAACGTCGACCTTCCGGCACTAGATGCTGAAGCTAAGTGAAGGAACCTCCTAATGCTCTTCTTATCTTAAGAAGGTTCTAAACCTGCCAACCAATCATAAGGCTCACAATACAAATTCAATCTAAAATACCACTTAAACGTCCCCAACGTTCTTAAAACATAGAATCAGGAGTCTCAGAACAGTTAATTAACAATGAAAATAATCTGAAAGAATTACAAATATGTGAAACCAGAGTAAAATACTGAAAATTACAATAATAAAATCCTGACTCATCTCAAATATAAAAATAAAAATTACAAATTATATTGTGACAATCTGAATATCATCACTAGAAGTGGTTATGTTTTAATTTCCGTTGGTAACTCTGAGTAACCGTAATTGTTAATCTTTTAGTAAACAGTTTTTATCTGTGTGGCTTTGGTTTACCGTTTCTAGCTTTTGGTAACCGTAGTTGTTACATATTGGTCACTATACTGTAGTGTGTTTATTTTATTAGAAAAGGCCAGGCTTATTCTTATATTATCTGTATTTGTATGTTTGTGTATCAGGTATATATGGTTAATATGAAAGTGTGATATAATAATTATGGTGAAATAACCTTTTGGTTTAATGTTCATAAACAAAATGTATGATTAGTGTGAAGGATCGCCATTAGGCTTTGCTCCTAGCAGGCGCATGACATCACCTGGCTGGCTGCGCGGGTGTAGCGCCAGCCAGTGTGCAATGGGCAGGCAGGCGAGTTGCGGGCTGGACGCCGAGCAGGTTACTTGTGCAGTATGAGTCACGCAGTGGTTATGCTGCGAGGCTGTGTGGTGTGTGAAAAGTAAATTGCAGACAGTGCAAAAAGACATAAAGTTGCTTTTTGAGAAATATAATGAGAACTAAACATGACTACTTAAATTATGTGAATATATATGTGGGTCGTGTGAAAACATTTATATTTAGAAGATGTGCACGGGGCTTACCCAATGCCTAAGAATGTTTAATTATGAGTCCATAACTATGCGCGAGCGTGATTCAAACATCAGCACGGAAGGTCTGTCGCTAGGTAAGGTGACCATGCATAGTAGTATGGCTGGTGAGTTCTGAGTCACATTCGGTTGCAACTGAAATTCACAGAGTCAGTTCCCTAGGTGTCGCATCTGGTTCTCCGTATGTAATGCTACAGCTGGTTTGCTTGCTGTCTTGTTCCTGTGTGCACGATTTGACGTGCTTCTGCATAAGGTATGTCCACAACGTCCTTTTGGTGATGGGGTTTTGCTGGAACAAGTTCTTATATTGCCATCGGAAGTCGTCGTACTGTGTAAAGAATGATGATCCCGCTACGTGCAAAGACCTCCACAATTTCTAATGAAATAAACTGTAGTCAAGTGATAGGCCAAAATATGTTAAATAGTATTCATGCTGTCAGAAATTCAAATTAACTCATGTTTAGGGTTTTTGGTGGTGTTATGTGTGCGAGCAAATGGAGCACATTTTTAATGGCATGTATTTTCCTGAATTTAATTATAAGAGATATAAAATATAGTTTTTAGAGGGCCGAGAAATTTTAATATGTTTTTTATAATAACTGTGAAAAGTAATGTAATGTTGATGGAGACAGTGTATTGGCCTACTTATTATTAAACGTATGAAAATCACTGAAAACGGCACTAAGAGAACCTTCTTTCTTAACCACCTTAAAGAACTGTTAACTGAATGATTTGGAATAGTAATTGTGCAAATGTACTAAATGGAGTGTAGTAATAGTATGTATCAATGGGCTGCGGTATATGAGAAACTTTAAGACGAGGTTGTTTTCCACCCCATTGGGGATACTGTACAGGTGTTTTGTAATTAAGGATGCGAGTGAAGCATGTTTTTTTTCCAGTGAATATCCAGTTATATTTTCGGTGATCATCATTGTTTATGACGTGTGAAGCCGTTAAGTTTCGTAAGTGTATTTTCATGGTTGAATTAGATTCTGCAAATGCTGTGGTTCGGTGCTTGTGGCTGCAGTACTATTTGCTAACATACTGTTGGCATCAAACGTTGTGAGGGCTGGACCCCCTAGTCCTAGTTCACCCCCTGGTCCCCTCGGCCGGCCGTAGGTTTGGCCTACCACGTCCCTCCGTTCGATCGCAAAGTGTACTGTTGAACGCTGTACTATGCATCCTACAAACATTCCACTGACCACTTCAAATAGAAGAGTTTGAAAGGTACACCAATGCATCTATCGCTGACATTTTTGTTTTGTAGCATAGTTTGTTGCGCGCCAGTGTATGGTACTAGATGTTCTGGGTTTCAGTCCCGCACAAAGCGTGGATTTATTAATTATTTCAGCTACACGTCTTTAAAAATTGTATTGGCATGAATACGAAATTATTACAAAGGTGAGTGAGGATAACATTAATATCATGTTCAGTACTAGAAATGAATAAGTCATATTTTTGCTCAGTTTGGCAAAATATTTTATTTAGTATCAAGTAAGACCAACGAAAAGCAATTTAACATAAATAAAGTAGTTTCACTCTAATTGCATGATTTTATTTAAACTACGTATTAAGATTCATCACCATTAAGTGAGACACTTGCGCGAAAATATGGTTTGAAGGGGTTGATGATACAATCTATAGACATATCGTTACGAAGTTAGTTAACTTTATTTGTTCGCCAGAGTTAGTAGGATATTCCGGAAATGCGGAACTAAAAATAGTCTACACATAATTAAAATCTTTAAGTTTCCAAAATCTTACTGAGTTAAAGTTTCAAGCAATTCTACTGTATGTAATTTCTTCTTCTTTTTCCATTAGGGTCTTCTAGGGTCCACAAGCCAGTTTCAGTGCTTCGTCCTTTGTTGTTCGTCTTCCTCCAGTAGTCCTTCATCTTCTCACTATGTATCTTTTTCTTCTCCTAGGACCATTTCGAGCCCGTTTTCTTTTCCTTCCTGTCTTGGAATTCTTTCATTTTTAAAACTTTTTTCTTCAAAAGTTCTCTCTCTGTTGATTTTTCTTCACTTATATTGTTTCTTTCCAAATCTTTCTTATCTTCCTGTATCGAGGTTGTTGTTGATTTCTTGTTCCAAAGATATTTGAAGATCCTTTTGGTTAACCTGTTGCCATCTATTCTATATAAATGTCCAAAAATAGCAATTGTATGTAATTTGTTTATTTTGTCTTTATTTTTTACTGGCGCAGTTAAGTAAATGTTTGCCTTTTCTGCCACTGAAGTACAGTAAATATGCATACATTTCAATACATAAATACAAAAACCTCTGTAATTCTATCTTAAATATATGTACAAGCTAATTGGTAATGTGAACTGACTGACCATAAAGTATTATGACACACAATGATTAATTCATTGATTGATATGTTTGGACGAGTCTTAGCATAAGAGATCTTCAGAGCCAATGTGGTGTGGGAGAATTGAGACGGACATTGTGTTCAGGAACTGCAATTGTGGTTGGTGGGGGACCCACCAACCACAATTGCCACATGCAAAAATCCCGGATTACATAGCCAGGAACTGAACTGGGACCGCAGTGGTGGCAGGCGAATGCTCTGGCACTTCCTCAACCGTGGCCCTCGACATGTTGTGATAACATTTGTGAACTAATATTTTTTTCCAGAAGTCAAACCAATGAAAATAATTTAATAACATGAATAGTTAACAACACTAATTTAATAAGTGTTATACTAGAAATCTTTAAAATTGCTCACCATAGATTGAATAGACAAAGGACGATGAATAAAAATAAAGAAATCATTACGCTCCAAAATACAAGATCTAAAAATTGCAGTGACAATCATTTAACAACCTCCAAAGTAATTAGCAATTGATCACAGTTTGATATTATATGTTTAGGATATTATAATAATACTTAACAATAAACGATCCAAGATTATGATGTAACAAATAAGCATAACTAATTAAAAATACTGAGCTACAAGTATTCAGTTGTAACTAATTATTACTGAACAAGATGTGAGCGTTTAATGTTACGGTACACAATTACTATGAAAATAACCAGTGATACCAACATTATGGTGTGGGGAACAAAAAGTCAAAATAAAGGAAAATATACTGAAATGTTCAGCTTAAATTTACTTATTTACAAGTATTCAGAATTAGAACTATTAATTGGTCAAATGACACCATGTAACTTTCATGATTCCAGTTGCTTTGGCAAAAAAAGTTTTATGTAATAGTGTAAGTAAAAATAAAATAAAAATAATTACAAATAAAAGTGGATAGCAATTTTACAAACTGATAACACATACTACGGATATGTCTCAACATAGCATTGTTAACAATGTTTATTAACTGTTGTTGAGGAAGCTTAGGGAAAAGTAAAACTATTCCTAGCTCACTAATTAAAAAGTGATTAATCAAAACAAATAGATGACACTGTAGAGTACATATATCAGTAAGATATAATCTAGTTTTAATATTTACAATGGCTGAGCTAAGCAAGAGCTGTCACTATCACATTCACTAAAAATTTCTTGCTCACTGTAGCTGTCATGATGTGAATTTTTTTCGGTTCCATCATCTGTGTCGTCACTGTCACTATCCAGTTTGATTAAGAATTCATCTACTGCTAACTCAATGAGGCAGTAGTTCTTCCAGTACTCTTCAACTCCTTCGACATGTCTGCAATATCCCACCCAGTCTTCCTTTGTTACTGCTTCTACGGCTTCTGTTGTTAGCATCTGTAAGACTTGCAGTGATATATCTCCAGTTGTGTTGTGAGCTCTTATATGACATTTAATCTTAGCCCAGACTAGTTCTAAAGCATTGAAATTGCACATATAAGCGAGCAATCTAGGTATGGAATGGCCATGTTTCTGGAATACCGTGTCAACAGTGAATATTTTCTCTCTTGACAATGTTTTCAAGCAATTCAATGAGAGTAGCTTTTCTCATTGTTTCATCGCAAGAGACCCCTTTTCCTTGTCGCCACACTACTGCACCAAATTTACAATTTTTAAATAAATCTTTTGAATGGTTTGTTTGACTGAAAATAATACTTGTATATTACTGAAAAGTCACGGATGACTCTTAACTATTGTTGCAATATTTCAAAAGCATACCAGTTCAGTCAAGAAAATATACTTGCCTTTGATGCTGTTGCATGAGGTATTTATCTTCATCTGTCAAAGTGACTAAAAATTAACACAGCTTTATCACATTGCAGATGTAATAAGTGCTCCTACTGGCTGGTGCATGAAGTGTATTACTAGGTTTTAATACAAAATACATAATTCCAAAACAGTTGGATATTTTGTTAATGGCGTCCAAACACCATGTTTTCATTCAAACTCTTAAGAATTATTTTTTTATATAAGAATGGCTAAAATGGGTGCTTTCAGAAACAGTTTCAGACAGAATTTTTATACAAAATTTTAAAGTTATCTCGAGAAACATACTGTACTTCTTTCTTATTAGTGTGCCTTTAAAATAAATAGGTACACTTACACTGCTGAAAGTCATGTGTAGGCGGGTCGCCGGCAGAGAGACAGCATGCAAGTTGAGCTCCTTGTGGGTACAGGTAATGCAGCTATTGAGGCGTGAGCAAGAATTCACCTTAGAGTCCACCCGTTTCAAGGAACCCTTAATAGGAGATACAGTGAACAGTGTAAGCATCGTGTTCTTGCCTTTGCTTTCCTGGAGTTGTTTGAGGCTCGCGAGGTCTATCTCTGCTTTGTTTGCGAATTCTCTTGATAAACGTCTTACTTACTCGCTTGTACTTTGCAGCTTTCTCTGTAGCTTTGTTAATAAGAATAAACAAATATTTATTCCTTGCCTCTCTGTCACAACACTCCTGATGACTTCTCTTTCCCTTCCTTGCTGTGTATAACTTGTTTATACCTCTTGGGCCGCGTGCTACATGCCATTGTTCACAGTCCATCACTACTGCGAGGAACGAGGGGTAATGTGCTTTGTACGGCACATAGCACGGCGCGGAGGCATGGCCACTTTCTTCCTTAAACCCTAATCCCTCTTGACTTCGGCCTTCCTCATCTCCGTGCAACGAGCCATTACGAGTCTTGGCGGCAACAGTACTTAAAACTGTTTATAAGAGTTTGCAATTCTGTTGTGGACAATAATATCAACAAACATAAGTATTAGTATTTTAAAATAAGTTACATATAATTTTAATGTATAAATAACAAGGTGGTTGTCTTTTGTTTTGTTTACTCTGTGTAAACAAGAAAATGTTATCTACACTAATATTATAAAGAGGTACATAATGTGAGTCTGTTTATGTGCCAGGTAATATCGGAAACTCCACGGTTGATTCTTATAAATCTTTCACTGTTAGAAAGCTACATTCTTCCATATGGTCGTAGGCTATGATAAATTCAAAAAGAAAAAAGTCCTTGAGAAATTTCAAAATTTGTAATCCAAGTCGGAGGAAAATGAGTTACTTGGCTGCTTTCTAAGAATGCTCTACCGAAACTGCAAGGCCGATTGTTATAATTCTTTCATTGTTAGAAAGTTACATTCTTCCAGATGGTCATAGGCTTTGTTTAATTGAAAAAAAAAAAATCCTTGAGGAATTTTAAAATTTGTAAACCAACTCTGAGAAAAATGAGCTACTTGGCTGCTTCCTAAGCATGCTCTACCAAAACTACTGGGCCGATTCTTATAATTCTTTCACTAGTAGGAAGCTACATTATTCCAAATGGACATAAGTATATATCAAGTGGGGCCACAGAGACTCAGTGGGTAGAGTAAGGCCAAGTGGAGTCTCAGTGGTCCAGTGGGTAGAGCAATCCCAAGTGAGGATGCAGTGGCTCAGTGCCAATAGCACTCTCAAAGAGGACCGCAGTGGCTCGGTGGATAGAAATATATCAAGTGGGGCCACAGAGTCTCAGTGGGTAGAGCGATAATATTATAAAGAGGTAATGTGAGTTTGTTTATATGTCTCGGGTAATTTCGGAAACTATATGGCCGATTCTCACAATTCTTTCACTATTAGAAAGCTACATTCTTCCAGATGGACATAGGCTTTGTTTAATTCTAAAAAAAAAAAATCCTTGGGAAATTTCATAGTTTGTAAATGAAGTCGTAGAAAAATAAGCTACTTGAATGCTCTCTAAGCGTGCACTAACAAAACCATTATTAAAGATAAATTGAAACAATGTTATAAGAAATTATAGAGGGGTGGGGGCTTTACTCTGCATGCTCTTGGACCTTTGGCTATCGACCCCCCCCCCCCCCCCAACACCCATTATCACCCTCCTCTGGGAGGAATTGCCAAGAGCGGAGCTGTGTGTTTTTCACCTTCTTTTCGGCCTGGAAGGTGCATTTTCGACCAAAGTTAGGCCCTTCAGGCCAAGTATTAAGACTTATCTCTTGAGTGTTTAGTTGTACATCTTGTGTGTCAAGTTTTACATCTTAAGCCGTATATCTTGCCTCATACATCTTAAGTCTTATGATTTAAACCTTAAATCTTATGCTTTATATATTAATTTTAAAATCTTTATGTTCTGAATGCAACTTCAGGACAGGATGTGCAAGCGAGCACCGATAGGTGCAAGCAAGCACGTGTTGAAGTTCCCAGATGAAGTCGTAGGTAGTCGGTAAGGATGTGCGAGCGAACACTGATAGGCGTGAGCGTGCACATCTTGAAGTTTCAAGATGATCAGGATGTGCGAGCATGTGCCCATAGGTGTGAGCGAGCACATGCTGAAGTTCCAGTATTCGCTGGTAGTCACAGGTGGTCACAGGTAGTCATGGGTAGTTGTAAACTGTCTAAACAACATAGAAAGAGGTACATTAGGTTTGGGGGGGAAAAAATTGTAAAAAAAATCTTGCCAAAAACTCCATAACACCTGAGTGAAGCAATGGCGAGCTGCACATGCCAAAGTTCCTGTAGTCGTAAATAGTCGTAGGTAGTCGTATGTAATTGCAAGTTGTTGCAGGTAGTCGCGAGTTGTCACAAGTAGTCGCAGGTAATCGCAAGTTGTTGCAGGTAATCGCAAGTTGTTGCAAGGTTGTCGCAAGTAGTCATGGATAGTTGTAAGTAGTCACGGGTAGTCGCAGATAGTTACGGGTAGTCATGAGTAGTCTCTGGTAGTTGCAGGAGTCACGGGGGTAGTAGGTAGTTGCAGATAGTCATGGGTAGTTGCAGGTAGTCACAGGTAGTCTCAGGTTGTCGCGGGTAGTCGCAGGCAGTCATGAGTAGTCACATATATAGGTATGTCTTTCAATAACTCCACAAAACCTAGGCGAAGCAATGGCGGGCTGCTAGTGTGAGATATATTTATTTTTAGTTAATGATATTAAAGAAAAGGAAACTTATTATTCATTTCAAATCTGTAAGTTCTGCTCTTGATAAAGTTACTCTATGATGACAAACCATAATGTGTTTTAAAATTTTTGAACAAACAAGAAGTAACAGCAGTTGCAATGAGGTATGGAAAATTGTACAAGATGAATTTTCAAGCATACGAAGAACCTTTTTCTGCATTTGCTGGTGACAAGTCAGACTTATTTTCCAGGCATCAAAAGATGGCCTACCAAAACACACGTCAGGTTAAGAAAATTTTAAATACTAATGGTATAAAACTTACCAGTAATCCAAACATATTCTGCGAACCTTGTCTAATGGGAAAACAGGAAAGAGTGAGTTTTAGAAAAAGTAATACAAAATCCACAAAAATTAGAGATATTATACATACTTATGTATGTGGTCCAATGGAAAATATCATCAATAGGAGGTTAGATATATTTTCTTCTTTGTAAAGATGACTTCTCACACTACCGTTTTATGTATTTTTTTTTAAACATAAAAGTGAAGTAAATGAAAAATTAAAAATGTTCATTGCCTTGATCAAAAATCAAACTGAAGAAATACTTCAAGTACTGTATTGCGTTCTGATTGTGGCACAGAGTTTATTAAATTGGAAAGTGAACAAATGCAACAAATGCTTTCAGATTTGGAATCATTCACAAGAAAAGTGCACCTTTTTGCTATGAACAAAATTGTCAAATTGGAAGAGAAATGCGGACTGTGATTGAAGCTGCAAAATCAATGTTGGCTGCAAAATATTTGGGAAAACAAGTTGTGGGCTGCAGCTGCTAACACTGCAGTTTGTGTTAAACAGATCTGGAACCAGCACTGTTGAAGATAATACATCTTGTCAGTTGTGGCTAGGTAAGGACTACAAAGTCAGATTGTTAGAAATATTTGTTTCTGATACATATATGTATTCATGTATTGCTGAGACCACAAAAGGATTTTGAATCTATATACCAGGTGAAAACAAGGTTGAAATTAGTTCTAATGTAGTTTTCAATGCTGAAAATAAGGGCAATTGTAAATCAGGAGCAAAACTGTATAGGAGACAAAAGGAATTGCAGATTGAAGATAAATAGTAACAAGGAAGAACAAACAGAAGATTTTCAAAGAAAACCTAAATGAAGTACTCTACAATGATGTCTTTGAAGAAGATAGTGTAGTTATAGAAATCAAACCAGCACAAGTTCGATGTCTGAGAAACTGAAACTCATTACATAGACCAAAGAATTTTGATGATTATGAAATTATTATGTTAACTTTATCGGAAACAGAAAATCCTGTTTCTTATGAAGAAGCAGTGAATAGTGACCAATCTGAAAAATGGAAAGAGGTGATTAATAAAGAGCTGAAAACATTGAGGACAAATAACACTTGGACCGAAGTGGAAAAACCACCAGATGCTCCTATCCTAGATTGAAAATGGGTGTTCAAAACAAAAATGAATAGTAAAAATGAGACACTATTATTATTATTTAAAGCAAAATTGGTTGCTTGTGGTTTCCAACAACAGAATGATTGTGGTTTATCAGTAACGTATGCACCAGTAGCTAAACTGTCAACTATGCGAGTTATTGTAGTTGTAGCTAATCAGATAGGACATTCTACAGTATCTTGGTCATCAAAGAAGCAGTGTTAGTTTCTTTATCATCATAATAATATATTTCTATGAGTGCTGCAATCACAGAAGCTTGATTAAGTTAATCACCTGTATGAGTGGCAAGTAATTTTGAGAACAAACGCCGTTAAGATATAGATGTTTAATATAATTTCATTTTTTTTAATTAGGAAGAGATTGTTTTACTCAATTCTGTTGCTTGTGAGAATAATTTGGCAGATATTCTCACAAAAGCCCTCAATAGACCATAGTTTGAGAAACTGAGAACAAATATTAGTTTGCAGTATATTATTTTGATGTTTTTATTTCTAGATTAATATTTTAATGATGTTTGTTGATTTTCTTGAGGGAGGATGTTGTGGACAATAATATAAACATAGATATGAGTATTTTAAAATGAGTCACATATACTTTTAGTATAAAAATAACAAAGTGGATGACTTTTGTTCTTTTTTTCTCTGTGTAAACAAGAAAATGTAATGTGAGATATATTTATTTTTAGTTATTAGTATTTAGGGGTGTGTGAATACTGGTTTTAGTGTTTCGAATAGTTTTCGAACAAATTCTAATTTTTTAGAATATTTTTAGAATACTGCTTTTTAGTTTTCAAATTGCAAAGATTGCATAGACAGAAACAAAAACCTAATTTTCATTCATAAATAAATGCATCAAAAGTTATTTTATTTACATGAAAACCTTGAAGAGTCTTGAAGACCAACATAATGTGTTACTTTGTACCAATACTTACAACAAAATGCTTTCTTATTCTTTAATGTTGATGTTTATGAGAAAACAAAAATATGATTTTATGCTACAGATAGTACAGGTGATAAAGTTTATTTCTTAGCTCACATTTCTTAAAGTACGAAAAGAAATATTTTACACTAGTAGTTACAACATAAGGCAAAACATATAAATAATTACGGTAGTTCTTTGTTAACACACGTAAAAAAATCCCTTTGAACTATGACTGCAGAATGCACCTCTGATAAATATTCAGCCATTTGTTGATATCTGTAAGAAAAAATTATTTTGAAAGTAATTTTTAGTTCTTTTCTGATGTTTTTAGGAAAACCTAACTAGTACTTGCTATACAAGAATCGAGAAACCTTAAATGGTTTTTGGTGTGGATGGTATTACAAATTGATTGTAGAGCCTACATGTAAAAAACAGTTTTTGCATTAAGCCGACTACATAAGATACCACTAGTAAATAAATATTTCCTGAAGGCTGTGTGAAACAAAATATTTTGAATTATTTTTAATTTACATTTAAAAAAATTAACTGCTCGACATGAGCAGGGAGAAGCGCATCTCAGCGAGCTGTGACTACATTACAACCTGTTGAGAAAATACTCTCATTTGCAACCTGTGTTGCAGGAATGGGTAGGTAATGCCATGCAACCTTGACAAGTTGAGGGAATTGTTCGCTGTGACTCCTCCACCATTCTAAAGGGTCGTCATGCCTGGAAATTATGACAACTCAAAAATAAATTTTGGTTATGATTAGTACTGAGCCTATACGGGTTTTTACAGATACCGGTATTAACCGATACTTTCTGCAGATACAACCGATATCCAATACCGATGCAATGGACATATGAGTAATGGACTGAAGACTTCTACTAGCACTAAATGTATTTTGGGAATCGGATGAAAATCTGTGTTAAAGTCAGTGTCACACAATGTACTATTAGATGCTTTAAGTAAACATACAAAACATTAGGAAAATTCATTTCACATTAATTCTTCAAAATCAGATATTAAAAGCAGCACTCAAAATATACTTTAGTAATTTATTTTTTAATTTAGCTCATAGCAATTTAAGCATGTTCTTAGTAAATAAAATTTAAAAGATTAAATCTACAAGGTCGTGTATCACATTTCTCAGCATAATTCAATTTTGTTAATATTCAGAAAATTAAAAATTATTGATATGTATAATTTTTAAATTCAGCACTCCCTTATTTTACTGAGAGTAAAGTTGAAGCACTTCCAATTTCCCCGGTTATGAATGTCAGAATAATTGCTTTTAAAAGATTTTAGATACTGGTATGACAAGGGTAAAGGAAGTGTGGTGCCTGCAAAGCTGGTAATTCTCGACCCCACATACAAGCTGTAGATGATTATCTCCTAAAGTGCTTGTCACAGCAGGTGGCCACAGAGTGGGAGGGGAATTTGTCACACTCTCTTCCTCACTCCTCTTCTTGTAGATGATTATCTCACAGCAGGGAGGCATGTCCCCTCTGCCCTTTGTTGTCCTGGAGTGACAATCTGTCAGTTTAATACTTGGAATAAGAACAGCAACTGCTGACTAAAACACGGCAGCAGTTGAGCCCCTCTTACTCTAACATTGCCACCCTATCATCTGCTGGTTTAATGGAAAATATCAGGTCTGAATGTCAAGCCCCCCCCCCCCCCCCTCATATTACTAATAGTGGCAGGTATTTGACATTAGATATCTGCTCAGCACTAGTTGCAATTAGCTAAAGAGTTAAAGAATTTTGTGAAACTTGTACACACATAACCCAGTATAGGCAGAGATTTATGTAACACATTGGTTAAAATTCAGTATTCAAAATTGCTCATATGCTTCGAAATTTCAACATCTGGTATTCATTTATGAAATACGAATAATTATAATTTGTTATTCGAAAATGTTCGGATTTTCAAATATTCGCACACCCCTAGAAGGAAACATAATTAGTTTCATATGATTTATTCAAGCCAAGGTGAACTTGTGTTTGAACTAATTCCATCCTACTGTGGTCCTGAGTCAGTGCAGAATTTATTTACCAAGTTGTATTATAGTAGATGAAATGCTTTGTAAATACAAATGTTTGCAACCAGTTTAACTGGTACAGCCCTCTACTACTAGTGCTGTTAATGCACGCTCCACCACAGCTATGAGACGTCATGTTGGTATTGTTTGTGTTCATGTCATATGCCCTCAACAATGTAGGCTCTAATAAAATTGTGTACTTTGTAATATATTTCGAGAAATAAAACAATTTTCCCTGAATTATATTTTAAAAAAACAGTGTGTTTGTCACACAATGCTGTGTATGTGGATAAAAGCAATACAAATGTTACAGTGTAAATAAATGTGTGTGTGTGTGTGTGTGTGTGTGTGTGTGTGTGCGTGTGAGATGGTTTTTGTTCATAATTGTGGTTTTCATCACATTTCTTAACAAGTTATTCTATAACATACTTATGTAAACAACCTCGCTTGGATCTAATTATCATCAATTTCCAAGCATAAAATTGTAAAAGTTCATAAAAATTACCAGTTATCGTGATTGATCAATAATAGTCTAGCTCTAATTACTGTGTAATGAAAGTTTAAATGAACAACTTCAAATCAGAAACATATAATGTCTATCTAGCAAATAACCACTTGAGACAATAATGTAAATTATCCACAATTTTCACAGAAGATATTTGAAGTTCGAATGTGAATAATTTGTAAATTGCTATTTGCAACTAGTATTTGAATTTTCAAATATTTGTATACCCTTACCTACATTTACTCCTGGAGGCTACCACTTGAGAGCACCTAGGTTAAGATTTGAAGGTCATCTCTGTACTGTCAAACTGTGACTTTATTCAGAAGTTGGGTTCACTGCACCCAACCAGCCTACAAGCTCTCTAACTAAATTCTTTATGCCCAAGTCAAACCTTACAGTTTTCATTACACCAGAAATACTCGTTAATTAAAGCACCTTCTTCATAAAAAAAATACTTCATCAACTGGCTTAGCAGCTATCAGGAAGCTTATTAAGTACCCAAAAACCTATACAAATAACCTTGATACAACTTTGTGCAGCGCCTTACAGTCTGGTGTAGGGGTAATAAAATTGACAGAATAGGGGTCTCCAACAACATGGAAAAAAACATTTCCGTCTTCTGTTCTTCCTGAGAAATTCTCCAGCAAAAATCTCTACCTTTTTCTAAACTCACAAATATTCTTAATCACTGAGATGACTGGCCGGCCCTCAGGAAGACTCTACAGTTAGCAGAAGTTAAACACTAGACCACAAAATATGGAGCATTGTCGTGGGCCCATCTACAAGGGCACAATCCTGGTTATGGCAATCTTCAGAAGATGAAAGTATGTCTACATGAAACAGCGGATAGTAGTTTTTCAAGAGTTTGTGGCCTATGATCACAATCCAATACATTGATATCTGCCAAGTTCTCCAGTTAAAGTGGAAATAATTTTATTCCACAGGAAATGTTCCTCTTAAAAATTTCTCAGCTCTCCTATTGATACATAAATTCTTGGTTGGAAGATTATTTTGTAGGATAGTAATCTAGAAACTTAATAGTGTTGGCATGGTGTTGCAGGAACTGGAGAGTCCATTCAAGATTTCAGGGTTGTCTGCCAACCCCTACCTATACACCATCACCAAGGTCGTGATCCTATCAGCTGTGTCTGGGGTGCTGTCAGAGGTGTTGGGCTTCAAGCTAAAGCTGCACAAGATCAAGATCAAATAGCGACTGCAGTTAGTTCATTCCATTGTGATGCAGCTTTCATCAAACCAGAGTGCCATGTCTCCTAGTTACTAGCCCCTTGGCAATCTTCGCTGTGGCATTAATAAAATACATACATACATATATATATATATGTTTTATATGTTTATGTTGTAGTGTTCAGCGTGAAATTTGCCAAATAGCTTATGTAATTTAAACACTGTGTGTTATCAATCAAATACTTAATAACAGCATCTTTTATGAGCTGGTTGTCATACAAATTCTCATAGTTTGCATCACTGTTGATTTATTTTTTACATGTTTTTGTTTTATCATGTTTTAAAGTAAAATATACACTATGTTTGTGTGTTTCTGGTACTCATAGGACCACATTATTCTGTTCGTAAAGATTATTTGTCAAGAAGTGTTATTGCTGAAGGCAAGGAAAATTTATTGATGTTTCTTGAGCTCATTAAATAGTGCACTGTGTAGTATTTCAGCATGCCAATGTCTAACTTCAGTAAAATAGTATTGTTTTTGTTTGGTAAGCATTTAGTCATGTTAGTGTCATGTTGTATTATTGTATTCTTTCGTAGGTACCTATCTTCTGTTATTTTCTATGGATGTTAGCCCAGTGCTGTTGGGTGATGTGTCTAGCAAGCAGGAACTCAGCTGTTTAGTTGGATGTTTAATGTCTATTCACAGTGCAGCCATAGTATTGCAGTAGGCATGTGTAGCACGTATAAGTAGTGGTGATGGTGGTTGATTACAAAGACTCTCTGTTAGTCCAATTTGTTCCAACCAGAGAAACCCAAGGCTGTGGTAGATATAGAACATTCAGTTTGGAATCCTAGACAATTGTGGGCTGCTACTCAACACCTTCTCAGCTTTATGTATTACTGTCTATGGGTGTGTGTTCCCCTTAGTGGCCGGGCTCTCTGCATGCTATAGTTTGTGTTTTCTGGGCATGGATTAGAAATTAATGTTGTGGGTTGGATCTGATGATACTACTTCAGAAAACCTTTCTTTGGGTTTCAGCTAATTTCACTGGTTGTCAGTCTTAGCCTTAAGTCATGCATTTCAAGCTGTTGTTTATTCTAAACCTGAGAAATCACTTAACCTGAGGGAGCCTGTCTCATTTTCAGAGGTCAAACACTTCTAGTAGGGCAACTTTAATGTTTCCACATGCCAGGGGTCATTATACTATTCACATTTACATTATAGAATGTCACTCAACCAAGCCAGCAAACAGACAGTAGCAACACTTTCTGCTGTTCTTGTTTAAGGTGAGCCTACACTCTTACTTTATCTTCACATGCCTCCATGGTAGAGGTCTGTGAGTACTCGAAAATCATGTTCAAGCAGAGTACCTACTTGCAGCTCAAGCTCGGCTTGAAATATTTTTCAGGATCTGAAAATTTTACCTTCTATATCACGATTAGGTCATTCAGTTGGTAACTGATGATATTGTGTTTTACTGTTAACAAAAGAAAATAACACATTGTTTATTAATGAAATGTAAATATTCAAAACGTAGGCATGTTCCAGTAAAAGGATTCCTCAGAAAAGTAGATGTGAATGTTTATTAACAGTAAAATCAGCCAAAAACAGGGCTGCAAATCCACCTAAGATGCAGTGCCTGATGGGACAGTTTGTCAAATGTTTAGTTTCATTGCCGCCCTGGCACAGTTTGTCTCTAGAAGAGATTTATGTACCAGCTTGTACTTAGATTGGGGTACTAATTTTGTAGTAGGTGCCTCAAGGCAGATTCAGTAGTATTTGACACAGCTTCCAAGATCTCCCTTGATGGGAAAACTTTTCTTCGTCACACTCAGTTAACTTTCATATCCACCTGCCTGCAAGTCCTCACCAGGGTGGTTTATGGGAAGCCGCAGTGAAATCTGCTAAATCCACATCAGACTCACAAAAAATGTTGGTCAGATATTGACAATTTAAGAACTCGTGACACTTTACACAAGGGTCTATACTGTCATCAATTTGAGACCCTTAACACCATTGTCATTTGATCCATGTAACACTCCAGCTCTTACACTAGGGCACTTTCTAATTGGCAGGCTTCTCGCATCTGTTCCTGAACCACATAAAGATAGTGATGATGGGTCTCTGTGTCTCCCCAGATGATAAAAAATGGTTTGCACTCTAGCAAACCAATTTTGGAATCCGTGGTGCTAAGAATATTTGCAGCAGCTTGAGTAACATGGTAAATGGCAAACACAGTAACCAGGACTCACTGTGAGAAAGTTAATTCTCATTGGAGAAGAAATTATGCTACCTCTGAGTTGGTGATTAGCAAGAGTTATCAAATTACATCCTGGACGGGATGGTACTGTACGAGTGGTGGTGTCCACACCCAAAAGAGACAGTTGTGTCAAACAGCGTATAAATTGTACAGGTTGCCAGCCTAATAAGTGGTCGTGAGCCACCAGGGTAATATTTGTACATACGTATTGGCTGTGTGTTGTGTTATAAGAGACAGCCAGTCTCTGCAGATGATAGGTTCTATGTTTAAACTGCTGTGTGCATCTTCATGGGCGTTATGTGCTAATGCGTGAATGGATACTTAGGCTGCAGGTAGTCCCCACTGCAACTCAAGGATTTCAGTGCTCTCAAGATGGCATATTGGTAAGTTTTGCTCATGTTGTGCTCTCTTTTATTAAGTCATCAAGCACGGTAAATGTGCTTGTTTCTAACACGATGAATGCCGCATAATAATACCAGCCATGAAGTACCTGACAACAGCGTGCCCAGAAATGTCAGGAAAACAATGGCAGTGTATGTATTAAATATTTATTTACCTATATCCTGCAGTAATTTGAGATATAACACAGTTGGTAAATGTAGCTGCACTGCCTTATTGTATGGCTAGGCATTTAGGCAGGCTTTCGCATCAAAGACTTAATAGTCATGTGAATTTCAGACAACAGTTTTACTAACATTCTCTTCTACAGCTGACTATCATACAGTATGTGACTAATGTGAGTTACAGCTTGCTTTCTTAAGTACACTCAGCAGTTAAAGATTTGTTTGGAATTGACTGTGGTACTGAAGTGCTTTCTGGAGCTGTATGATCTTACCTCTGACATTCGCTGGTCCCCACTAAAATGCCAATTTTTAGGCTGGCCTGTTTATATGATCTTAGCTGACCTAATGCCTGTTACATACGATTCACTTTCTTGTACAAGAACGTATACACTTACTTGTTCAAGTCAACTTGCATCGTGTGACTGGCTAACTAGTTTGCAAGTGGCTTTCATGCTAGCTAAAATTGTTTAGAGACAGTTCTAGCTTCCATTCACCTTCTTGTGCAAGTAATTTGTTTGAATTTGTGTTTTATACGTTTATGTAATTCCAGTATATTTATTTATACTGATATTGTTTATTTTAGAGTAGAAAACACATTTAAATTCTGTATTAATAATTAGGTTGGTTTGTAAAATCTTTGTGTGTTGTGGTGGAAATACGTAGTGACTGTCATGCTGCAAAATTCTAGTACTATTACTGCGTATACAGTATGTACATGGGACTTGAATAAAAGATATCTGTCTGTCTCAGGCTTAATGAACCCATGATCTCAAACACCATCTGCCCTCTGAAAACAAGCAGCAATTGCCCTCTGAGAAATCACGTTATTGTTATTGAGGGTCTGTTTATTGCTGTGAGAGGAGGAGTCATGAGATAAATTTAATGACTGGTGCACAGTGTTGCTTCTGCCTGCCAGAATCTAATCAAGTTATCCACAACTTATACTCCCAAATACTCCTGACAAGCAAATTTCATTATTTCCAGGTACTGGAAATGAGCAAAGCCCCTTGATTGCATTAATTTTACAAAAAGTTGCATATGCATTATGTGTGCACATTGTTGTCCTGCATGCTGGCTGTGATGCAAAATTAACTGTTCTGTATGGTGTCCAGGTCCAATTCAGTTATGCCATTTCTCTACTCTGTGCAAGTCAGTAAGGGAATCGAGAATGAGAACTGCAAAATAAAACTTCAATCCTTGTGATTACACAACTCAGATTCGGGATAAATAATATTAATGCTGCTAGCTGAAGAACATTGGAAGCAGCCCTGTGCACGTGTTAAGTAACACCCAGAAGAGCTAGCAGAGTGGTACAGTACTGTGGTGTGTACCAGGCCAACAGGCAGAAATCATAGTTCCTCAAATACAGTGTCTGCACTACATCACCACAGCATGCATGCACCTCTCTCTCTTTTGCCTTTCTCCTATTATTCAGTGATGTCACCCTTAGCCAGACAACGCGATGTGCTGCCTACCGAAGTCGACATTTTTACTGAGTGTAGCAAAGCCATTGAGCTGGGGAAGTGACCAACCACTTAGGACTGATTCCGTTACACAGCAATGTATGGTGAATACATTTTGAAGGAAGTGTTATTTTACACGTCATAATAAAGAGCCCAGAATCACCTGCAACTTTTGCTTGCAAAATATAATTAATTCAACTCATTCAATTTTATTGTAACCATGATTAGGTACTAATTTGAGTCTCTACTGGATGGTTTTTTTGCAGTTACAGGTATTTTATAGCCATTGGCAGTGATGAAATAAAATTCGTAGTTCCTGTAAATATGATTTCAATTTAGTATTGTGTAAAAAAAAATTTCCCCCCCCCCCCTTTTTTTTTCTCTTGCTCTCTCTCACACACACACACACACACACAGAGAGAGAGAAAAAAAAGATAAAGTTTCTGCAGAGTAATTAAACATGATCCAAGCAGTCAATGTTTTCTGCTTTTTTGTACCTGCTGTGAAAGCTTTGTTTTACTCCTGTTTCTCTCCTCTTTCTATCCCCCCTCCACGATATGTGTTGTCCTCCCCTCCTTAATTGTGACATTGCTCAAGCTCAGAGTTATTTTACTTCTAGTGTACTGCGCATCATCTTTACTATGATTTGGAACTAGTTCACTGGGACTGAACTGTATAGTACATTTAGATTTTTTTTTGGCTTGTCATTGACTATCCTAGAATCCCTGTTCAACCTTTTTGTTCAGTAACTGGATTTGACATGGGCACTTCACCATCATCTTCCTTACTAAAATTAGCCCTTAATTCTTCTACACTATCCCATCTTTACAGTCCCTTCCATTACGTGAACTATTTGAGGATGCTTTGTAGATCTCAGACCTATTTCTTCCTATTGTCTTTACATTGGTTAGATTCACAGCAAGGGACCCTAGCCTATTACTTTCAGCTGGTACTGTATTTGACAAATGAGAATATTACCATCTGGCTGATGTATATAAACATTATTCCCTGGTAGATATACAGTGGTTTCTCATACCCTCGGTGTTCTTGTTGAGATGCAATTCCTTATGAAAAGTATATTTACTGGAAATAAATGCATTTAGTGGTGGATATTTGATGTTGAATGTATATAGTTCAATTTTCTAGCAAATTTGTTAGAATTATATGTGTTGAATTTAGTATTATTGTTGTTGCATCCAATTCTGGGTTGCCAAATCTATCAAATATTGATTTTAAAACTTCTATGGTCACATCACCGCTTTTATTAGGCAATATGGCCAATTCAGTATATTTTGTATAATAATCTATTGCTAGTAAGAGTACTCTTATTCCAATAAGACTCACCTGTGTGCTTAAATGTGTATTTCAGTAATTTAACATAGTTTGCCATCCTCATGTTGGTTTTTAACAAACCAGATGGTTGATACGTATTCAGATTTCTCACACAAGTTCAGTCACCACACTGCAAACATTATGCCATACGCAAGGTGTTCAGTTGCTTCCACTGTTAAATCCCCCACCTCAAGACAGCTGACGCCCTGGGTTCTATTATTCCACTGGCCTGGAACAGTCATTAACACTAGAAGCACACAGCAAGATTACTTCCAAGCAAAGAACGTCACGAGACACGAACTGCCATGTACTGCACAGCCATCAGAAATTACCTAGTGTTCTATGGTGAACCACCCCACTTCCTACTTAGTGAAAAACTAAAGATATTTGGCAGCAAACTTTTCAGAGTAATTATTAGTTGACAGATTAAAAGGGAAGCAATGCTTGATTGCTTCCAGGGATGCTTTGCTCATGGCTAGCTGTCCCCAAAACATAAAACAGGGTTCTGCTCATATTGAATATAACATTAACCTTTTGAGATTATGTGTAACGTCAGTGTTGCAGTACTTTGAAACTACTGTAACTAGTTCCAGAGTTTCACCACAAAACCAAAATTACGCCAAATGCATCAAAATATTGACCTGTGTGTGAATACTTTTATTTTCAGGTTTTAAAGTTTTTTTATCAGTAGCTATTATAACTTGCAGTAATTTGCCATCAGCACCTTTTAAATAATGCATAATCTATGTAACATATGCAATAGTGTTTTGTTGAGCTCTGATTTAGTAACAGGAGCAAGGAGCGAGCATGAATACTGTGAAATAACAGAGACTAGTCCAGCCATTTTGTAGCATTATGTTGGAGGGTTATGCATCTCATGTGAGTTAATGGAAAATGTTAACATGGCATGTTCTTTTCAGTAGCAGCAGAATTCAATTTTAAAAAAAGTAAATATGTTTTGACTTTTATCTTTTGAGTTATTCACCACTTAGCATGTGGAGTAACATTTAGGAAGAAGGTATTTGTAATGCGTACTCTACCCTGTAGCTTGTAACAGAGGCAAGATGGATATGCATAAATTGATTATCTGGTGACAAACTGTGTACCTAGTTTGTTAGATTTGGTCTACTTTTAACCAGATTGGAAATCTAATAACTATTTGGAACAAGGCATAAAAATTAAAAATGTTGTAACCCAAAACTTTTAGATAACTAGTAAGTTGTTGCATTTTGTTCATAATTTTGAATTTTGGATAAGTCCTTTAATTAATGCTTTCCTTTTCTCGAAAGCTATTTTTGGAAATGTGAGTAATTTTACATGCAAACTACTTCTGTGTGGCATCTGTGTATCCATTAGTTTCAAATGTGTTATTATATGCCTGGGTAAAAATAAGTGCATGTTGCTGCTAGATAGAAGTTCTCAATAAAAAAAGTTATTGTGGTGGTGTCAATTTAAGGTTGACTGCAAATTTTGAAAGAGCAGTATTTTTTTTTTTGTGGTTGGAATATTTTCTTTATAGTAATTTTTCATATACCAATGTTTTTGTCAAATTAAGTAATTTCAATTTGTGTTTCTATATTTTGTAACATTCTCAGTTTGGTGAGACTGACATTATAGACCGTGAAACTGATTTTATTTGGTGGTCAGTATTACTGCATGTTTAGTGAACATTCACACAAGTGGCTAATCACCCAATGCAAATTACTTTCTGAACTAAGTACTAATGGGTGTTCATCTCAATTTTGTACTCAACCTCACAGCAGAATGTGGAACTGTGTGTTCCTTGTCCACTTCGTAAATTTATATATGTGGTCCTAGTGTATTTTGTTATTTGTGAAATGCTATATGAAAAATGAACAGTTGAAATTAAAATGACATGTAATGGGTAACTTACATACCGGTATCAATTTTTGTTTTCATCACCCACAAGAATTTTGTAATTTGATTGAAATAATAAGCACTGTGAGAAATATTAATCAAAAATGTAGAAAACAGATTATTTTGTTGTGTTTGAAACCCATTTTTTGTGCTTTCATATAATTTTAAGTTTATAAAATAAAATAAAAGTGGTATGTAGTTGACAGACTTAATTTTTTTTTATGGTCGTAAGTGTAAAAAAATTTTTGTTGTTATTATTACCATTAGTCACCACCCTCTTCCTTTAGGAACCTCCACCCC
Source organism: Dryococelus australis (assembly GCA_029891345.1). Taxonomy (NCBI): domain Eukaryota; kingdom Metazoa; phylum Arthropoda; class Insecta; order Phasmatodea; family Phasmatidae; genus Dryococelus; species Dryococelus australis. Next base: position 274,115,545 of record CM056994.1, on the reverse strand, counting down.
ATGTAGGGGTTCAGCATACTAGAATAGAAGTGATCTAGGGCCAAGCCACTCTTGTACACCATTAGCTGGATTCGTAATGCACACTGTGCTTCACTTCTGGTTTCTCCCTCTTTAAGACACTAAACTTTAACTCTTTATATTTTTTCTACTCTGATTATAACTGCATTTGTTGTGGCAAGGTGATTATATTTTGTTGTATAAAAAAGTAGACACAAATTTGCAGAATAAATTTAATGAAATAACACACATATTACATTCCTACTTTAACATGTTTGTTTATACTTTATTATAAATTGAAATAAACTGCTCAAAAAAGTTTTGTATCATAGAGATTTATTATACCAAAACATAACATTTCCCCTTTACGCAAGTATGTTGCAAATGTATGTGTTACAAACAACACATGTATTGCAAAAAGTTTCATTTCATGTCATAACAATAAACAAAATACACTAATGTATGTTTGTTTGGGAAACACAATTGCTAACTTATCTTTGAGTGTCACTCTCCACATGGATCAATACCGTGTGTGACGACCTTGAGAACTCACAAAATTCCTGATGCATCAAGGCATACTGAAAATGAGGTTATCCATACTCTGTGGCAAATTGTCCCATTCTATCGATATGGCCAACATCAGCTCCTGTACAGTGTTTGGGCTGTTGATAGCATGCTTGAAAAGCAATGTTCAGAAGGTCCAGGCATGCTCTATGCAGTTCATATCTGGACTTACTGATGACCAATTAATTCTTTTAATACCAGCTTGCTGACAGTATTGATCAATGATTCTTGCACTGTGTGCACGGGCATTATCATTCACCAGCAGAAACTTTTCACCAAATGCCTGTAGGTAAGGGTACACAACACTCTGAAGGACCTCTGTGATGTACCATCCAGCTGTCATTGTGCCCACCCACAATACGAACTAAAGGCATTCTACGTTTAATCATGATTCCTGCCTAAACCAGGAGTCCTCCATCTTGGTATGCATGGACTTCTTGCACAGCACCATGCCTTGCCATTACTCTTTGTCTTCTCTACACCCTCAACTTTCTGGAATCTGGTCTAAAATATCCTCGTTTCATCAGTGAACAGAACATGGGACCATTCTTCAGCTGTCCACTCATGAAAATCCAACGCCCAATGGAAGAGGTTCTCCCAATGTTGTCCGTTTTGATAAGGTCATATCTTGGGTCTCCTAGCAGGCAGGCCTTCCTCTAGATGATGATTGTGTATGGTCTGTAGACTCGAGGCTACTTGGAGACAGTCTCATATCTCTCTTGCTGTTAAGGTATTGTTCTGGGATGAATTAATTCTCACGTAGTGGCCCTGAGCATGTGTGTAACCCTAGAGCGACCAGATCGTGGTTGATCATTAACAGAACCAGTCTCTCTGCATCGCCTCCAGATCCTAAAAACATTACTTTTTGACACACCCACAGTTTCAGCAATTGTACTTTGTACAAGAGAAACAATCTTAGCATGTTTAAACTTTGTTATTGTTAGTCGTGACATAATCCAATCACTTCTGCAGCTAAGCACTCACTAACAGTCTCTACATCGCTGAATGAAAACAAGCTGACATTCATCTGTCACGGAGACAGCACACTAAAAGTGACCTACAGTCAAGTGGGACACAGACATTCTAACAAAAACACTAGAAAAATGTGTAAACATTGTCCTAGAGGTGCATTCCAAGTAAGAATGTTGGAACATTTGTTACTTTTTGTTTGATGCAAAACTTTTTTAGAGCAGTTTTTGATTGTCTTTACAGTATCTGCTTACAATTTAACATAGTGTATACGTAGATGCAGTGCTTTTTTTAATCTCAACTTGGACAGTTATTTTTATTAAATCAACCTATTGTAATTGCTTTTGCTTTCCTTTAACAGATAAATAGAATACTCACAAGATATATCTTAAAAAGTGTAAGGAATAATTGGAATGTACTTAACAGAATATGGAGTTAACCTATGTCTTTCTTTGGACCACTGGGTCTGCAAATGAGGAAAATGCTGTCAACATTGCCATTTTGTGCTCGAATAACATAACAAAACCATACAAGTTTAATCAATTCAAGATCGTTTATTTGGTTACATGTAAGGAAAAACCAATTTTTCATGTGCAAAATGAGAATGGAACTCAATAAGGTTTTACATATGCGAAAATTACTGAAAGTTGCAGAAATTGTTGGAAAAATTTTTGTCATCAATAATAAGAATAACTACTTTTAGAACTACATACTAAATAGCGAGTTCAGTTTTTTACCTAAAATTATTTACACACACGCATGCACACACACACACAGATAGATAGATAGATAGATAGATAGATAGATAGATAGATATGCTTTCAATTCATACAGTTGTAAATGACAAACTGTTCACTCTACATGTTCACTAATTCAGACATCATGAACAAACTTCTTAAATTTTCTTCTGAAGTTCCTACAATCTTTTCGTAACTGTTGTCTATCATTCTGAACATAACCACATTTGTTATCAGAGATAGAAAATGTAATGCTAATTTACCATAATTTAGGGTTTTTACATTATAAGTGTTGGTTGCAGCTTGTGAAGCACCTTTTCTTTGCATTTCATCAGTAATGACTTGGAATATGCTTATAGAAGTGTGAAAATGTTTGAAAATCAACTATTAATGTGAAGTGGTTTTGACTCGTGATAAAAAAATTCTAACATTTTAGGTAACTTCCCCACAGGATAAATATTGATAGTAACCATTTTGTCGCACATTTAAACAATAATAATTTGAATGTACATTCTGCTTAAGAAGTGCAGAAATTTTTTTGCTTATCTCTTGCAGTATACATTGAGAAATGTTTGTATACCTTTAGAACAATATATTGTGACCCAGACAAGCCAGTTCAATTAGCTCTTTTATAGAAGATTGGAGTTTGGCAAAAATGTCAATGGAGGCTCTTACTACAGCTATCACTTCAAAAAGAATTTCTTTTTAAACAAGATCAAATAGTTGTATGTTCATGGTCTACAATTGTTTGCTTTGTTTCTTTTGGTTTGGTTTGAATAAGTTGATGCACGCCACATTTTCTGTTTCTTACTGATGCAATTTCAGATTCTACGCCATTAATACCTCCTTACGCATGTCACTTTCTGAAGCCATAACTGAGACATGGTCCATGTGGTTTTGGTTGTGCTAGGTCAGGCGTGCTGGATCATGATTACAGATTACTGTCGGAATACCGGGGCCTTGGATTATGCGGAATAGGTCGAGTTGACATCTGGCTTGGCACAAAGTCTGGAATGCGAGCATGCCTTACTTACTCTGTCAGGCTTCCTTACCTTACCCACCTGACTAGTAACCTGTTTCTCCAACTGCAGGGATGGTTGGGTACCACTGGTGCTGGCCCCAAGCCCTGGTGTCTTACTGCTGGTGTCGACTGCTGGAATGCTGGATTCTACGCTAGGCAGGCTGGCTGCTTGCCAATATGTGGTGCGAGTAGGAAATATTCCTCTTGAATGAAAACACACGGGTGGGGAACAATACGTATAATAAAGAAGGTGGCGTGTATTATCTCATACCAAGCAAAACATGGTCGGAGTAACCTATGATAAAACAGATTGAGGTGACCTGTTCCTAAACTAACTTGGTATAGAATGACTTTGACGGCTATAAAAACAACTCAGTTGCAGCTACTCTAACTCAGGATATCTCGGAGAGACTTTAAGAAAAAAAGGTGCCACTACTTTTAATGGCAATGGGTGTAGTTTCTACTACCAGAAAGTAATGGCGGTTGTCAAACCAAGAGGAACGACAACATAGAGTGTGGTAGTGGTGTCTGTAGGCTTACTGTTGAAGAGCTAGTGGTATGTTCTGCTGAACCTTTGGCTTTGGTGGTAGCCGTTGATGGCAGCCCATGGGGCTGCTGCTGGCTGGTGGTTTGGAGTTGCTGGAATTCCTGGTGGCTGTTGAGAGAAGCCTCTGGAGCTTCTGGTTGTTGGTGGTGGCAGCCTCTGGAGTTGCTGGTAGGCTTGGTTGAAGCGTCTGAAGTTTTTGGAGAATGTTAGGTAGAGAGCCCCAGCACATGAAGTGTTGAGGCAAGCTAATGCAGAAGATAACTCCTGTTTTCACTTGTGCACTGTCTTTTAAAGTGCACTGGTCAGATCCACACCGGGACCGGAGTGGGAGGTGTGACGTCTCTAGTGTGAGGCCGGGTCGGGGTAACTCCCTCTCTGCCTGGCACCCGGCTTCGGCAAGTGGCGGCTTGGTGACTCTCGGGGAGGGGGTGGTGCGTTTCTTAGCCGATTGCGTGATGTCTCATTCACATGTCTAGAATTACCATCCAAGATACTGGCAATCTAAACAGCACTCGTGAATGGCATTGCCGGGTTTGACCCTTCCTAGGTTTACGTAAAAATACATGGGGTCGGTGAGTCGTAGTCGATTAGTAATAAAACTGGAAAGCTGCATGCGTCAAATCGCCCCTTCCCCCTTCTCTCTATTGTGACGAAGGCTCATCAGGCAAGTCAGTGGTGGTGTGGAGGAAGGCAGAACAGTGCCCCCTTCTTAGGAAGTTCAAATCTTGAAGAAAAATGTGAAAAAAAAAATTCTGTTCAGTAGGCTGGCCCGTTAAGGTTGGAGCGGTTGGCGTCTGTAGTACCGCTCACTGTCTGCTGGGACTCATGTGTTCCCCCCTTGTGGCGAGGATTAGTGTCAGGAGTGACGCATACTAGATGTTCCACATCCACAGACAATATAAACGGCGAGACTGGTAAGTCAAGGTTACCAGGTGGTTCAGAAACAGTTATTACCTGGGAGATTTTGTACCTGTACACTTTTTTTTAACTTCACATGAAAATAATTTGTTTGATATAAAATGTACCTAGTGAAGTATGTGTAGTGTAGATGTAGGCTATAATTTTCAGGAAACTGTTTACTTCACATATTTCTGCAGAGTAATGTGATTACTCAGACAGCAGCAATGGTGCCGGGGATGTTGCTACTATGTTACACAGTAGCCTACATAGCAGTACTTTAGAACCATTCGCAATGTAAATATGTAAGTAAATACACACTGGATAACGTGTTCCTAAGCGCTTACGAAAAGTAACCTGGTAAAGTTAACTGGGTTAACTCTGTCATGTGACCAGGTTTACACGATCACTTACAGTTAACCAGGTTGTTTTGAATTTTAGAAAAACTCTCGTTTTGAGACAGCGGGAACTTAAAGAATATTTAGTGCAGTTATTAAGTACTGTGCTAAATAACGATGATGATGACAACTATGAAGAGTTTTTGTTAAATTACGTTATGAACAAACAACGTAAAAAAAAAATTGCATTAAGCAGTACTGCGATAATACAATACCTTTGTATTCAGTCTCAGTTAAGTATAAAATTTAATGTCTTGGGCTACAATGATTGGCCAAAGCAGCTAAACATTTATAATTTTACATATTTTGATCGTTTCCAGACTTCAAAACTTATTTTTGTTTACTTGGTTGTTTTTGTTGCTGCAATGTTTACATACTTACGTGCCATTTCACGTGTGTCATCTGCTAGACCAAGTTTATATACCCTACTGTCAAGCGGGGTTAGCCGAGAGTTGATAGAGTCGAGGATTGAGTTAACCCAGGTGACTTTCCGAATGCGAGTTAACTTTAACTCGATCACTTTTCGAACACACTGAGTAAAAGTTTTAACCTGATCAAGTTAACCGGGTGACTTCGTAAGGGCCGCCTGCATGATGTTAGATGTCCATTAAAATGCTATCAGCTGAAGGCACAATTACTCAAAAAACAATGCAGTCAATAAATAATTGAAAGTGCCAGTGTGGGGCCCTTTAGTTTACTTACATTGCATTGTGTGCACATGTGTGCCCATGTGGTGGAAACACCTGTCAACCCATCTGTCCCATGGCCAAGCGGTTTGCCACATGCTTCTTAGGTAGGCTGCCACTACATGGAAGGAGGAAGGGGAACCGGGACCCCATGGTATCTGAAGATACACTTACCAGCACCAGATCTATAAGTATACTGGCTAATATGTAAGTAGCATGATACTTTAACACGCTAGGGCCTGTGTAGATGGAAATTAAGCCGCTTTCGTGGGAATTAAGATGTTAAGGTGCAGGGATCATGTTGGATCTCTTCTCGAGTAAGGAGTAATACTCTTAATTTGATATTGACGCCATTGGGTGAGACATGTAGAAGTTTACGAGACACTTTACCTGTGGTTGATGGATGCCAGCGGTGGTTACTACACACCACACTTCGAGACTCAGGGAGGCTGTGGGTCCTGTGTGTTCATCTCACCCGTGCGTACTTACTAAACAACTTTTACACTTACACTGTAATGCAAAACTTTAACTGGGCTGATTAGGCCCAACTGATGCTTCTAAAAGACATTCATATTTTACACTGAGAAGTCAGGTTTATTATCCAAATCACACTCGTGCCAAAATGAAAATTTATGTTACGTCTCGAGTGTGTCTAGTTAGTTCCAGTGGGTTATTCCCAAGCACGTAACTAAATGTGCGCACTCAGACTGGATGATGCTCTGCAGTGCTTGAAAAAACAGCCTCTACAGAGCAAGGGGCCTACAGCCGCTAGGATGGACTGCAGATTTGCCCAGAGACAGGACGCTGAGTATGAAATGAACACGCGATTATTCTTCTGCAGCTAACGCCTACTCGTCGGGACTCATCCGCAAACCACATGCTGTATGGCGATGGTCATAAACATAGAGGGTTATTGCAAAACAATATTGTCGTACAAAATACAAAAATAACACTTGATCGCACAGATGCCGCTGGTTTGGGCTCGTAATGGGCCTCGTGTGCAAGTGTAAAACACATCATTTACCCAAAAATCCAGTCAAGAGTTCCCTTAAAGAACTGCATCTGCATTGTAAAATTATCTCTGGCAGAAACAAACGTACAAAGCCCTTGGAACACCGGTTGGCAGAAACATACAAGTACATGAGGTGGCCGCGTGGTCAGGAACAAAATGCTTTAAACATGGAAAAATACATGAACCCTTATTGAAAAATTACATAAAACCCTGAAATAAATTATGGCGTACAAGATGGAACAACAATTAGCCCTCAGAATGCGGTGATTGCATAGATAACGGACTTGGGGGTAGCTGACCACGTGGCCGTGGGCGATGAGGCCGTAAAACATTATAACGTTACGATAACCCTCCAATAACTATACAAAAATATTACCCTTAATATTGTGCGTCGCAATGAAGCAGAAATTACATTGAAAATCCCTAGGCAGGGGCGGATGGCATCTGATACGCATGTAGCGCGGGCCTCATGGCCTCTCTGGTACAACACTTGCACATCTCTTTTATATCTCAAAAAGCCTGAAAGGTTGTAAACTATTAAGTTAAGCTGATAGCATTATTCTGGAGCATCTAGCAAATGTACGCAAGGCAAAGGTTAACTGGTATACTAAAGTGGACTATGGAAACCTATATCAGTGCAAAAAAAAAGATTAAGTGCGTATGTGACAGCATCTTACCTCGCCAGCTCTCCTAGGAAAGAAGCAGGGGTTATACGGACCTACCAGGGCTGCCTACAGGGTTCAGACAAGCGAAAGTGCTATGCATGCTGAGCAAAATTTTAATATGGCAAATTGAAAAGGTGCCAAAATAATTTCTAAACAATTTTACATACAGAAATTGAATGATGATTTTTAGTTGATATTTAACTGTCTTTTGAAGGTGTTCTGGCCTGAATATCACTGTCTCTTTTCAGCACCCCGCGCACTTTGAATTTTGAATTGCAATTTCACACAAATCCTCAAAGAATACATATAACATTTAACAAACAATTTTACCCTTGAAACCAATACATATTCCATTTCTGTAAAGTCTGTAGCCTGTACCGGTACTTAGGAACGTGCTCACCACCACTTGTACCTTTATAATCCATTCCCAATTACTTCAGCCTTTTCTGAAGCCCTGCTAAAGTTCTACTTCCAGGATATTCCTCCGCCTCGTGCAAACTAAGCTTAACTAAGCCTGGTAGGTTACACCAGAGGGACAACGCACCGCATTTGTACGCTCTAAGTGTAACAGTATTTCGTATAAGGACTATTTATTACCAGGTACTACCAACATACGTATTTTCGCCCTGTTTTTATTCAAATTATTTATAAATTAAACATAATTTATAGGTAAAGCATGAATAACATTTCACTTTAACAGGAAAAAGAAGTAACTTTTATGAACACAAATATAAAACACCTTTGATACATGGTATATGTTGGATATAACTAAACTCATCATACAAGGAGAGATTTTTCAAAGATTAGATTAAAAAAAGGCTGAAGAAACCTCCAATGGGCTATAGCCGTGAGTGCTGTCATGGGCTGGCTGTGACTGACGTTAATGTTATGTAAGCTATCACTGTGTTTCGTAATTAATTTTTCATCAATATTTTTTTGTAGTTCACAAGACGCTAAACATGTTTACAATTACTTTGTATAAATATCCTAAACATGTACCTGAAGCCCACAGTTGAGTATGTGCTAATTTTGGTTTAGAAGGACCTTCACTAAGTAGGTCTACTAATTCAGGGCAACACTGGTACTGTACACACTTGTTCAATTATATGAAACATGCCATATCCTTCAACACAAATGCAGTGCAGTCAAAATATTTTTCTATTTGTTACTAACTTCATTTTCCAAAATGGTAAGTTAACTTGATCATGATAAAAAATAGAACATTCAACTTGTGTGAGAAAACAATTTACTTGTAATGCAATTACAACAGAATCACTTTCACAATGTACAGCTGAAATGAAACCAAATGTACAACTAGTTATACACTCCTATATGATATATCTTGCAGAAAACACTATTTTATTAAGAGGCTATAACAGATATTCTGATTCAGGTAGTATAGTATTGTAAATCGTTGGCAATTGAAATAAATTGGTTAAATTATAGCAAACGACAATCATCCAATGTTGTTACCGCTATTTCCGTTGGAATTGCTTTTTATTCAGACATCCCTTTAAAATATTTTCTTCAGCCATGGTGGAAACTATAGTTTTACAGCATCAGAAATAACCACCCTTGTCTCCTCTTGCAAAGCAACATTTATTTATTTTATATTCACACAATTAATCCCTGAACAGCTTCATGGCAAAGGATGTAGTGATAATCAATATAATCATGATACAACACAAAATACAGTCACAACAATAAATATATAGTGTACAAGATTCCCTTGATATAAAAATATGCAAATCAAGTATGCACATTGAACAAAGTCTAAGCAATATACATGTACAACAATCTAATGATACAGAATTTTACAGTCATAAAATTTGATAAATCATAATTTAAAAATCAACATAGAGCCTAATTATAAAAAAAATTACTGCAAAAGTTAAGAATATATGCAACTTAGCACATTAACGCTTTAACTAAAATCAGCATTAAAAAATTATTCCAAGGTGTATAGGGCATATGTGCCTTAAGATAACCTTTAAGTTTCTTTTTAAATCATTTTGTGTTAGTCTGGCAAAGATATTTATATGTATCAGTCAGGTTGTTATATAATTTAATTTTTGAAATAGATTCAAATTCTAGGCAGGTGTATGATAGTTACTTGCATTTCTTGTATTATAGACTTCTTTACAAAAAGTTGCAGGTTAATGGAAATATAAGAAAGGGATGAAAAAATGGAATTTACATGTCAGCCCGGTGGATTTTTCCTACAGAATTCAGATACTAATGTATATCCAGGACAGTAAACCAAACAAATTGATCATAACATAAATTATGTTCTGTAAGACAAATTACATCAGTATTATTCTGTACCTCAAGTTTCAAAAGTATCTATAGAATTCACAAACTCACTCAAGCATAAATTGCATGCAGCAAATGTTATGACCTTGCCAACATTTACATTTTGAAAAACAGTTGTTTGTACCCACTTCAAATTCATGCACACCTCCCAAACATGGTACATTTGCACACCTTACACACCAGCACCTTACAAGCCATAATCTTGATGCCAGCTAACAGCCAGTGGTTCTAGAGCCCATGGCGGCGCTCACGTGCCACGTGTTTTGCACGTGCGCAAAGCGGCTGATAATTTTGAACTTTCATGTAAATGTTATTTTCAGTGTAAAATGTGTTATATTGTCTTTGCAGTGTTTAATATGTCTTTAAATGTTTTAAAGTGTTTGTACTGATTTTAATAGTTTGGTTGTAAAAATTCTAAGTGCCCGCGGCACTGAGATTAAGAACACTTAATATTCCGGCATGAACGCCATCATAAAGAGACACTAAAATAATATTGAAATTCGTAAGAAAATTATAGAAATGTGAAACTGTATTTAATTTAATTTGTGCCATTTTATTTTCACTATAAAATATTTCACTCGGCGTGCATAGCACTTCTGCTTATGTGAACCCTGTAGGCGGTCATGATAGGTCCGTATGACGCTTGTTTCTGGGCAGTCTGGCGAGGTAAGACACTGTCACGTGCGCACTACAACTTTTGTTCACTGATGTAGGTTTCCATAGTCCATGTAGTTTACCGGTTAATCTTTTCTTGCATAGGTTTTTGCCAGACATTTTCCCCAGCATTATGCTCCCGCTTGAATAATTTCTTGCGCCCTTGCGACATTTTTAACTTAATTGAGGAGAAAGATGTCTGAGAGGTTCACGTGACTCGCGCATATTGAATCAGGCGCCATCTGCCTATGTTTATGGCGTTTCATTGTAACTTCTGCATTATTGCTTCACACAAATTTAAGGGCTTTATTTTTATGTACGTATTTGACAGTAATCTTCGTGTTTGAATATTTTATGGGAACATCATGTATAACCATGTGGCCGACCAAAGCCAAGTCTTTGTGTACGCAATCATTACGTTTTAAGAGCTTATTTATAAACATTATATGTGCAACCATTTATTTCAGGGTTCTATGTCAATTTTATTCATGGTTTGATGTATTCTTTACGTAAATAGATGCTTTTTGTACATTACCACGCGGTCACAATGTTTTATTTTACCGGCATCAGGCATGTTACAAGCCTTTAACCACTCTAATTGTAAGGAGAATCACTTTCTGAACAAGAATAATATTTTATCTCAATTTAGTTTGCCATTTCCATGCAGAAATATTGCAATTTCACCTGCACCACGTGGTCCGCTATGAACTTCATTCAACAGCATCCATGCCATCTAAGCTTGTTTTCACACGTGTGTTTATTGTGAATACTCATCTTGTGTCCCATTTTATTTCATGTATCATTCAAGGGTCTATGTAATGTTGTAATTAGTGTACAGTGCAATTATTCCCGTCCTAGCCGGTTCTAAGTATAGACTGTCACCACACTACTGACGTGCTGGAGGACGAGCCCTAACGAGTTCGCGTTAGTGATGCCGAGTAATCTCACATGTTAATGTGTATTAATGGTTTTCATTTGTAATTCACAGTGTCCTGTCTTCAGGGAAAAACCGTCAGTCCACCCTAGCGGCTGTTGGCACTCTTCCCTTGTGAAGGCTGCGCTTTCACGCACTTCGGTGAGATCATCCATTTAGGTGTGTGCTAGATTAATTATGGGCTAGGGAACACCCAAGCGGAATAGGCTAGTCATGACCGAGATAATCATTTCATTGGCACGTTGATGTGTATGAATAATATCAATAAAACAAGTCTACAGTGAACTCAATTCTTTTATTCAGTAGTGACAGTGTCCTAGCCACATATGTTTTATCCATTGTTTATTTTCAGTGATCTTTATAAAAAGTTTGGTATTGCCAAAGTGTTTGTAAGTACACATGGGTGAGGCGGACACACAGAACCCACAGCATCCCTGAGAACCCTGAGTCTTAATAGTGCGGTGAATGGGAAATACTGCCGGTGCCCAAATTACCAGTAAGTATTTGTGTCATTGTTCGTCCCATGTCTCACCCGACAGCGTCAATCTAACTCTACAAACTTAGCTGCATGTATGTAGCCACACAGTGTACTTTGGTAAACTGTACATGACTTTCAAACTATAAAATTAATTCTCCATTACTTATTCTAAAAAATGTTGCAAGCAAAGACAACAGAAGAATTAAGCATTAATATTTCACTGACTTCAACACCTTAATGTTTTGTCATACATGTAGATAAGGTTCCCACAAAAAAAAACTACTGTTCTCTGAATAATTGTATAATTCTCTTATAATTGTATGAACCATCCAGAATTCTAATGAAACAAAACCACTTATTTCCTGACATGTTCAGAATGGATCATCATCATCATCATCATCAACATCCTCCTCCTCCTCCTCTTCCGGTGGGTTGTAGGTTCGAACCCTAGCCCGTGAGAATAATTAAATCATGTAAAGGTGCCAACGCTCTTAAATTATAACCCAGTCGTTCAAAATTAGAGCTAAGAAATCATTGATCTCGCGCATGCGTGCGTGTGTGTGTGTGTGAGAGAGAGAGAGTGTGTGTGTGTGTGTGTGTGAGAGTGAGTGAGTGTGAGAGTGAGTGAGTGTGAGAGTGAGTGAGTGTGTGAGTGAGTGAGAGTGTGTGAGTGTGAGGAGAGTGTGAGTGTGAGAGAGAGAGCTGGAGTGCTGCCATATGACGTAAGGCGCCAACATCATATGGGAAGGGGGGGGGGGGGGGGGTACTAGAAAATAAAAAAAATAAAAAACTAATCACCTCTCTGCTAAAAATAAGATCAGGCTGGCCGAGTGAAGAGGTAATTGGGTTTTTCCAATTGAAGTTTGGCTGGTGCCAATATCAACACTGGAAAAATATATAACAGGTCACTGGTGGGGTATAACAGCCCTTAAACCTGGGAGGTTTCTAGCGTGGTTTAACAGAAATTTTTTAAAATACAAGCTCGTCATTGGAAAAATGAGTGTTGAACAAATGATGTAAGAATGTTGAGCATGTTTCATGTATGTTAAACGTTACATTTGAAATGATTAGCCTTCTTACAATTGAAAGATATTGTTAATGATTTAGAAAATTTAGCTCTTTACGGTTTGATATACAGTTTTTATAAAATAAATGATAAAGAGTGTAATCATATGAATATTTGGGGTAGCACCAAAAATGGTGCTACTTGAGAATAACAAAAAGATTACTATATTTGCTAATGAATCTGGTTTATATCAATTTTAATTTCTTTGTTAAAAAAGAATATATACAAAAACTTATTACTACTCCCCAATTTTGCTTGTGCATAATTTCACATATAAAATGGGGTCAATTCTAGACATAAATGATGACAAACTTATTTTAAAGTTTTTAGGAATATTGGTGATGATAATTCTTGTTTTAAAGCAAAATATGTTGCTGAAATATTAGAATACAAAGATGCTCATAAAGCAATTAAAGATCATATTAAAGAAAAACAGGCAATTACATAGAAATATAGGGGTGAGTGATTCGTCGCATCCCTTTAATATGCAACTACATACTATATTTCTCAATGAACCTGGATTATATTCATTAATTATAAACTCAAAAATGGAACAGGCTGAGCAATTTCAAGATTGGGTAACTGAAGAAATTCTTCCATTTATTAGAAAACATGGCGAATATTAAGTTCAAAAAGAAATTATGCATTTTTACAGTGGTCAAATAGAGTATATAAAAAATGAACGAAATTAGAGTTAACCATTTAAGAGATATAAACAAAATTAAAGATAGAAATATGGGAAATTTAAGAGAGGCAGTTTATATGTCTTTCGATATAATAGCTCCAGAAATGAGAAATCAAAGAAATGGTCCCTCGTGTCATACAACAAACACAAAATCAAAATTTCACTCCATTTTTCGTTCTTTTTAAATTATTTGATGACAATTGTGACTATGTTTATTATGTCATTAGAACTCAAAGAAAAAAAGGTTAAAGACAATTAGATATAATTGAATATAGGCATCCAAACTGTGACAATTATTGAAATTTGATTATATTCCAAATTCTATCCATTTATATCAAAGAATGAAAGAAACACTGAATGGTCACATTGTGTTTTTGAAACTATTTTAAAATTGCCAGAAATAATTATACTCAACGACAATTGATTAATGATATTAATCATCTTTGTTGAATTGAGTAAGAAGCTAGTTTTTATTTCAATATTATTATGTTTTCTATAACTAATATTTAAGTTTACATTACATCTGTTTTAGTGATCCAAGATCACATCCTAACCATTTTGTATAAATTTTATCACCTTTGTTTTTTAAAACATTTTCAACCAAATATTTATCAGGATAGTTAGTTTTCATAATTTTGTATTCATTAAAACTGCCTTGTATTTCTTCTCTGTTAGTATCTTTCAGTTTGTAAGAGGGCACGTTATAATTTAGAACCTCAAAAAAAGTAAACAATTCTGTTGTACAATTAGCTGTATAGCCCTTTTCAAAAATTGTTTAAGTTTACTCACACTGACAATATCTTCAACTTTATATTTCGGTTTAGTAAACACATTCACAAAATCTTGTCTTTAATTTTTCAGATTTTTTTTATTGACTTTGATTGATTTCATCCCAATGGTTCTATGATTTGTATTGTTGTATTCTTTATCACCTAATATATTTACCCATTTGTAATTGCCATTTAATTCATATTTCTTCCACATTTTTTCCTTCATTGTACAATTAAATATTTATAAAAAAATGATTGATGTTATATTTTTTCATAAGTTCCTTAAATGTTCTATTATAAAATTCGGGTCCATTTTTGCTTTGTAAATTATTTGGTTTTCTTTCAACTAATATAGATTCTAAACCATTTTCTACATTCCCAGCTGTTTTGTCTTTAATTTGGAATAGCAAATGCATATTTTGAAGAAAAAAAATAGATAATTGTCATAATATACTTGTATCCATTGTTTATATGTGATATACCTTTAAATTACCATTATCCATCTCAACAAGATCAGTTTGCCATAAATCATCAATACCATATTTTCCAATAAATAGCAAAAACAAATATTTAATCTTTATATTTCACGAATATTTCTATTGTAGTTATTCCATCTTTATGAATGTGAATTTTATCTTTCCTGATTTTAAAAGATGAAGTATCACCTCTGTAAACATGAAAAGTCTTACTGCAATATATTCTTGTAGTTCCATTAATAACAGTCACGCCATCAGGTAAAATAAAATTAGCAGTAGTTATTTTATAAACAGTACAATCCATCAACAAAGTAAAGAAAATTTGATTATTATCTAAGTGAAAAATATTGCTAATTTTATTCCACTTTGCAGGTAAATAAAATAAATATGATTTTTCTTCTTTACATTTTTCAACTTTCGAGTTAACAAGTGTATCACAATAATTCAAAACATATTTGTTTAAATTTTATAATGTATAAGCTATTTCTTTATCAAAATATCTTTTATTGACTGCATCTTTACCATTTACAGGATCAGCTAGATTATTACTTCTATGATTTTGAAGAGAAACATAATCTGTTGTATAAACTAAAACTTTACTTTGTTGATCTCATAAAGCAGAAACAATATTGTATTTTGAATCTACATATATTTTTAATTCGTTAGCATTAGTGTCAGAGTTTTTATTTAAAAATTATCTTAATGGTTTCCCAAATATATCCATCATTTAATTACAAAGCAATGATATTATGAAAATTAAAACCTCTCGAAAAAAGGTGTAATACAATTAAACATAGATGTCCACAGATAACTGAATTAAAATTCCGAATTATATTATCATTGTAATAAACATTTCTCTTTTCGAAGTAATTAGTTAATTGTTAGGAATATTGCCTCCAAATGAATAAAATTAGTAAACACAGTTATTTTCTTTAAAATAGCAAACCCAATGGGTACATGAATTTGATGAAATGACAAAATTAACCTCAGCAAATTCATTTTTGAGCATCTTTTTGGTAATTTATCAATCATTATAGACATTTCTGAAATTTTTTATATTCAATATTTCTATGTAATTTTCAATATCGATATTAGATAATAGGGATATATTCTTAATTTTTTGGCATGCCTCTCTTTTTTGCAACTAAACCACATGCTGATTTATTTTCCATTACTAAATTGTCTCTCTGTTCTATTTTTTTTACTATTTTATTTAGTTTGTAAATTAAGCTAGCTCCACCAGCCACCGAGTGCAGCTAAAACTGGAATTATAAATGGTAAAAAAAAAAAAAACATGATTTAAACCACTTCCCGATTTTTCTTTTGATATTTTTTCATTATTAGAATTGGTAAAGTTAATTAAAAATCTTTTCCTTCTTTCAATTTTTTAATATTTTCTTTCAAGTCGATCTTTTGTTAAGAATTTATCTATACCATATATGTACGCAATTAATACATTTTAATGCCTCGTCCTTTTTTTTTTTGTAAACATAGTTGAAGCATCAGCTGCAGAAGCAATTTTTTCACAGAATGGAGTATTTTTATCTAACATAATTTCTTTAGCTTCTTTTATAAAAATTTTGTTAACTTCATGTCTAGATTCTAATTCTTTATAATCTCTATAAGCAATATCGTGTTATTTACATGCTTCATCTATTTATTTATTCCTGTATCTCCTTTTTCTAACCTTTCATCTAATTTCGTAAATGGGCCATATAAATTATAACCAGGGAAATGCATTTTGGCTAAATATAAATTATTTAATGCCCAATTTATTATACCTTTTCCATGATGTTCAGAATTCCAAAATAAATGTGGAATTACTTTTAAAATTCGTATAAGATAAAGATTTCAATTTGGATTAATAACAGAAAAATCAGAAAATGTATTATTTAGCATATTTATTATGTTTAGTTTTTCATTGTAATATTTTTTATTTCCAGCATTCTCTTCACCACTAATAACTAATAATCTATCAACCAATTTTCTAACATCCTCCATACAGACATATTATTTTGGTAAATTGTTGTATTTTTTATATACCTCCTCCAGATCTAGGAGTTCTTGGATAAATAATTATTTCTGGTGTGTTGTTCTTGATTCTTTTATGTAGTTACCACAAATTGGTTTAATTATATTTTTGTATCTCCAACTTCTATTCGAGTTTATTTTCTTTTTTGGTTTATATTATTGGAATATTGGTATCTTAAACAATTTTCGTGTAGTTTTCATAGTCAGTATCAGTGAAATTATCTCCAAGATCTTCTTTTTCTTTTGTTAACAAATCAGAAAGTCCTTCCACTAATTCATATTCTTTATTTTTAACAGATATTTTATCATCATCTATCTTTACTTGTGTATTACCTATGCAAAATTTTGCCCTTCTGTGGTAAATTTTTCAATGGCACAATGCCCATATGCTCTTCCAAATTAAGAGGTTTTTGTTCTGAAAATAATCCTCTTTCAAATTATATTTCTTCTGGGGTTGGTGGATAATCTATTTTTTTTTCTGCAAATGGACTTAGTGTTGTTATTGAATGTTTATTTTCTTCACTTACTTGTTCTACTTCTTTACCAATATTTTGTAATTCGTGAATGAATGGCAGATTTTTTTTTTTTTTTTTTTTTTCATAATCTGCTTTATGATTTTTTTTATAATTTTTTTCCTTCTCAATGAGTAATTTAACTCGAGAAACTGCCTTCGGTGAATCTTTCATTTACCTATATATGAGTTATAAAGTATCAAGAGTTTTGAAAGGCAAACTTTCCCTCTAACTGATAAAACTAGGGGGAATTTAAATGTTAACAATAACAGAATTGAATTTGATATTCCTGTAGGTGATGAATTTTCTTTCCCAAAATATGCTTATATTTCTGAGTAATTTGGGTTACTAAAGAGAGATAAAGAAGGAGATGAGACAAAATACGCAAAATTAGATAATATTAATGTTTGTGCTAACTTTTTTCCTTTTCAGTTTTCTAGAACATAAATCTCAAAACATGGACATATTATTGAGGCTGTCGATAATCAAGGTTTAACTTTAACAATAATGAATAATTTGTTAAGATCCCCAAGTGAACAAAATTATTTAGAATTTACAGGTTTTTATAGTAAAAATCATGTAAAATCTTATCACAGTGATAAAACAAATAAAATAACATATCCACTGAGATATCTGTTTGGCTTTATTCGTGACAACAATTAATTTTATTGGAAAGGTAGTTATAAAATTACTTTTATTCGAAATTCACCTGATAACAATTGTTTATATGTTTATGACACTAAGATCGCAGATGGTGCAGTTCAGAAAAGTTATGCTGATCCAGGTAAAATTTTTATTCAAAAATTAGACATTATGTGACCAATTGTTGAATAAGAATTTTAAATAGCCATTACAATTAAAGGGGAAATATACGAACATCCAAAAATACCTATCAGTTTTAATTATTGGCAATTTGTAGAAAAAATAAGTTTCTGCTGGAACAACTGTTTTTAGTTTTGATATAAGAGATCGGTTTAATAATTTACAATTTGATATGCCTGATTTTGTAATTGTAGGCTTCAAGCTAATAAAAAAAATTGTAAACAAAGGTGATATCAATTATTATTAATTTTGGAGGTGAAGACCAATATTTATCATTGATTGTTTATATAGAAAAACACTGTTGTTAAAGATAAAATAAACATGAAAATTAGTGTAGATTTTAACAAAGCTATTGAAGCAGGAACAATTTGTAATGTTGTTCTAATTAGTTAAAGGAATCTATCTTATGATTATTTGAAAGAAAATATTACTGAAGATATATACATTTTTTAAATTAATAAATGGAGGATGCAAACAATTTTACAGAAACAACAAAATGTTTCCATAATTTTATAGACATTTTTAGATGTTTAGTTAAGTTGTTTAATCGAATTAAAAACCATTTTGTTAAGCTTAAATAATTTTTTTCTTTATAAAGAAGAGTGGCTTCACTTGGTTTACCATACAGTTTGACTAACATTTTTAAAGGAGGTTCTAAATCAACTTTTCCAGCGTACGCTATAAATATGAAGTCTCCTGAACACCGAAATTCTATCGAAATCTACAAAAATTACAGTTAAGTATTTTAGATAGTGTTTGCGATGAAGATGAAGTTCGGGAAATTGATGACGAATTTGAACATATAAAATAAGTTTTTAAAAATTATTAGAGCTTCGAATTTAATCTATAAATAATAATAACATAATATTTCATTTGATTTTAAGCTTAATTTGCATTATTTTAAATAAAGTTTTCTTAATTTTTCCCATAGATTTAACTTGTATTTTTAGGTCTAAATTTGGGCGATTTGCTGCATAAGTGCCTGATTTTGCTTAATTTTTGTGCGAAATATAATGTTCACTAATTTGTGCAGGATTTTGGATGTAATTTTTATTTTGTAGCATTTTGGAGGTAAAAAGCATGAAATTCGTGGGAAAATCGAGGATTTTAGGGCAAAAATGGATTGTTCTGGACCTATTGAAGTCTAGTTCATAGACCCCGGCTGATTCTCAGCTACTCGGGGTCGTTCTGATCTGGTTCTGTGTTACTGATTAACAGTAATCATCGCTAGGGCCCACCTTGGGTACCAGAAAATCACTTAATGCATGTTGCTTTCTGAAGCCAGAACTGATACATGGTCCATGTGGTTTTGGTTGCACTAGGTCAGACACGCTGGATCAAGATTACAGGTTACTGTCATAATACCAGGTACCACTGGTGCTGGCCCCAAGCCCTGGTTTCTTACTGCTGGGTTCTACCACAGTTTTGATTAATCGGATCAAATTGATATCAAAAGGGCTAATTCTTAATCCAATCAAAAAAAATTAATCCAATGATAAATTATTAATCCTATCTTAATCCAATCAAGGAATTTTTTTGTGTGATAAGTTTGTAGTTTGATTTAAGTGTGTGCTAAGGGACAAATTTATTATTTTCTTTATTTTAGTCGGTTGGGGAGCAGCTCTGGTAGATGTTTACGGTCTGGCATCGTACTGAGATGTGGTGTGTTGGGGAAGGAATGTATATAGGTGGGGCGATGTTCACCCTTTGAGCCCTGGCAGTCGATGAGGTGTGGCTATGTTGGGGAAGGGTTATATATAGTTATTAATTTTTTAAAGTATTTCGTCTGAGAGGCGACTGAGAGACACACAGTACAGTCAGCGTTTGAATATCGACTGTGTTATGCATGTGTGAAAAGTGTGTTATGAAATAGCAACTAAATGAAAAGAGAGATTAATATGTTAAAAACATGATTTTACCAACCCATGTCCTTTATGCTAGCAATGTATATATATACACACAAAGGACTCATCGAATCGGAAATACAAATTGCAATTGAACACAACTACGTGAATAACAAGGTCTCATAAAGAAACAAGTGCTAAACGATCACAACTACGTGAGTTTCGAGGTGTCATGAAGAAAATTAATTAACGATCTACAACGAAGCATAATAGTCCGTATAAATTAAATGGCTGTCTTTCTAAACACATTCACAAGGTATTTGAAAACATGTAAAAAATTACATATTTGAAGGCTCAGAGTTGTACACATGTCTCAAATTATTTTAAAACACGCCCGCCTGTGAGGCTGGTGAATGAACAATGTCAGTATAGGATATGCGGACTCCTAAAAGCTGTTTCGAGCGGCGCTTGGCTGGCGACTTATCACAATAAAAAGCTTAGCTAATCCCATAGTTAACACTCTTAGAGGAACTTCTGAAACTGAATCCACACATTCAATGATGATTATTTAAAATAAATTAACTTACTAACACACCTAAAAAAAACATTTAAGGAGAATCACAGTTAACAGTCAGTGATTTTAATAGATGTCCATTCGTTTGGGAGGTCGCTGCAGCACTGACTTGGATATACCACTTACGTCGACTTATAAGATGAACGAGGTGTCGAAAGCAAACAGAACCTGCATGTGCATCAGCCTACATTTGATTATAGACTGAGCTGAAAAACTCGGAAGTGAGTGAAAAGAGATGTGAGTACGTCTAAATACAAAATGAGTGTTTCCAAATAAATTAAACAGTTGATGTAACACATGAAAGAACTATAACTATGTGACTATCCTGGTTTTCAAAAATAAATTAAGTACACTACTTGAATTTAAAAACACATAATGAAAATGCACAAGCACCTCTCCTAAAACACGTCTGTCCGGCTGGGAGGTCAGTCAAGAAATGAGATGTGGAACTTGCAGCATAATTGAAATTACAGCAAAAACTCTGAATATAACTCTCTAAACGAATTGCATAGCATATTTCTCTACTTTTAATGAGTTATTATCCACGAACAATTTAATCACATCTTCTTGAACGTTTCATATGAAATTTAAAAAAAAACAGATTTTTAACACAAAATCCACTTCCCTGGGAAAATTAAATTTCACTAGTGTAAGAATAATTAACTTTTAACACAATTTCCATCGAAGTGTAACGAGACTCTGATGGCGTGATGAAGGACTTAATCCCGCAAAGTGTAATCCTGCAACATTTTATGGAAATGTAGTATATATTTTAACAAGCAATCAAATTTCCTCGAAGAAAAATTATTTAAAATAACAGACATACTACATCGACCCAAATAATGTTACCACAAATTTCCGTTAATGAAACAGGAGTTGAAAATCCTATGTACTTTTGTAGACCGATGTCAGAAACGGGGTTAACATGATAAATGCTTATAAAATTATTAAAAATAATGAATGTACTATGTCAGCTTAGCACATGAAAAAAATGTTCCTGATAAATTAAAACTTATAAAAATATTTTTCACTATAATTTACAAAGATTGTCAATGAGATCTTAACCCTGGATAAAGGAATAATCTTTGGAAATATTTATCGAAGTGGTGCGGCCCACTGACCAAAGTTTGCCGACCACCTGTCCCTCGATTGTCGGATAGGACCTTGCCAGAATGCAGTGCCCGGTGAAGAGAGAGCAATGTATCCATGTCAGTGCTTTACGTCAAACTAAAGATGGTGCTGTTCAGTAAGAGGTGGTCAGACCACATCCCCTTTCCCCTCTCCCCTCCCCCTTACACCAGACTGCATCTTTGGTTAGGACAAGGACTGCATGCACCCACTTGGTGACCCTTCCCCGACCCCCTACCCTTCCTCCAGAACGCATCTTTGTCCGAGACAACAGGTTCCTTGCACCTGCTATTGATCCAATGTCATGATCCGCAAAACCTGCCTAGTACTACGTTCCCCTGTCCCCTCTAAACCATAGCCAAGAGCACATGTTCTTCCAAGATGAGAGCTGCCTCGGCTAGACAACTACCTGCACTCCCACCCCAGAATGCATCTTTGTTTAACACGTCGGAGACTCTTCAACTGCCAGACACCCCTCGGGCCAGCTAATTTTGAACTAACCTTGCCTGATTAGCTCCCCTCTGCCCTCTACTCTACAAACTTTCACTTTTTCTTGTCTGTTGACTTGTTTAGAAAGGGAGGTTTATGCCATTCTCGAAACCCTGGCTTACTTCCAGCGAAATTAAATTTTGCAACCAAAGACCTTCTGATGAAATTATTTCCCTGAAGTTAAAACATATTTTAATTCCAAGAAATGAATTTTAATCCCCAGATAAATTTCCATGGAATTTTTCATTTTAATCCAATATATGTATTATTATCCAATAATCTTTAAGTTTATCCCATTTTATAGAACACTTATAATAAATTTTAAGTTTAAAGTATTTCCAATAAACTGCTACTAATTGTAAGAGATATATTCACTTGCTAAATTTTTAACATTGAAAGAACATTGTTATTTTTTCCAAACACACATCTTTCTATTCAAGCAATATGTAAGTAAAAGTTTATTCACCTATTGAAAAATTATGTTAAAACCAAATGACTTTAAATTCATGGATAATGGAAAACATGCATATTCAATCAGTTTTAAATATTTGTGCATATTTCACATGTAGATTTCTCCGTAAGCTTCCCAGCCTGGAATTTCGATTGTACTATGTAGCATAAAATGTGTAGATTTGAACATATTTTACTTAGAATTACTACTTTTTTTTTGGCATAATATTTCTGAAATAGCACGAATCCAACTTGAAATGACTGCTATCGAAGCTGAAAGCTGTTAAATTCCATGTTATTTCAACTTAGTTTCTAATAAGTCCAACTATAAGCAAATTTAAAGAAAATTGGTGGCCATTTTTTTGGAATACCTTCAATTTATGTTTACTGGGTTTGTATAAAGTATGAATGTGTTTTACCACCAGGCATCATAGTTGTAATCTGGTTGGTATGACAAAATATTTTTATTAAAAGTTTGTTGGACTCTCCCACTCGCAACTGTAGAAACTCAGGTCAGTAGGAAACATTCTTGTAGGCAGGGCATTAAGAGGTCTTTCTACCTGCCTCTGAAAAGATATTTTTGTTAATCCACTCTCCCTTTCGTTATGTCCCCCAGGATCCCTCAACTTGAGTAGTGTGCCGACGGGGGTTTTCTCCAGATTCCACTATTCCCTCTCTTTTGGTTTCAATTCATTCATTCAGATGATGGATTCTTTTCTCCATGCCTTTTGTAATTCTCCCACTCCAGTCGTTCAGCATTGTATGATTAGATTTTAATTGAAATGTTACTTTAAAAATGTATATTTTTTCTCCCTCATGAAGGAAGAAGAGACAGAAATGTCTATTTTCTTGTGAAAAGGCTTCCTGCTACCTGAGTTTAAATTCTTTTTAAGGTCCAAACCTTAAAAGCATACTGCTTCTCACTCGTCTCAAGTTTACCAACAGTTTTATCTCTTTATTTATAATAAGTGTTTGATCCACTCATCATACACAAATTATTATTTAATGACATGAGGAATGGGAATCTAATAAATAACAAGTCACATTACTCTTTTTTAACTGTAAAAAAGTTATTTATAAAAATTTATACAGTTAACACTTCCAAGGCAATAACTCTACATATTACACCTCAAAATCATATGATTCATTACAAAATATTTTCAACATGATATCACTGAAACCCTTACAATCTTAATTATCAACACCTCATCTTATGTCTTAAACTGTCAAATAATCACATTAATCATGTCACTAAATGAAAACTTTAAAATATTTTTACCATTTACGTGTGAAAGCCATACAAGCTTAATAACCAATACTCCATCTTACATTTTAAAACTGTTAAATAATCACACAAATCATGTCATAGCTGAAAACCATTAAACATTTTTTACCATTTACATGTGAAAGCCAAGCAAGCTTTATAACCAATACTCCATCTTATGTCTTAAAACTGTCAAATAATCACAATCAATCATGTCACAACTGAAAACTATTAAACATTTTTTACAAGTTATGTGTGAAAGCCATACAAGCTTAATAACCAATGCTCCATTTTGTCTTAAAATTGTCAAATAATCAAAATAAATCATGTCACAACTGAAAACCATTAAACATTTTTTACCATTTACGTGTGAAAGCCATACAAGCTTAATAACCAATACTCTATTTTACATCACAAAACTGTCCAACAAACACAACAAATCGTATCATGGCTGAAAACCATTAAACATTTTTTACCATTTACACGTGAAAGCCATACAAGCTTAATAACCAATACGCCATCTTACATATTAAAACTGTCAAATAATCACATATAATGTCATGACTGAAAACTATTTCATCATTTTATGTCTGAAATATTAAAATTTATTAAAATAGTTACAACTTTTCATTATTATACGTTTGAAATCTTAAAATTTATTAAAGTCATTACAAACTTTCCATCATTTTATATCTGAAATCTTAAAATTGATTAAAGTCATTACAAACTTTCCATTATTTTACGTCTGAAATCTTAAAATTCTTTTAAATCATTTCTAAAAATGAATGTATGAGACAACTTTATACTTTCAATTATTAATCTGTAAAGAATAAATTCCTCGCCATATTACAAGTAAAAAATAATCATTAAATTAATTTAATTTCATTTAAATTATAACATCATGTTACGCTTGAAAATCATACCACATTAAAACATTAAACTTAAAAAAAATTATCAAATTATGCTGCTTCAGGAACCATTATAATCATCACTTTGTCACTGTAAGTTTGAATTTACATTAAAATTTCCGCTTTGGGTTAAGAGATAAGCTGAATTTGCATTTCTTTACAAAAACAAATGGTGGTAGTGGTGGTGGTGACTACATAGTATTTATTGTGGTGAAGGCATGGTCGAAGGAGGAGGTGGTGAAATTAATTTACATTGCAGTGATTCAGGTGATAATATTTCAGGAGATGGTAGAATTGGAGCAGGTGAAGGCATAAAATTGAAATGTAAAAATTCTTTCTAACTTTTGGAATTAGTAGTTGTTAGACATATCATCTTGTACATAATTTAAGGGTACAGCCATTAAATCTAATATAGTGCAACAAGAACACATTTGTGGATTTTGTACGTGTCGCTCACCTGGTTTGATGTCTGTTGTTAAATTTAGAGCTTCCAAGTTCGATGTCGAAGGCATCGCTGTAGGTCTCGATAGCGCAGGTATCGCTGTAGCTCTCCTCGACATCGAAGGCATCGCTGTAGGTCTTGCTACCACAGACTTCAACATAGCTCTTCTCAATGTAGGAGGCATCGCTGTAACTCTCCTCGACGTCTAAGGCATTTCTGCAGGTCTCGATGCTGGAGGCGATGCTGTAGCTCTTCTCGACGTTGAAGGCGACGCTGTATGTCTGTCTACCACAGGCATCACTGTAGCTCCTCTCAGCATTGAAGACAATGCTGTATTTACTCCTAATGCAGGAAGCGACTGTGACAGTTCTAAGGAAGACATTGACAAGAGCAATGACTGAAGTGTAAAACCACTTTCTTCGTCGTCATTGTCCAAAAAATTTAATAAGGTAGTTGCCAAAGGATCTGAACAGTTCATTAAATTATGAAAATAATCCCAATAAAAATCGTCAAGTTCTCTGTTAAAGTCTTGGGCAGATAAGCAAAGAAAATAATCTTCATAGGACTGTGACATCGCAAGGGGAACTGCACTGGCAAACAACTAGAAACAGTGAAAGGGGGCGTAGAGGCTAAAGCCCTATTTATAAAAATTTAAAATTCCCAGGCAAATGTCCAAGAAGCATGATTTCTTCCCTCCAATTAGAAGTCAGAAGGCCAAACACCCAGTCATCTACCTTCCCACACCCACGACTTTCAAGTATCTTCAACCCCTCACCACCAATCTCTGAGACAAACCTCTCTGCTAAGTTTCTTCCTCAAAGAAATGAATTGCATTTATTTGTCACTAAAATAACATCCGTTTCATACCAAATAAATTCTGTTAAATTTATAATCAATTAAAATAAATAGCAAATGTGTTAGAGTTCAACACACTCAATGAAGGGATATATAATTTATAGAAAAAGAAAGTGCTATAATCCATTTTAAAAATCATTCACACTTGCTATAATCCCTCTTTAAGCTTATCTAAGATTAGTTACACCTTTTCAAGGAAATATTATTTACTTTTTTCTTTATTTTATTGAAACTTTAAATGTATTTACTTTTTAATAGAAAGCACTATTATGTTTTGTAATATTAAGTTATTGCATAGTATTTATGTAATCTTAAATTAGCATAAAACATATTTACTTTCAATAAATCATACTGAAGTCAAGAAACATGCTATGTTTTACGAAGTAATTTAAGTAAATATGTTCCCATTTTCTTAATACATATATTGTTAATCATATTTACGCTAAACATATATAGATATTTTCCATTAATGTGTACTATCATGTTTTCACTTGGTTTAGAATTATATTTAAAAGATATTTTTACACTTTTAAAGGTTGGTGTGTATGGGGAAGTAAAAATCATTTCATAAATAAGAATTTAATATGTCTTGTGTATTATTTTTAATTTCTCTATATATTCCTGTGTAATGGAGGTTGGAAGGTGAATATTAATTTTGTATAGTAGAAAACACAATATTTTGCTCAAGTGTGTGAATTCAGCTAGGAAGGCATTATCGCCTTGCTCTCCTCGATGGTTAAAATCATTGACCTGAGCTGGCCTCCCTACCAGAGGAGTGAACGGCCTTGGCCACTCGCTTTGTGAAAGGTAGGCGCCTGGGTTGTCTCCAGAGCACAATAAAAGCCAAGTGCTTTCTGCAAGATTTATTGGACTTAGGTATGCGCCCTCTGTGATCTCAGTTTTTGTTAGTAGCATTATAAAGACGAATTAAAAATTTTATATTTTTGACTTTGCTCAATTGTTGATAGCACTTAGAGACTTGTATAACTCTAAACACAACTGTTTTTACATGTCTGGAGACATTCACAAAAGCTATAAGTTTAGCAATTCGAAGCGAGTATAACTTAGTCAGCTAATAATGTTTAATCGGAAATATTCCATGTGATTCATTTAAGTTTAAGCATCTATATAATTGAGCATATCTAGGTTTTTCTTTACAACACTCGTACATGTTAATGCAACATAGTTTCGTAGAAACCAGACATCTTATAAGAATCTCTCTCTCAGTTAAGAAATTTTTTATTCCTTTTTCCTCTCTTAAGGAAAGTAGTTCACAGTTGTAAAGGGATAGGTTAAATAAAAGCAAAAATTAGTTTTAAAACATATTTTATTGACAAAAATGTACACAAACACAGCTTGTTTCAGAAATTTATGTATAACATTTTCAAAAGACAAACATATATATATATATATATATATATATATATATATATATATATATATATATATATATATATATATATATATATATATATATATATATATATATATATATATATATATATATATAATATCTGTTATACTAAAGAGTGTTCCAAAACATACACACAAGTATCTATAGGAGGTTACACAAATTAGAAAATTATGAAAATATATATACACATAGCAAGTATATGATGTCACAAAGTTTCAAAACTATTTCTTCCCTAAACAAAGTCGAAATGGTTTACTCCAATGTGTTAATAACTTGCTGATATTCAATTTACACTTCGATTTCTGTATGCACAGACTGGTGATTTAGTTGTCTTGTTGATCCATCTTTAAGAAATATTGGATTACATACAATAAAATAATTTTTATACTAAATTTCACTCATTAGTTTTCTCATCCCAAATAGTGCCATATCACTTGTATAATATCCGCAGGTGATTCAGGAGGAGAATCATCATAATCTGTTTCACCTTGGTCAGATATCATTGCCCAAGTATGCATTAATTTAGAGTTTTCCTCTGCAGAGAAGAATGTTGAATTAGATCTGTGTTTTATGCAAGTTGTTTGAATAGGAAATTGTATTCTTTTTTAATATATATTACATTCCCATTCCACACACTTTCTAAAATGTGTTTTCGCTCGAGTTCACCTACATATATTTCACAATTATTTAGATAATGTTTGCAAATATTTCAATATTCTCATACTCCATACACCCACTCTCCCATTTTAAACAGTGGTGATGGTTGGTAACCCATCTATTAGTTTTCTTGTATTTGCGAATTAGATATTTCCAGTCAAATGGTGCTTTGAAGGTGAAAACAGTTGTATGTTTTTCCATATCAGTAATAGCTAATTGTTGAATGATAAATTTCTCTGGAGATTTAAGTCCTTGCACATTGAAAAACATCTCGCCATAGCCATGATTCATCTCCTACTGACTCAATTCATTATTTTCACTGACTTATCTCTTACATTGTAACTCACTAATCGATAGTGAGTTATCAAAGCAAACACCTGCATATTTTATGGAATGGGTGTATTTACAATTATTTGAATTCGATTCTCAATTATGCTATTGGTAATTGTGTCATCTTGTTTGCTTGCATCAAATACAAATAACACACCTCTACTTTTAAAGGTTTTGGGTTCTAGTATTGGTGAATTCATTTTGTTATAATATGATTCCTGAAACTTTGTATACATATTGTATCAAATAAGGAATTCCCCATTATCAAGATTCATATTAAAATCCACATAGGGCTAAGCTTGGCTGTTTAGATATAATTTAATATTTTTCATATCACAATTATTGAATATTAATCAATCCACTTTTACATTGTTTTGTTGGTTTGTTTGGAAACTGATGACAAATCGCGATTTCTTAGACAAAAAACTTGATTTCACACGCCACACTAATTTTTGTGTTGTTGGTAGAGTTGGAAGGACTCCAGATCCTATTATATGTATGCATTGTCAAAATTTTTCCCTTTTCCGATATATTTTTAAAAACTTTAAACAATTGTATGTGTTAACTTAAATATGTGACATTAGCCATTCGACACTGTTTAATTCAAATGCTACACCTTCCTCATTATTACCTGTATCATATATGGCATTCAAATGTGTGTTATCAAATAGAGTAGTTAAATATTGTTTAGCATAAAAATAACATGTTTGTAGTCTTCAGCAAAGCCCAAAACCATACTTATCGGTATAACAACTTCAAGTTTTCTGCCTGGATTTATTTTCAGTGAATAATCGCAAGCATTGCTCCATCCAGCCATCAGATCTATATAAAGATTGTTTACAGTTTGTGAGATATAGTTTTTTATTGTGGAAATAATTCCAAAATCTCTTGTCTGATCAATTTCCACTCCATTTAACAAATATGCAATTCTATCGATAAAATGAAGTATTCATTTCTTGCTATTTTTGTAGTAACTGGATTGCTTGCATCGACTATTTTTTTAATTGTACCTCTAAACATTAAACTTGATTTTGACAGTGATGTATAAATATTGTGATTTTGTATTGAAATCCTTATTTCCAATGGAAATGCATACGGACTGACTCAGAACTGTTCATACACATGAATTTCAGTATTTGTGATTGCAGCTTCATAAGTAATCGGTTCTTCAACATTAAGTACACCTTCCATTTTGATTAACCATATATCCCATTTCTTTTAAAAATAATTAGTTGCCTCGTATTAACTTCACAGGTAACTTATTTGAAGTGAGCATTTTATGCTTGTGTTTACATCCATTATACTTCCTTTCTTCGAAATATGTTCCTTAGTGTGATATTTCTTAAAATAACTGCCTACTCTAACGTCTGTATTGGGTGTTATATACAATACACATTTTGATTGTAATGCTCATGGAATGCAACTGTTTATATACCTTTTTTAAAAATGTAAACAGAAGGTAATTTCTTGGTTTCTAAAATTAATAAGTTTACTACCTTGATCGACAGTTGTAACAACTATGCTATCAATACAATTCATTATTACTGGAAGATATATTAATGTATTTGGTTTTTCAATTATCTTATATCCTGGAGCCACCGCACACGTGAATTCATGTAGTGTATTTGTTGGTTTCCCATTCAAATATGAACCGCCTACAATATTAACATTTATACGACATACATTTACTGACAATATATTAACCTATCTGGATGATTTGTGTAATTCATTTGCGGGATACACACTCCGTTTGTAGCCTAACATATTTGCAATTGAATTGTCTTCCGAGAAATCGATATCAACGTTACTATACATCGCACTAGTTAATGTATTGGGATTTCCACATAATTATAAATGCACATATTTAGGTAATGCTACTTTAACGAATATTTATAAGTCGTCCAGCTCATAAGATCCTATCGGTATCACAATCTTGTAGGTTTTTTCACCAATGTTGACTGTAAATGATTGGTTGTGTATATCAATGTTTAGTATGCTGTTATAAGTAACGAATTCGATTAGACTTATCACTCACTCATTCTGCGGCAGTGCTTGGCTGTCACTCTGCACTGTTGATTCATTGAAAGGCGGTTTAGCTGTGCAGTGCAGGCATACTGCATGAACGCATCGATTTTGTAGTGAATACTGCGAGAAGTTTACTTTCAGTTAGAAGAGGAGCTGCGAGTTCAGTAACACCAGGCCTGTGCTCTCTTATAGGACACAGGCAAAAGGTATACCCCTTAGCCAGGGTAATTTCATTACTGTCAAGTGGCTGATTTCCCCATGCCTCGTTTCCGGTCAAGGGAAGTGGTCAGGGAAATTAGTTTTGTGGAGGCCACTTGCTAAGTAGGTAATTTTTATTTTAGGTTTTATTTTAGCTTTCCCCCTCAAGGTGAAGACAGGAGAGTTTAGGTGATAGGCTCTTCGGGGACCCCCTCCCCCTCACGATGTTGGACGGTACAGCAATCCCGATGGACGAAGAAGCAGCGAATAAGAAGAGAAAAGCCGCAGAAATGTCAGCCCCCCCCCCCCCCCGCAGGGGCCACCCACTTCCTCGCAGCAGGCTAATTCTGCGCAGCAGCATGCAAATTCACCGCAGCAGGCCTTTTGAAACAAAACTTAAGCCAACCAACTGTAAACCGAGTAGTGCGTAACGACATCTCTTACTTGGAGCAGTCTATTGATGACTACCAGAAAACAATCTAACTTTTGGAGTCCCTGAATGTGGGCTTTTCAGTGTTCACACCGCGAAACGAGCTGCCACTTAAAGTTGTGATTAAAGGGCTGAACAAATCTTTAACTGCTAAGTGGATTCGCGAGGAGCTGGTTGGCCTGGGCTACCAGCCAATCATGATCGTGCCGATGCTGTTGATAAGAGACAGACAGCCATTGCATATGTGGGTGGTGGAACTTCCACCCACTGAAAAATCACAAGCCATTTTCGAATTGCGAGGCCTCTGTGGCCTAGTAATTAAAATAGAAAAGTTTCAAAGACCCGACGGCCCTGCACAGTGCTGTAACTGCCAGCGTTTCGGCCATGCAACCTGCGTTTGTCGTACCCCACTTCGCTGTAAGCTATGCGGCAAAGGCCACAGCAAAGTTCAGTGCGACTTGAAAGATAAATATGACCTTGCTCTGAGAAAATGTGTGTGTTGCGAAGGCAACCACGTCGCAAATTACAAGACCTGCGAGGCCTATAAGACAGAAAAATGGCGATTTTTGACCTCGGAGGAAAGGAAGAAGATGCAGCAGCATAACAAATACTCTGTGGCAGTCGCATCACAGCCTCGCCCAGGCTATGTTGCGCCAATTGCTCTGGGGTTTCACCCGCCTGCAGGCCCTTCCCCCCTCCTTTCCCTCGTCAAGCACCCGCCCAGTCTACAGATGGTTGGAATGTTGTCCAGGGCAGACAGCATGCGCCACGAAACACTTTTGTGCCTCATTTTGCACAAAACCATCAAATTCAGACATTGTATGGCTATAGTGCCTTAACACACTATAGCCAGCCTTCCGAGGTGGAATTTCCATCCCTCGCAAACCCCATATCGCCCACCCCAGTGGCAGTATAGGAATCCCTGTGTCTCAAAAAAGGGGGGAAAGGGGAAAACTACAAAGTCAAAAATTTCGCAGCCTTCAAAGCTGCAGCAGCCGAACCCTCCAACCCCCGTGCGGTCGAAGAGGCGCTCCTGCCTGCACAGACAATCAGGGGCCAGCTGCACGTGCATCACGCTATGTCCCTAATAGGTGCTTGCATGCAGAGATTAAACCAGAAATGCTGCAAGACGTAATTCGAAAACAGGCCAAAAACTTTTACAACTCAAATGAAGACCATGCCAATTCACTCATTACTGCCTTTTAGGGAGTATAATATAGACGAAACACAGCGCTATAAACGACCAAAGTCGCTCTTAGCGCAAATGTGCCCTTAGTCCTCCATGTAACACACTGTCATTTCCATTTCGATAGCGCCTGCGCAGCCTTAATAGTCTATTGCAGAAAACTAATCTGAGCAGTCCTAAAGGAACTGATCAGCCTAGATTAAATGATCAGTAATTAATATTTTAATTAAATAATACACCTCTCTTCCCAGCCAGCTGCTTGTAGTTATGGTCTGTTCGCCACTGCCGATTCCAGGACTGCCTCTTGTTATATTATCTGCAAATTCTGAGGAGGCTGTGGCGATAATGTGCTCTCTGCAGTAGCTGGTGAGAGCCCCCTCCCCCCCCCCCATACACACACACGCCACCTAACTCTTAAGTTCGAATCATAATTGCGGTAGAATAAACAGAGCTGCACTGTAGGGGCAGCTCAGCCTAGATTAGTTATTAGCTTTTAATTTGTTTTAGCCTCTCTTCCCAGCCAGCTGTTTGTAGGCATGGCCATTCGCCACTGCCGATTCCAAGGCAGTCACTGAACAGTTATACCCGCAAATAACTGCAGTGCTTGTGGCGACGTGCGGCTCTCTGCTGCAGTTGGTAAGAGACCTACCCTGCATCGACCAATCAACCCTCCTTTATATGACGTTCCGTGCACTCGTAGCAAATGACCGTAGATATGCCCTGTTACAACCTATGGCTACAGGGATTGGCTGCTGCGAGGTAGCACTGCATTAAGTTTAGACACATATGTCCCCGAGGACATATGTTACTATAGACACTTAGGCTATTTTGAACTTAAATTAATTACTACCCTCTTTTTTTTCACAGGCTGTACTGTCTCTTCCCGGATATCTAAAAACCAGTAAGTGTTGGCTCAGCTGTCGCTGACGCCGACACTTACTAGCAATTCACTTTATTCTCTACTGGGGAATCGGGGGGAGGCCGCCCAATAGTGCCACTTACCCCACCAGAGAGTTGTGCAAGCACCTCTCTGGTTACAAGCCAGCGTCTCCCTCCAGTTGCCAAGGCGAAAGGAAATAAAGTTCCCGTCCCCTCTCTACTAGCTTTTTCATCTCTACTAACCGAAGCATGTTACATACACACTCACACACACACACTCTCTCTCCCGTAGCATTTCTGATTAATTCATGAATATTTTGAATTCTATCCTGTCGACTGGGTTTTTACAGTGTCTATGCCAGTTTTTCCCAGTCTCTTCTAGTGTTAGCTTAGCTATAAGTACACTTAGTGAGGTAGTCATGGCCCCAATTGCAGGCCATGGCTGCCCAATCCCTCTCTGCCATGATGCATGTCTCCTTGCATGATCTCCTATCCTTGTAGGCATAAGGGATCTAGCCCTGAGATGCCATAAAATCCCGCCCTACCCACTGGGCTTTCATTTGACAATTAGTTATAGGGTAGTTAGAAAAAAAAGACTTATTTGCCATTCTCCATCTAACTCCGACGCAGTTAAATATACTGCACGCTATTGAGATGGATTTCCACTTAATATCTATGTAATTGACATATTACTAATATGTTTTACTATTGCACTTACTTATATATCCTATTTATAGTAAAAAAAAACATATACATAAATTTCCACAATTGATTGTATTTGGTCATTGTTCCGTTTGGTAATTGTACCTTAATTGTGTGTTTTTAAAATAATTATATAATTCAATTCGAGGGCATAAATCATTAAACTGTCATAATACAATGATTGATTTACATTTTTAATTAATGCTACCCAATGTGTACCTTCGTTTTGTTTCGAATATAAATTAACAATCATACATTCACAGAGATTTGGTGTCTTTGGTAAATTATCTCTCATATACACACCTCGGAAATAGGGGATATCCAGTTTCTTTACAAATACGTTAATATCTTTGTTTGTTAATGCACATTTTGGAAGACCATTTAAGACTTTCTGCATTTTTTTCCAAGTTTGTAGTTTTTTAGTCCTTGTCCAACTTTATAGGGTTTCAAATACATCCCTTTGCCCTTTTATATGACTGCTCTACTGATAGCCGAACCTCCTCCGAGGATTGATTCAAGAGGTGTTAATGCTGGAAATAGGAACGGAATGATTCCTCCTTTCTTTGTTTTTTGTTTAGTTTTTTCATTTTAAACCCATGCCTTTTTTAACCTTCGCACATGACTTCCTGTAGTTGTAAACCTTCCTGTAATTGTAAATAAGAAAGAAAACGTAACTGAACAGAAACATGGCATTATTTTTACCATCAAATATACAATGTATAATAAGTGGTCCTTCTTCAAGTGAAAAAACATGTGTTACTATGTCGCTGTTGGAACTTCCAAATGGACTTAAATTTGTGTACGTATATGTGTTTTCTATAAGGATAAGATTTAAAAAGTGCAAACTAATCGATCTACTGAATCAGTTAGTCGACCTACTGCAGAAGTTCGAAAAGTAACGACTTGATTCATGTATAAATAGCTGAAATTTAATGTAATATAATCAAACATGTCTGCATCTGCTTCAGAATTACATAATGTTATATCTACTGTGAAGGAGAAATATTTACAAGCCAAACGAGTCCACATGGAATGGGATGTTTTAAACAAAGAAATATTTAAACCTGTAATGAGTATAATGTATGAATTACATTCTGTGTTGAATTCCCCATGTGAAACACCTTTGGAAATTAAATTGGAAGAAGAAAAACATTTCAAGAAAATAAAAATCAACCCCTTTCTCATTTTACACATCGTTATTTAGTTTTAAAACATACTTCACCTAAACCCGATACGACATTTGGTGTATATCGAAATGGGTTTCTGAGAGATCAGTTAATTACATTTTTGTCTGATAATAGGATTAAAATAGCCGATTTCATAACTGATGTGAGTCAAGGTTTGTTTGAATTATTATTTCAAAATGTTCCAAATGGATATTCCGACTCAGATTTGGAAAAATATAAAGATCTTCTTCGTCGTACGAATATGAGTAACCGTTTAGGAGACGAAAATCATCCAAAACTACATTTAATAGGAGATATTGCCGGAAGTGGAATATATAAAACTGAAATTTGGCAACTGGTTTTCTCCTGTATATTGGAACAATCCTAATGAATTGGTCGATAGATTAAAACTTATCATCACTTCGTGAGAATCTGGTAATAATCCACATACGAACGAAATTATTTCTGTTATTGAAGAGCTGCTACCGAACCCACAAAAAGAAATAAAATAACAAATGTGCCACTTAGCACACTTTTATACCAAACTACACACTTATCACACAAAAAATCCATCAAAGAAATTTGACCAAACTTTTTCATCAAACAAGTTTGATCAAATTTCTTTGATCGGATTAAGAATTAATCCCACCGGTTCAAAAAAAAATTGATCAGGTTAAAGTCTGATTAAGGATTAACCCTTTTTATATCAAATGGACTCGTTGCTTGTCGATGTGTGGTGCGAGTAGGAAATACACCTCTTGAATAAAAACACATGAGTAGGGAACAATATGTAGTTAGTAATTACGTTGTTATAAACAAGGTGGCACGTACTATCCCCTAACAAGTAAAACATGGTCAGAAGTAACCTATTGTAAAACAGGTGGAGGTGATCTGCTCCTAAACTAACTTGGTATAGAATTACTCCGACGGCTATAAAAACAA
This sequence comes from Dryococelus australis, assembly GCA_029891345.1. Classification (NCBI taxonomy): domain Eukaryota; kingdom Metazoa; phylum Arthropoda; class Insecta; order Phasmatodea; family Phasmatidae; genus Dryococelus; species Dryococelus australis. Next base: position 274,079,428 of record CM056994.1, on the reverse strand, counting down.
CTCAGTCGCAGCTACTTTAACTTGGGATGTCTCGAAGAAACTTTAAGAAAAAAGGTGCCTCTACTTTTAATGGCAATGAATGTAGTTGATACTACCAGAAAATAGTGGCGGTTGTCGAACCAGGAGGAACGACAACGTAGAGTGTGGTAGTGGTGTCTGCAGACTTACTGTTGAAGAGCTAGTGGTATATGCTGCAGAACCTTTGGAGCTGGTAGTAGCCGTTGACGGCAGACCGTAGGGCAGCTGCTGGCTGGTGGTAGGAGCGACTGGAATTCCTGGTGACTGTTGAGAGAAGCCTCTGGAGCTTCTGGTTGTTGGTAGTGGCAGCCTCTTGAGCTGCTGGTAGGGTTGGTCGAAGCCTCTGGAGTTCGTGGAGAGAGCCCCAGCACACAAAGAGTTGAGGCGAGTTACTGTAGGAGATAACTCCCACCCGCCATTTTACAGTTTTACATCACTGGGACGTTACTCCCTCAGCACGGGGGTGGTACAGGCCCTTATGAGGGTCCTTGTCCACCCAAGCAGTTTTCATCTTAAAAGCATTGGGAAAGAGAAGCTAACCCCCTCCCCCCATCTTACCAATAAAATTGTAGTTGCTGCTAAGTTAACAATTTATCACAGTATCCCAGGGTAGCTCCTGGGCTCTCCACCCAATGATGAAATTTTGGTTGCAGGTTGCACTCCTTTCTCCCTGTCTGAGGGAGGGAAAGAGGGGTCAGTAAAGTTAAATTCGCGAGAATTTTTAATAGTTTCAGGACTTGTAATAGTTGCAAGTCCCTGAGGGGGATTATGATGGTAAAATAATAAATAATAATATGATTACGTGAAGTTATTGCCAGAGTGAAGTTAATATCCATAAAAATGGTTAAATTGCAAAGTATGTGTGGAACGAGGCGGGGAAAAGATTGTATTTAACAAGTAATAGTAAATTTGAAGTTAGTGTGGTTGTAATTAGTAGAAATTATATTAAGAGTGCCACTAAAATGTTCTAATAACAGTAACTGGTAACTGGTATGTGGGGTGTTTAATAATAATAATTTACTTTATATTAAAAGTTGGAGAGTGGTTTGTTATCCAATTTAACTGAAATAGCATATTTAAAATATATTCACGATTGTTACCTGGACGAGTAACTTAGGATGTGTCAAAACTACCTTAAAAGACAGTTTTCTGTATCATTTTATCGCTGAAGGCATGTGATAAGGTATTCAAAGTAATATAGAGAACATTTCCAGTAATATTTGATGATAATTTTCGGCTGTGCACTGTCTTTTAAAGTGCGCTGGTAAGGTCAATGCTGGGACCGGAGTGGGAGGTGTGACGTCACCTCGGTACGTCCGTCTAGTGTGAGGCCGGGTCGGGGTAACTTCCTTTCTGCCCGGCACATGGCTTCGGCAAGGTTCGGCCGCCCTCGGGCTGCTTCGTGGTAGGTAGCGGCCCTGGTGACTCGAGGGGGTGCGTTTCTTGGCCACTTGCGTAACGTCTCATCTCATTCAGTGCCTAGAATTGCCGTCCAAGATACTGGCAATCTAAACGGCACTCGTGAGTAGCGTTGCCGGGTTTGACCCTAACTTGGGTTTCGTGAGGTTGATGAGTAGTAATCGATTACTAATAATACTGGAAAGCGGCATGCCGCGTCACTCCAATGAGTAAATTCAGTGAGTGAACAAATTTATACACGTAGGAATTAGCCATGAGGCACAATATGGAGGTAGGGGCATCTGCTTCTCCTCAAGCAAACCCTAAGATGCATATACACATGGTGATGCGCATGCTATCAGTAAAGGAGGACTAAGTCCTACTTTTGCCTAACTCTTTGTACCCCGCATCCTCTCACTTTTGGCAAGCAAGTATCTATATGTTTGGGAGGTTAGAAAAGAGTTCAACTAAATAGTCGTTCTCAGACTTTCACTTCAAGTAGTAGCTGTTGATAATTATTTCTCACCAAAGTTATACAGCTACATTATACTGTTCTCTCAGAAATTGTGTTTAACTTCGAGTTTACTAGTGAGTTCTTTATGGCCGCATACCAGCTTGTACCGAAGGGGTTCCCTCACCCTACATAATCTTCAGTTCCCAGCATACATTCACACAAGAAGATATGAATACTTAGGCATAGCAAACAAGGTTCCCACTCCCAAGGAAACTTGTAAGGGCAGACACTTGGGCAGGGATTATGACGACTTCACATTGTATATAATACATTATTATTTTTAATTTATATCATGAGCTACTAGAACTTCTTGCGCCAGAAGAATTACAGTTACAGATAAGTAAATACTGAAATAAGTTACAGATGGTAGCAGATTGATGTAATATGATTTCTCTAATATAGTCCTTAAGTATTCTGCATAACCCTTTCTTTATAGCTTCCCTTTGTATAGGTTGTTCATTGTAAAATGAGCACTTTGAAAGCCCTGCTTAAGATATACTTGTAAGCACGTTGTGTATTTTCCCACCTTACGTAAAATTAACATTACTATGGGCCTCTTCACTTTATTCATGCCTCAGTTATGGGAAACTGTGTAATTACTATAAAAGTAAATATTTTATACATTTTCTCATGTTTATGTCTGATGCAAAAAACAGAATGCGAAGGAAATAATTTAAGTTGTCACAAATCGTTGCCTAACACTTTATATTCGAAGTTAAGATATGGAACTACTTTCGATCCTTCGTTACCAACTTTACTGGGCACATGTCACTCAGTGCGCCCGTTAAAATATACGTAGTGACATTTTTCTAAGGTTGATTACAAAAGTGCTCACTTTATCGTGAACAGTCTTTAACAATATGTGTGGTGTGTATAGGTAGTTAACGGTAAAATTAGCACTTTTGAAAGCCCTGCTCAAGATCTACTTGTGTGCATATTGTATATTCTTCCGCTTTATGTAAAATTAACATTGCCGTGGGCCTCATGACTTTGTACATTCGTTGGTTAAGTGAAACTGTGGAATTATTAAAAGAGTACATATTTTACAAATCCGCTCATTTTTACATTTCGGTGCATTAAAAAAACAGAAAGCGAAAGAAATAATTTAAGTTATTACAAATGGTTACCTAACATTTTTTTATTTGACGTTAAGATATGGAACTACCTTCCATCCATTGTTACCAACATTACTGAGTGCATGTTACTCCTGTGCGCACGTTAAAAGTATACGCAGGCAGGGCCAGTGACTTTTATCTAAGGTTGATTTCAAAAGTGATCACTTTATCGTGAACAGCCTTTATATGATTGCACTTAAATATAAGTACCAATGATGGCACCCATGGGATATAAAGGTGAGAAATGCAAAATAAGCTTCCTTTGCATTGACCAGAGTAATGGGCTCACTTCTTTTGACAAATGAATTGAGATGTTACAGCTTAACATAACAGTATTTGGCAGTTGGGTAGAGTGCGTACCCTAGCTGCGCATTTTCTTTGCCCAAAATTGCTTTAGACTTAGTGTATTGGCCAAAATTAACTCTTTGCATCCCATTGTCACCTGTATTATGCAAATTGAATAGAGTCAGAATGATAATTAGAATACTTCAGTGACATTTATTTAGCCTGACGGTGCGCGAATGTCGGGACCGGACATTCGAACTGCAGAACAATTGATAACTACATGCTCAAATTTCTCTTGCCACACAGATTAGAGGTGCATTTGCCATTTGCGCAAGTTTCTGGAACACTCGTTCAGGTGTATAGCACATTCATAGAAACAAAAACCAGCCATGCTTAGGATAATCAGTAGAGTATCACAATTACTACTGTGTGCCCAAATGACACAAATTTGTACATAAACGACAATGATCACTCTTAGAATAATATCTAGCATGCCAAGAATTACACAAAATTAGTTTAAAAGTTTTCCAAATTTATTTGAGTGCTGCCCACCAATAAATAGATAGGTAACATGAGTATACCAAAGCAGTAAACGTCAATAATTTACACAGCAGTAAAATATATGTAAATAGTTTCACAATTTTACAAAAATAATAAAAGGGGCTTAACAATCTTCAATAAACGAGCACCAATTTAAAAACAAAGGCCACACACAAGCGACGTATTTTTGAATTGCACTCTCAAGTGCTACATAAAAGAGATTCAAATGCATTCATTTTAATACTGCTCGTTAAAAAGTTGACTAGAATCACACCTATCCCTTTTACACAAATCTATTATAAATTCACTTCAGTCTGTCGTGCATAAAATATCCAGTGAACGTACGTATATTTCTAGATCAGTTAAAAACCAGAAGGGCGGGTTCACACCGCCACAGAGCAGCTCAATAACTCTCTGACCATTGGTGTAATTAAACAGCTGAGCTGCTATGGGATGAACATCACGCTCGGAGTCGCTTACTCCCGGGAACTACCCGCCCCTTGAAATCAGCGAAGGTGAGGTGTCTTCGGGCGTGGTGGGACTGTTTGCAGCTCAGATGCGGCGCCTATCCACAAGTTGCGTCCTCAGGTGGCGGATCGGGGATACCTAGGTCCTGGGATGGCTGGGAATAATAAAATACCAGCTCGTGGACCAAGAGGCCGGCTCGACAGAGCCGTCGTCGCGTGCGTCGGAATCCTGGGTGGCTCAGTTGAAGTTGGCAGTAGCACATCGACTGGAGGCGGCCCAATGATCAAGGCGTTGAGAAATGGGCGAGGGGGGGGGGGGGATCACGAGGTGCTGAAACATGTGAAGTGTGGCGAACCCTCCTTCGGCTGGATTCTGTGGGCTGTCGACTGCGGATGTGTGAGGAATGGAATTGAAAAGCATCAGACCTTGGAAGCACCCCGATGCCAGTCTCCACACCTGGGCCAGCGGATTCGCCTCCACAACTGGTAGCTCCTAGATATCCCGCCGAGGGAGATTTTGGAGAGGGGGAGAGGGCGGCTCCCCGTTCGTGCTTCTCCCCGCCTTCAACCACGGCGCGAAGTTCCTGGCATCGCTGCGGACGAGAGAAGATGGCGTCGGTGCCATGACTGAGCTGCCCAGGTTTTTGACGAACACGACGAGAAGCAGGGGGGCTTGCAATAAATACTGTTGTCGATGTTGTTGTGCAGGCAGCCTGTGCAGGAGCATGGACAGCAGTAGCCAACTCAAGGGCTCATGTGACCCAAGCATGCGCCCACGAGCCCCACCCCCTCTCTTCTAGTTCCTCTGTAGTATTAAACCAATGTTCAGTCCACACCTGCTATTTCCTGTAGCATTTTCATTAATGCTCTTACATTTTGTATTTTCTGTCAGTATGGGGTTTTAACGTGTCTTTGCGAGTTTTACCATGCCCCTTCTAGAATATAGTTTCAGCTATAGGTACACTTAGGGAGGTAGTCATAGTCTTAACCCTCTGGCCATGGCTGCCAACTCTTCTTGTCAAGATGCACACCTCCTTTCATGGATTCCCTTCATTTCAGGCGTATGGGGCGCAGCCCTGAGACGCATTTAGCTCCTGTCCTACCGCGGGTGCACACTTAATACTTAGCAATAGGGTAGGTTTAGGAAAACGTAACCAAGCCTTGTGTAAACAAAGCCGTACATTCACGACACAACCTAACGTGTTACACACGTTGGGGAATATCAAATCAGTAATAATTGACCAAAACCAAGCACTGGTAAGACGTTTTGAAATGAACCCAGTCATGCAAAATCTCCGTTTCGTAAGCGAGGTTTCTAACGGAGCAGGCCGCTGGCTTTCGCACTGCGCCTCAACTCGGCGTTTTAAACAAGCAAGCAACTGGATCTAAACCCAAGCAAGTAAATATTTGAATGGTCATTTACTAGTAAAAGGACAACTTTGAGCCCTTCTCCTAATTATTAACAAGAGCGCAGAGGGCGCCAATCTCAATTTCACATTTAATTTTCTAGCCCTTAAGGTACAGAAACTCGATTTTACAGTCAAAAACTTGTTTGCCAAATTTATCTAAGTTATGAAGAAGACACTAGTAAAGCATTCCAACACGGCAAATACTAAGATATGAGAGAAAGAAAGTATATATTAGAACTGTATGCACACTAGCCGACAGGCGGCGGCCTGCAGCCCGGTAAGACGCCTATCGGATAAAAACAATTCAAACACACAATAAAATCAAGTATAAACCAATTAGGGGCACCAACAAAAATTACGTGCTGACCGAACAAAACACTAACTGTAAAATAAGATAAAAAACATGCACGCGGGCGAAAACTAAAAACTAAAAACTAGGGAGTGAGCTGAAAACGTATCAAATAAAAATTCATGACATGGCAGTACACATTTGTCACCTAAGGCAACCGACCATTGGCAAGAAAATTTGGATCATCCTTTAAACAACTATTTGAATATTTAAACACTTCAAAAATCAAATCAGTAACTCCTGAAGGGAGTATCTATCAAAACGATACCGAAGGATACAGCAAAACTAAATACTAGCCAACAGCAAACTATTTTAGATTCAAAGGTCCATACTACTTTTCACACGCCTGTACTCACTACCGTACATTTAAAATATACATATGACCCTCTCATCGGTTGCATGATTCCATTACTAAATTCTGAATTAAACCCAATATTACTTTTAAAATCAGTCGCCGAGTCGTCTCACGAAGTTGAGTCCAGTTCTAATATATATTGCCCTCCGTGGCGAAGGTCACTCTCAGCTGCGTAGTATATTCATGAAGGCGACGACCAAGACACAGCAGGCGCCCAGTTGGATAGTGTGAAAGCCTGGAGAGAAGTGTTGGCCCAAACGGATATGATAATATTCAAATTTACGCAAGCAGCGGTAAGGTAGAAAGGGTAGGGCGTCAGAAGGGAGGAGGGAAAGGGATCGAAGCGTTACAAAGAGGTCGGCTCGGGCGCTGTCCACGTGCGGGGAACGACGAAACTAAATAAAGGTTGTGCTGAAGTCGATCCGATAACGAAATGGTGCAAGAGAGTTCAAAGTTTATAGGCGGCGCAAGGCAAAATGAACGTAGTTCCAAGTATTACGCACGCTAACGCTCAGACGTTGCAACTGAATGACAACAATTGCTTGAAAATTGTATCGAAAATCCTAGCGTTTAATTTGAAAATCAGAGTAATTAATTCTACAGAAGACTAAATGTTGTTCCTTGGATGGCAATTCAAAAATGAAAATCAACTTTATAACTCAAAATAACATTTGGGGTAGTGGCCGTAAAAAATATAAAATTATGTCCTAATGATCGGTTTCCATAAACTTTCTTTGACTGTTCATATCTTAAAATGCCAAACTCTTCAAAATATTACTTCTCACATAATTACGTGTATTTGCTCTAGCTAGCGGTGGCACAAAGAAACACATCAGGTTAGCTCTAGTAAACTACTGGAAGATTTCGTACTCTTAACTTAACAAAATGACGGCTATGTAAAACCCTCTAGAATGTTACAAAAATAATTTTACGAGTCACAATTACTTTATCGATAAAATCAAAATATTTCCTTGAAATTGGTGCCAGACTAGTAGAAAATCTGTTTCTTATTGAACCATGACGTAGGCTGGCCTCTCCCACGTAAAGGATAGCATAAGATGAAGTCTGGAGATATAAACTTAAGCGCGCGGCTTATGGACCAACGGCCTGATTTGAACGAATTATCTATCTCCTGAATATTGCCGCAAAGGGGGTGCTCTCAGGCCGACTTACTGCATTTAGCAATTCGCATAACATTTCTTCTCATCAGTATTCAAATACTCGGGAAAAACTCGGACTTCCCTATCTTTATACTAAGTCAAAAATCCTCACGCAATCACACACACAAGAGTGCCGCCTAACGTCGACCTTCCGGCTCTAGATGCTGAAGTTAAGTGAACGAACATCCTAACGCTATTCCCATCTTAAGAAGGTTCTAAACTTTCCAACCAATCATAGGGCTCACAATCCAAATTCAATCTAAAACATCACTTAAACGTCCCCAACGTCCTAAAAACATAGAATCACGAGTCTCGAAACAGTTAATTAACAATGCAAATAACCCGCGAGATTTACATACAAATATGTGAGACCAGAGAAAAATGCTGAAAATTACAAAAATGAAATTCTGACTAAACTCAAATATAAAAGAGAAAAAAAATGAAAAATTGTATTGCCGTCTTACAAAATAAATAATATATCTTGTCAAATTAAATATTCATCGACGACAGAATTTACATGTGCTACTCCTTGTCAATTTTTCCAATGCTTCCTTCAGAAGTAGAGATCTAAGCATCTACCTAAATATATTATAAATTATCTAAGCTGAGGCAATGAATAGTATTGACTCTTTAATGGAGTAGAATTAAGTGGGATATATTTTATTGGACATTGGATAATATTTTCCCTAGGGTGAAAGGATTACCTTAAGCTGCCAAATTTAAACTGTAATTATAATGATATTCTGAGTTGAGCGTACAATTAAATTTAAGCTGCATGTATTATTATATCTTAACATTGGTTGTTTATGATTCTTTGCTAAAATTTCAATCGAAATAATTAAACGCTCCTCAATGATTAAACTGCTTTCTTGATTGGTAATTTTCTCAGTAGTAGTATTTTTTATATTATGATTACAGTGTTGATTAGGATTGGTCTATTGCTAATGTGTTCATTCTATTAAAATTTATTCTACTATTACTTTCACGCCAATGTACCAGTTACTTATACGACATCTTAGTTCGCTAACAACTACTCACTAGTATCACATACCACATATTGTATTCAGTGCAGTGTCTACTAATCGTGGGGTATTTAAAAACATTATATCCTTCACTCTCTACACATACTTATACAGTTTAATTTTCAGTAGAGCCCTCTTTCATGGAGCCTTTTCTCAGTACTATCACGTTATTACATTGTGCAACGTCCTACGCCAACCCATACCCCATACAAAATTTTTTCTTTATGATATCAACAAAGTTAATTGGAAACTTGTGTCCTCTTATTATAAAAATTACATATTTATCTTCTGCATTTCTGAAGTACTACAGGCAAGTGGAATATCCTATTACTAGTGAGATATATCCTTCGGGCACACATGGCTAGGGTTGGAGGCATGAGGCACCAAGGTCACGCGAACGCCATGTGGATCCCGGACTTTCTGCTCTATAATTCCATATTGGAATTATAGAGCTAGCCAGTACGCTGTCATCTTGTAGCGTACTGATTGTATTTGTAGCCAATAGGCCGCCATATTCGACCGCCATTTTGGGCTCCTTTAGAAGTCATGTGTCATTTTGGGGTCATATAGGGTCATTTTGAGCCAAAGGCAGGCATTCATATTCACGGTACAGCGAGAGAGAGCTCTCACTTCAATCTTATTCACCTGATGCCACTGTTTTTCTCTTTTGCATTCTTTCTTCTTTCTCTTTCTTCCTTTCCTTTTCCCTTTCTCTCTCATTTTGCTCTTCTTTTATATCGACTGTTACTGGAGGCCACCATATTTGTTACTGGATGCCGCCATCTTTGTTTACTTTTGTCTCTCACCTCTGTTCGACGCCATCTTGGTTTTTCGTTTGTCATTTGTTACCCCCCATTAGTTCTGGCTTTGGCCACTAGGAGCACTGCCATATTGGTTCTGGCAATGATCCCTAGGAGTGCTGGCTCTCATTCGATTAGTCGATCGAATATCATATTGGTTCTGCAATTGGCTAGGGCTTTTTTCAGAACTTAAAATACCATCTGGAATAGTGCAGGATCGAACTGCTAGACCTTGGGTCGCCAGACTTACACCTTAAACCACTCGGCTATCGCAACATGCACTGGGACAAGAATTTATAAGTAGTATATAGCTTGTAGCCGAATAAATAATATCTTGCCTCTCGGTTAAGAGAGATTTTAATTTTTTACTATTTAATTTCAAATGTATTTAATTTATATATCAATAATTTTTTTAAGTTTATATCAAATCAATGTTTTTTAAGTATATATTTTTATTACGTAATTTTTATTTTTCATATCCTTTTTTAAGTATCTTAAATTTATTAAAAAAATTTTATCAATAATTTGTATTATATTATATTTTTTTTATTTTTATAATATTATTTTTAATTTCATATATATTAAGATTTACTAATATACATTTTCCAAGTATATATTATTTTATTATATCATTTCAAATTTTATTTTTATTATTTTGGTTTAACTTACATATATTTTATTTAGATTTAACTTGTATACTTTTTGAGTATTTTATTTTTATTTTAAATATTTTTTAAACTTTAAAGTACATCAAGTGACAAGTCTACAAATTCGAATTTTTCAGGCAGATAAGAATATGCCATTAGAATATTATTACGTGACTTTGGCAAGTGCCATATAGGATTTTTATAAGCGTATATAAAAAACTGTTTAGTAAATATATGCCAAATGTTATAAATTATGAACGTTGGTGGTTCACACTATTTCGAATTTTATTTACATATAATATTTACATACTAAAGTATGTAGAGAATTCTATGTTGAAATGTAAAAAAAAAATATATATATATATTTCCTACTCCTATGTAATGTAATGTTTGTAAATTTTTATTCAGACACACCATCCCATAAACAGTTCAGTATCCACTGAACCTTATTAACTTTACATTACCTTACTTCACTTCACCTAACCTAAGATAACCTAACCTAAGGTAACCTAACCCAATCATCATGTAAGAACTCTGAATATATATTTTCTATTTCTCTCGACTTCATCCATCATACACTAGTCATCGCCAGACCCCTCTTCACCTCCTCTCATTCCAGCTTTACTTAAAATCCATATAAAATTGTACTGAGTAACAAAATAGATATAATACATTTCACCATGACATTAGCTTGTCTCATTCATGCTATTAACAATACAGTTCCAAATCCACTGCCACACCTCAGACTTACTGATCAATAAGAAAAGTCATCTATATTGACTATCAATTCATCACATCTAACTTTGCCAGTTACGCTTATAAACAAGCCATACCAGCTGCCGAACTAATCAAATATTCCATCCATGCTATCATAAGATTAATACTATTAATTTAGCCATCTACGAATCTATATTGTCTTAATTCCCATCAAACCATCCCACTCTAACAAAAAACGAATCGCACAATTAAACCATTCTCCTCGCACCATCTAAGCTATATGCATACTGCCAAAATAACCGAACATGTGATCAGGTCATATCAATCAACCATACAAGCAAGCTAACTGTACAACCAAGTCATACTTGTATGCGTTCCATTCCATGTCAGGACTTTGAATATATTTTATTTATCTTGCCATCAACTTAACCTAACTTGACCTAACCTAACCACTACACTCTAGTTATGTACATGTTTATGTCATTTTGGGGTGATTTTGAAATAATTTGGGGCCATGTTGGGGTCATTTGGGGTCATTTTTGAGCCAAAGGCAGGCATTCATATTCACAGTATAGCAAGAGAGAGCTTCCAATTCGATCTTATTCCCCTGATTCTAAGGTATCAGCATGCTTTATATGAAAATTTCTCCATCGCTCAGAAAAACGTAGTCTGATATTTTCTAAGTTCGATAGAGATAATTAATGTTCTTTTATGGTTCCGGGCTTCGAACTCAGGTCCCCCCGACATGCATCACCTCTGTAAATTGCTTCGATTTTTTTTTAAATTTATAAATACACTTCTAGTACACTACACTTCCGATACGGAGGTTCGATTTCTGCTACGGGGTTCGAGTCCTAGAAAATGCATATTTTGGAAATTTCTATTTTATTTTAACACATACACTTCTGATGCAATGCGCTTACGAGAGCTGTTCTGTAGATGTGACCTGGCCAATGTCCCTCGCCCAGCTAATATGATACACTTGCTACAGCTCGACTGATGACGAGTAATGACGTAATCGTGTAATTATTTATTAATTAATAGATATTTAAAAATCCAAAATAATTTCTTAAAATATAGTATGCCAAGCAAAACTCAATCCCATCATTTCAAGTGCAAGCGCGAAGTGATCTCTTCGTTTCTAAAGTCTATCTGTTTATCTTCCTGCACGACGATTGATATGAGTATTCGTGTGTGGTCTTCGCGATCACTGGAACATAAATGATGCTTTCCGGAACTTCGACCCGTTCATTATCTGGTGGGGCCGTCGGCGCGAACTCGTGCAGTGTATTGCTGGTTTTACCATTGATGCAGCAGCCAAATTTCAGTTTATGTGTATCATGTTCAGTGGAAATATGTTCACCGGCTGCGTCGATTCGTGCAATTTACCAGCATCGTAGATTTGCATCTCAAACCCCAGCATTGGTCCTATGGTATCCGGTTCGCTGAAATCGATATCTGCACTGCAAAATTTTTCTGCCTTCAGTGTGTTTGGGTTACTGCATATTTCGAAAGTCACATCTGATGGCATGGATTTCTTGATGGACTTAGTGATGTTCTTCAGTTCGTATGCACCAGTGGGAATGCTTATTTCCTTCACATCACCTGCCGCTACATAACGGAATGCAGAATTCACATTTTCTTCTATGTTGTATAAGTATGGAGTTGTAAGTCTGAAAATCTGTAAGTCCGACGACCCTCTCGCCTTCCAGCTCCAAGGACAGGTAAAACATTGCCTCAGCTCAGATGCCTTACCACTTAGAATGATGGACACCGACATACTGACTGGAGAATAGAGGTGCAAGCACCTTTTATGTAAACGATTAATGAATAATTATTCGCTTACAATTTATTTTTATTCCACTGCACTAGAATGCGAAGACACAAATGTCCACAGTTCCATGTGTTAGGCTACGTTTCGTAATTGTAGGTTAGTTTGCAATTTTTCAGGTACAGTCACAGTTCGGGTGGAGGACGCATATTCCCAGACTGTCATAATAGTTTGCATATTTAGCCTTTTTTGCATACGCTACCCAGTGTGTGCCAGGCCCAGCTGCCATGTCCAGATTAATTATGGCATACGCATTGCATTTTGGTTTAGCAGGCAAAGCTTATCGCATGAACACTTCTCTAAAATTAGCTATCTTCAATTTTAGTGCAAACAGTTCTAAATCCATGTTTGTAAGCTGCCGTTTCGGTAGAGATTTCATTACTGCTTTCTCCTGCTGTGACCCTTTTTCTTTCTCGCAGCTCCTCCTCAGTAGGGCCGTCGTATGTAAAGTTCTTTACCGTTTTTTTTTTTTTTTTAGCTATAGTGATAGCTTCCAGTTTACAGTTGTGGTGATGGTTTTCCTCCAATTACTTACGTTCGTTCGATGCTCATTGCACCACCACTAACGATATTTGTTATGGCCCCGACGATACCACCCAGGGCGCCGATTGCATGTATCAAGACAGGAAGGAATCCTCCCTTTTTTCCTTTCCTCTCGTCTTGGAACTTCATCTTGCTTTCTTCGCTCCCATGCCCATCTTCACCTTGGCTTTCATCACGTTGGAAACACCCCATGGCAGCTATTTTTTCACCGAGTCATGTATCTGGCGATTTTCTTATCTCGTCGGCCTTCTGTGCAAGAGTCTTGTCTGCCTGGTACCTGATTTGCTGATCCTTGTGCTGGGAATAAACGATATCGTGCCACTTGCATGCCTCGTCCAGCGAGTTGATGCCCGTATCGCCACATGCCAACCTTTTGACTAGCTTGGTTCCTGGCCCACAGAACCTGTACCCGGGAATGTGTAGCTTGAACAGTAGACTGTTGATCAGTATATTGTTGATACCACGACCAGATTCTGTGGTAAAGCATTCACAGCTTTGCGGGATTTACGAAGACATGAAATAACGACCTGTTGAATGAAACGTTCGAGTGTGACTTTTCAGTGCGATTTCTGCAAGAGACAGTTTTCTCATATGGATGCATTAAAGACACATTCTAAGACTTGTAGCACTGGTTCTCTACAACTACAGTCGACTCTGCCTGCTCCAGAAGATTGTAGTGGTAACATACAGATTGTCAAGCAAGATGTTACTCTACCCATACGCATTCATGGTGAAGATGAATCTATCTCCCACGAATCGCGACATGGAAGCCTATTTCCGAATACTGTGTGCTGCATCATCGCAGGATCATTGGGTTGTGGCAAGACATGTGTCCTACTGAACCCGCTGGAAGAACCGAACTGCCTTTTATTCGAGAATGTGAACCAGTTTATTCCAAATCACTCCAGCAAACGAAATATCAACGATTGGCACTAATACTGCAAGCCATGGAAGGTTTAGTTTATTTCACATACAACGATAACGAAGCCATCATGTCGCCGAGCGAAGCACTGACAAACTCAATATTTGTGTTTGATGGCATTGCCTGCGAGAAACAGACTTGTATTCATGAGTACTTTAGCATGGGACAACAGGCATATGTTGACTGTGTGTACTTCGGACAGACTTATTCGCGCATACCCAAACAACTGCTTCGCGATAATGCTATTGTGTTGATACTGTTTCACATGGATGAAATAAACTTGCGGCATGTGTATGATGACCACGTCAATATGGACATGATTTTTGCAGAGTTTAAGGATATGTGTGCCTTGTGCCTGAAAGAGAAAAATGGATTTTTAGTAATCGTAAAATACTGGCCTCTATGCAATGGCAGGTACAGGTGTGGCTTCGATCAGTTTATAGTAAGACACTGACCATGAGTCACAATAAAATTTCCAAGTTCGGACATGGTCTACGCTCCGAGGATGATGATGATGATGATGGAAATGTGCTAACGAAAGCTCACCTCTCTGATGTTAGAAGGGGTCAGTCGATTCTTAGGCAAAAAATTGAGAGCGTGAAAAATGAAGTGGTGGAATATATGTTGGCTATCGACTGGCAAATAGGGGGTGTGGAGGCATGAATATTAGACCTGATCAACATGTTGAATGCGCAGAGACTGCAAGAATTGAAGACTCTTCGAAATATGTTAACATCCAAACTGGCTGCCAAAACCGATGTTGAGAGGCATAGCAAAAAGGTGCTGGATGCTTGCATTGAACGACTGGAAAGGATAGAAAATTTACTTTCCACAACTCGAGAGTGAATATATGTATATATACATGTGTAGTTGTGTGTTTATTCCATTCTATGAATGATGGTAGACCGAACCAAACTGATGACTGAGCTGCAGCAAGCCATCGAAGATGTTCGCGCAAAATATCTACTCTCGAATAGTTACAAACTGGCTCGCGAGAATCGAAGGGAAGAGGCTTACAAGCCGATAACCAGCCATCTCGACGAACTTGGTCGACGAGAAAGACATTCTGAAGTAGGACTTAGCAATGTTTCTTTTATAAGTGGTTATATGAACATGCAATTTTTTTAAAACTAAAAGTGTGATTTTCCTTACTTTGCATTCATTTTATTCTTGCTTGCCCTTATACACAGTATTGGATTGGAGATAGCTAGCTCTGTGCAGTTGCAGGCTTGTACTTGCTGGTGAAGCCTGCTGACTCATTCTCTTTATTTACCTGACACCTACTGGCGTTGCTATTCACACGCACATGGTCATCCAACACTCTGTAGATTGTACAAACGACTTGTAAGCACGTACAGACTCGATTTACCAGACACAAAGGGGGAGCAGAAATGCTATGTGCTGACTAAGGCTATCTGACATCGTCCAGGTGTGAAAACGGGCAGGAAGCACGTATATACTCCAGTTACCATGCAGGTACAGACTTGCTCTTGACATTTACTAGGTCAGCTGGACCTCAGATAAAATTCTGAGTTGAAACATGGTATTGGAATTTGGTAATTTTTGCAGTCGATATAAGACAGACATTTACATACCAGACCCCAGTTGAAATCTGGCAACAGTTCGCTCAAGACGTGTGACAACTGGGGAATTAAGCTCTACGACTCATCGAGTGATGAGGAGATGTATGACCTAAACATAGACGAGGACGTCTCTTCTCTCCGGCCACCGAAAAAGGAAAGCAAACCAGAGGTAGCAGATTGGTCTCCCACAGAGCCTTCGTCTCCACTTGGTGTCAGCCCTGTACCTTGGAGTGAATATACGATCAACTCGGAGCCTAGGCTACGAGAGGTTCCATTGAGTTCTTCAGGTGGATCACCTACAGCAGTGCTGCAATCGACTTCTTCAGCTGTGATGGCTACATCACTACCAGCATTTACTGCCACCAGTGCAGTAACGTCAACTTCTTCGGGTTGGCTGATTACAGCAGCGCCATTGGCGACTGCTATTGGCATGGAGCCAGTAGTGCCATCGAATTCTTCAAATTGGACCCCTGTGGTAGCAGCTTCGCCATCGACTTCTTAGGATGGGATACTTACAACAGTGCTGTCATCGACGACTTCATCAAAGCCTCGTTGTTGCTACTGCTACAGCTGCAATGCAAGGAGACATGGGCGTTCTAATTGTGTCACAAATCCCTGTCGTATGCCATATTTGTGTGACAGGTGCAGTAAACAGATCAGCCGTAGCGACCATTTACTTAGGCATGCAAAGACTGTAAAGGTGAAGTGCATTTCTCATCAGCACCTCTGTACCAGGTTTGCTGTAAGTAGGTCTTTTGTGACTTTGGTATCCTCAAAAGTGTAGCTAGCTGCATAACCTTCCCTGCACAATGTGCCGGTGTTTTAAATGTCACGATATTTTCGCACAAGGAGAATGCAAGTGTGAATAGCAAAATACATAAAAGACACACAACAAAGTTGCATATCTATTGAAGAATATTGTATTTTGTTTGCCGATTTTAAGTATATTTTACTATGTATACAATAAATTTTGTGTAAAAAAAAGTATTCTGTTTTTTATTCCTAAGGAAAATATATTTAATATTTTTAAAATGAAAAATTATTTACAGAGTCTTATACGAGTAAGGTGCCAGTGTGTGTAACAAAGCTTCTACATGCTAATAAAATACTTAAAAAATATATATAAGTTATATCTAAATAATGAATTTAAAAATTCTGAAAAATATTCTGGGGATGGCAGTAAAAATATTATATATATAAGTTTAAAAATATAGATATATACTTAAACTGTTCAACTTAAAATGTCAAACTTGAAAAGAAAAAAATATTGCTGGTCTCTATAAAGCTGGTTTTGGTTGGTAGAGCAGATAGTATGCTTGACTTTTAGTTTGAGGTACGAGTAAATTTAATCTGGTGTTGGTTAGTAGAGCATATATTCTGCAAAAGAATGTTGTGATCTATCTACTGAATATATGTGTATGTGAATAAAATTTTTATATAAATTCATAGTAATATGTGTATCTGCTTCTCTGAAACACTTATTAAATCAGTTTGAATACAAAGTAATGCGAGTGCATGTCGTAGGAGGGCTATAGTACTTGTTCTAAAATGGCCAACGATAGCTGCTAACTAATCATCGTTGCTAGTGAATAAGTTCTTATTAATGTGAAAATATATTTCGTCCTAGTGTTATTCTCGCTCAGCTTGAACTCATGGTCACACCCATAGCTCCATAGGTACACATTTCAATAATATTATAAAAATACACTTTAAAATTATTCCAAGTTCTAACATACATGATTAGAGTGTGGTGGTTAGGTTAGGTCAAGTTAGGTTTTGTTAACATGTCTTTCAAACGTCCTGACATGGAGTAGAATGGGCATGACTAAGTTAAAAATATTCCATGTTCTACACAATATGAAAATACTTTCTAAGTTATCATGTACATAACTAGAGTGTGGTAGTTAGGTAAGGTCAAGTTAGGTTAAGTGGATGGCGAGAGAAATAAAATATATTCAAAGCCCTGACATTGGTTGGAATGCATACAAGTATCACTTGGTTGTACAGTTAGTTTGCTTGTATGGTTGACTGGCATGGCCTGATCACATATTCGGTTATTTTGGCAGTATGAAAAAAAAACATTATAGCTTAGATGGCGTGATTCGTTTTTTGTAAGAGCGGAATGTTTTGATGGAAATTAAATCGATATGGATGTCATAGATGGTTAAATTCATAGTCGTGATCTTATGATAGCATGGATGGAATATTTAATTGGTTCGGCAGCTAGTATGGCTTGTTTATAAGTGTAACTGGCAATCTTAGATAGGATGAAATGGTAGTCAATATAGTTGACTTTTATTATTGATCATTAAGTCTGAGGTATTGCGATGGATATGGAAATGTATTGTTAATAGCATGAATGAGGCAAGCTAATGTAATGGTAAAAAGTATTATATATATTTTGTTACTCAGTACAATTTGATATGGCTTTTAAGTAAAGCTGGAATGAGAGGAGACGAAGAGAGGTCTGGCGATGACTAGTGTATGATGGATGAAGTCGAGAGAAATAGAAAATATATATTCAGAGTTCTTACATGATGATTGGGTTAGGTTATCTTAGGTTAGGTGAAGTAAGGTAAGGTAATGTTAGGTTAAGTTGAGTGGATACTGAACTGTTTATGGGATGATGTGTTGGAATAAAAATTTACAAGCATTACATTTCATAGGAGTAGGCAATATTTTTTTTGTAAGTTCAACATAGAAGTCCCTACATACTTTAGTCTGGGATATTAAAAAGAAATTATTATATATGAATAAAGTTCGAAAAATTGAGAATAATCAATGTTCGTAATATATAACACTTTGCATATATTTACTAAACAGTTTTTTTATATATGCTTATAAAAATCCAATATGGTGCTTGTCATAGTCACATAATCATATATTCTGACAACATATTCTTTTCTGCCTTAAAAATACGAATCTGTAGACTTGTCACTCGATATACTTTAAAGTTTAATAAAAATACTTAAAATAAAAATGAAATACTTGAAAGGTATATAAGTTAAATCTTAAATAATATATATGTAAGTTAAACCAAAATAATAAAAAATAAAATTTAAAATGATAAAATAAAATAATATATACTTGGAAAATGTATATAAGTAAATCTTAATATATATGTAATCAAAAATAATATTATAGAAAGAAATATACATAATACAAATAAATTTTTTTAAATGATAAAATTTTTTTTATAATTCTTAAAAAACTATATAAGAAATAAAAATTATGTAATAAAAATAAACACTTAAAAATTATATAAGTTAAATCTAAATAATATATATGTAAGTTAAACCAAAATAGTAAAAAAATAATATTAAAATAATATAATAAAAATAATTAATTAAAAATACATAAAATAAATTTAAAATACTTAAAAAAAATTATACAAGTGATAAAAATTATATAATAAAAAACTATATACTTAAAAAATTGTGGATTTGTATATAAAATAAAAAAAATTAATGAAATACATTTGAAATTAAATAGTAAAAGATAAAAATGTAATGTCTTAAATGAGAGGCAAGAAATTATTTATTCGGCTACACGCTATATACTACTTATAAATTCTTGTCCCAGTGCATGTCGCGATAGCCGAGTCATAAATCTGGCACCCAAGGTCCTGCAGTTCGATGCTGCACTATTCTAGATTGTGTTTGAGTTTAAAAAAAGCAGCACCCCTAGTGGCCAATTCCAGAAACAATATGGCGTCAGATCGACTAATCGACACCAGTGCTCCTACTGGTCAATGTCAGAACCAATATGGCGGTGCTCCTAGTGGCCAAAGACAGAACTTATTGGGGGGGATACAAATGACAAATGAAAAACCAATATGGGGTCGAACGGAGGTGAGAGACAAATCTAAATAAAGATGGCAGCCTCCAGTAACATCCGATGTAGACAAAGAAGAAAGAGAGAATGTGAGAGAAATGAAAGAATAAGGAGAGAGTGGAAGACAAAAGAAAGGAGAAGGAAATGAATAAAGAAAAAGAAAGGAAGAATGCAAAATAGAAAAACAGTGGGAGCACTCGGAGAAAACCCTCGGAATGCAAGATCGTGAAAAATGAAATACTCGTTACTAAATGGCGGTCCAATATGGAGGCCTACTATGGGCTAGCAATGTGGCGGAATCCAAGGTGGCGGACGCGTGACCGTAATGATAGAGCAGGAAGTCCGGGATCCAAAATGGTGGTCGCGTGACCTTGGCGTCTCGCGCCCTAGCCCTGTGTGCCCAAAGGAACTATATCCCACTACTCCGATTTTTCAGGATATGACGTATAAATCGATGTGTAAATTATCGCTGTCTTGAAGTAAGTAAAAGTGCTCCCTTATTGTGTCTGCCATTTTGGCAGGGGTGGATCTGGGGGAGCGGTGTCACAGTGGGCATGACCACTTCCCCCTAAAAACCTAAAAACCCCTAAAAACCTCTCACACTGACACTGACCTGTGAGTGTTTTAAAACTGATGTGAAATAATTTAATAATTGTTTAGAATACCTATTTTATTTGATTTATTTAATATTGTTGCCTAAAATTATATTGAAATAATGCTTTCCTTCCATGTTACGAGTAGAAAGTCTGTACCTGCACTTACACAGTGGCGCCCCTCCCCTCCTCACCCCTCCTCACTCGTAACCCCACCCCTCCTCACCAGTCCTCACTCGTAACCCCACCCCGTACAACTGAGAGGAATGTAGGAAACAATAAGTACATTTCCATTGGTCAACAACAGGTTCCCTCAGGATAATCTCGTTCCCTCCTCCTTTGCATGTGGTCGCTGATCTATCTCAGTTCCACTTCAATTCCTTGGGCGCTGAAGACCTCGTCTTTAAATGCATTTAAATAATGCAATACAGTACATACGAACATTAAAAAAAAATCTTCTTAATATGACGGGGCTAACAAATATCGTGGAGGTTGTCATTTTATTCGGCGTATTTGATGCGTTTCTCTGTTTTGCACATTCCTTAACGTTCACATATGCGAACAATCGAACGGAAACAGTTACTTCAGAGTTCGACCTCTTTACAATTTCTATATCTAATATCTGAAATTTAGCTGTGAAATATAATATAGAATGTTAGGGGAATGTGGTCCATAACGATCTCTGCGGGAAAGATGATTCCTCGCCATTATTATTATACTACTGATACCATTTAGCGGCCGCCCCCAGAACTGAGTGCAGAGACGCGACGAGTCAGTGTGTTGATCGCTAGTGTCGAAACAAACATGCATTTTTTTGTTTAAACGATAAAAGCCATTTTTAGAGTTCCTAATCTAAGGTAAGTGGTTTAAAAACATGCCGTTAGTCTATGTGTGTATAAGAAGGCATAAGTGTACACAATTATCATATAATGTTGTGTGTTGTCCATGTAATCTTCTAATATGACTGTTTTCTTAGGACGTTACGTAATTGTGGATGCTGCCTTTTGGGCAAAATTATTCCTCATATGGATCATTTTGCCCTTTTTAAATTCTATGCTGCGATTTGTTGATTAATTGTAACAGAACTTATTTAAACAGGGGAAATAAATTTTAATAGTTTTTTTTTTATCTTTCCTTATTCAGATTTCAGTAAAATAGCTGTTTTATTTCTTATTTACACATCCGAGGTGTAAAAGTTTAACTCCGTAAAGCATATTGGAACTTGCTGTTACACTACACAGTATATTTCTACTACGTTTACAGCTTTCAAATTGCCCATCGTCCTTTTACATTCAAATGTATTTTATTATTAAATCATTGATGAAACATAGGAAATAGACTACTTCCAACCTTTAAAACACCATCCCCTATTTGTTTTATTCAATTTTTGCAATGCAAATTAAACAACATCTTTGTTATTCATGTTGGTGCAGAAATATAAACGAAAAAAAGGCAGAGGCAAGGGTGGAATGCAGAGAACATGCGAAGAGCCTTGACAGCTTTGGAGGAAGGCATGCAATTTGAAAGTGCGGCTAGACAGTTCAATGTTCTAGTAATTGCTTTGAAGAGGCGTCACAAAAGCAAGAATATGTACACTGTGAATGATGTGAAAACTCTTGGAAGTAAGAAATGTGTATTTTTGGATGAGCAAGAGGAGGAGCTAGTAGCTCATATTGTAGACATGAAGGGCAGAATGCATGGTTTAACTAATTTGGATGTTAGATCGCTGGCATATCAATTAGCTGTGAAAAAGAATATTTCGCATCCATTTTGCAATGAAACAAAACTTGCTGGTAAGGACTGGCTGCGTGGTTTTCGTCGCAGACTCCAAGAGCTGTCCCTAAGATGTCCAGAGTCAACATCAGAGGTTCGTGCTCGAGCATTTAATCGGCCAATTGTCAACAAATTCTTTTCACACCTCCACGAGGTAAGTGACAAGAAACGATTCCAACCACATAGACTTTAAAACATTGGTGAAACATCACTGAGCATTGTTCCTAGTAGTAACTGCAAAATCCTTGCAAAGAAAGGAATAAAGCAGGTAGGGTGAGTGGTTTCAGTAGAAAGGGGATATTCCACAATGGCTGTAGTTTGTATGTCAGCGGGCGATAACTTCATTCCTTCTATGTTAATTTTTAACAGGAAAAGAACGAAGCAAGAATTGCAGGATGGTGCACCTCCCAGAAGTGTGTTTGCTTGCAACGATTCAGGTTGGCTGAGGATGGAAGTGTTTTCACAGTGGTTTGATCATTTTCTTGCTAATGTCAAGCCCACAGGAGATGACCCTGCTCTCCTAATTCTTGATAGGCATCTATCACACACCAAAAATTTGGAGGTGATTGTTAAGGCAAGGCAGAACTATGTTTCCATTTTGTGCCTACCTCCCCATTTTAAGTACAAACTGCAACCTTTGGATGTTGGTGTGATGTCCCCACTAAGCCACTACCATGATATGGCACTTAAAAAATGGATGAATAATTTCCTAGGAGAGTGGTCGCATTGTTTCGGATTGGTCATATCTTTGGTGAGTCATATCTACAAGCCTGCACTCCTCTTAATATCATTAATGGATTTAGGAAAACTGGCATTATCCCATATAACCCCAATGTTTTTATAGATGTCGACTTTGCAGCTATGGAGACAACTGAGCAAGCTGTACTCGATGAACCTGATGTGCCTGATGAATCAGTTATGCCTGATGGACCCAATGAGTTTGAACAGAATCAAAACACTGTGCCAGAGGAGCAACGAGAAACCCATTTTCCAAGCTAGTTCCAGTAAACAGCACTCTTATTTAACAAAACCATTTTCATCTTGCCACTCATCCCCAACAGCTGTATCACCCAACTCTCATTCACCTGCAGACATTGATAACAGTCCTCCTCATGGCTGTACTTCAACAGATGGATCACCTTCCAGCTCAAGATTTATTGTTCCACCAAGCGGAATAAAACCTGTACCAAAAATGTCAGTAAAACAGCATTCAGTAAGAAAGGAGACAAGCCAAGGTTCAATAGCGTTAACGGACAGTCCTTAAAGGAACATGTTAGCAGAAGACCTGCGCCAAAAGCTAGAGCAGGCAGAGCTGAAAGCTGCTAGGCAACAAAAGAAGCAGAAGTTGGTTGCAGAACAGAAACTATCAAATTCAAATTAATGTACTCTCATAAAATCAAGGCCTACATTAATGTTGGTATCAAGAGGAATAGGCACTATCAGCTGTCAGGAAGTGACACTGAATTAAAGTATTGTGAACAAAGATAATGTATTTTTTGTTCTGCACTCTTTTCTAATTCATTGCCAGGGGAAGGATGGCTCCAATGTGTGGCTTGTAGAATGTGGGCACATGATGCATGTGCCGGCATCGAAGGTGAGTGTGGTTCTTACATGTGTGATTTGTGCAATGGAAAGCATAAACCTGCAATGATAAATGTCCGTAGGAAGCTGTAATAAACACAAACAGGGACAGGATTTTCTTTTGTTTTTTAATTAGTATATTTATATTATGACACTTTTTTTTCCCGAAAATAATAAAAAGTGGTATAGTTTTTTTTTTCTTTGAATACCTAATATTCTTACAAGTGAAATGTTTTCAGTGTCTTCCCTTAAATATATAATTACAATAGTGTAACTTGAATGGTTAGTATATTCGCTACATTAAAAAAAAAAAACAGCTTTTCCATATATTTAACGCAGGTGATCATTTTGTACCACGCATGGGGCAAAATGATAATTTTTCAGTTTTGTGTATTGCACCTCACCTCATATATTTCTATCTATTTTTAAAATCTGCAGAAATTAAATGCTGTACTACAGAATGTCCCAGCGTTCACTTACCATTTTCACTCGCCTAATACTCGTGTGTCCCTAGGGTGGGGAAGGCGTGATACGGCCAGATCTGCCCGGCGAGTGATGCAATAGTCATTAAGCACCTGCACACCGCGCATTATGTGACCTCAACGTCGACCTTGTAAACGTTTATTTCCATTAAGATGGAGCCACAGCACACACCGCTCGCCTGTCAATGGACACTTTATGAACAATATTTCAGCATCGAATCATTTCGCGCTTTGGAGACATTCCATGGCCTGCCCACTCGCCCGATCTGTCGGTTTGCGATTATGTTCCGTGGGGATTCCTCAAAAGTCGCGTTTTTCAAACACGCCCGCCAGATCTGAACACACTCAAACAGAGGATTTCCGCAGAAGTTATTGCTATACGCAGCAGCATTATTTAGGGTTATGGGAAAAATTGCTGCATCGAGTGCGCGAATGTTTGAACCTGGACGGATGTCATCTCCCTGGAGTAATATTCAAGAAATGATTCTGTTGTGTGTGTTGTCACAAATGGCAGACATGCATCCCTCGGTTTTCTGTAACGTTAGTAAATATTGTCTCTGTTTTAACATACTGCACGTGTTTCACAATGGTAGGTGAACGCTGGGACATTCTGTATAATAACAGAAGACTATTATCAAATAATTACTGTAAGTGTAGGGTGCATTTTTATATATTTTGAGGGGATTTTGCCATAAGGAGATCATTATGGGCCTCTTTCCCCTACTTTTGAAGGCAGTTAGATTTACCTTCCTGGGGAGAATGCAAAATTTCCAGCTGCATGAAATAAGTCCTGGAACTACTTAACGTTCAACTAAACACTTTTGAAATTAATATTTAAAAAAATCTCCGTGAGCCATTATTTATGTACTGGCATCAGTGATGTCAAATAATCTGAAAATAAAAGTAGTTCCTAAAATGTTAACAGAGGTTTAACGCCTGAATTGGTAAAAATTAAAACCAGTCCCTTGTTTTATACGCCGTAGAGTGAAGTGTGGTTTAATAATAACATTAATATGTTTCAAATTATTCAGTGTCATTAGGCTGGCGCTTAAATAACAGTTATTAGTATGGCGTACAACAGTGTTCAGTTACAGGGGACTAATAATTGTCATTTTGGAATTTTGTAGTTTTTTTTGTGTTGCAACTTCACAGCACTGATTCGATGTTTAGTTTTACTGGCCAACAGAGTACATGGAATTATTGAGTATACACATTTTCTTAAGTCGGCTATATTTATGGTCGTTGCTATTTTCGCCTAAGTATAGGCTGTTCACGGCTACTTCCAAATTTTCTAGACTATTTATAGACTAGAATTTTGTAGACTTAGTTAACTAAGTCTACAAAATTACACCAAAGTGACAGCACACCCGATATGTGCGTAGTCAGTGTAATATTATTTAGCATATGAGCTATTCCTTACCAGGCATTACCAACACACCCATTTTATCCATTTTATCCATTTTATCCACATTAATTACAAATTAATTATTGTAAGTTATAGATAGAATATACGTACTTAGTTCATTTACAGCTGAAATAGGTAGTTGTATGTTAATACAACAATAAGACGCCTGTAATACATGGCTTACTTAGGAAACAAACAAACGTGTCATACATGGGGTGATTTTTCAAAGGTTTGATTCAAAAAGTGTGAAGAAACCGTGAATAGACTATAGTCGCTGCACAATATAATTTTTTTTTTTTTCGGTAATTACAAATCAGAAAATAACCAACTTTTTAAATGTGTTGGAATTTAAGACATTTTGGGAGCCATGATTACGCGCTGTTGTTCTCGAAATTGTTTCGAACGCCTTTTAAAATAACAGTTTTAGAAATGTGCAAAAATAACCTGGCAAATCCAAAAAAGGAGGGGGGAAGCGGGTAGTAAACCATTTTATTCACCGCTCTGATGACGGTCGAAAAGTAAGAATTTGCATCTTGGAGTGCCCTAGAAATTAACTGTATTACTTAGCTTTCGGAAACACTAGTCATATTTCCATAAGAGATAAAACAGTGGGCTTGGAACCCGAATCGCGAACCAATAACTACATAAAACAAAAGAAAATAAGTTACCGGCGGCGTTCGCGATTCGGGTACCCTTCCATGTTGTTCCAAGCCCATTGTTTTTCTCTTGTGAAAATATGACAAGTGTTTCCGATAGCTAATTAATAGTAAATTTCTAGGGCACTACGAGACGTGACTTCTCGCTCTTCGACTGTCATCTGACCGTGCCTGAAATGGTTTCCACTCCCCTTCCACCCGCCCCTTTTTTTCCCAATATGCCAATCTATGGGCAGCAAGAACATTTCTTTTTAAACTTATTTACTAATAAATAAATGGATTAGTTTATGTAGGTATCGCCAGATTAAAACTACTGACGTGAAAGCGGGTTCCGCTCCACTAAAAGTAATATTTTCATGTTTTTAATTTTCATACTGACTTTAACGGACTTACCAGGCCCGTGCTTCCCAAATCTAGAGATGCATACGACTCCCTGTTGATGGATATGAGTGTCGTTTCGTTCTTTCGTAAGGCTGACGGCAACCTAAAGGCTGTTAACGGTAAAATGAACACTTTTGAAAACCCTGCTTAAGGTCTACTTGTATGCACGTTGTAAATTCTTCTGCCTTGTGTAAAATTAACATTGTCATGGGCCTCATCACTTTATTCGTGCGTCGGTCAAGTGAAATTGGGAAATTATTAGAAAAGTAAATATTTCACAAATCTGCTCTTTTTTACGTTTCGATATATTACAAAAACACAAAGCGAAAGAAATAATTTATGTAATCACGAATTGTTACCTAACATTTTTAATTCGACGTTAAAGTACGGAACTAATTTCCACCCATCGTTACCAACTTTACTGGGTGCATGTCATTCAGTGCGCCCATTATAATATATGCAAGCAAGGGAAGTGACTTTTTTGTAAGGTTGATTTCAAAAGTGCTAACTTTACCGTGAACAGCCTTTATCGTGGTTTATTTCTCAATGACTCGTGCTTCAGTGCGTGTCTTGCTTGCGATAAGCCTTGCACTGAGCAAAGTGGCGCGCTGGTTAACTTTATAACTCGCAATCGCGAGGACCTGAATTCGATACCCGGTCCCATCATCCCGAGTTAGTTTCACCATGGTTTCCCGAAGTCACTCCGGGCGAATGCTGGCATGGTTCCTGGTCAATTCCTGCCCGGTTTCTTCTTCTCTGAACAGCTTGCTCCATCTTTAAGAGTGGGATGGAACTGCGCGTCTAAAGTCAAGAAGCTAGGAAGCGATACGGGCGACACTAACACACACGCCTAGTGCCTCATCGCTCCTACGCACAAGGCGTGCAGTGTTTCCGTCGTGACGCTGTACTGTGTTAATTAGATCTATAACAGTGGGGTTTTATTACACGCGACGAAAGCCCACAGACTAAACTACTCCCGTATCTTTGTACTTTTCTCTTGCCGCTTAAGGAAACCGCATAGGCAAGCTTTAAAAATGCGATATTTGACCGTTTTAAGGAGATTTTTTTCTCTCCGAGAATACACTTAATATAATAAGAGTAAAAAAACAGGAGCATAGTCATTAATTTTTTTTATCTCGTCTGACAAAAAGTCGTATTTGCAGAATATTTATTAACTGAGATACGCGTATTAGCGCAAACAACTATTTCATAAGAATTGCGGGGGTCCATCCACTCTTGATGACCTCGCTATCGGCGAGACGTTGAGCTCTATACCTACCTACCTTGCCACAAGTAATTTACTTTATCAATTAAATTTTTTATTTGTTTGGACCTACATTCTGCCTTCTGTGTGCTCGGTGCCAATGTACTTTGCACCGATCTGCCTGTTCATTGTTTTGCCTCGCGATTTTCGTTATCAGCACTGTTCACGCGACTCTGCGCTCCATAGTTCAAAAGGGCTCTGAATTAATTTTTTTAACAACTAAGAGGTTATCCGAAGCACTAGAGGCAATAGAATTTAAAAAAATGTCTTTATATACTCAATCGTAATAGTGAACCAACGGAACCTTCTACAGTGCGAGCAAAATGCGATAAAATATTCAAGCAAAACATTTAATTTATAATATGACGATGAGTATTAAATCGTTTCTCACTAACAGCCCACATACTAAATACGTGAATAACGTTTCAGCGTTCGTTGGAAAGATACTTGTGAACGTGTAGCTTTCTTGCGAGATGAGCACGCTGCAGTCGACTCGGAAACATAAGCTTATTGCATATCTCAAATGCTGTTTGTTCATTTTCCGAGTATTTATGAGCTACAAGAAATGGTACTGAAGAATACAATGGTTAATAGTAGTAGGAGCGTGCCGATTTCACTGCACTTTTGAGTAATCGGATTATCAATTTTATATCAAATTTATTGAAAGGATTAATCATTAATCTGATCTTAATCCAATCAAAATATTTTTGTCTTTAATCTGCTAATCTTAATTCGATAAAATTTGATTGATTGACCCAAATAATTCAATTGAATTAATCAGTAAAACTTTTTATTTTTATTTTTTGTGATTAGATAAGTGTGTAGTATGGTGCAAGAGTGTGCTAAGTGTATTTATTATTTAATTTTTTTGGTAGAGCGGCATGATTGGTCCTCACCCTCGGACGTCTGGTGTTGTATGAGGTGTGATGTATTGGGGAAGGGATATATATAGGTATTGTGTAGTATTAATTTTTTATGGTATTGAGGAGGGATGAAGAGTTTCTTCTCATTTACCATCTAGTAGGTGACTGAGGTAATGACGAAAATCGGAAATAACGAATTATTTTATTGAATATTACTCTGAAACCCATGTGGTTTACTAACCCGTCCTGTATGCTAGGAATATAATTTATGACATACAAGAGAGACTCGCACGTGACTCGTCGACAAACAGAAGGTATTAAGTGTCAGAAAAGAAAATAACGAAGTATGTTAATGAAAATTAATTAAACGAAAAGAGACCTGAATACGATTAACGCACAAATACACAACGACAGTTTAGTAATCTAATTAAAAAGAATCGAAGTACATGGCTCCTCGACTAGCACAAAAGGAAAGGGTTTAAAAAAAATTACTTATTGAAAGACTTTACAAATCGATATAAATTATGTTTACGATGCACATCCTATATGAATGAATGTAATAACGAACGTTAAAAAAATAAACAACTATTTCCTTACAAATAAATTACACGAATCAAATACTAAGGAATCACAAACGAATTACAGAACCTATTTCCACATCGATGACCTGCCCAGCTATCCTGGTGTTATAAAGAAAGTCGAAAACTCTTTCCCTGCCAAAATAATTTACAATAGAAAAAATTTACAACAATCAAATACAAAGAAATCGCAAATACAAATTACAAACGAATAACAGGCAACAGAATCTATTTCCATGTGAAAACTCAATGACTAGCTATCCTGGTGTTATAAATTATTATGAAAGCTACGAGTTATTAGACTTAATCCACACTAGTCCTAAACACAAGAACCACACATTCTGAAGTAATTAACAAGTGCGAGTTATAAATTCAAAACACAACTGTTTATATTTACAATGAAAGCTAATCACAATAGACACATACTTTACAATGTAAAGATTATAATAAAATATGGGGAACACATCTGTCCACTTGGGAAGTCGGTGCAGGAGTGAGTTCAGTGTAGCACTTGCGGCGAAGTATAAGCTGAGCAAGGTGTTGGTAGCAACGAATGCCTACATCTGTTTTGACTGATGTCGGAATGTCGACTAAGGTTAAGACAGAGTATTTGATTTAAAATAACAAAATATTATGTTGTATAGAACATGTAACAAATAAATGTCTTACCCCTATTACAACACAAAAAAAAGTGTAACATTTATTTCCCTAAAAATCTAGTTTTAATGAGTTATTAAAAAAACATTATTATCCACGAATGATTTAATCACCTCTCCCTCAGGTCTACAGCATTAAATGTTATAAATTTTAAACACATACAAAGAAATAATCGCTAGAAAATCAATCATCTAAATGCACAGAAAAACTTCCCCCATTTCCAAGCCTTAAAAATTTATGGTTTTTTAATACTACTTCCATTGCAGTCTAGCGAGACTCATATCACATGGCGGACGAAAAATCACAACACTTTATCCAGATGTAGGGTAGCTTAAAAATCGCATAAAATATGTGAGAACATGTACGAATACTAGAGAAGAGCGATCTAGGCGAACAACTTGAACTAAACATTCCACACAGTTCCTCGAAATATTATAAAAAAATTTAAAATCAATATTAAGTTATGTTTGAAAAATAATAGACATATGTATATATTAAATAAATAGCATACAATCGCACTTCTTAGCACAAACACAGTTGAAAACCTACCAAATCTCTTAGTGCACACTTTAGCCAATCGTAGAGGAACTTCTGAAACGGAATTCACACATACAATTTTCCCGATAATTCTTGTTTATAAAAACAGAAATTATTATTATTATTATTGTGGCTCCTTTTGCATTTAATATTACGAAGGGTAGGAGCGAGGTCTGAACCACGGACAGATAACTGAAGAAAGTGCTGCGGGTAGCTGCCGCAGTCAGGCATATGGTGAGCGCAGATGGGTCCGAAGCCAGGCGACCGCTAACCCCAAGTCGCACTGTGAGATGCCTCCAGATTCTAGTGGATGTGTTATCCTTTACAGCAGAGGGCAGTAGTGTGTGGAGCGAGTGACCAACAGGTCTCCGAGCGAGAGTCAGCATGATACTAAGATATTGTCCCTAGCATGTGGGACAGGTGTTGGAAGGTCCTGTTACTACTCCCCTCTCCACCTTTCATTTTTGTCCTACTTTTCAGCCCTGAAGCAGGATGCTAGTAGAGGAGCGATGACCTTGGTCCTTTGTCACGGGGGTCCTTTGTCACCCTGCTAGGCTGTAGAGCTGTCTTCAAGTGGGACAGGCTCGCTCAATACAATGGGTTGGTACCACTGGCATGACTTTATACTCAATGCTCCTGAGCACGTCCTAGCTGTAGGAAGCCTGCAAGCTTCACGCAAACCAATGTCAAACACATTTTCTTTCTCAATAAACATTAAATTAGCTGATTTACACAATAAGCACGGATATAGAGTAAATGTCATTTATAAGTATTTTTAATATCCTGTTAAAACTGTCTGTTTGCTAATACCCATTAAGTACATTTTACATATGTCTTTAAACCCCATATACTATCAGTAAATTATTTATTTTGACTTGTTTTCTGTTAAGGCAAAAAATAGTTTACTGTTGCAATTCTCCAAATTCTTTGCTGTGTTAAATATTAACGATTTTGCTGTTATAGGTGATATTCACGCAACCTGATTTCACAGTGAGACAGTATTGCTCGCTGATATGGAATGTGGTCAGACAAAGTGATTCGCCAATTGTTGAGAACACACTCGTTAAACCAAGTGAATAAAAAATTACATATCATGTTCACAGCCAAATATTTCTGCTCACTGAAATCATATCAATTAACCAGGTATTTTTGTTTTGTAATATTGATATATCTTGAAAAAAATGCATATCTGTAAAAATGTCACATCAAATAATAAACATGTGTTCTTCACACAAACAATGTGTAATGTTATGACCCCTAGTTGATAAAGTAATACATTATATTTTATTTTTGCTTTATCATTGACTCACTCTTTGTCTAAGATATATCTTCATAAAATTCCAGTTCTACAGTCTGTTTGGAGGTTAATAATAATGAAAAAATTAACAAACAATCAGTTTGAAGTACATTTTAATATAATCCATTTTTACAACCACCACAATATTAATTTACATATAAAAAACATTCTTCTTTAAAACTAGAGTTTCACAATAGTTCTTTATTCATTTAAATAGACATTCAAGCATCACACTTTGCATGTTTTATAACATATTTCGGTAGGGTTCAGTAAAATGTTGCTCCCACATCTGGAGGACAATGTTGATAACATTTCGGTGATGTTGCAGGGAGACAAACTCGTTAAAGTCAAATCTGTGAAAAGTTGTTCTTCACAGCAGATTCTAGATGAGGCATTGCTGTTAGAATTTTGATTATAGGTTAGTTGTTGTAAGCCACTAGCTGTCAGTAGATGCTCACTCGTGATATGGCTGGAAGTTTAATTGACTCATATATGATATTGTGCCAGTTAACTAGCTCATTAGCAGTATTGCAGGTGGCAGGGCTGAATTTATTATGGTATTGAATGTAGTATTGCAAAAAATATAGTTAGGGATTCTGTAGTGCTTCCTAGGTAAATATGGTACACCATCCGACTAAATGAAGCACTGCAATGCAAGAGGTGCAAAGCTGGCAGAGGAAGTTTGCTACACATGTACAGGTAATGAAATTGATACAGTATTAGCTTGGAAAGCTCGAGAATGACAACACCACTGTACAAAGGATTGTTAAATGCAATATAACTATTTAACATCTCGATCAGGACTAGATTTTCATCGATTATTTGCCGCAACTGGAATGCAGACCTTCTTATCGCCAATAAACTTGGATTACTTAGCATACATGGAACCAGTGGTAAATGGCTTATATTTTGAGATATGAATGTCCATGTGTGATATTAGTTGCAAAGTCCACATGCTCCATGCACATTAAGTTCTTCAAGCCTGTTAGTTAGGTAAGGCTTAATTGATTCATCATAAAATACACCAACATTGGACAAATGCAGGACGGGGAGGGATTTGCTCTGAAAATAAAAGTCTCTGTAGCATCTTCCTCTGCCATGACAGATTATAGGTATTTACATGCTACTGTTACACTAATCCTAATAGGTTGTGGTGTTGCTGTAGTTAAATCTATCAGAAAGACTCTGCACCTCGTGAAAAATTGTTCAAAATCTGCATCAGTGTTAATCCTGCAATAAACTATTCGCATATCAGTTAATCTACCAGTAAGTGCGCTATCCAGTATCTCAGTCTGAGGATGTGGTGCTGTCTTAGGATATGGTGCTGTTTTTGTTGCTGTTAGTAGAGTTGTCTTAGGATGTGGTGCTGCCTTAGGATGTGGTGCTATTTGTGGTGCTGTTTGTGGTGCTGCCTTAGGATGGGGTGCTGTTTGTGGTGCTGCCTTAAGTTGTAATGCTTTTGTGGTGCTGCCTTAGGATGTAGTGCAGGTTGTGGAGCAAGTATATGTGGAGGTGAGGAACCAGTACAAGTTTTACAATGTCTCTTTAAAGCATCACCCCAAGAAAACTGATTCTGGCAGACATCACACTGAAATTGCTTTCTTGAATTTTTCATTCTACAGGTCGTTCTTTCTTGCCGATGCACGCAGTGCAGAGCTGTGAATTCTTTACCGCAGAAGCAACACAGCAAAGGCATAATTGCTTCCATACTATTCCAAGTATAGAACGAAACTGCAAGATGTGCAGCTTTTATATGTATTGAAGGGCAATTCTACAAATTGTAAATGCGAGCAATAGGCAAATTCTAGTAATTGTAAATTCGATTACATTATTTGTTTCAATCACAATACATCTGAATTATAGAATGTATTTTTAAAAATTTTTACATATTAAATCACTTTCAAATTACTAATGTTTTTTTAATCATTATCCCACACACATATAATTAGCATTTATGTGCAAATACATTTAGATGTGCAAATACATTTAGATTTTATTGTAAAAGCACATAACCAAAGTTTATGTAACATTTTGTTGTCAGAATTAATTTATATGTGAATATTATAATTCATGCATTTGTAAAGTAAGTAACACAAAAGCAGTTTCAAAACATTTATTTTGTTACATTTTTATTACAGAGTACATTTTATCAACACTAGGTGTTTGCAAAATTCATTTTACATCATATCTTTTCCATTCTCTCCTTGTTAATACTTGTAGTCTTCTCATCTGTTTGATTGTTAACATTTTTCGTGTATTCGGGTGTGTGTAATATTATTCATTCTGGTAAATCAGAAAAAGTTTCATAAAAGTGTGTATACAATCCTTCGATGCTCTCTGGTTGACTTGTATTCACACACATATGGTATATAGGACATTTTTTAAGATCTGGTTTAGATATTAAACCATTACACTTTTCATCCTCTAAGGGACATTGGGTATTTCTCAAACGAAACAGTCCAACACAAATCTATCTAAAATGATGTATGTTTACGTAAGACAAACAAGAGTAATTCACACTTTAGTTTCCAGGGGTGACAAACAAATACCAGTTTGGGTGGAAGAAAGACATGTTTACAATAGGAACATCATAAAGATACTAAAACTATTTCTTTCCTAAACAAGTTCTGAATTGTTTACTCCAGCATGCAAATAATTTTCTAATATTCAATTACACTTTGATTTCTGTATGCATGAGCATGTGACTGTTCTCTTGATCCATCTTTATGAAATATTGGTTTACATAAAACCAAATACCTTATATATTAAATTTCACTCGATAGGTCACAACTTTCTCTCATCCCAAATAGTGCCATATTACTTGTAAAACATCTACTGGAGACTCAGGAGGAGAATCATCATCGACTTGACCCCAATCAGTCATCAATGACCAAGTTAGCATTAATTTAAAGTTTTCCTCTGCAGAGAAGAATGTAAATTTATACCATATATTTGCATAATTGTTTGAACAATGGACAATTGTATTCTTTTTGATTATCTGTTATTTTCCCATTACACACTTTCTAAAATGAGTTATTGCTCAACCTTGCCTACATATATTTCACAATTATTAAAGTATTTCTAGCAAATATCTTAAATATTTTCATACTTCAAACACCCACTCTCCCAAGTTAAACTATGGTGGTGTTTGGTAACCCATCTATTTGTTCTCTTGTATTTAGGACTTAGATATTTCTATTCGAATGGTGATTTGAAGCTGAATACCATTGTGTGTTCTTCTATAACAGTAATAGCCAATTATTTAATGTGCAATGTTTCTGGCGACTGAAATCCTTGCATATTGCAAACCATTTTGTCGGAATTGTGGTTCATCATCTACCGACTCAAATCATTATCTTCGCCAACTTATCTCTTACATTATAGCTAGCCAATCTATTGTGAATTTTCAAATCAAAGACTTGCATATTTTCTGGAATGGGTGCATTTGCAATGATTTCAATTTGTGAATCAATTAAATTATTGCTAATGGAGTCATTTTGTTTGCGTACATCAAATACAAATAATGTACCTCTAGTTTTAAATGCTTTGGGTTCTAGTATTGGTGAACTGATTTTGTTATAATATGTTTCCTGGAACTTTCAGTACATGTTGTAGTAAATAAGGAATTCCTGATTACCATAGATTATATTAAAATCAACATATAGATAAGCTTTACTGTTCAGATACAGTTTAATATTTTTCATATCACAACTATCAAATAGTGATTATCTGTTTAAAAAATGTTTTGCCTGTTTGTTTGAAAAAAAAACACATATATTGGTTTTTCAGACAAAAATCTTGATTTTACACTCCACACAACTTTTTGTGATGTCGGTAGTGTTTGAAAATTCTCCAGACTCCATGATATGAAAGGAATATCTAAATTATTCCCTTTTTCGATATATTTTAAAAACTTTAGATGTTTACAAGTGTTAGTTTCAATATGTGGCATCAACCATTTGACAATGTTTGTGTCAAATGTTACACCTTCCTTGTTATTGGCTGTATCATATACAGTGTTCTAATGTGTATTGCAATATAGAATAATTAATTTTTGTTTATCATTTAATATGATGTGTCCATAGTCCACAGTGATGCCAAGTACCATACTTAATGGTATAACAACTTCATATTTTCCACCTGGGTTTATTTGTAGTGAATAATCATTAGCATTGCTCCACCCAGCCATATGCCCTGTATAAAGATCAATTACACTTTGCAAGAGATAGTTCTTTATCATGGAAGTAATTCAAACATCTCATGTTTGATCGATTTCAGCACCATTGAGTAGACATGCAATTCTGTCAATTAAATGAAGTATTCCATTTCTTACTATTTTACTGGATTATTGCATCAGTTGTATTTTTAATTGTTCCTCTAAGCCTTAAATTTTATTTAGATGGCAATGTGTAAATATTGTGATTTTGTATAGAAATCCTTATCTCTGATGGAAACATGTACTAACCTGCTCTGAATGGTCAGTGATTGCATCTTAATCACTTATTGGTTCTTCAACATTAAGTATGTCTTCCATTTCTATTAACTGTATATCCTAATTCCTTTAAAAACAATTTGTTGCCTTGTGTTAACTTCATGGGTAACTTATTTAAAGTGGACATTTTAAGGTTGCATTTATGTCTTTTTATAGTTACTTTCTTCGAAATATCTCTCTTAGATGCAAAGTTCTTAAAATAACTGCCTACTTTGCATCCATAATGACTATTATAGACAATACCAATTATGACTGCAAAGCAGACAAGTTTATATAGTTTTTTTAATGTAAATGAACTGTAAATTCTTTGTTTCTACAATTAATAAGTTTACCATCTTGATCAACAATTGTAACAACTATTTCATCAACACGATTCACTATTACTGGAATATATATCAAAGTATTTGGTTTTTCAATTATTTTATACCCTGGAACCAACAAACACATGAATTCATGTAATGTGTTTGTTGGTTTTCCATTCAAATATGAACAGCCTACATTATTAACATTTATACGGCATACATTAACTGACAATATATTAACCTGTTTTGATAATTCATACACTTCATTAATGGGTAATACTCTCCATTTGTAACCTAACATATTTGCAATTGAGTTATCTTCTGTGAAATCGATATCGATGTTACTATACAACACACTAGTTAACGTATTTGGGTTTCCATACAATTGGAAATGTACATCTTTAGGTAATGCCACTTTAATGAATATTTCTAAATCATCTAACTCATAAGATCCTGCTGGTATCACAATCTTGTCTATTTTTAAACCAATTTTAACCATAAATGATTAGTTGTGTGTATCAATGCTTGGTATGCTGTTGTATACAATGAATTCGATTAGACTTATTTGCCATTCACCATCTAACTCCAGAGCTGGTAAATGTACCGCACGCAATTGCGATGAATTACCACTGAATATTAGCATAATTGACATATTAGTAATATGTTTTACTATTGTACTTACTTATATTTACTATTTATAGTCAAAAAATGTAAATGTAAATTGTCCACAACTGATTGTATTTTGTCATTGTTGTGTTTTGTAATTGTTTCTTAATTGCATGTTTTTAAATAATTACGTATTTCAATTGGAAGACATAAATCACCGAAAATGTCATAATACAATGATTGATTTATGTTTTTAATTAATGCAACCAAATGTGTTCCTTCATTTTGTTTCGAATCTATATTAACAATCATACATTAACAAAGGTTTGGTTTCTTTGGTAAATTGTCTCTCATATAAATGCCTTGGAAATAGGTAATACCCAGTTTCTTTACAAATACAAGAATGTCTTTGTATGTCAGTGCAAATTTTGGAAGACTATTTAGGACTTTCTGCGTTTTTTTCCACGTTTGAAGTTTTTTCGTCCTTGCCCAACTTTATATGGTTTCAGATACATTCCTTTGCCACTTGATTTAACTGCTCTACTGATTGGCAAAGCTTGTCCGAGGAGCAATCCAAGAGCTGTTAATGATGGAAAAATGAAATGCAACGTCCCTCCTTTCTTGGTTTTTCGTTTTGTCTTGCATTTTACACCCATTCCTTTTTTCTCTTTTGCTCGCATCACTTTGTCCACAAGCCAAGCCCCGAGCTTTTCATGTGTTGCTGTGGATGGATTCTTCCTTATACTTGCTTCTTTATTGGATAGAATCATATATATATATGCTATATGTCTTTGTTTCAAACAGTTTGTTCGATCATAAACTATGTTGCATTCTTTACAAGCACTATCCAAACAGTTTATTCCTTGATTGTTCCATGCCAGACGTTTTTCAAGCTTAGTACTGGGCCCACAATAACTGTTTTTCGGGAAATGCAATTCAAAGGGTTTTTATTATCAATGTATTCAATACTCTGCATCCTTTTTTGATACAATTACTATGAGACATTGTTTTCAACTGAAAGCGAACCTATATATAGACCCACAATTATAGTTTTTATGTTAGTATATTATAGTGTGTAGAAATGAATGTTATAAAACAAAATGTACATCCTCTGGTAATTGTATCTATGAAAGAAAACGTAATTGAACAAAAACATCGAATTCTTTTACCTCCAAATATGTGTCGTATAATAAGCAGTCCTTTTCATGTGGAAAAACTTATGTTATTATGTCGATGTTGGTAAATCCAAATGGACATAAGTATGAAAACGTATATGTGTTTTCTAGAACAATACAATAGAAATATCGACGATTAGCAAACCATTTTGTCATTAATTGAAGGAATGCGATATTTCCCTTTTACTAATAAAGAAGATATTGTGCCTCCGTACGAAGCATTACACAATTCAGTATTTCAATATGACGAGGTTTGTTGCAAACCGCAGTGTGAACTACATCAATGTTTTAGTTTTGGTCGACATTCAAACGTTGATTGTTTTTAACTATCACAAAGTTACGCACATATTCCAAAACATAATTTGCATGATAAGGCAAATATGATAATTGTGTTTCAAATGGACAAGTCTAAAGGCAGTTCACATTAAAGTGAGCACTCTAGAAATCAACCTTTGAAGAAAAACCACCGCCCGCAACTGTGCATGTATAACCATATGGGTCACCACAAGGGGTGGGGAAGAATACACCCAGTTATGTTGGCAGTGAAATGTGGAAAGTAGTTCTACGAAGTAACGCGGTATTGCAAGTGTAATATTCAAATTTATTTCTACTTAAGCTGTTTTTAATTTATTTTATACGCATTAAAGTAATTATTGGCGTAAAGATAATGAATTTACTGTAACTCATAATCATATTTTGTCACATGATCGATGCAGTAGTCAAAACCAATGGTCCGTTGTTGTGGTTCCTTCATGCTTTTTGCTTGGCTGTGCTTGTGAGGCAAACTACAAATTTGGAAACTGGAAGTTGTGTTTTAATATTTCTCATTTATTTTTCAGATTATCTGCAATCAGCATTGTTTTATTATAAGACGTATAGTGTTTAATTGTGTTGTAGTGTTAATTGTGTGTGAAGTTATGAGTTCCAGCAAACTACATAAAAATATTCAGCATCAGGAGGACATTATAAATCTCGCCGAAAGTATTTATTCTTTAATTCGTCGAGGAGAGATGAAGCCGTGCAAGGTGATTGAACGAGCTGCAGAAATTATGAAAATTTCAACTGCAACTGTCCGGAGGTAAATGTAAATGTGTTTTTACGGCATGTTTTTGCCGCTTATCCCCAGTAAAAAGAGTGAAAAAGAACAAGCATAAATCGGCAGTTAGAAACGTGACATTATAAACGGAAAGTTAAATAACAATTATAAAGTAAATGAACGACAGCAGAAACGCAACATTAATATATTCATGTGAGTTTGCGAAGTACATGTTATATCCTAAGTTTGACAAATAATATTAAAAGTGACCTGTACCTATCTACCTACGCCCATCTGTTTAACCTTTCTTTCAAATCTGTCATTATAAAAAGTGCAAATTTGGCACTCAATAACTATACGTTAATTTTACACGTTTTATATCACTGTGTAGTTTTGTAATGTAGGCCTAACCTCAAATACATCTGTACGTACTTATTTATGCCCAGCCATGTAACCTTTCTTAAATCTGCCTTGATAACAAGTGCAAATGTGCCTGTCAATAATTATACATTAATTTGATATGTTTTGAAATCATTGTGTTATTTTGTAATGCAGGCCTAACCTCAAACTTGTGTTCATGTAGTTATTCATTCCAAGTTTCAGTGTTAAGTTTTAATATTGTTAATGTAACATAAACGCCGCAGTTTGATGCTACACCAAAGGTGTTCCAACATATAAACTATAAAATCTTGAGGCTGGTTTTGTTAACTATAGACCTATAGATGTGCTTGTTGCCGAAATTTTTTTGTGATGCAAGTGTAGGCCTAATTGTTTTATTTGGAAATGCTTGCCGTAATAAGAATTATAAAGTATTAACAAATAATTGTCAATAGTTAGGCCTATAGAACAATTCCATGTTTAAATTTCGAATTGGATGTTCGCCAAGACAACTTACTACCTTTTGAGAAATATCAACAAAGATAGTATGCGATATTGAGTAAGCATAATTGTTTGTAATATCTGCCACTTTGGCCGCAAAAATATTGTAGTTATTGAAATTTAATGTAACTATAAATTACACGTCATAGTCAACACCCCAAAATCCCAGAGCTCGTGTTTACTTGTGAGTGCATATTTTGTAAAGGTTAGATTACATTACGCAGTGTATGTGTTAAATTAAATATTTCTAAAGAAGCTGTATGAGCTAGCTTTCAATAAGGGCAGGGCTACAATTGACATACCAAACAAATTCACATTTATAGCGATAAGCACATTCAAAAAACAAAAGCACAGTGGCCTGGCTACAATTAATATAACGATAATAATATTTGTTTGTCTATGTTGCTACGTTTGTACCGTAGAAATTAAGGTCTGTAAATAGAGTTGGTAGTGGGTTTTTTCAAAAACAAATATTTTCAATTGATCTGAGACATTTTTAAAATGGTAAATTAATTACATTTCAATTTTTACTTTAAACATTACCTAAAAGTGTTACAAAACTTCCGTGGTTTTGATTATCCATAAATAAACAAAAGAAAATATCTTCCCGAGGAATGAAGTCAAAATACACACTTTCTTGATTTGTAAATATGTTTTTCAATTGATAATATAGTAAAAGTGTCGAGGCTTCTGATTGGCTGTTTATTGACGCACAGCTATAGTAACAAGGAAAGTTAAACTAAGTGCTTATCGCTATGCACAGTAACTTGCCTATAAGCATTACTTTTTAATTTGTCCCTTACATTACATTTTGGTGTCATTTGTGAATATGTATTAGTTTACATTAATAATAAGACATTTATTTCAGCTTTGTGTGTGCATGGATGAACCAGTTTTGTAAGTACAGTAATTTTTTTGAAATACTTTTCTCATTTAAGTTTTCAGTTTTGCTGCAGTCATTGCAATGAAGGAACCACAAGAATTATGAGAGTCCATGCAATTTACCTGTAAAATTAGTTTCTTGAGGTCTGTGTGGGTTTGACAAAAAGGAAATGTCGCACCCATTTGGCCCACAAGAGACTCCGGAAATGTGGCCATGACCAGATCGGCATTTCATCTAGCTATAAATAATATACATTTTTTTTAGAATTATTTTGTACAAATGAAGGTGGTGCCAGTTGCAAGCCTGGTATAACCTTCTTTCACCACTTCAATTCACAGTATAAATGTTCAATAATTTTTGGAGGGTCTCAGAAAGGTACGAACACAGAGTAATAGTGTTAAAAAAAACTATATGTACATATACACAATTGCAATTGTTGATATGTTTATATTTTTAGTGTAAATTATTTTTTTATATATACATTATAGGCCTATGTTGAAATATATTTATCTCCATTTATAAAGGTGCATATAGAACTATCCTTAAAATGTACACTTCACGTCACAAAAAATGAGCGATTTCGTGTAGCTGAAAATATTTAAGTCCCCTTCGGGTTTGTTCGGCAGGCTGCCCCTCCCAAGTCACAGGCACGTGCCGCGGAGTGGGGGTGGCTAACTGCTGCAAGAAACATGGCTTTGGGGGAAAAAGGATACAAAACAGAATAATAGTTCTGTGAGCTCAGTTTTGTCCGAATATATTCCAACACATTATATGTAATGCAGTTAAAGTAAATTAGTGGCAAAACCTTCAGAATTATGAACAAGACTGTATCAGATCTGAGAAACAAATAGTAAATAATAAATTTGAACAGACCACACTGGACCACTGGAAAAAAATTACTTCCAATTCATGCATAATTGTAAATATGAAAGGAGGTGTTACGTTATAATTCCCCTTGTCAACACACACGACATCTATGAAAACATAAAGTGATAATCACTAAAAACTAAATAATACATCATATGGAAATAATATTTTCATATGTATGATAATTAGAGACCATGAAAAGTCTCGAGATTAATGGCCTGTAGTTTAGACTTCACAGTGCAATAAATACCCGATCAAATAGTCTCACTGTTTGTTTCTCCAGTAAGTTGCCAATATTACTCTAAAACATACAGCACGTGATCACAAATGTCTTTCCTTGCCAGTTTCGTATTTACTTCGCACATTCCTGAGCGATTCTTGTTAACTGTAATCCAATGCAAAGGTAGATTAGGTC
This sequence comes from Dryococelus australis, assembly GCA_029891345.1. Classification (NCBI taxonomy): domain Eukaryota; kingdom Metazoa; phylum Arthropoda; class Insecta; order Phasmatodea; family Phasmatidae; genus Dryococelus; species Dryococelus australis. The sequence goes on along the minus strand of CM056994.1, from coordinate 274,037,197 downwards.
TATAAGTGTGTAAAGTTTAGCATGTCCTCAAAATAATCAGCGCAGTTTTCCTGTTCCCGTTTTGTTCCGTTCATAAAGTAAAGGCCTATTTACATTCACCGACATATCTTAACCAAATTCGGATTACAGTAAATAGTTATTGATTATTAAAGTATTATAATTCGAATTTACTACAGTATTATCTACGGGAGTGATTATAGTCACTTGAAAGATCTACGGTTATTTAAAAATACTCAAAATATTCATCTTTTAAAACATAATAACATATAGAATACATGCAGCTAGCTTCTAGATATATTTTGAAGGAAACTATTCGCATTAATGTGAGCACTTCTTGATGCCTCTCGCATTTTATATATGGAAGTATGCACCCAAATGTAAATAAAGCTTACGTATTAAGACGTAACTCAGTTTTTATTTTCATTTATACACGAACTGAAGTATAAATAAAATTGCTTGCATGTTTCATGTGTGTGTTATAGCACCATTACGAAAAGTGTTAAGAGCTCACTTTGGCGCGAACAGCGTATAGTACCGTTACATCTAAGCTCGACAGTTCAACTCGAAGTGTTTTGTCATGATGTGGTTTCTCACCGAACTGCCTCCATTGGCAATTCGTGCTAGTAATGGTAACTAACCCAACTTGAAATACTTGGGGGCTGGCAGACACCACACCGACCAAGTACCTAACTGATTGGCGGATGCATGTGTAAGTGTGCTTTCTAGCAATTGGCCTCTCAGTGTTTCGCGTCATGTTATGCGGATGCTAGCTATTGTGGCGTACACAACTAACATTTGTTTGATAATATTTCACATTTTGATCACAAACATGATTCGCCAACATTCCATATATATATATATATATATATATATATATATATATATATATATATATATATATATATATATATATATATATATATATATATAATCGTCGTCAGTCCCACAACTACAAAATAAGCAAAATATATACCAATTTGATATTTGCATTATCTTGGCCTGTCTTACACACGAAACATTCACGCATATAAATATTTACTAAATAAATGTTTCTTTTAAGAATTACTTCCTTGCGGAATAAGGTATTGCAGTTTTTAAGTTGCCCGTAAGAAATAGGTACACAAACAGAGATAGAGAATTGCATTTTCTTTGGAACACATCTACCAACATCTGACTTTGAAGTCCCCGCACTTTGACCTCATGCCTATCAAATAGTAGAGGTTATAGTGACGTGAAGGGTTGGGAGAGTGGAGGTAAGTTTGAAATATTAGTAATATGACATGCAGTCAAATTAAAAGTTACTGAGACAGAGTTCCAAAATGTCGTCCGGTAAGGTCCATCCTGATCCACGCAAGTTCCATTTTGCAGTGGTTGTTTAGCAATATTTAATGATTTATCACCAGTTTGTTCAATTTTCTAACACTTTCTTCTCCGTTTATTAGGTTTTTAGTGCAAATCAGAAAATGAATAAATTCACAATAACAATTTAATTTCTAATGTTGTGAGTAGTATATAAAAATTAATTTGGCGTAAAGGGATGGAGAATAGAAGTGGAGGAACCACCTGCCACCATGTTGGAATTTCCCTTTTTTCCCTCAAAATTTCTGTTTTCCTCAAAATCGACTAAATTTCCCTAAAAATTCAGATTTTCATTTCAAATGTCCCTATTTCACCTAAAAAATTCCCATTTTTCCAGGCAGATCAGTGACCCTGGGTAGAGCAGTGAGACGGATCAACGACCCTGGTGACCGGGATCAGAGACCCCAGGGTAAGGAGAACAGGACCAGTACCTTTGCCCTTGACCTTTGATATTTGACCCAAAATATCCAAAAAGTAAAAAAATTAGACAAAATTAAAAAAATAATAATTTCAAAAGTTTATTATTAAAGGTACTAAAAAATTATTTCAAAATTATTTAAAAATGGATTTTAAAAATTGTTGAAAATGTATCATCACAATTTATTAAAAAGTTATTTATAAAACTTTTAAAAAATGTATTAAGAAATGTATTATTAAAAATGTATTTAAAAATCATTTTAAAACTCTATTAAATATTATCATTAGAATTAATTAAATAATTATTAAAAATCGTTTTTAAAAATGTGTTAACAAATGAACTTTCCAGAGGTCAACCCTCACCCATACACATTCACCATCTTGGTATGTGCAAGGGAGGACTATCTTGGTAGATGGCCACCATGTTGGTACGCGACCGCCATCTTGATAGGCAGCCATCATCTTGGTAGGCGACCATCATATAGGTAGGTGACCACCATCGTGGTAGACATCACCTGTCAGCCATGTTGGATGCAGGTAACCATTACCTCAAACCCATGACCTTGAATGACCTTGAAAACCAAAACTCGAGAAAAAGTACATAAAATTCAACAAGCTTAATTAATTACAAACTGCCACTGCCACACTGGATGTAGTACCCTCGTCCTTGACCCCATGACCTTCAATGATCTTGAAAACCAAATCTCGAGAAGAAATTCATAAAAGTTACCACCATATTAGATGCAGGTGACCTGACTACGACCCTGTGATCTTAAATTCCCTTGAAAACAAAAACTAGAGAAAATACATAAAAGTCAGCAAATACATTACAATACTACCTACTACCACCATATTAGATGCAGATCAAATTGACATTGACGTTATGACCTTGAAAATAAAAACTCGGAATAAAATACATAAAAGTCAGCAAGCATAATACATTACACACTACAGCGCCATGTTGGATGTAGATAACCTCAACCTTGACCCCATTACATTGAATGACCTTGAAAACGAAATTTCAACAAGAAATACATAAAACTCAACAAGCATATTACATTACTAACTACTATGGCCATATTAGATGTAGGTGAAATTATCCTTGACATTATTACTTTGAATGACCTTGAAAACAAAAACGCAAGAAAAATACATAAAAGTCAACAAAAATATTACATTACTAACAACTACCGCCTATTAGATGCATGTGACCTGAACCGTAGCCCCATCACCTTGAATGACATTAAAAACAAAAATTAGAGAAAAAATACATAAAAGTCAGCAAGCTTATTACATTACAAACGACTACCATCATTTTAGATGCAGACAACCTTGACCTTGGCTCCATAACCTTGATTAACATTGAAAACAAAAATTCGAGAAAAAGTGAATGCTTTATAATTCTTGTGTGTAGAGTTGTATGCCCTTTTCAAGCCATTGAAGTTATCGCCACCAAATGTATGTCTTTAGCTGCAACTTGTGACCTCGAACAAGGCGATTTGGACATTACACCTTATGTCTTCTGGTTGGTACATTTGCCTGCAATTTTTATATGGTGAATTTATAGCTGCCATATTCATATGTATCACTCGTGATATCGAAAAAAGCGATATATATATATATGGACTACCATACCACAAACCTTCATTATTCTTTGGAAGAACCTGTTACTAATGCCAGAATTATTGGCAACCCTGTCAGCTACTTTGTTGATCGGTATGTCTTAACACTCATGCCTATTTAGCCTCGCGGTCATAACACTTACTCCTACTTTTTTACTACTTCTCTTTCACTCTTATAAATAGCCTTTTCATATATTCCTAAATATTCACTGACATCTATTTAAAACTAAATCTGCAGTTAAATATGCATGTGATGGGGTAATGTTTCCAGGTCGGATACTACAAAGCCAGAGCCGCGTACGTAGTTGTTCCACCTCTCACCAACAAACCCCCGCACCCACGTTCATACAAGTGCCACAACGTCTGGCGCATACAGTAGCTTGCTTCTTGAACGCTGACCCGGACCTGATCGAGAGAGCGTATACATGTTTACTCCGTAACTAGGCCAAAGAATCCTATAGGTCATTTGGAAAGCTTTCAGTCATTCTCGTACAAATATCCCTGCAACTGAGCGTGTAGTATCGTCTCAATTCGAAATATTTTCCGCCCCTAAATATTAGAGATAATTTACCTGCATTATGTTCAGTTCATGACATAGCAAAGTCATGTTTTCGGCTATTCTTTTAAGCTGGTTTCTTCAGCTACATTGTTTTTATTCCTTTTAATACAATATTCTTTAAAGCGAGCGCTTTTAGGCAGACATAATCGTAAAACGAAGCGCTAATATTAATATACGTAAAAACACTTGGCTTTAGCATGTTAGTACAAATATATTGTTACGACGTCATTGCGTATGTAAGACATAGCAACTATAATCCGATAGTGAACGTTAAGCATTCCTGAGGCCGTGGTGGTTTAGTGGTTAGACAACTCTCCTCCCACCATGGAGAACCAAGTTCGATTTCCGACGAGGTCACCTCCGGATTTTCGCATGTGGGAATTGTGCAGGACGATGCCGCTGGTCGTTGGGTTTGCTCACTGATCTCCCCCCCCCCCCCCTCTTGAATTCGAGCGCTGCTCCATACTCATCTCGCTTTAGCCTCAAGGGCTCTCAAGATCTCGGTGTTAAGAGCCACCCAAATCTCTTCACTCGCTCATTAAGCATTCCGCCTACGAGGACGTATTTTGTCCAGAAGGGCGAGACGCTGAGGACGGCCCAGACACGCGCATCACATGCATCGTCGTCTCTACGTGCAAGGTACTGAACAAGTGTGCAGTCTTTCCTTCAAAACGTACTTCTGAGACAACTTTAAAATTAAGCCTATTTCATAAAATACTTGCTACATTTTCTTATTACCAAACAATAAAGTAAATATATATTTAGATTTTAGTGTTTTGTCGTGCATGTACATCTTAATCCTATATTCATAAACTGAGCTTTCACCTATGCACTAAAACGGTAATGCTGAATATCTGTTTACATTTTGCCAGCTTCGTCTGGCGTGAACGGTGTGAATGTGAACAGAACCTGGCTTTAGGGTGAAATCATCAAACGGAAACCTTGGAGTGAGTGAAGATATTTGGGTGGCTCTTAACACTGAGGTATTGAGAGCCGATGAGGGTGATTGAGGTGAGTATGGAGTGGCGCTGGAATGAAGGGGTGGGGGGAACGGGAGATAGCCGAGAGAACCCGCTGACCAACGACATCGTCCGGCATGATTCCCACTTGAGAAAATCCGGTGACCTGGCCGGGGATTGAACCCGGTTTGCCTTGGTGGGAAGCAGGGAAACCTTTGAAAATGCTTTTAGTAACAAGTATAGATGATCGTGCAGTTAGTATTTTCTACCCGTTGCAGCGCCTGTCCGTGTCCATCGCATTACTGAAGGACGAGGGAGCTCAACAGGGCCACGATGTCTGGTGCGAACAGTAGTGAGAGCTGCAAGCAATAGCATCCGCACAGTCATACGGACTATGAAGCGGTTGAATGGGGGAAACCACCTGACTGCCTGTTCTTTTGTCTCGGCACTAGGCATGCCTTGTTAAAAAAAAAGTCTACTTCGCTTATTTATTCAAACAAATTACTGCTTACGAAATAAAATTGACTTCATTTTTTGTTCAGGAAAAAATTTCTTTGGAAACCAGGGTTAGGGTTCAAACATGTTAAGATTGTTTTTAATAATGTATTATTCGTAGTTACCCTTATCGATCAGATTAACGAAAACATAGTTTGACAAAATGTAATACACTACAAATACATTATATTATTTCCTATATAATTTTTCATGCCATATGTTTTCTCTTTTGCATGTTTGTTATTTGTTTTTATTTGTTCATCAAACATTTAATTGTAGGACTGGAAGTATTAATACTTACAAGGGAACTGGAGCCTCTGCGTTACAGATCACAAGATTAACTGAAGCTGAGTTATTGCGAGTTTCATAAGAAAAGAAGTTTCCCACAAAGACTCATGGTTCTGAACATAATCATAATTCAGTCGGCAAGTTGAAACATGATAGGGAAATTCGAAGGCACGTACAGAACCCGTTTCTCACGTCATACTCAAGTGGCATCTGAAAGTAATATATAATATTTGTTGGCCGCAAAATTAACATTAACTGAGAACAGAGATAAAAAATGTATGTTATTCTTTAAACGATCAATGTAGATATGAAATAATGTATGTAGATGAAACACAGCTGTAAGTTAACACCAGGGCATGAGAGAAACATAAACGGCGCTTAACAGTTAAGGTCTTCAGAGCTGATAGTGGCGAAGAGAGGTACAGATGTAGCAGCGACAGAAAACTGAGTATCGGGAGTACCCCGACACTAGCCACTGGCCAACAGCAGCGCCCGCGATGTTTCCTATACATGAAAATCCGGATGTGACCCCGGTTTTTCGTGGTGCGAGGCGAGTAGTCTGACAGTTACATCACCACATCACCTACAACCTACAAGCGATTAAAAACTTTAAAAATACCCTTTTTTTTTTTTTTTTTTTTTTTTTGCGAGCTGGTATTCCCAAAGGAATAACTTTTCCTATCCTATTGTAAAAGCGATAAGAGAAACGTGAGGCTCCATAATAAAGTTATTTAACTTCTATTTTAGTGCTTTGTTAAGTCAGCAAGAAAGGCAAATAATCTGGCTTCCTTGAATACATCTATGTTATATGTTGTAATGCCATGTTATGTCAAATGTTTGAACGCAGATAGTGCAAGTTAACCTGGTTGAAATTTTGGGCTGATGTGCATGTTAAAAATGTTTTAAGTTCAATTACAGCGCACGAAAGCGTGGAAATGATTGTGGGATTGCCTAGTATAGCTATGATAGTCAAATATACATAGTTCTCCTGAGCATAACTGCTGTGTTAAGCGAGCGAGGAGGTGATATTTCAGGTTGGAAATGCATGCAGCAGCGAAACAAACCCTGCAGCTTACACCATCATTATGTTTTTGGTCTACAGTATCGTAGAAGGCCACAGACAATTCCTTCAACCCCGCTATCCAGTTTTCTAGAGGGCTGCGCTTTGTAAACGTTATCGTATAAAGCGAAGAAAATATGCACATTTTGGACGAGTAAGTGAACTAGCGTATAATTTTTTTTTTTTTATCTGGGACATGAACTTGTCAACGCTGGCAGAAAACAAGCGAAATGCCCTCGAGTCTCTTAGTTTTACAATATATTTAATTGCAAACTGGCTGCCAATCAAAATATTTAATCAAGTGTTTAACAAACAACTATCATATATTGTTCTGCATGGGAAATTGTATAGAGCATAAATTAAGAGAATAAATCGTTCTACAAATTTTTTTTTTATTTATTGAGTCGATATTTTAATGATTGAGTATATGGACACAATTAAACCCTAAGAGTCAGTACCTATGCGCATATGAGTACCCAATTAATCAATGATAAAAAGAAAATTATGCTGAATTGCTATGATAATACCTGTATTATTTTATGTTAAACCACATTTAACTTACCAATATCGCTCCAGAAACTATTTCTTCCAGATATATTGTAATATACAATTGGTTTTATTTAAAGCACTGATAAAGTCTCATTTCATACGATTGTTTATTTACATCATGCTGTGTTATTTGTATCAAATTTCCAAATTTCTGATAACGCTCACTGGTAAATGTGGAATATTTCAAAAGTGTATGACCCCTCCCCCCCCCCTTTTTTTTTTTTTTTTTTTTTCGTTCCTTGGTTACACGGTTCTGTAGTTATAGAATAGTAATCAAAACGTTCAGTTCGTCGCCATGTTAAAAAAAAGTGATCGACCCAAGTAAAACAAAATTTAATTTGGTCAGCATTTGCCAAATTAGGTAGTAACAGGTTTATTGTTTCCCGACATTTGACACAATATATTTTCTTCCTGTAGAGGTACCTTACAATATAGCAGACTAAATAGACAATGTACCAGCATGTTTGGTAACTGTAGGTGATACGTTCAACACATCAAGTTTGGTTTAAATTGGCCAAAAAACAGTATGCGACATGCTGTATACCAAATGAACCTAAACTATTTATGTAATCACCATGTCAAAATTAAGTTTCTTACACATTTAAATCGCATATTATATCATGGCATACATAGTATTAGATACAGTATACAAAGATTGCTTGAAATTGTTCACACCGTTTCATAGATACAGAATAGTTATCAAAATGTCTATATTACCACCAATTAGAACTAAATTCCTGAACCAATAATATTCATATCAGCATACTTCTTGTCTGTCAACTTTTGTTGGAATGGGTAGATTGTTTTCCGTGTTACAATACAATAACTTTATTTTTTCATGGGTGCGCTATATTACAAAATGATGAATGAAAATGGTTATTTATTGTCATATTTACAGTAATGCCTTTATTGGATTCTTTCTTCATATTAGATGTAGTCTAATTATATATACAGTAAGTGCCACATTAATCTTAGTTGTATAGGGTGCTATTGCCTAATATAGGCATATAATGTACTAGTTGCCTGCAAAATGTGGCAGGAATCTATTGAGTAATTTCCGAGATATGAAGTTAAAAGCTTATTGTTTTCACGATGCCGAACCAATAAGAACGTACCTTCCAAGATTAAAGACGTGCATAATTAACTGTGAAAATACACGATTTGGTTTCACCTGGTAAAATAATTCCCCAGACATGAAATGGAGCCCTACTGTATTAAAATAACAACCCTTTTGAAATCAAGCAAACGGCTTTGCAGAACATTGTAAAAATCAGATGTCCTTACTAAGTTCAATATGTGCACCGAATTTGGTGAAATATGTTTCACAGGATCGAATGTTATTATGAGGGGACATACAGTACATCACAGACAGACATTTGCATGATTATATAAGCTAATTTTTCCAAGAAAAGTAGCTTAACATTGAATAGAAGTTAAAGTGAATTGAATGTTTCAAGTTAATCAAGAAATTATGAAGGGATTATCCTTTATTTCGAATTATTAAACAACTGTTAGCAGCAACATTAATTTTCGAAATAAACTGTTTACGACCGCAAATAAATGACTCATAAGAAAAAATAAATAGACGGTTATAATATTATAAGCTGTCTATAAAGTTTCCTTTTTTCCAATTCCTTGTTGTTGTTGTTGTTGTTGTTAATGTTTAAATGGATTCAGAAAGTGTTTCGTACAATTAGTGGCGTACCCTGTTAGGTTTCCTTGCATTTTTTCGTGGTTTCACAGAATTCTTTGTAGGTGTCATTATTTTCATTGTTCCTTAAATAATATAGCTTTATAATATGCACTCAAGATTATGCTGGTTCAGGGATGTAATGAGGTAGGCTACCGTTCAAACAAAAACGTTCAGTTTGACTCCATGCTACATACACTAACGCAGAATAAAACAATGAGAATAATAAGTCTGGCGGACGAACGTTTGCTTCCACCTGAGATATAATTTAGGTAACGTTACATACAAAAACCTCTACTGGAATCACGCTGCAAAATGTTTTGTTGCCTTCTCTAAAACATGCAGTAGTAAGTCATCTTCTTGCTTCGCATCCAGTAAAACAAATATCAACTGATCTCTGGCGTGGGGATACTTTATTATGTAATCATGTTCCAATCGTATTTTTGCTTATATTCACGATGAATTTACACGTCATACTTTATGATTGTTTAGTTTTGTGTGGAGTGTATGACGTCAGGAATGCGATTCCCTAACGTAGATCATACAGGCTACGTAAAGAAACATACTGTATGTATTGTCATGATTACGGACAGTATACGCAGCGACGTGTGCAGAGCTCACTGCAGGTACCAGTGCATATACAGCCGTCAGATGGCACATGTCTACGTGGGTCCGTCGCAGATCAAAGTGCCACTGCAGCTGAACTGACGCCATAAACGTGGTTAGCGTACGCGACGATAGACGGGAAGAGTGCACAGAGAGCGAGAACCTCGCAGGGTTGCCAGGTGTACAAATCAGTGTGAGTCAATGTTCAGGAACTTATGACAACCCATTACTTCTCGCTGCGAGGCATGTGGCGAGTGGTAAGGCGTTTTAATTGCCCCTGGCCATGCGGAAAAAGAGATCAAGTTAACATCTGTCATAACCACGGCGAAAATACATTGACAGTGAAGAGGCTCGATTTAGCTTCGGAAAGAAATCGGGAAATCTGTTCAAGTATCTTTTTTTTCTTGCAAGCATGCTGACATACGTACATCATCTGCTAAAGGCTGTTCACGGTAAATTGAGCCCTTTTGAGGCACTAGTTACTTTTAGCTTTCAGTCATTTTTTTTTTCTTCAACCACCTTTTTAATTAAATATGGCCATGTAAGTAATAACCACAGTGTAAATATAATACCGCACTCTGAATTTTAGGCCTACGGCTAGAGTAATATATATTTATTGACTATTATTCCAAATGAAAGGGTTTTCAAAAGTTCTCAATTTACCACGAATGGCCTATAAAATGCAGGCATTCATGGCATAGAAAGATACACGCCAACTTACAAAAGAAAGGCTCTTGGCAAGGAGGTTTGTGTAGTTAAACTGAATGTATTCTATCCCTGTGCGTGTGATGTGGGAGGTAGAAAAGACGTACAATGCCGATCAATGATTTGCAAACACCACACTGTTCTGTTTCTTACTTCAAACATTTTGCAGGAAAGGTTTGCCAACAAAAATCAAAGCGAAGAAAACAAAGTGTAAATTGTAGGTTTGAGAAACACATTGAGTCCATACATACATACAAAAACATAACATAATGTCTCAAAAAATTATTAACCCCAAAGAATTCATACGAACCGTTACAAGTAACAAAAATTTCCATACGCTCTAATGACTCCCGTAGTACTTCCCACCTAGGCGACTGTGCAATGTGTCGTAAAATAATATAAAACTACAAGCATGCTGAGACAAATCAAGGAGTGGATGACCAAACGTACTTTCGCGTAGAGAAGAAGTTATATTGTGAAATAAAACCGTCAGATATCTTTTACTAGTCCATGCGCTATTGCAAGAGACCTACGAAATACTTTCAAAGTCACTGTCACCAGTGACAGTGAGAAGAGTGTTCAGCAATAGTGACTATAGTGCAAGAACACCACAGAAGTAATCGTACATAGGCAAATGTAATTATAAGAAGAGACTTAACTTCGCGCAGGCATATTTACAGAACGATTACTGGACAGACGTAATATTTCCAGCTGAGAGTAAATTCAAGGTTTTCGATCATGACATTCCGCTAAAAGTGTGGAGAAAATCGAATAAATAGATAAATCTGCAATATTCTCGTTCTACCGTCAAGCATGGTGGGGGTTCAGTTATGGTGTGAGGGTGCATAGTGCATGTGGTGTAGGTGAGCTGACGTTTATATATTGACTATTGGATCAATAAAACTACATTGACCTGTTTAAACATAATTTGCCACCTAATGCCATTCCACTTGATGTAGTAATGCACATTTTACCATGATAATGGTACTAAGCGGAAGTCCTGTGTGAAACGAATATGGCTGCTATATAATTGTCCACGTGTAATAGAAACGGCACCTCAATCCTCAAACTTAAATTCAATATAACATATTTGGGCATACTTAGACATAAAGCTACGAAGACATATTTCAAGAACGCGGGACTTGAAGGAGAAAATACTTCATGAGTGAAACAATATCTCTCCTAGTGTCATACAAACGGTAGTAAAGTCAATACCAGCACGTTTGAGAAGCGTTCTGAAGCAAAAGGGAGGGCATGCTGAATATTAAATGGAGAATTTATTTTGTTTATGTTGATGTACGAAAACATTTGTTCTTCGTACGAAGGTGTATGAACATTTCTGATTCGGAAAACGTGCATTTATTTACATTTGTGTAATTTATTACTTTGTTTCTTTGATAAGGCTTGTTGCTTATTTGTTGTATTTGATGAAATAGAATACTAAAAAACATCTGGACACATACCTGTGTGTCAACATAATTGCTTATTGTATAGAAGTCGTGAAAGGAACAGGATGTATGAATATTTGTGATCGTCTCTGTATATACATATTAGGGCCTGTTATATTTGAAAATGCTTTCCGTGATATTCTTCAAACACAAGAATGATTTAGTTACACTCGCAATTTGACCTTACGCAATCTGAACAACTTTTAAGACAGTAGAGATTACTGACATCAGACTTAATAGACACAGATCTGCCCATCTCTGACATCTAGAATGTTTTCAGTCTGGAAAAAAAAAACAACTTAAACGACGCGTATATGCGGTCACGGGCAGAAGTATAGGGACAGTGATAGATAGCAATTATTGATATTAGTAGATAAGCTTAGCCTAGAGGCAGAAAATAGGTAATCAGCCACGTTTAATAATACTTAGTGAGGTATAATATGACACATAAAACAAACAACATAAACTATGGTATCACTGCATAAGACTACATAATCTGTCTCCAGTTCTTATAAACGTTGGACATACATCAGCACAGTGTTGATCATTGTTCACTCCATCAGTCTATTTAGCTCTGACTAAACCAGTTTTCTAGTAATTTCTGGCCCAATGTTATTACAATTTGGTAGAAACGCCTCGTTTGTGTTTTGCGGGAAAAAAATGTTTTTTTTTTTTCCCCTCACTCTTCTCTCCAATTCCTCCAGAAGATTCTCAGTGGGGTTCAGGTTAGGTGAGTGCGATGTGGTATTGTATAGCGTATGGGGTGTGTTGTAGACGATCAATTTCGCAGTGTGCTTGCGGTCACTGTCATGTTAGAAATAGAATACCATTAGGTTTCTGGAGAGCGACTTTGAATTTCATTCCTACTGGATGTGTTATTTTGTTTCATTGTAATATAAAATGTTACAGTATCATAGAATGTATTTTATTTGTAAGCATATGTTTGCATCCATATAAAAACATATGCAACAAACAAAGGTGGTCTCGTGTGAAAGGTTCTGACGCCCGCTGTTTCGGGTTCAAAACCACCTCGCACCTTTTGTTTGTATATCAATGTGGTCATTATGCCACGTGGTGTACCATTGGTTTTTTTTGTGTCACGTTTTTATGTGTGTTTATTTGGCACTGAAAAGGGCCGATGGTGTAACCTCAATAAGGGGACCAGTATCCCTCATTCTCAACCCCCTGCCGTAGTCGTCGTGGTAGAGAGGCGACCAGAAAAGTAGCATAGCGTTCGCTACTACCTACTTCATCCCGGGCACCCGCTACTAGCTCCCAAAGAGCATCTTTATTTACTGGCTTTGTATTTGGCCAGTTTGCCGCCATCGTGCACTTCGTCTCCAATCAAACATTCTCAATTGGATTCAAGTCGGCACTGTAAGGTGGCCAATCTACGAGCTCTAGTTGGTCTTGCCTTGCGAACCATTCTTGAACCCTCTGAGAAGTGTGTATCAGAGAATTGTCCTTCTGGAAGCGCAGCACACCATCGGGATACAAAAGTCGCACCGAGGGAATCATAATGTTCTCTAGAATATGTAAATACTTCCCGGCATTGAGGCCGCGTGTATTCGGACCTCGATCTTCGATTCTGTGTAACGCGCCTATCCTGCGTGCACTCATCCATCCCCAACATTCAACGGATGCATGACCATAGCGAGAGCATTCGGCCAAATATTCCGGATTGTGTCGGGTCCCACAAGGTCTGAAGACAAGCATCGGCCCATCATTAGCCGAGGAAAACAGACACTCGTCGTAGAATACAACATCTGACCAGTCACTGTCAATGTTCTCCTCGGCAAACACTAGTCGATAAATCCTGTGCTCATCGGTGAGCCTTTGCTTCCTTGAAGCACGCCGGGTGTGCCACCCGGCGTGTTTTAGCTGAATGGCGCTCCTGAAAGGAGTCAACTGCACCTGGGTAATCAGACTATGGTCCTCGGCTGCAGTCGACATCCTCCATGGACCCGTTTCCCGTGACGTGTTACGTCACACATGTCCCGAAACTGTCGTACCCACCGACTCGCAGTGCTCTCTGGAACACCGTAACGTCGGCCTGCTGCAGCGGCGGAAAAACCTGCCGCCTCAACAAGGCCTACGACTCTCTCCCTAACCGACTGGCTGTGGTGAGACATCGCTGCAGAATGATGTTTCACTTCCTTGAACCGTCTGGCTCTGGCGAGACATCGCTACACGATGACGTGTATTAAAACGGTTGTATACGCTTGTGACGTATAAGGTACGCATGCCCAGAGTCGAATGTGGACCAAAGGTGTGCGAAATGTGTTGCAGAGGATATATGTTTAAAAAGGGAAACCATAAGGCGTGTCCAAAACTGCAGTAAGGTCCCAAACTGATCACGTGACGAAATTCAGGGCTACAAATGCATGGGCAATCAGGAAGAAACTGTGACTTTGGAGGGGCACCTAAATGCCCAAACCGCCTGTCAAATCATTTAATGCTTTTTACTTTCGTTACCCGTCGCATGACCGTGCAAACACAGAGGTGTATAATGACACGAATATGCACAGTAAAATACAGATATGTTATTTTGTGTGAGAGTAACCCTTTTTTTTTGTCAATACATTTACTTTGTATTATATTTTGATTTACTATAAGGGACACTAACAAGACAGCTGATAAACGTAGTATTATTTTAGGCTGTTCACTGTAAAGCGAGCACTTTTTAAGGCCCTTCCAAATATTTCCTTTCATTCAATTTCCATCTTCCTGCTGTTTTTTAATATAAATATTGCAATGTGACCAATAAACACAGTGTATGCATTCCCTGTCCTAAAAATTTAATGCCTGAGGCTGCAATAGGATTAATTTAGTATTGGTTTATGCCTGTTGGGAGGGTCCTAAAAAGTGCTCACTTTACCATGAACAGCCTATTGCAGAGACCAAAAAATAGTAAACGAAGAAATAGGTTTCGTACAGATAAAGTCGACCGCCTCCTTGGCGAATGTGCATCGGGATGTGTCAGATCACAAAGTTACCTAATATATGTATACACATTCATATTCCTCACATTGCCTAATAGATAAAACAACTTCGAAGTACACATTTTCGTAATCAAAAATTTTACTACAGTCAGCGTTGACACATTACTTAGAATATATCGTACATTCTGTAGGTTGTTACTAATTCACCCAAATTAAATGAATGGACATTATCAGTGAAAAATAAATGTGCTGTCAGTATTGCTTTGTGTCCCAAGCACAGTAAAACGAGCAGTAGGTATCCAATAAAGCTCTGAAAAGGTTTGGAAGTTAGGGGCACTTTGTGCGGAGGGCCGTTACATTCACTATTTGTTAGGTGAACGTATGATAGGAAAGAAAAGAAGGTTAAAATATGTATGCGTGCGTCACAAGTATAGGTTGGACGTAGTTTGAGTTAGAAGGTGTCGAACGTAGGCTTGTACGTGTCTATATGCACCTTAATAATTTTGCAACATTTAGCTTACCATAGAAGAAACTGAGGACATCTGGGTCACTGTAAATAACATGCACAGAAGCAACTTGCATACATTCTCAGCACTTCATATAAAATACAACATGTGAAATCTGAATAATTAATATATTAATGAAATGAAAAATAAATAGAATCAGATCAAATGTGTTATGCAATTCAACAAGATGTAAAATTCAGATGTGAAATATTTATTAAACTTTAAATGTGTGTAAGAAAAATCACTTTACTCAAAAATCAAATCAAACTTACGTTGATGACCAAAATTGAAGTACCACCATCCAGTATAGAGTTAAATAAATTAAGGAAATAAAAGAAAATTAAAGATAAGAAATAAAATATTACTGTAGTGCTACTGCAAAATTAACTGACAACTGACTTGAAATTAAATTTAGGAATACAAATTTGTTCATAACCGGAAGTAGCGTTCTTCGATTTCTAATTGTTTAAGAAACGGACTAAGCTCCTAAGTAATTAGTTACATTTACAATTCTCACGATCCAAACCTTTACTTGCAAATGTCAATTTAAGATTTAATTAGTTCAGAAGAATTACTCCTCACTTTCCCTCAAATAGTTAAACTCTGCTCAAATGAGATTACACTGAGTTCAATAGTTTTTAGATGTTAATTTGGTCCGGCGTTACTAGCTCATATGGGATCTCAAGACTACTGATTATACACAAGTTAAAGTTCAGAAAATGCCTAGTTCCATATGTTAATCTTCTTCTGAAAATACTATAAGTTCGTAGAAATAGATTACAAGTGAAGTCTTTCACATAGATCTGCACCCATACTCTCAAACTCCTTGGCGTCGCCTGAATTCTGATGCACCGCTAACGTGGTTTACATGGCGCCTCTTGCGTCTAGATATCGGTGTCCCGGCATCTTCAACAAAACTCACTAATACAATTAGCTAGACACCTGCCATCAACCCTCCTCTATGATCTGTTGTGGCAGTGACGTAATCACTACTTCTGGGACTTATTACTAACTTATTCTTAGGTTGGCACTGAGGATTCCCTAAGATTGAAATCTCAGCGAAAATACAATTAACCATCCATGTTGAAAGTCCCACCCAGAATAAAGCCTTCCGGCATCTCCATTCAAGACTAGCCAATGTCGGCCTACTTCCGACATTAAAGACAATAAAGACTATAAAGTCTTTATAGAGCCCTGGGTTTTTCTGACTTAGGAATCAACATTTAAGTGAAGATCCTCCGTGGACTAGTTGTTTGCTGTATCTCCGAACCACCAACCTAGATATCATAGTTTGTTGATTATCGCTTCTAGCATTCAAAAGAGTTGCTCTATTATGGGAATTTCAGTGGTGCAGCTAAAGTTATATTTTGTACTGATTCTCAGTGCATTATGATAACAAACAAAGCTTTCAAAATGGCAATTTAGTTACATGAACACCCTTAGTTTACACAACTAATAAATATAATTACTATGTAGATCTTATCAACAGATGCTGGACATGGTAAACAGAACTTACAAGCTATTAATAATGATCGGTTACAAGGTGAATCAAGACAGCATTCTTATTGGGCGCAATAATCATTATAGAATAGTGCCTCCACAAACTACGCCACATTTACACAACGGCACACAGTGCCCATAAGAATTTAAGTGTGGCGGGATAGTACAAATATATTATAGCACCTGGTTTCTACAGTACATAAGTATTTGCCAGCAGGTACAAATATATAAATCCCTTTGAAAAACATTTCCTTTAAGTAGATATATTTTTTTAATACACCACTAGTTCATTAAAAGTTATCTGGTCAATAAACATTCCGACCACAATAATTGAAATTTACTTTAATAAATTGCCACGTGATACTTAACCAGGCTACCTTTTCTACACGTGAACAAACACGATTTGCGTGCCATAGCGTCGCATTTAATAGCGACGTTGAGCGCCGTTAAAAGCAGCGTATTTGCTTTTTCTAACAAAAGTCATGTAAAATATTTTCACCAGCTTGTGTTATTAAAAAAAAAAAAAGTTATCTTTATACAACCTCATCCACAAGCAAAAATGACGTTTTATAGACTTCGCTATAAGGGTGATCAGAATTTGCAGTAAAGTTTCCACTCTCTTATGGATTTCACAAATCCCTTGCACAATTACTACTCGTTTTAAAACAAACCATAATTAATGCACGTAGTATACATTAGCTTGCAATGGAACACCCACTAATTGCAAAACATTGAATTGCTCCAATATTAATTTAAGTTTCAAAAAAGGGTAAACGCCGCGGTCTGTCGACCCATCAAAGGGCATTCCCCATAAAACAACACATGTTCAAATGTATACATTAAAAGCTACCAACAAGCTTAACTTACATGACGGCACCCTTATGAATGTGTTGGGTCTTTAAAGACCCGTGTACCTGGCAATTAAATATTATATTAAAAAAGGGAAAACTTCTAAAAGATTTCTGCTTAACAGGCTAAGCGTGGACAGTTCGCCAACACAAAAGCAACCATAAGTCGGGCCAGGCAAACGGGGCAGCGGCTACCAAACAGTACTACGCGTCTGCCTTCATATCTCGAAAACGAAAAAACACGTAATTACCAATTAAATCTGGACTGTGCAGCCGAAAGTACAAAATAAAAAACTCTACAAATTAATGCCGCTTACCACCAAAATTTAGCACAACCTCTACAACTACTAAAGACTCGCAAATCTAGGCCCATTACAATGCACAAACTGTCCAACATTCACCACTTACTCGTTCCCGTCGAGGCTCACAACCTAACCCTGAGTATCATTAAAAACCTTTGCAGTAAAACTATCAACTTGAGTGGACATTACAATTTAAAAATTATGTTGTGTCCATTCTGACTGCCTATGTTGCCCTCGTGGAATATTGCAGATCACGGCATTGTGGTGGTCGTAAGCAAAATAAGCCTGAGGGAGGTCAGTAATCCTACCCTCCAGTAGTCACATTATCTCGTCCAATAAAACTTAGTCACATGCAAGGAGGGGAAAGGGGAGTGGGGGAAGACAAAGGAGAAGGTAGGATGAACCAGCTGGCCATGGAGATCGTCCTCGCGCACTGGCGGCGGTGGCGATGGCGCGAACTGAACATGAGAGTGCAGCACCGCTGAAATTTCAAGAGATACCCTCATTTCCAGTCACACAAAACGCAATCACCTAAACAGAAGATATTCATGACGATAAGAATTCATAATGGGCGTGGGGTGGATTTGAGATAGACGAGACAGATTATCTATCTCTCACTGTCGAAGGACATCGAAATCCTTTGCCACTCTGTATTCCGACCAATCATGTCTACAGTTTTCATACAAAATACCTAACAGAGTACAGTTTCTTAAAATAACCTTTATGTATGTGCTCCATCGTATTCAATTTTGTTAAGTGTGGGAGAAAGCATTTTAACCTAGCTTCGCCAAAGAAAGACGAAATAAATTGAAATAAATAAATACCCATAACATAACAGGCATAGTCAGTAATATTGTTCCGACAAATTTCAATCAATTTATGGAGTATAATAAATTATTTTGTTGAAACTCAACATAGTGCCGAGTACACAGTTGTTCCAAATTATCATTAACGGATTTATTAGACAGGGGATACTTTTATAATGGAGTATATTGTAGTGGTCATCTTTGAAATTATTTCCGAAAGAATGCTGATTATGCCCCTACACACCCGTCTGCGACGAAAGTGCGACTTCTCATTGTCATGTTACATTAGCATTGTGGCCTTTTTTTTTTTACTTCTCTTGGCTTACTTATTATAAGAATTTAAATGAGTCTATCCGGAGAAAAATTGTTATTTTTTATACCTGAATTCCGATATGGCCTATAAAATTGATAGCTTTGTGTAATAAATGCTTGTTAGACGACTTATTGCTAAACATGTAATTACATTGCAAACAAATGTATGTTCAAAAGCTGCAAAGATTACTTATTAAAGTGTTTAACCAATATTTTACTGCAAAGAAGATTTCATTTCCCTTGTATTCGTCAAAAGTTTCTCAGTAAATTGCTTTATTTTGTACAGACTGGTCTTTGTATTACAAACAACAAATTTACCTTACACGCCAGCTTCATTTAGCATTTAAGGCAGTAATGAGTCTACATGAATGGTCTACTAATATCAATTAACACCAACAAGGAATTTGAAGAAACTGCTGCCCAGTTTACTGCATTGTAGTTGTGATATTGTGTTACAATCCTGTACAAATCATTGTAAGCCTTTCTTACTGTATAAGTATCAGTACAGGAGCGATTTCTCCCCATGATATATTGTAATTATTTTGGCCTGGAGTGTAAATAGTTCCATGCTTGTTCGTCCAGTCATTGTTTGTATGAGAAATTAAATTGGTAGATCAACCCCCCCACCCCCCCCCCCGTGCTGTGCAGCTACTAGGAGAGTTTAAGGAAAAACAATTAAAAAACTTTATTAAATTATATAACTTTTATTGGCATTACATTTTTTTTAGACTAGCCGAATTACGTTTGTTTTGGTGTTCCAATATTTACAGCGAAACGTTTTTTATGAGACTTAAAAAAACATTTGTTATGGAATGTTAGACTCTATTCTTTGGAAAAATATGCAACCAATTTTCAAGAGACCCAGTAGAGTATGTGTTTAGCAGCAAAATATTATAAATACTGAAGTATCTTCCTGTGACAGTTGCAGGAGCGATTTTTTGCTGCCTCGTCAAATAATCCCAAACATATTTAATGAATCACGCAGTTGTAAAACTGCAAGTACGGCATACATTCAGTAAACTAGCATTTATCACATCTGAGTATTTTAGGTGTTAGCTAACGTAAACAAATTATTCACCAAATGTTTGAAAATACATTTTCAGCATAATTTGCGCAAAATCAGCTAATGCTAATAAATATTTAGGAGTTATAATTTTTTTAATAACACAAAAATTATCAGTTATGAACATCCGTTTCCTTGGTATTATGATCGACAACTCTCATTCATGATGTAATGATACAAACGTACAATAAAAAAATCTAACTCTAGATGTTACATGTTTGAAGTACTTTCATGCGTAACCACTAAACAGTGGTGATCGAGCTGATAGAGCGCTCGCCTTCCACAAAGGCGATCTAGATTACATCCCCTGCGAGGTCACTTCCGGAATTATCGCGTGCGGGAATCGTGACTGGACAATGCTGTTAGTCGACGGTTTTCTCGAGGATCTCCCGTTTCCCCCACCCTTACGTTCTGGATGCTGCTCCAAATCAACCTCATTCCATCCCTAATCGATTCTCAAGACCTTAGATGTTAGCCACCCAAACCTCTCAACTCCACCTCTCAACTAAACAGTGTTTGTGAACAGTTAACTTTGCAAATGTATATTTTCACAACAGCTACACAATAGTAGCTTAATACAATATACTGTAAATATGCATTTTTTCTTTGTGTAAAGTACTGATATTTGTAATTTTATGGATCATTATTTTTTCCTTATCTACTTTACTAAGTACAGAAAACTGAATCTTGTAATTTTCTGAATGTGTATTGTTATATATATATATATATATATATATATATATATATATATATATATATATATATATATTCTCTTGTGTTTCACTGACAAGTTCTTTACTATATTAAAATGCACGCTGAAACATCAATAAATACAATGAAATTCTGTACTCAAATTCCGAAACTTCGCAATGACTCGCTCCAAAGTTTATAGAAGAGAGGTTAGCCGTTGCCCTAGCAACCAACCAGTTTTGGAACTCGGGGTAGGGGAGCCTATGTCACAGGAGGACCTGGAGTTCTCTCACGGCTATTCACTTTACACGCGAGAGGGCGGGGAAGGGCGTATCACTAAGTATGTTTTCGCAGTACAAAGAACTGTGGGTGTTTTTTTTTTTTTGCAAGTATACGTTGATTTAGATACTTTTCTGTGGTCACATTTGCAGCCGAATAGCCCAAAATTGGCGAGTTTATGGCCTGTAATATTGGTTTAAATTATTTTCTTAAGAGAACATTTTGGGTTTGATATTTTTTTTTTACATTGACTGAAAATAAAATTGCGTGATATTATACATTATTTTATTGAAATTTGAACGAATAATATCTAGCGCCAAACTATTTATTAAATCGATTTAGTTTTTATGATTGTATGCCCTACCAACTGAAGAATACAGGTAGCCTATTTACAACAGTACAACATCAGAGGAACCATTGTGCGGTTTTTCGTATGTGTTTGTAGATTTAAAATTTTGTCGTGTAATAAATGTTGCATTCATCAGAGACCTAAAGAATGCACGTGTTAAGCGATCTATTTTATATAAATTACAGTCTCATGCACTATTGAGGCAATGTTGTTTGTTAATTGGATGCTGTTACCTTCTGCCCTTACATAATTTTTTTTGGCAGATTGGATATTAGTTCAATATCCTATGGCGTTTCAAGCCAACTGTTATTCTGTCACGAAAATTACCCGCAATTGCGTGCATTTTAGTACCGACTGTCAGGTAATCAATCCGTGAATTTTGCAGGTCTCTAATTCTTGTATAGTCCAATGTTAATAAAATATTCGTTCCTAGGTGAAGCATACATACGAGTAGGACCGACTTGCAGAGCGCATTGTTGGGTCACATAACCATATTCAAGTTATAATGGCAAGGGGACTTAGATCCTCGCGGAAACAACCAATTTTTGTCGATTTCGACAAAGAAATTACAGTGGGTATATTGAATTCTCTTATCATTGCATTGCACGAGGCTGGCTATCAAGTTGTGACATGTGTGGGGGGACTGCGGAGGGGGTAATTTGGGGTTGTGGAAATAACTTGATGTGTCAATTAATAAGAACCACTTCAGTCACCCAGTGTTGAGAGACTGCAGCATTTATAGTTTTCCTGATTGTCCTCATTTACTCAAACTATTACGGAACTGGCTACTTGATACCGAGTTCGTATGACCCAATGACCAAATCGTAAAAAAAAAAATTCCTATTAAAGAAATGATTAGCTCTACGTCATCTAAAGAAGTACGTTCTTGCCACAAATTATCCATGCTTCATGTCGAATGCGAGAAAACCCAGCGTCAGAAGTTCGTCTCCAGCGTCAGAAGTTCGTCTCGCAGCTGAACTGTTCTCACACACGACAGCAATTGCGATACGATAATATAGCACATTAGATTGCGCAGAGGCCACAGTTGATTTCAATAAATTAATAAATTCCTAGTTTGATTTGATGAACACTTACATTATTATCAAACGTTTATCAGGAATACGTCCGAGTAATTGCACTTATGGTTTGGACTTTATGGCACAAAACGAAATACTGGATTCACTGCTCAAAACTGTGACAGAAATTGAGTGTTCTGGAAAAAAATCACTACAGATTTTCCAGAAAGGTATTATTAAATCCATCAATTCAACCCAAGGATTGTATTCTTTTGTAAGACGCTGAATGATCATCCAACTCCCATTAATGTGATATACAGAGTGCGAATGATCATTGCAGGGAAAAGTCCAGGCGTTGTTTAGGCAGGGAGAAATACTCTGGATACTGACAGCATATCAGAACAATACATCGTAAGCGATGTTTTGAAAACCGCGGGCGTGTTTACAGAAGTTGAAAACAATCCTGAAATTGAAAATTCGGACTGTCTTCCAGACACACAACCACCGCCATTTGACGAACCAGAAATCTCAGAAGAGTGCAATGAAGATAGGCTGCGCTATCTAGCCGGCTGGGTCGCGAAAAAAATTTCTGCGTCAGTTTCGAGACTTGGGAGTGCGTAGCCATAAAACAAAGGTTATAAAAACATAATCATGGGTACAAACAATTGAAGTTCAGATCCTGTAACAAAGAAAATTAAGTGTGTTACATAATTTTATTATGTAAGTACAAGTTAAAAAAAAAAAAATCTCTGAGATTCAAACGTGTTAGTAGGGTTTGCTGGTTCGAATAAACTTTACACACAACTTTAAACCAGCACATTTTGTAAAACAGAGAAAGGCTTGTCTTCGCATACAGACAAATACAGTGTGAACATGCATGTTCACCAAATTGCCAAGTAGAGATGTCATTTCTTGCAATATTCAACTGAAAAAAAAAAAATTATTTTGATTTAGTTCGATGGTTGCCAACATATAGCCATCACTTATGTATTTTATGTAAGGGTTCATATGTACTACAGTAACATTTTGTGACAAAGTACCCCACAGGAAAGCAATTTTTAATACGTTTTTAATATGTTTTGTAAATTTCTGCAAAGAATTTTTATATGAATTTACTTTTCAGATTTTTTTCATGCTTTTACTCTCAATTATACGGCCTAGATTGTTAATGTCTTCAAATGTACTACATTTTAAATTTTTACTGTAAAAAAATTGCATTTCACTGTTTAAAATAATGATAGAACTATGGATAAAAACGTAGTTTAAAATATGTTCAATATTTTGTTATATGTTTTGTATATTGTAGCAAATTTGAACTGGTTATGTAGCACCTTTTATTTGGCTTAGTAAACGTAATTGTGTAAAAAGTATGTGTAAATAGTAACTGTTTGAAGTAATTATTAAATATAACATAGATTTAATAATTTCATGCAATCGCTTTTTAATCATTTTAAATGTATTTTATTTTCTTCCACAACGCCATAATTGCATGTAAATGCGGAGTTGACACTATAAAAACGCAAAAATATTAAAACCTTTTTGAATAAATAACAGATGCATTTTTGAAAAATTTACTACTTATCCTTCATTTAATACCATGTACACAATACCTGGGAATATTAGGTTAAAAGGACAATGTTTTGAGGAAAAAGTAGCCATATTCAAGAATATTTTTTTAATATGATACATACATCATAAGAATCTATGCGATTTTTTATAAATGTTCCTACAGTTAGGTATTTTGGATAGCTTATAACGATGAGTTCTGTTTTCGTGCGACACGCTCCTGGCCTTCAAGCTGCGAGTCGAGCTGTCCGTCGCGCGGGTTCTACTGTGACGTCACAGTTTCCAGCTGCGACAAGCCATACCCCCCATCGGCTAACCTCTCCTTCTACAAACCTTGGACTCGCTCGTCTAAGATTTATCAGAACGAAACATTTGGTGAACCTATTACAAAGCTTTGATGCAGTCAACAAGCAGCACTGAAAGGGCGGGAATGACCTTCCTTCTAGATCTGGTTTATCCGCTAGTAGTTTACATTTGGCGACGCGGTTCTTTGCAGCTAGTTGTTTGGTGGACAGTCTGTGTTGGAGATCTTTATCGTACTTTGGGAAATCCTCACGTTCCTAAGCGAGAGCTGAAACACGGGAGTTAGACTGAGATATGGGCAACATTTTGCTACCTACAGGGTACCCGTGGCGCAGACAAGCGGAATTTCTCATAGGTCGATGTTCCCGTATTTCAGTGGGATCTTTCAGATATTCACTGGTGCCAATTGAACCTCTGAACTTTACAAATAGCCTCTTTTAAATGGAAGGAAAAATAAATAACTGAGAAATCCTGTGTCAGAAAGTCACCCTCCATCTCCAAAGTCACCCCTGCTTATGGTAATTATTTTATTATTTTTTAATTTATAAAACTCTTTCATGTAAATATAATTTTTCAAATATGTTTTAATCTTTAGATTTACTCTTTTATTATTTTTAACTTTTAATTTTAAAATTATTTGAAGTTCTATTAAACATGTTTTCAGTAAACGGTTTTCTGGATATTTTAAAGGTTTATTCAGTAAATTATTATTTTTTGTATTTTGTTTACTTTAATAAGAAATTATAAGTG
This sequence comes from Dryococelus australis, assembly GCA_029891345.1. NCBI lineage: Eukaryota > Metazoa > Arthropoda > Insecta > Phasmatodea > Phasmatidae > Dryococelus > Dryococelus australis. The sequence continues at coordinate 274,012,208 of CM056994.1, read as the reverse complement.
AGCTAGCTATCACATATATTACTATCTACAGAAGAGAACACCTCCCTAAGTCGGCGCCTGTGCTTGAATGCTCGATACAAAACCTTTGGAGATAGGATTACAAGTACCGGAATGCCTTTATTGAACACGGTACTGACTGAAGGCACTCCGGCGTATCATGAACACGGTATCAGAGATAGTAATTGTTTCGTGCTTAATAAGTCATCGTGAACATTGACTGATGGTGCTCCGGCACACGATAAACAGGAAATTAAAGAATATATCTGTTTCGTGCTTAAGTAAAAATTTTGTAATCATTTTCTTTTCAAGCAAGAGCTGCCCGATTGGATATATTTTACGTAACATTGATTACCATTTATCCTATATATTAATGCTGGTGGTATCGGAAAAGGAAATGCACCTACTTACATATCTCAACGACTACTTATTAAGAGTGCGACATATTTATTTCTGTTCATTTAACTTACTTTCTTTGTGTTTTGAGAAAAGACGTAATTCTAGTATATCAATACTGATAGTAAAATTTTACAGTGTTGCCTGATTGGTGTGTGGTCTCTAGCCGCTAATTTCTAGGATGTGACGGAAGGGTACGCAGGCAGTAAAAATAAGAAATTAAGCAGGGATTTCAAAAGTGTTAAATTAAACGTGATCTGTATAAGTAGCACGGTTCTTCTGCCTGGACGCTTCGATCTTGTAATTCTACACATCTTATATAGTTGGGATGCCCGTCAGTACATCTAGAGACATCAATGGACGTTCACACAATAAGATCAATAAGGTCTGCAGTGTACAAGAAGGCGTTCGCCTTCTAGTCCACAAAATAATCAGTGTATTATATCATCTAAATCATTGAAACACCAAAAACTGCTTTGAATAAATCGAAAACTTAAACGACCTGTCTGTTAAAATTTTCCGGAGCGTGTAGAGCACCATTAGATTCGCAGTCATGTGCCACGTATAACTTTTTATAGAAACACCAAATTGTAGAGGGGTGGGGGGGAACGAATTTTAAATACTTTATTATATATAATTTTTTTTATAGTAATTTAGGATTTCGTGAGTTTTAAAAATGATTACGTAATTAGTAATATGGAATAATATTAGTAATAATTTGAAATAATGCGATCCAAATATGCTCAGGAAGCAGTAAGCTGGCATTCAGATCGTAAGACAACGCAGAAATTACAGCGGACTAACTGTAGTTAATCAGTAGGGATTATACATAAAATGTATATCCTCTGCACTTAATTGTGTTAAAAAATTTACCCTCATTCGCTATCTTTAATGCAAATATATTTCCTCTGTGTACCATGGAAGAAGTACTAGATGTTATTCTGAAGTTGTTGCATTTCTTAACAAAGGTTCACTTAACTAGTGCTTATTACTTCGCAACTTCAACCCAAAATCTGCGTATCTATTTGAATTTCTTATCAGTCGGTTCATCATGGGTCGGAAACATACTTTTTGATTTAGCTGCTTGCAACATATGACTTACGTAATGTCCACATTTCAGTGAGCTAGAAACGAATCGCTTCTGAAAAATACGCCCTTGCTAAATATAACTTGCCACCAGCGCGTCGCCAGCTGCCATAAATTGAAAAGCCAGGAAAAAAATTTCACGCGAAAAGTTTTGGAAGTCGTGTGAAGCCACGATCAGAAAAACTGAGCCCGGCTGTGTGGCCTTTACCTTTGGTCTAGTTGTGATGCAGCATAACTAGTATTATCCAGCTATAATGCGTCTGAACTGCTACAAACTTCATTTTTCTTCCATAAGAGCGTCTACCTGGCCTCACCATCTTCAAGTACCAAAACGGAAAATAATTGATTTAATTAACTGAACCTACTAGTTTAAGGAATTAAAGGGAAAATCCTGATGATTGACATTTTATTTCAGCACGATAAATAGAATTATTTAGTTCTTTCGAGGACAACGGGATCAACGATAGGAGCCAGGTGCTAGCCAGCCGCAATGTTGAAATCTCCTTTTTTTCTTTTTCGCCTAAAATTTCTTTTTTCCCCCTCAAAACCGACTAAATTTACTTAAAAATTTCACTTTCTCCCCAAAATTTCCCTTTTCCGCTCAATATTAACCATTTCTCTCAGAGCAGGAGAAGAGGATTCGTGATTCCAGAGCGGAGGATTTGTGACTCCGAGCCAGGCGAGCAGGACTCCAGAAAGGAGGATTCGTGACTCCAAGCCAGGGCAAGCAGATCGGTGAGGACCAGTATGCCAAATCGATACAAGGAATCCAGGATAGGAGTCAGACATAACAATCAGCCATCTTGGTTCCGTCAGCCATATTGTCCTCCATATTGGAGATGCAGGTGACCTGGACCTTGACCCCAAGGCCTTGATTGGCCTTGAGAACAAAAACTCGAGATAAATTTCATAAAAGTCAACAAGAATATTATGTTACTGACCACTACCGCCATATTGAATGTAGGTGACCTTGAATGACCTTGAATTAAAAACCCGATAAAAATCATAAAAGTCAGCAAGTCTATTTTACTGACTACTACCACAATATTGAGCGCAGGTGACCTTAACCTTTACCCTATGACCTTGAATGACGTTGAAAACAAAAGCCCGATAAAATTCGTACAAGTCAGCAAGCATATTATGTTACTGACTACTACCACCATATTGGGTGCATTTAACTTTGAAAATTGACCCCTTGACCTTGAATGGTTTTGAAAACAAAAATGCAAGAAAAAGTCACAAACGACCTGCTTGCAGCAAACCTCGTACCGGGGTACTGATGAGAAATGCAGTAGTAGGTACGACCTACTTCTCAGACACCTGGTGCAAGAGTCATGTAAGTCGCATTTGGTGCAAGCGTGGACTAAGTGTCAAATTAAGATATGCAAATGAGATAAAATTATTGTTTGATTAATTGGATAATTAATTAGTTTTGTTATCCAATTAATTAAATTGATTAATTCTATTAATCGATTAATAAAATAATGTTTTATATCAATTTTTATATTAAAGAATTCTTTGATATCAACCATTTCTACTATTTTATTGGTGTCAAAAGGGTGATATTGGCGGAGCAGGATCGATGTGTACTCTGTGACGTCCTCAGGCCGACAGACCAGAGGAATGGGTTGTAATTGTTTATATAGTAGTTAATGTTGGTGTAAGAGTGGTATAAGGACTGTTTCATATTTTTTTGGTTGGTGGCATATGCGAATAATGAGCAGCTCAGGAGGCATACTGAGGATTTAGATACAGGAGAAATGTTTTCTGTTTGGTGAAGTAAATATTTTTTAATGAAAAGAGACAGTCTATTAACTTAAATGTAAGAATTGAGACAAACTAATCATAATCGCACCGCGAATAGCATAAAAGGAATTAACTATTCCGGCGAAGCAAATTAAATAAGTACGAATCATTAAAAAGTTACTTTAACCAAAATACTTTAATCATGTAACATTAAACCACATTTAATCATGCAATTTATATTAATAATGTAACAAAATATAATATAGTTCAAACATAACAAATGCTAACTGATCATTAATTAAACAAATGCCCAGCTAATTTAAATTACAACTCACCATTACTCCAGATCCCCCTCCCCCTCACCAACACGAACATAAATATGTACTTTACCGTCATCTGCTCTCTACACACGCAACAAAATACAGGTTAAACCAGACGAACGATCTTACAACCAAAGCTGCACATAACTGAATGAATACGCTAAGAAATTAATTAAACTGCATGGAAATATGCAAGAAAATGGCTTCCCTCTTACCACATGTTAAAATTGCAGCAATTACTCAAAACGTTTTCCGATAGCAGCGTAACTCTAAATGATCGCATAATTAAATAAAAACCGAAGCATTTATACAAACACACAAGAGAAAACGGTATGGGACATGTTCAATGCCTTGTGTTATCCAACGAGGCAGGCCAGTGGCTTGTTTGTAACTGAAGGCTCTCGGATACATGAAACATTTCTCAGCCCACCCCTTCCACATGCACGACACGGTCAGCGAAATCCCCACAAGTTCTCACAATGTCCGAGACCACCCATTTCGCTGTTTCACCTCCACCTTCTCCAACGTGTACTCGACAAGTGTAAGACTCTCATGCCGCACCACCAAAAAAGCAATAGATTATTCTGCTAACAACTTAGAGTGGCGTGGAGACAACACAGGACAAGGAGGAGGAGAGTTAACAGTTTTGTCCACTGCATGCAGAAAGCGCCAGCTATCAGGGACCATCCTCGACTTTCCCCACAGACTTCTACTGTGTGTTCCCCCGACATTCCCTTAACACCCCAACCCCTTTCCCAGCACTGACATCTTTGCTAAACACACCCCGAACAATTATGGTTGAAACTTCCCCCACCCCCTCCAAGGACTCCATGCGGCACGCTCGACAATACAGTGTTCACTGTCGCCTGCCGGGCACTCAACAAAGCCAGTGCAGACTACCCTCACACCACCTCCCCAGCACGGCTCTCAATACTGACAAAGAGGCAACTGCAATCTCTCATGTTGAGACAGGTGGGGGAACCATGCCGACAGCCAGCAGTGACCTGAGTGTGGAAACTAGCTTCCCCAACCAGTGCACGCCCGCCGACCCAAGCCTTTCGAGGCAGGTTTACCCCATTCAGGAAAATATCACATCTCCAGCAAAGCACATTTATTCCATAAAAAAATATTTCAAGTCCAGGAAACTCACACTCAAACATTTTTGTTAGGTAATGTTTTCTGATACCAAACAACTTTGTACCAAAAAAGTTGCTATTAAAATTTTTTTCTATCCAAACTTTTTGCTAGCTAACATTTTTAAACACGCAAATGTATATATTCTCTAAAAGTTTCAAACCAATCTTTGTATTTAAGAAGTTTATTTTACAAAGACGACCAAATTACATTTATACCAAATGTATATATTGGAATGAAATACCACATTTCCAAGTTGAAATCAACACATTAGGATACCATATTTTAAATGCCAATAGGATTTTTGGAAACTAACGAATGTGTATATTTTTCTACGAAACACAAATTGTTTCTGTAATAAGATTATTTTACAATTTATAACACTCAAATATATCAGAAAGGCAGATACTTGAACAAATGTGTATACAAATAGCACAATTTCAGGCTGGAATGAGTTTTAAAATGCCAAAATCACCAATATTTTGATAATTTTTCGAAAAGGTCCGATTTCAAGCAATTTTCATGCAAAACCACTGCCATTTTGAATTCGTAGAGTAGATAAGAAGCAACAAATTAATTTTCTTTCATTCTTAAGCCAGCAGCTGTCGAAGTCAGATCGTGTCAGTAGGGCATTATGGAGTGGGTGCATTAATCAACAGATTTCTCCGATATGTTTATCAGTCTACAAGCTTCAACAGCACGTAATATGCACAATGGACACTGCTATGATAATTGCGATGAAGATTGTGTTAGAGTGTTTAACACCATTTTAGCATATGGACAAAGCAAGATGCTTTTAAGCTTAGATATCGAGAACCTCTAGTTGCTCCTAAAGAATTTCTACTAACGTTTGCAGGACACAAAATTCAACACATGTATCCATTCCTCTTGGAGTATTTAAGAGGCGATGAGGACATAGTCTCATATTTGCCTTGTGATGAATATTGTCCATATGGTACACCAGCTTTCTTCGATCAGTCAAACACAGTCCATTTGAGGAGAGATTGCATAATGTGAAGATGGCAAAACATAATGGAACTTGCTAATCATCCTGTTTTACCAAGAGATGATTCCGGTATTGATGAAATTTATTCGGAGGCCACGACTGAACTTTTGTAAACAAAATTGGACTTGTTAAAACTTTGTGATTGAAACAACCTAATCATGATGTGCTTTGTGGAAGGATTCGAAAATTATCAAGACAATTCTTTTATAATTAAAGAACTTGCAGTTTGTTATGCAACCGATGATAATGAAACAAAAGTGCTATCTTTCAAAGCTCCGAGACCTTGGTATACTTTAAATCAGGAATTGAAAATGTGTTTTCAAAATCAAACATACAAAGTACATGGTTTGAAATGGGACTCTGGTGACATAACTTATGAAAACAGTTTCCAGTATGTGAGCGATGCGCTTCTTGAAGAATATCCTGTATACATGTTGAGAAATATGCAGAAAGAAATTGTAAAAAGTCTGACTAATAGAGAAATTGTAAATATTAGAAGATACCATGACTGTTCAAGAATTAATTCGTTAGTAATGTTACAACACTAATCATTGTGATAAAAAAAATGTTCTGTCTGCAATGTAAAAGCAAAACTCTAAGAGAATATTTGTACCAGCATCCTACCTAGATGAAAAGATAATAATTTAGAAAATTGGTTTGTTACAGGTTCAGACCTGCGTAAAAACTTACAAATGGAGACATTCAATACAGAACAGATGTGCTCCAGTATTACTCCAGATTACAAGAGAGTATGGTTCCAGTCTCTAAAGAACATATACTCCCAATTTAAAATGTGTAATGGAGATGAACATTGGAACTTTGCACAAAGTTTTGCAGGAAATAAATACACAGAACGAGTATTGTTTTATAACCAAAATGATTGTCCAGTTTTTAACATGAGACCCAACAGCGAACTGCCATGTTCGTCATGGGATCTGTGCTTTAAAAACAGATGTGAAGAAATAACCAAAGAACCAGGATATAACAAATAAAATATAAACTCATTACAGAGTTTTACAACAGCCTCACCATATGTACTGAAACAAGTAATAACTAGCAACACACCATTCAAATGCAAGGAAGTAGCAGTATTAAAATGTCGCCTTGAGGCATGGGGGAATGTGAGGTTTGGAACAGCAATGTTTGTATTTGCAAATTTGATTTAACAAAACTAGCATTAGGAATATTTCAAGATTATGATGTTTAATCCTACTTGGTGGTACACCTACAACAAAGTGAGAAAAACATTTATTCTTTGAAAAAATATATAAGGAACAAACATACAGCAGTAGCACGTCAGTTACGACGGAGAGGTTCGACTCAACACTTCAATATGATAATGCTATTCCAGGTTACAGGAGAGTATGGTTTCAACATGAAGAAGATGGTCCACTAGAAATTAAAATGTGTAACGGAGAAGAACATTGGTATTTCTTGTTAATTACTCTGACAGGCTTGTTCGGTGTTTGTTATGGGCAAATGTTTTGTCCTTTGTATTATTTGCGACCTGACAGTATGCTGCCTTGTAATGATAGTCAACTAAAATTTGAAGTCTTTTCTAAATTAATAATGAAACACGCATTATGCAAGAAAATTGAATACTTCATGCAGAAGGGATGTTGCAGTTCTATACCTACAGTGTGCAGTGAACAATGTGACAACAAGGAACATGTTACGTAAATAGGCAATCAGGAATTAAAGTCTCCCTGTGGCATGTGGCAATGCAATGTTTTGTTAAGCTAGAACACTTAAATGACAGAATATTTAAAGGAGACCATTTAAAATTAAAGTTTCAGTCATGGCTAGCATCTTCGACTCTACAGTCGTATACAAAGTCCTTACAATAGGCTACAGAAGAGTATTCTTTAAGCCATATGGCGGTATTCTACAAGTTCAAGTGTGTAATGTTTTGGACATTGGTGCTACACTTTCGATTCCAGTTTCGGCATTTGATTTGGTGAAGGCTTAGCATGCAATGATTGTGCTGTGAGATATCTTCACCCCGACAGTGAATTGCCATCTAGATTTGAAGAGCTGAAGTCAGCCAGCCCTACCAAAGAATTGGAAGAAGAGTGCAGCAATGGGGTAAATGCCTACCAACTTACCAGACCTCATCAGAGAACCACAATTTATTGCAAGGAAACATGTGATGGGGACATCCACTACTTGTCAAGTTGCAAATTAAGAATAGTGTTCTCTCCTACTTGTAAGTAAGCAGTTACTCAAAAATGTGGTATTCTGTAACTTAGTGTAGCATATTCACATATAGTAGTTAAGAAAATATGTGAGTCAGACATTCATTTCAAATGTTCAGATTGGCTTGGTTTTTTTAACATGTAATGACCCAGGTAGTTTTTATTCCAGTTTAACTAACTGTAACAGTTCGAATTGTATTGTAAATCAGTGAAGACCATACAGGCTAGAGAAAAAAAATTTAAAACTAAGGGCAGATACATTGTAACAAGCTTTTGTTTGAAAGGAAGAACAGAATTTGAAACATCTTATCCATACAACAGGTAATGTTTTACCATTTCAGTATTATGAAGAATATGGCAATAATATTAATATGCTTGTATACAATATCAAAAAGTTTGGATCTTGTTATGCACTGGGTGTGTTTCTTCAAAAAGTTATGTACATAAAACAATAAAATTAGCAAAATAAAATGTAACACTCAAACACATTTTAACTTGTAAAGTTAAAGAATCAATTTTGTAACATACATTCATTGTTCCTTGTTAATCCTTTTCGGTTGGGTGTTGGATAACAAATACATAACATGGCGTTCTTTCATCTGGGAAATCCCTATGTTAGCGTGAAACTAGGCAAGTCTAATGTGTTGTATATTTTGTGGTGTTCTGGAATTCTCAGTGAATTTACGGAGTCCTGTGACAGGATTTTTCATTTTAAGGTTATTTATTTCCCTCTGGCAGATGAAAAAAATCCATGAATTAATTCAGTGCAGTCATGCAAGCAAATATCCTGTTTTTTAAATGACTGCAACAAGGCCACTGTCATCTAGTAATGAAGATGTAAACTCAGATTATGTTGAGACATACCGAGATTTGGTTGAAAAAGTTGTGTTACACTCCCCTGAATGTAAATAAGTGTCTGTTCGAACAGACAGGATAAAACCAGGTTGTAAAAAATGTTCTCTCCTCGAAAGTAGACTTGAGGAAGGGTATTTGGATCCAATTTTATGAAAATGTCTGAAAATTTTGTTTACTGAAGTTGCAAATAGCTTATAACTTTTGTAAATTCCTGCACATAGTTGTGTTAAAATATTTGTGGTACACCTTGTGTTATATATATATAATTGTAAAATGTGTCATGTATTTTTTAAACAACCTGTGTTCTATACTTGTGTAATATTGAAATGATTGGTTGTTTGTGTATATATATATATACACACACACTTGTATAATATTGAAATGATTGGTTGTTTGTGTGTGTATATATATATATATGTATGTGTAAAATATGTCATGTATTTTTTAAACAACCTGTGTCCTATACTTGTTTAATAATGATATGATTGTTTGTGTTTGAAACCTCCTATACCTGTGTAATATTGAAATTAATGGTTGTGTGGTATGAAACATCCTATACTTGTGTAATATTGAAATCATTGGTCGTTTGTATGTTAAACAAACCATTTTAAAGAAAATTCCAATTTTTGTACAAATTATTTTATAAATATGTGTGTTAAAAAAACACATTTGTGTATATTTATTTTCCCTTTACAAAAATGTTTTGGAATAGCTTAATAAGCAGAAAAAATACTCAGATTAATAGAGCGTGAGATGTTTTGGTTTCCCTAAGAAACAAGAAAAAATTACTCTGATTAATAAAGTGTGAAATATTTTGTTTACCCTGAGAAACAAGAAAAAATAATTACTCAGATTTAAAATTGTCTTAAACTTTATAAAAGTGATTGGTTCTTGTGAAAATAAGTGAAGTTTAGCCACTACAAATCATATATACTATGAGAGTAATCAGTGAACAGATAGTTCTTAACTAGAAAACACAATCTAGTGTCTTAAGATTAAAAAATACATAGTCGATTGTAATTTCAAGAAAAAAATACTAAGTTGCATTCACACCTAAATGAATAGCAGTTTTTAAAATTTTATACTATACTTAACAAGAAGGCTCAAGCTATGTATATTAATTCTACAGGGTAATGTTAAAAAAGCTTTTATATAACAAGACAAGTTAAAACAATTTTTAGCATCTTACATTTAAGGTATCAGAGTGAACCCTGTTCACATATTCACAAATTTTATTAAAATATGTGTTAGTGAACATAACATGCTGGTGGTTTTCAATCAACTTTAAACAGAGTATATATATATATCTCAACTATGAGATAAGCCCACTATATAGGAACAAGCAAAGTACATGCAACAACCTATTAAGAAGTACTCCCTCAAATGCTTAACAAATTTCAATATATTACACAATAAAAAAATAACTGAAGGTAAGCACTCTAGCCCATTTTGAAAACCTTTTATTAAAAATAGTGTATACAGAAAATAATAGTAATATTTCAAAGAAACTCTGCTGTGGCATTTCAGTCCGAGAGTAGAGCTCGTAGATGTTTTGTCTGCTGAAAACAGTCTCCAGCTATCCATCAACATTTCTGGCCAAACTTGTAAATTTGTTGGCCGCTTCCCAACACTTTCTTCCTCGCTGTGCTGTGGAGTTCGTAAAAAAACCTTTTGTAGAGCTGATACCCAGTGCAAGAAAACCCCTGTATGACCCATACTTCCCTGTTCATGTAGACCTGGCCCAACTCCATTACAAACAGCTCTTCCACATATGTAATATTTTTTAATAAATAATTTTTCAACACAAGTACGCAAAAATAGTTGTGTTATATCGCCAACCCCCATAGTGAAGTCAGATAATGCTGTAGTGTGGGATATTGGTTCGAATACCAGGTAAGGCATAGTTAATATAAGCTGAGTTCGATTCCCAGGCAAGGCATGCTTATTGTATGCTGGGTTCGATTCCCATGTAATATAATTCAATGTCCTTATAAACAATATTATATGAGTAAACAATACTCTAGCACCTGCATTGCTTGTTACATAATTACAAGTTTTATAATATGCAATTAATAAATATTTTAAAACCGTACATGCTGCATTACAAAGACTATTAAGTTCGAGAATTGTATCACATAATAAAATACGTACAAAAATTCTAAATAAAATGTTAATGTAATCGCTAAAACCAAATAAATATGCATATTTCACATTAAGTATGAACTCATTACAATTGTAAACAAGAAAATTTAAAAAATGCATTAGTTTGTTCAAAATATTTTAATTTCACATCTAAATTATTTAATTCATGAAGGAAATCATATTTACTTTAATAAAATTATGTTTTACTATCAAATCTGATTATTTTCCTTGTCATGTAGGTTTCCCAGGGAGGGAAGGGAGGAGGGTGTCGGCTTATGTATACATGCACATAAGCGGCGGCCGCCATTCTTGAACCAGTCCCCATGGAGGATGGACCCCCTTTCGGCTTCGCCCGACTGACTGCTGCTGCATTCCTTCTGGCCTGCTAGGAAAGGGCTAGCTGGCAACCGGCTCTCACCAGATTCACTCACCTGCTCCAGCCTAGGCCCCGCTCGGGCTAGCTGACTGCCTGGACCAGCCTCAACTGCCTGCCCTCGCCTGCCTGAAGTGGGGTTCAGGTTTCCGTCAGCGAATAGCAGTTTCACTACTAAAGTTAGGTAAGTAAGTTGTATTAAAATTTAGGGCTTTTTAATACATCCTGATATTGTGCTAATATGATTAACGTATTGTATTTAATCATCATGTAATTATTTTAAAAAATGTATGGCTGTTGAGAGTATTTTTATAGCGAGTATTTTAAATTATTTTTTCATAATGTTTTTGAAATTTTAAAATTTGTTATCGGGATTTTAATCAATTTGTTTGACTTTTTCGCAAAATCATTCTACTTCTTTGGTAAGTTCTCAACATTTTTTTAATTTGTTTAAAAAAAAAATGTTTGATTTCAACCAGTATTTGCTTAAACTTTATTAACGAATTGCTTAAATTAGTTTTATAATATTCATTTAAAATTCATTACAGTTTCTTCATGATTTCTTAAATTTTAATGAAACTTGATCGAACTTTTATATGGAACAGTTAAAAGTTATAGGATTTACTCTTAGAACTTCTTTGTGAATTGGTTAAATTTAATTCGGGAATGTAAATATTTTTAATTTTGGAATTTTTACTTAAGGATGGGTTGTTGTATGCTTGGGTGTGTTTGATGGAGCAGTGAAAAACAAAGAAGGAACTATGCCAAACTATGCCAAGGATGTTTGGAGGGCTACTAGCCCTGCCTGACTCACTGCTCAGAATGAGATAAATGGTGATGAACGACTGTGTGATGGATGAATGAGCCTTCATTAACTTTAACAAATGAAATGTTTTGATGTGTGACAGGGTGGCTTGGGCATATAATTTAATTTTAAGTATTTTTAAGAGATTTAAGGGTAGTTTTTGGTTATGAATAAGAGTATGAATTATGGAACAGCTAAAAAAGGGGAGAACTAAGCCATTTGTGTGCTGCACCCTTGCGAAGCACATAACCTTAGTTCCCAAGCTTGTTCTGAATGCATTGTTTAGATGAAGGATATCTGTGTGATGGATGTTTAGACCTTGAGTACTTCTAATGAATGAAATGTTTTGATGTTTGACAGGGTGGTTTGGGCATACAATTTAATTTTAAGAGATTTAAGGCTGGTGTATGACTGCAAGTATAGGTGAGGGGAAAGGTATGTGAATAAATTTTAAGTTGGTTGTTGATGAAGATTTGAGAGGAATTTAATAGAGTTTAGGAGGAGATACTGGATGACTACCGTAATATTGCACTATGGATCTAAGGCGAGAAAATATCTCAATTCAGGCCTTCCATACACTGTTAAATACTCACAAATATATGTTAAAACCACCTAGAATAAAATACCATGTACTCTGAGAAAAAATAAGTTGGTTAGGTGTATGACTGCAAGTATGAGTGCAGAGTAAAGGTGTTTTAATAAATTTTAGATGGGTTGTTGATGTAGATTTGAGATTAATTTAATATATATTAGAAGGAGATACTGAATAACTGCCATAGTATTGCACTATGGACCTAAAGCGAGACAATATCTCAATTCAGGCCTTCTCTACACTGTTGAATACTTGTAAATATATGTTAAAACCATCTAGAATAAAATGCCAAGTACTATGAGAAAATTAGTTGGCTAGGTGAATGACTGCGAGTATGAGTGCAAGGGAAAGTTTTATAATTTTTTTAATTTAGTTAGTTCAGAATGTTCAGAATTGTAATGAATGGTGATGGATGAATGGACCTTGAGTAATTCTAATGATTGTGGGATGATTGAAAATAGGTTATGTATTTGTAATTAGATTTTGAGTATGTTATTTAGTTGTAAGAGTATACATTTTATAAAAGATTTAAGTAATATTTTGTGAATTTAAGTAATTTGAAGAATTTTTTAAAAATTTAAACAAGTGTTTTACATATATAGTAACAGGTTTATTACCCTTGCTGAAAATTTTTTTTATATTAATATTTTAAGTTTTGTCTTAAACAAATCATTTTTGACAGTAAAAATAAAAGCATCAAATGTGTTGTAAACACACAGAGCTCGCCCATTTTGAAATGTAGAATATTTATTTAGAAAAACCCAATAAAATTTTTTTTTTAATACAAAGTAAATTTTAAATAAATTTTCCTTCTGTTTATAATAAAATATTTATTTACAATTACTACACAACTTAGTTTCGAGACATTATAATAATGATTTTCCTCTCTTTTTAGCACTACATATCCCTTACTTTTTTTGTGGTGCTGAAATTACTGTATTGGGAAAAAAAATTATTTTGTATCACTATAAATGAGGAAAAAAAACATCAAAGTTTTGCTAGTTTGTTGAACGATATTTTTTTTGGTGGCACAGAGTCTGAGTCTGAGTTGCAAATGTAAAGAACGTCTAGTACAATATGTCAGGGTGTTATTGTTTCGCCTAAATGGCATTGTTTCGATCTCTTGTTGGACGACCTTTTCTTGAGTGATTCGAGCACTGTTTCACACACGGAAAGACAGTCAGCTGCAACAGATCAGGACAGGATCATTTCCCCCAAACACAGAAAAGTTGATCTCCTGTTAGACGATTTGTTTCTATCTGACATGGAAAATTCGAGTGATTCGGATAGTGCTTCGTCTGTCTCACACCTGACTTTCGAGTCAATTAGAGAAACTTTAGAAAATAATTAATTTTCCTATTCCTCTAACTCAGTGGAAGCTTTATTACCTGAATTGAGATATCAACTGTTGGCAACAGTGTTTGCATGTGGGCTGACTGATGCATGAATATGTAATGTTCAAGTAGAGTCTCATGCAGATTTTGAAAGAGTTTTTAAAAGGTGCAGGGTTCCTTTGTTAGAGGTAACAACGCCATCACCCCAGTCAATAATGCTTAATGTCAGCTAATGGTTAAATATTTGAAATCCTTTTTGGCTGGAGAAGGCACCATGCAGGCGTTATACTTTCAGAGTAAATCACTTCCCATCCTGCATTCAACCGATGTGGGTGAAATCTATGATGAGACAAATAGGCCTTATCACACAAACAGACTTGAGGAATTTAGTGCCCATGCTTCTAATTATGCATATGGACGGCCACATATCGCAGTTTAGAGCATTCACCATCGGTGCTGCTCACACTATGCTTCCCAAATTCATTGCCAATATGAAAGCCGGCATTAATGTGCAGTGTACTGAGGGACTGTGTATCCATTATGCCGTAACATCAGATTTGATTCCTGCTGCACAAACTGTCCACAGAATGACTTCATATCCAAATCCTTACGAGGTCTTGGTTACTGAAGGTCTGTCGACTCCTGTAGTGTTACAGGATATTCGAAAGTTCGAGGAAAACAATGGTATTTCTATCAATGTCTACTCTGCAGTAGACAAAGATAGTAATATTATTGGCGAAACTTTCGATAAGCAAGGGGTTATCATACCAATGTGTATTTCTCTTGTGCGACATGTGCATCACATAAATGTATTGGCCATTCGCGCTTGTGGTAATGACGCACATTTGAATTTTGTTTCCATTAAGAATTTGTCAAGGCTGCTAAACAGCCAGTTAAGTACAGTTACCTTCAGGGGACAAGTACTTGCAATTTCAGGGTTACAGCAAACAGCAAAGATTGGGTTTCGTCGCCTATTTCAACACAGAGACATGTTTGAAACCCTAGTCCACTTGCCTCCCCAATGATAATATGAGTAATACAAATACCATCATCTAACATGTTCCATATGCTTGTAACATTTTGTTGGTTTGTTCATACAATCCAGCATTATCTAACTAATTTGAGTTAGTGGTTGATGATTGTATGAACCAGTTAGTTGATAACTCGATTGAATTGACAAAATGGGTTGCAGGAATATACAGCATGACTGTTCCGATGAAGCCAAAAACCCCTGCTAATGAAGTTAGGTTGGTGGTTCAGAAATGTTGTCATATTTGTAAGAAGGAACTCGGTAAAGATACTGTGGTCGACCATGACCATCTGACTGGGGAAATAAGAGGCCATGCACATGATAAATGCAACTCGAACTTCAGACTGCTCAAGAAACAACTTGTCGCTATCTTTCACAACCTGTAAAACTATTATGCTCACTTTCTCATCAAGCCATTGGTTGAACATAATGTAACAAAACCCAACAGAACCATGGTAATGGAAAAACCGGGTAGAATCGAGGTGATTGAAATGACCTTTGAGAAATACAAATCCATCACCAAACATATTCCCAAATGGGATTGACTGAAATGAAAAGGTCAATATTATAACTTACGTTTCATTGATTATTTTCAGTTCATGAGCGCCTCGCTGGAAACTTTGGCAGGTAATTTGAAAATTGCACAATTAAATATCACCTGCTCAATGTTTCCAGATGACACCCAATTTGAATTGGCAAAAAGGATGGGAGTATTTCCTAATGACACTACTTAAGACAGTCTGGTGTGCACGTCACTCCCACAAAAGGATGCATTTCATAATGTCATTAAAGGCAAAGGCATTAGCGATGAGGATTATGCTCATGCCCAAGCTGCATGATATGCATTCCACCGCATAAAGCTGCTGTATTACACCATTCAGTATTTACATGTGGATACTTGTTTGTAAGCAGATGTATTTTGAAAATTTCAGGACCATGTGTTTGGCTCATTGCGGTATTGACCCCGCCATGTATGTCACAGCTCCATCTCTTGCATGGGATGCTTAATTGTCGATGACTGATGTGCAGCTAGAGATGTTGACCGATCCCAGTGTGACATCGAAATACATATGTTATTTCGACGTAAATGGCCTGTACAGCCACACTATGAAGAGCAAGCTTCCTATTGGCAATTTCGAGTGGGTTGAGACTGATGTGTTTTTATCATGGGATTTTGCGAACACGGTGAATGATGGGGACACAAACTTTTTCACGGAAGTGGATTTGTCGTTTCCAGATGAATGCCACAATGTGCTATCAGATCTGTCTTTGTCTCCAGTAAATGGCATACCTCCTAATGGGTCACATGAAAAACTTCTTTTGACACTCATGCCGTGGAAGAATTATGTTAGTCATGCGGAAACACTGAGGCAGTACTTAATGTATGGAGCCACACTTGACTCTGTTCATCACATTTTGCGCTTTGAGCAGAAGGCTTGGATGGCTCCATACATCGAGTTTAATATTGAGAAACGTGCCCAGGCTGTGAACGACTTTGAGAAATCGTTTGTTAAACTAATGAATAATGCAGTGTATGGAAAAACTTTGCAGAATGTCTGCCGGGAAAGGGTCATAAAAGTCGTTATCAGGTATGACACTATATATGGGGCAGCAGAACTGATTGGGCTTCCTGCAATCCAGGCATGATAGATCATCGATGAGAATATTGTCCTTATCGAAATGTCAAAGATCTCTGTAACATTTAACAAGCCTTTGTACACTGGTGTTGCCATTCTGGATCTTTCAAAATTAACCCTTTACGAATTTCATTATAAGTACATGTGTGATAAATTTCCTCAGCTAGCCTTGCATCTTCTGTACTTTGATACCGATTCATTGATATATGAAATTGCCTGTAGAGATATTTATGAAGTAATTACCCCAGATTTAAAGATGCTGTTTGATACATCTGACTATGTGCTCGCTAACCTGCAAGTATTCTCACATGAGAACAAAGGCTGTACCGGAGTGATGAGGGATGAATGTGTCAGCCACATCATCACACACTTTGTAGGTTAATGTCCCAAGCTTTATGCATACATTGTTTCGAATGAGCAGTGTATACGTAAGGCAAAGGGTGTAAAACCGAACGTGCTGCAATCCCACCGATACGAGGATTATCGTGATTGCCTCGATAATTGCACCAGGGATCTAGGGACCCAATACCAGTTCCATTCGCATGGTCACAAAGTTTAAACCGAGTGTGTGACCAAAGTAGTGCTATCAGGCTTAAACGATAAACGTTTCATTGACCTGGATGGAGTATCGACTTTACCCTGGGGGCACTACAGGATCCCAAAGTAAATTTTTTCTTCCCCAACTTTAGTTTCAGCACCATTTTAAATACAGGGCTGCCATCAACATCACCATCACCACTGCAAGCAATGCACCCAACACCACAGCCTGCTCTGCACCGCAATCTGCATCACAGCTGTCTTCAAACCTGCTGCATTTGCTGCACGGATTCAACATATTTCTTCAAAGTTGCTGCTTTGCCCTAGCTGCAGTGCTTTTTTTTTCAAATCGACGAATTAATGCCTGTTGCCTTTATATCATCCAAAAATTACGCTTTGCAACATGCGATTACATCATAAAAGAATCTACAAAGTACTATGTGTATGTGTGGGGTGGATCGTAGGTTTTGGTGTGTATGTGTGTGGGCTGCTTACCTGGATGTGACATAGCGGACTCTGAACATAGTGCCACAACGGACGACAACCCCAAATCGCTGTTAGATATAAATAGTATATAATTTATCAATGTTTTAATCAATGTAAATTTTAACCTGGCTGTGAATTACAATGACGACACCCCGGATCGTCTTTTGCCTTAAATAGTTAATACAGTTGTTAGTTTTTACTGTTTGTAAATAATAATAATAATAATTTTAAAATGGTATTTGAATGAATGTGTGAATTAATGTTTGTATATGTTTTTAAAAGTGTTTTAGTATTAAGATGTAAATATAATATTAAGGAATGTTTTTTTCGATGTAAACTTGTAAATATTTTTTCATAGTTTGTGAAAAGTTGTTTAAATATTTGTGAAAAGTTGTGAATATATGTAATGGTTATTTAATTGTTTGTAAATATTTGTGAATTTTTTTAAGGATGATTTTGAAAAAAAATTCAACTTACTACGGTGAAGAAAATAATGTGACTAGTTATTTAATAGTTTGGATTCTTTTGTCACATTTAAAAAATATTTTTTTGGAATTACTGGAGATTAAGTATTTGTGGGTGAGATGTAATGTTTTTATACCAACAAGTATGGAAATGGAAGTCTTCGAGAAATTAATGAACTCTGAAAGTAAAGGAATGAGGGAGACTCTCGAGAAAATCTTGTGAATGAACAATGAAAGTATTGAAATGGTGAGACCAACTAGCCTATTGCTAATGGGTTGGAATAACTTCAGGTAAACTGACTCTTGCCCTGCAGAGCAAGCTTAAGGAATGTCTGATGACAAGTCTCACAAACTGGCATCGACTTTGTCTTATAACAAACCAAAATACTTTAAACCAGTTTCCAAGGAAATACAAAATTATAAATAACTCAATAAAAAAACTTATGACTTTACTACGACTTTGAATCAACACGTTGATGTCTGCTGTGAAGAGATATTATTCTTTAACTATATGCTGAAATGGATGGTATACTGCCTTATTTTTTAAATATTGAAATGAAATATTTCCAACAGCACATTAAAGAGACCTTATGCAATTTGCAAGACTAAGTATATACGTGCTCCTCCTAATCCACATCCACACTTAAGACTTAACACCACATGCTCCACAATCTGCTCAACAGGCTATACCACCTGCTCCACACCTTGCCATATACTCCACACCTTGCTCCACCTTGCTCCACATGCTCCACACCTTGTTCCACCTTGCTCCACCTTGCCCCACAACTTGCTCCATATTCTCCACACCTTGCTCCACCTTACTCCACACCTTGCTCCACCTTGCTCCATGCTAGCACCACATGGCACCACAATCAGCTCAACATCTTGTGCCACCATTGGCTTCGCAATTGGCTCCGCAACTTGAGGAAGTTAGCGTATTCATTCAGTTTTGTAAGACTTTAGGTGGAAGATCGTTGGTCTTGTTTAACCTGAATTTCGTTGTGTGTTTAGAGAGCTGATGAGGGTGAAGTACGTATTTATATTCGTGTTGGGGAAGGGAAGTGGTGATCTGGAGTAATGGTGAGTTGTAATTTTATATTAGCTGGACATTTGTTTAATTAATGATCAGTTAACATTTGTTATGTTTGAAATATATTATATTTCGTTACAATATTAGTATAAATTGCACAATTAAAGTCAGTTTAATGTTATGTGATTAAAGTCTTTTGGACAAAGTAACTTTTTAATGATTCGTACTTATTTCATTTTCTTTGCCGAAATAGTTAATTCCTTTTATGCTATTCGAGGTGTGATTATGATTAGTTTTTACTCAATTCGTACGTTAAAGTTAATAGATTGTCTCTTTTCATTAAAAAATATTTACTTTGCCGAAAAGAAAACATTTCTCCCGTATCTAAATCCTCAGTATGCCTCCAGACCTACTCATTATTAGCATATGTCACCAACCAAAAAAATATATAATGGTCCTTATACCACTCTTACACCAACATTAACTCCTCCATAAACGATTACAACCACTCCTCTGGTCAGTCTGCTCAAGTACGTCACAGAGTACATATCGATCCTGCTTCACCAATAAAATAATGAAAAAAATTATATCAAAGAATTATTAAATAAAAAATTGATATCAAAGCATTATTTTATTAATAGATTAATTGAATTACCAAATTTAATCAACCGATTAATGTGTATAATTAATTAATCAATCAAACAATTACTTAATCTCATTTGCATATCGTAATTTGAAACTTAGGGCACTCTTGCACAAAATGCGACTTAGGCCACTCTTGTGCTAGGTGTCCAAGAAGTGGGTCGTCCCTACTGCTAATGCACTTCACCTTCACAGGTCTCTGCATGTCCAAGTAAGTTGTCTATCGCTGAAAAGCTTACCCAATCTGTCACACAAATATCACATGCAACAAGGATTCTTGGCACAATTAAAGCGCTCACGATGCTGAGCTTGGCAGCTTTTGCTGAAGATCTTTTCACAGATGCGACACTGATGAAGATGTAGTGGTTCAGGCAAAGACTTGAATAGGCCTGTTGGAGATGTAGGTACTGGAGCTAAACAAGCAGGTAACATCAGCATTGGTGTACTAGGTACCTCAGCCGATAAGTTCGATGGCTCCATTGAAGATTTCGTAGGCGTAACAACTGAAGAAGTCGATGGCAGTTATTCCAATCTTAAACGTTGATATTTCACTGGTGGAAGTAGACACTGCTAGTGATGTAGCCATCAAAGCTGAAGAAGTTGATGGTGCTGGTAAAACACGTGTCATCTCACTCGAAGAAGAAATCGATGGTGAGACAGCATTGGCAGGCAATATCCACTCAACTTTAATGTAACTAGCCATTGATTACCTAGCGTTGAAGCTAGACGAGATGATGTATCTTTCATGGCAGCCATTGTAAATATGCCTCTCAGCTGACCTCCCTACTGCTTATAATATAGAAGTATGCAAACCCTATGGCGTTATATTGATTTTGAATCATTCGTATTACATCATTAATATATTCTTCGGCTACCTACCAGCCAATCACCGAGTTGCCACAAATTTGCAGCATGAAGGCACTGGGATGTCACATAGAGGCAGGTAAGCGTGCTTTAGATGTTTATCATTATTATAGATACGAATCGCACAAACAGAGCCCAGTGCTGATTGTGGTGAGTGCAGTATATGCAGTGCACGTAGTGCTGATTGCGGATGTGTGGAGAGAGTGGTACTGATTGTGGTGCGTTCGGAGCCTATTGTGGAGCCGATTGCGGAGCATTCGAAACCTTTTGCAGAAAACGTGGTGCATGTGGAGCTGATAGCAGAGCCGATTGTGGAACGTGCGGAGCATACGGTGCCGATTGTGGAGTATGTGTAGCGGATTGCAGAGTGTGCAGTACTAAGTGTGGTGCTGATTGCGGAGTGTAAATAGCAGATTGTGGAGTGTGCGGAGCTGATTGCAGAGCATGCAGTGTTAAGTACAATGCTGATTGTGTTGTATGCAGTGCTAACTGTTTTGCATGCTGTGCTAAGTGTGGTGTGTGCAGTTCTAATTGTGTTATGCTAAGTGAGGTGGGTCTAGGTCGCAAGTTAAAATAAATTCCCAGTATTTAAAATAAAACTATATTGTCCTGCCACCAAGGCTGAAAGGTGGACGTTTTATTTCATAACCTCTCCTTAAAAAGTATATATCCAGGTCTCTCTGTATATTTAATCACTTCCTGGGTAAACTATAATTGCACTTTGCACTAAAAGTGCCTAGAACTATAGCTGGTTCCCACCGTGCTTCGCCATTGGTCGATGCACAACTTGGAGTTTGTACTGAACAATGTGGCACCATGGCAGACCCCCGCCATGCTTCCGAATTGGTCGTTGCGCGACTTGGACTTTGTACAGATTGTTTGCAGAGGGATTCAAGGAAAATAGTTCCAAAAATATGATATAAGCTTGAAACATACCTGCTTCATTCCATTCTAATTTGTGAATTTACTGTCTTTGATTCCGAGTGCTTCTTCTCTCCTGTCATCTTGAGTCTCTCAACAAGTTCACGTAGGTCTAATACGGGGAATAGAAAGCCAGTATTCACTGCATCTTCTGCTTTATTTGTGTCGCTCATTGGAGTAAATGTGTCGGAGGGGTGTGTCACTGCATCGAGAGAATCACCATCATCATCTTCAACTTGATCACTGTCTTCATGTATATTTTTGTATTCGCTGTCTTCATGATCGTTTTAAATTACTGTTTTATCATCAAATATTATATTTGCTTTTATTTGTGGCAGTAGTTGTATGCTCATCAATATTTAGAGCCGGGGACCGTTTATTTTGAAGTTCGTCGACTTTGTGCAAACATCTTGCAAGTATACAGTTTGTGCAAACCGAATCTACTGCACTCATTCTGTCTTTAGCATGTAAGCTGGAGTGTGAACCTGAATGGTCATGTGAAGCGCCTCTTCTAGACTCTCCTAGCCCAAGGGAACCCACTACATCCTTGTGGTACCACTGGGTAACCTTCGTATAGAGGTTAGCAAAAGTGGGAAACTCCTGGGTGTTCCCTATACCATGTTTACTAAAAGGGGTAACTGTCACCTATGATAAGCTTGAATCATGAGCAGTCATGATAGTGGTTTATGGTGGTGGGCCGGTTGTCAACTTTACAGTCAGAGGGGCCCAAAAGCTGAGTTTTAATGTGAAGAAATTCAAGCAATGGAAATAGACCATCTTCAGGTAGGGGTTTTAGCCTGCCGAGGTGGAGAATCCTTGAGAAAAGGAAGGAGGAGCACAGGCTGACTTAGCTTTCCCCGTAGAGGTTTCCTTAGCTAGAGGGGGTGGGAGGAGCAATCCTGAAGAAAGGGGCTGTTTCCCTGAACTAAGCTCACTCCCTCTGGCACCCGGAGGTCAGATTGAGGAAGGACTCGTGCTGGCAGTGGGGAGTACCTGGGCTATATGCCCAGGTATCCGTGATGGTAGTAGATGGATCTCTCGAACACAGGAGAAACGCAGGCCAGGTGACAGGTGGCCAACACTGAGAATGTTCTGAGGGGTGAAAGGGGGCGTGGGATGCCGAGGACCTTGGTTCAAGGGGAAATGCACTCCTGGAAGCCCCAACATGATAATCCAAAAATCCCGGGATGGCCCAAGGTTGAGAGTGTTCTAAAATATTATATTATATGTCTTTGGCATTAACTCACAATCACCTGTCGAATCTGTACCCATCAATGCAGCAAGAGGTATTGAGAGCAACACTTGCTGACTCCCAGTAAGCCAATCATTGCAGTTCTTCGTATGTTCTTTCAATGTACCGCCTTGCACAAACTGCATGGGAACAATGTTTTAATGCTTCATCGCTCGAAAAGGGCTCTTTGTACAGGCTGTTCTCTCATTCCGATGTACATTTTGACCATAAGTGCAAAACTCGATCGCATAATCTGCACTGGCATCAACCAGTTAGCGATGATGCAGGTCGAGGCTCCATGATCGTTGAGGTCAAAGGTGGACCTACAATTATATTAAAATAATATGTGTATATAAGATTGAAATATACATAATTATGTATAGCATAAATTTTATACCTGTGTGTTTTCTTCAGGAGCGAACCTTGAATTTAAAAGTTGAGACACAACACAAGGAGGGTATAATGGATGGGGGAAAGAAAGGAGGAGGATACCAAGCGTTCATAGAGGACAGATCGTGGCGCTGAAGTCTTGTGGTAGTTAAGCAAACAAAAAGGCAATGGTGCCACCGCAGCGGTGCAACATTTACTTATGAAACCATTATTCTTGCATTTTCTTTTAGAGAGAGTGATAAAAAAAGCAAGGGTTCAAAAGTTAAAAATGGTCATTACTCATTTCAGTACAATCATTATTAATTATTCTCTCTATACATGTTGATATCACTTCTTTATGGAATTGGAGTAACATTTATATAATATAGCTTGTTCTTACTTAAAATTTGATTTACCGTATTAAACAACTACTATTAATGTTTATGGAAACCAAGGATGAGAAACCTGAACA
Source organism: Dryococelus australis (assembly GCA_029891345.1). Lineage (NCBI taxonomy): Eukaryota > Metazoa > Arthropoda > Insecta > Phasmatodea > Phasmatidae > Dryococelus > Dryococelus australis. Next base: position 273,988,544 of record CM056994.1, on the reverse strand, counting down.
TATCGATTTATGACGATGAAGGACGAAACGAAGAATATTTCGCATTATTTTTACGTAAAAAAATTTGGACGACTGGTTAACTCGCATATTACTTCGCATGGGTACAAAGTTCATGTCTGCGAATGGTGTTTTAAGCATTATACCTATTACCCACGGAAATCAGGACTCGCTGGGGAGCAGTGCCTTGCAATACACAAAACAAAGTGTAAAAGAAAAATTTTGAATTAGCACCATCTATACTTTAATAACATAAACAAATATGGTTGTCACCTGATTGCTAAATAGACAACTTGCCTGGTGGCGATATCGATTTTTAATCGGCCTACACTAGCGCCACTTAAATGATGTAAAAGTAAACATATGAAATCCAATATGGCGTCCTCCGACACTTAGAAACAAATGACAAATGAAAAAGCTAAGATGGTTGCATACAATGGAATGAGTCATGGTGAGGGGGTAGGTAGGGGAATGTTAAGACATCGTGAATGATTGGAGGGGAATCAGTCGTCTGCTGGACATGGTGCTGGGGGGATGTCCGGAAATTTAAGTTTTTTACAAATAATTTTACATTATTGTTTAATACATTTTTAAATAATATAATGTTTAAATAATATTTTTCAAATTATTTTAAATAATTTTTATAAACATTTTTGGGACTTCTTGGGGGTTTCAAGCTCAAGGTCACAGGCATCCAACATGGCTGATAAGATCACGGAAATTACAGAGCATGAACAGCTCTACCGCTCCACCACCCCCAGCCCTTAACTCAAGTCGGCCAAATCATTATACTCACAGTATTATGTGGTTACAGTTCAGCTTGCAGAACTGTTTATAGCTCCGGCCAAGTAAAGACATCCTGCCAAATTGTATGTGAGTACATACTTCATGTATTATGTTTTTCTGTCGCCGATGACGGTGTGAAATGTTTCGTGATATGCATGTCATCTACACTAATACAATAAAGAGGTAAAGTTTGTGGGTTTGTTAGAGGCAATCTCTGGAACTACTTATCCGATTTTAAAAATTATTTCACTGGTAAGTAGCCTGGCGCGTCTGGATGAACATAGTTTATAATTCATGACATGCTTATGACGCCAGGGGCAATTTTAAATACAACCAATTTAAATAAACAGAAAACCATTAAATTACTATTTCTGCATGTACATTCCTACTCGAAACTATAGATTTATGAAACAAAATGTTCAAATCAATTAATTAAAAATAATGTTAAAATTATTATTTTTTACTTTAACTTACAATTACGGCGAAATAATTAACTGTAGCCTACCTAATTTTTTGTAGAGAATTTAATTAGCTACTATATCATATGGTTGCCATATTTGTATTAGTTTAGCGAGAATTTTTAATTTTTTTACACTTTATTTTAAGTATAAATTTGAAAGTTTGTGACAAAAAATATATTTCCAAAATAATAAATCGATGCCCAGCGAATGGTTTTGTTAATGATTTTGTGGTTGTTTTGTAAACAAGAGATATTTTATTGTTCGATTGACCATTAGCTTAACAATGAACTGTTATTAAGACATACTAAATAATATTGGATATCATTATTTTGAAAATGCTAACTGAAAAAGGTATATATATATATATATATATATATATATATATATATATATATATATATATATATATATATATATATAAATTTTTCGAGATTATAAATTAATTATTTTACTTTTTATTTGATAGTTTACCATAGATAATACCAATGTTCATTTAATTAAATAACCAATTTAAGAAGATAGTTACCACTAACAGTATCTTTGGAGCAAAATTCACTATATTCCACACGTAAAAGTTGACCTCTTGGCAAACTGTTACAAGATGCATCATTAATTATGTGGGATGAATGTACTACGAGCCATAGAGCTCATGTTGAAGCGTAAACCGGACGCTCCATGATCTCAGAAACTCAAATGTACTCATGGGTAGTGTCACTTTTGTTTTGCTGGTGATTTTCGCTAAACACTTCCTGTCATAACAAAAGAACACGTGCAGACGTTGTCTAAAATCATCTCCGTTATGGAGTTCAGTTCAAACACTTAATTTGCGCACTAACATGAGAGCTTATTTAAGCGAAAATAATGATAACGGTTTCCACAACAATTCCTCAAGCTTGGAGAAGGAAAATCCCCTTTCCCAAACGTAAATGGTGGTAGCGCTGAAATTGAACTTGATGCTGGGTTGGGTCGCATAGTCCATAAATTAAAATATATTATAAAGGCAATATATCCCGATCTAGGAAATTTATTGTAAAGAAACAATCATTGGCTCTGTTCAAGGGCAATAGTAACTCCCAGAAACGATACAGTTACTGAAATAAATACAATTATCTTACAAGTAGTTCCCGACCAAATTAAACATTACAAATCCATTGATACCGTCACCAACATTGAAGAATTGAAGACCCTCAAGAATTTTTAAATTCATTAAATCCTTCTGGTCTGTTACCACGCGGCCTCAAATTAATGAACGGCATCCAAATAATGCTATTACGCAATTTAAATCCACATACTATGTGCAATGGCACGAGACTATTGATAAAAGATTTGCGGAACATCATCATCATCGAAGCAATAATATTAACTGGACCTGCCGCCGGACAGCTAGAGCATATTCCACGTATCCCTATGATCCCAACGGATCTACCTGTTCCTTTCAAGTGGTTGAAGTTTCAGGTGAAGGTATCATTTGCTCTTACAATAAACAAGTCCCAGGGACAAATTTCCACATTTCTGGGAATATATTAGAGAGAGGATTATCTAGAGTCTGAACTCCAGAAAACCAATGTATTTTGCTAACAGAAAATAATAAAACGATAAACATAGTATACAGAGAAGCTCTAACAAGTTAACGTTAATTTAATAAAATCTATGAAAAAAAAAAACGAACTAATCGCAGGCGGTAGCTATTTTTAATAATATGTTAAAATTAATTTTCTTACTATAAGTTGTAATTACAGAGACCTTTTTTTTATTCGCTTTTAAAATGTAAATTTGAATTTTGTAATAAAAATATTATAATAATACCTAGCAATACTATTATTAATTATGTACATAACATAATAAATAGATGTCCAGCGAAGCAGACAAGGGTACTGCTAGTCTGATAATATATTCTGTTTCAACAAAGTAAGTCTCGCCGTTTCATCGACAGCGAGGTCATTAGAGACAGAACAAGTAACTCAGTGAAGCAGGGGCAGGGAAGGAATCGGCATTCACCTGGAGTGATGTTGGGAAACCATGGAAAACAGAAGTAAGGATGGCCGGGCCAGGATTTGAACCCAGTTCACTCAAAGGCAAGTCCGAAGGTTTAACATTGCGCAATTTTGCTCGGTTATTACATCAAGAATTCGTAAACTGTTTTTATAACCAATTATATGAGTACTGAAATATAATCTGAGCGCGTATTGGCGCCTGTGGTACAATGTAGCATGAAATTTATTTCCTGAACATAAACTTACAATATGTTCTACATGCTACATGACTAACTCAATCAGACATACTAATCACCTTTTCGTTTGGCGTCAAAATCAACGCGCCAGCGCATCAGAGTCGTGAGTATACTCGTACTGTTTGGAAAGTTTTGTTCACGCCCAACAATTGTTGCCAGTCACCCCCTCCCCCCACCCAAAACTTGGGGCTTGCGCATGTGCGGCGCCAACTCAAAGTTAAGCTCGCATCATAGTCGTATACCTGATTGAACGATACTACATTTACTTCAATCGTGTTGTTATTCACGAAGTTGTAATATCGGAATTTCCACTCTTCAAAAGCTGCAGTGCCTTTTCCGACCTGGTAACCCATATGTAGGCCTGATCTGAAAGACGTATTCACATCAGAACTCTAACTTTACATCCAGTGAATGTTTTTGTGAATTATCTACAACCATCCTAGTAGAATGATTTAGTTCCTTCGGGGGCATCGGGACCTGGGATAGGAACCGGGGTCGGCCGGCCCGCCATGTTGAAATTCCCTAAAAATTTCCCTTTTTCCTCGAAATTTCCCATTTTTCTCAGAGTAGGGGAGGAGGATTAGTGACATCGAAGAGAAGGATTTGTTACTCTGAGTCAGGAGAGCAGGACTCCGGAGAGGAGGATTTGTGACTCCTAGTCAGGAGAGCAGGACTGAGGACTCAGGACCCTTGACCCTTAACCTATGACCTTTGAGCCCAAAAATTTAACAAAAAAACGATATTAAAATTAACCAAAATTACCAAGATATTTTTTTTTTTAATCCAAAAATAATCTAAAAAATTTATTACTAAAAATTATTAACAATTCTTTAAAAACGGTTCAAATTGATTGTTTCATAATCCCAGTCCCCCGACGGCCATTCTCCCTAACAATTTAAATTTTTTCCCTAAGAATCTCCCTTTTCCCCTTAAAACTTCCTTTTTTTACTTTAAAATTTATTTTTTCCCCAGAGCAGGAGACGAGGATTCGTAACTCCGGAGAGGAGGATTCGTGACTCCGAGCCAGAGCAAGCAGACTGGTGGAGACCAGTGTACATGTCCATGTTGGCCATTTGTGTTTTATAGTCATAGGGTACGCAAAATCAATACAAGGAATCCAGGATAGGAGTCAGACCTAAACATCAGTCATCTTGATTCTGTCAGCCATATTGTCCACCATATTCAATGCAGGCGACCTTGACCCCAAGACCTTGAATTACCTTGATAACAAAAACTCGAGGCAGGCTTTAGATGCTTATTATTATTATATTTACGAAACACACAAACAGAGCCTGGTGCTGATTAGGGTGAGTGCACTGCATGTGGTTCATTCAGTGCTAAGTGCGAAGCACGCATTGCTGATTTCTGTGCATGTGGAGCCGATTGCAGAGCATGCGGAGCCAATTGCGGGTTATGCGGAGCTTATTGCGGAACTGATTGTGAAGCATGCAATGCTAAGTACGGTGCTGATTGCGAAGTGTGCGGAGACATTCGCGGTGCATGCGGATCTGATAGCAGAGTGTGCGGAGCATGAAGAGCAGATTGTGGAGCCGATTGAGGAACATGCAGAGCTGATTGCGGAGTGTGCTGAGTTGATTGCAGAGTGTGCAGTGCTGAGTGTGGTGCTGAGTGTGGTGCTGATTGCGGTGCATGCGGTACTAACTGCGGTGCATGTAGTGCTAAGTGCAGTGCTTAGTGCAGTGTGTGCCGTGCTAATTGTGTGGTTCTTAGTGGGGTACATGTAGGTTGCAAGTTAAAATATATTTTCCCTGTTTAAAAATAAAATTTTAAAGTCTTGCCTCCAAAGCTGAAAGGTGGATATCTTATTCAATAAGCTCGTTTTAAAAAGTATATTTACAGGTCCCTCGTTATATTTAATGACTTCCTGGGTAATCTGTTTTTGCACTTTCCACTAAAAGAGCCTAGAACGACAGCTGGCTCCCTCTGTGCTTTGCTATTGGTCGATGCAGAACTTGAACTTTGTACTGAACAATGCAGCACCATGGCAGGCGCCCACTATGCTCCCTAATTGGTCGCTGCGCGACTTGGACTTTGTACAGATTGTCCGCGAAGAGATACAATGAAAATAGTTCCAAAAATCTGATATGAGCTAGAAATGCAACTGCTTCGTTCCATTCTATCTTGTGAATTTGCTGTGTATGATTCCGAGTGCTTCTCCTCTACTGTCATCTCGAGTCTATCAACAAATTTACTCGATCCTTCGTTAAATAGGTAGCCAGTATTGCCAGTGTGTTCTGCCTTCTTCGTGTCGCTCATTGCAGCAAATGTGTCGGAGGGGTGTGTTAATTCATCAAGAAAATCGCCATCATCGTCTTCAACATTATCACTGTCTTGCGTGCGATGTCCTCTGGTATAATTTTCTAGACTTATTTATGCTTTGCATGAGACGGAGGAATATCCTGGAATTAGAACTTTGACAGGGATTCAGAAAAGTTGGCAAAAATTGTGAATGGACTACAGACTATATTCCGTTAACTGAGCATGTTTGACATCTATGTTCTGTCTATTTTGTATCCTTCTCCCACACATAAGTTACAGAATCGTAATCTAACACAATACTCTGTATTTAAATTAGCTATAGAAGGAGGGGTGACATAACCTCAAAAATTATAGATACTACTTCGCATTACTGAAGTAATAAAGTCAAATACATTTTGCAGTTAATTTAAATAAAAAGTGCGCAATTCTTTCTTTGACACACGAATAAATACGACTGAATTAAACATTATGTAATTCTTGCTTTGAATTTGACAAACAAGTGGTAAAAAAGTACACAATTCTTAAATCTCTATGGTACACAAATAAATCGATAGTAAAATACTTAACATAGAATCTTCAACTAGTGATGTTTAAAAAATATCGAACATAAATAGTCAGATGTGTGTGTGTGTGTGTGTGTGTGTGTGTGTGTTTTATATATATATATATATATATATATATATATATATATATATATATATATATATATATATACACATATATATGCTAATTTTAAATGTGACATTCGCTGTAGCTGAAATTTCGAGGGCAGGTTTTTAGAACATTTTAAAAAGACACGTTCACTTCCAGTGTCACCACATTACAAACTGCAATTCGAACCCAATTATGGCCCTTTCCTCCCGCCGGGCTGAGGAAGGAATGTGTATGTACACACACACACACACACGCACGTCATGGCGACCTTGCAGCAGGCAATGTCAGCCGGTACCTTTCTCGGTTGCCGGCCCACGTGCCCTACAAGCCCCTCACAACTGGTCACCAATCCAGTACCGCTTTCTCCTACATACAATACACTAACAGCACATTGGTGAAAACATCTGTACAAGCTTCTGTATTTAACTTCTTTTTTTTTTTAATACTGGCGCTTTTCACCACAATCGTTTCAATCGTTGAGTTCAAAGTGCCGGGATTTGATGTGGATCCTGTATTGCAACATTTTCCTCAACTAGAGACCTTCATCCCACCTCAGCATCGTACGATTCACTTCCTCGCCTTTTCATAGGAATTCTTGTCCTACTCGGTGGAAAATCGTGACTATTAAGAGCAAAGTACTTAGTTTTTATCTGCGGTGACCTATTTAGTGGCAAGTCGCCAGTGCCAGTTTTAAGAAAGCAGAAGTGTTATAGTTGTATCAATGACTATTGCATTGATGATGTCTACCATGTGCGCAAGCACCATCATCTCAACCTCAGAAAGGGATAAAGCAAACAAATATCACCCCAGTTATTCCTGTTTTCACGTCAAAAAAATACTAATATTTGTCTGTTGCCATCTTTTTATTAATCAAATGTGCGATATTTTTAAACATTATGCCATTCAAAATAATATCAGGAGGTTACAAAAATATCACACCCAGGGTGCCGGCACAGTGATCAATATGAAAATATAACGTTATGAACATAAAATTAAAAACCTGACTCGCGCAGCCCTTCGTAAAATGTAAGATCGCTAGAGGACTTCGTTTAACTTCGATTACTGAAAAATTCTTCCTATAAATAGGCACTCATTCATGCTTAAACAGTGTCAGCTCGAAACATGTAGAAACCGATTTCTCCTTTTATCATAAGCTGATGGAAAACAGTTTCAAAGTAATGCATACATTCGTATAAACGTGCATTTCTAGTAGAAATTTTAGGAGCTTAAAGAAAATTGTCTTAATGTTTCAAATCTTGCCCGCGCCCCCTCTTCTTCTCACCATCTGACTACCAGCAGGAGGGTAAATAGCACTCTGCCCCCTCTTCGGCTCCCCTGCCCCTTTTTATCAACTTTGCTGCGATAAGGTCTACAGCTGCCAGGTTTTTTTTGTGATGTTTCGTCAGTGGACCGTCTCCGTCACTTCAAAAGTGTTCAAGAGGTTGAATTAATTTTCTACGTTTTTAGCATGCAACTTAATTTTTCGTCGTGATATTAAATAACACTCTTTGAAAAAAGTATGACAATGGAAGAAAATTACTTTTCAGAAAGTGATGAAACAAGTTATAGGAATTCTCATCTGCTCGTCTTTTCCATACAAATCTAAAGACGGTACAAAAGTAGCCAATGTGTTCGACTACAGCTTAAAAAATAGATTAAAGTTTTTTTAAGCGTAAATTATATATATTAATTTTAACTTAAAATCACGATTAGTGAAATTTCAGTAAACCACACGTCGCACAGTTGGCACGTGAGTTGTGTAGGAAACAGAAAATATCGCATATATTAAATTTTTCGACGCCGGCCAAATACGAATGGTTTGCCTTCTTCGAGCAAGGTGGTGCTAGAGTACTTTGAAGTTTACTTCCACGCAGTTAGTGAGCCATTCAGAGCTGAACTACGAACGCGGCTCTCGGACGCGAAACCGAACACATTTGAGTGTTATTAATGCCATTAGTACTTTCGGCATAATATCATTTGTGTAAACGTCTTGTACAAAAGGGTTCATATTTACTTTCAAAGCTAATCACACTGCATTTTCAGAACGCTACCCTTTATTAGGGTTTCAAGTAGATGCTTTACGTACATACCGACTCTCTCTTATCCAAGTGGGCTGTCATTCATGAGGCTCGAATTTACCCAAATACGATAACATCAATTACTATTGAAGATTTGAAGATGATTGTGTTGTGATACTGCTTAGAGGAGTAAACTTTTCTGAGACTTAAAGATTGCTTCACGCAGGGAAGTTACTTAACAGAATTGATTTACTGATAGATATTAATATCTCAAAGTAAAATCTTGTGAAGAGTACCGTTGTAAAAAGTCGGCCTGCAGCTCAAAACAGCATACTTTTGTGGGGGTAAGTTCAAAACTATAATCCTTTTTTTTTTTAATTTGAATGCCGAGCGTTCTCATGTTGCGGAACAATTTGCAATACCATTACGTGGGACGTTACAAATCACGCCTTCACAGTGACCTATTTAATAGGATGGATCCACTCCGAAATAAATCCCAACTGTTCCAGATTGTAATAAACCTTCTTGCGAATATTATGTAATGTTAACATGAGCTTAAGAAATATTAACTTTCGACGAATGGGGTTCGCCATTTACGCCTGATCATCAAGGCCTAGTACAGGTAAGTTACACAGGAATGAAATGGCGTGGCAGTTGGTTCGATGTGAGCGTAGCACATTCGTTGATTGGTTGTGCGAGGCCCTGGGAACGGTCCTTGTGTGTGATTGGCTACGACGTGCTGAGAAAAGTTCCATTTTGGCTAGGTAGCTGACTGGGAACTACGTTATTAGTAGAAATAAGTGTTTTTCGCGAAAATATTTCAAGATTAGTTGTACTTCAAAACACGTTTGTTCATATGAACTTTCGTGGTTGGATAAATTTAAATTTCACGTGCCTCGAGTGTCTGTCCGCGAATCATAGAAGTTCAGTATCAGAGTAGCATGGCCATAAATATTTTCGCGAAAAACACCTGTCCCTAGTTATCAGGCGTTGTTTTGCTATCCGATATTGTTGCTGGCCAATGACAGCATTTTGCTGACGTGTGTGGTCGGAGTTCGCGAGATAAGTGGCAGTTTCACCTGTGCATTCTGAAGCTCATGTACCACAATGGAAGATTCCATGCAAGCTTGCATGGCCGCTTGGAAGGTTCTATGGAAGATCTGGCCATCTGCTGGCCGTTTTCATAGACGTTTTCGTTATTGGATGTTTGCCATTTTGGTTAGGAGGGCCCTACAAGGTTGGAATTTCAGCCAATCAGGCGGTGGAGTGTGGTAATAAGGATCATTGTATTTTTTTTTTTTTTTTTTTAGAAACAGCGATAGGACCATTAAACACGTATAATAGTAAATAAAAAAACCACGAGAATGTTTACTATTGCTAAACAGCATTGTGTGAAAATTATGGTAAATATTTGTGTTTATTTAACACAAAAATTCTAGTTATCGTGACAAAACGATTAGGCTGTGCGCATAAATGGATAATGCTTAGGGCTCCCTGTTTTTCGTAAAAAAATTTATGCGGAGCCTAGACCTCGCGCATACTTGCAGTCTTCATTTCACTATTGGTAGGCTTACCATACGTCCGGGATTAGCCCGGGCAGTCCGGGATTCAAACATGTATCCGGGAAAGTATCCGGGATTAACGAATGTCCGGGATTCTCGGATAGGTGAATGAAAGACCGGACGGCCGGGGAATTTCGCTCTGTTTTGATTTGACGGTTGGCAATATTGCATGCAGCGTTGCTCAGCCAGACCGTCAAAATAAAGCAGAAGACAGTCAGACAGTCAACATTGGCAAGCGCTCGTTGACAAGCCGTTGTTTACTTCGTTCTTTTTAAGATTAAATCTTTAGTTGCGTCTATTACGTGGTGAGTTGTCAGTTAGTTGCTGGAAATGGGTCCGAAATGATTAATAACTATACAAAAAAAAACATTTTTTGTTATTTACTAAAAAACAACCCCTTGAAAAAAATGTCCGGCGATTGGAGTCCAGAAATTATGGTAAGCCTAACTATTGGCAACTTGTCTTTGTGTGAAGACTATCTGTTACATGAGGGAGCCAGTCAGAGTTAAGTTTCTCCGATACTCACCGTTCGTGTTTCGCGGGCAGAGAGATAAGACGCGTACATTCAAATTATCCAATCACGGAAGTGGTTCTGAACTACAGTGCGTTGGAGAACAACTTGTCCTGAAATCTTTTCGCGAAAAACAAGTGCCCCTAATAATGCTGAAATCGCGAGCGAAGACTGTTCATAAACCACAGTTGCAGAATTAAAATGATTGAAAATGCGCTCGCCTTTATTAATGCTGCAGCAAGTATCTTGTGACAGGTAGTTACATAAAAACCTCCGTGCCTGCTTGCAATCAGGCTATGCTAGCAGGTCTCGTAGGAGCTTCCGCCCGAGCTTGTATGAGAAAAACTATCTTGGAACACGCGCATTCTTTACTGCGTGGCCCTGTAGAACAGAGCGAGTGCAAGAGCAGGCGAGGAGGCCGAGCACGTACCAGCTCGAGTGCAACCCGTAATTTGCGAGCGCCGATCAAGTTTTGCGGAGCCGCTTTTATCAGAACTCGTCTCCTTTTAGCCCAGCGTGACCATGGCGACTAAAATACAGACGTCCTATCAGCTGACGGTTCTTGTTCGTCCGAAGTGACTTGGGCAGACGCAAACCTGTTTATAGTTGGCAATCAAACAATTTTTGCCTGGGGTGTTATGATTGTGAACATCATTTTTACTTTCGCGTGGGCTGTCATTACAATATTTCTGAAATCAGTGCATTCTACTTTGAATACAAATTCCTAATAATTTTCGGCTGTACTGTTTCAACCTGGAAAATATTTGCAAACTGTGAGTTTTATCGACAACAGGGCAGTTATCAGAATAAATATATATCATTTTATCATATTTAATTTATTGCAAATGTTCAGTAATGTGTTCTGCTGGGGTACGCATCAAGTTATATGCGGCCTAAAAATGTAGAAGTATTAATTTATTTAAATGATAAGTATTATGTTTTAAATAATGTTGGCAGTTTTTCTCACAGGGAAGACGTATCCAATACGATTTGAAGACATGTACGAATGCCAAACAAGTAAGTTCGGAGTATTGAAACAATTACGTTTCAGGGAGCTGTATTATTTCATACCTCCTTGAGCGTGAACGAACGTGTCTGGGCATGTTCTGGCACATATGTTGGCGTCAAACGTTGTGAGGGCTGGACCCCCTAGTCCTAGTTCCCCTCCCACTCCCCTCGACATCCGTTGGGTTAGGCCTGTCGCGTCCCTCCCTTCGACCGCAAAGTGTACTGTTGAACGACTTACTACGCATCCTGCAAACATTCCAGTGACCACTTCAAACAGAAGAGTTTGAAAAGTACATCAACGCTCCTATCGCTGACATTTTTGTTTTGTAGCATAGTTTGTTGCGCGCCAGCGTACGGTACTAGATGTTCTGGGTTTAAGTCCCGCGCAAAGCGTGGATGTATTAATTTTTTCAGCTACACATCTTTAAAAATTGTATTGACATGAATACGAAATTATTACAAAGGTGAGTGCGGATAACATTAATATCATAGTCAGTACTAGAAATGAATAAGTCATATTTTTGTTCAGTTTGGCAAAATATTTTATCTAGTATCAAGTGCTGCCAACAAAAAGCAATCTGACATAAATAAAGTAGTTTCACCGTAATTGCATGATTTTATTTAAACTGCGTATTAAGATTAAAAACCAGTAAGCGAGATAATTAGGCGAAAATATGGTTTGCAGGTGTTGATACAATCAATAGATATGTCGTTACGAAGTTAGTTAACTTATTTGTTCGCCATAGTTAGTAGAATATTCCCGAAAGCGGAATTAAAAATAGTCTACATATACTTAAGATGTTTAAGTTTCCAAAACCTAACTGAGTTAAAATTTTCAAGCAATCTTATTGTATGTAATTTGTTTATTTATTTTTATTTTTTACTGGTGCAGTTAAGTAAATGTTTGCCTTTTCTACCACTGAAGTACAGCAAATATGCAAACATTTCAATACACAAATACAAAAACCGTTGTAATTCTATCTTAAATATTTGTACAAGCTAATTGGTAATGTGAACTGATTGATTATAAAGTATTATATATGAAACACAATGAATAATTGATTGATCGATACGTTTGGACAAGTCTTAGTATAAGAGGTCTTCAGAACCAATGTGGCGTGGATGAATTGAGACGGACGTGGGGCAGAACCTGAACGCAAAGTTGGGGGAAACAGGAGACCCTCGAGATAATCCACTAACCACGATTGCCACATGCAAAAATCCCGGTTTACATAGCCAGGAACCGAACCCGGATCGCAGTGGTGGCAGCGAACGCTCTGACACTGCCTCAACCGCGGCCCTCGACATGCTCTCATAACATTTGTGAACTAATACTTTTTTCAATAAGCAGCTTCCAAAATTCAAACCAATAAAAATAATTTAATAACATAAATAATTTACAACACTAATTTATAAGTGTTATACTGGAAATCTTGAAAATTACTCATCATAGACTGAATAGACAAAGGACAATGAATTAAAATAAAGAAATCATTAGGCTCCAAAATTCGAAATTTAAAAAGTGCAGTGACATAATCAGTTAACAACTACCAAAGTAATTAATAATTGAACACAGTTTGATAGTATACTTTTATGATATGATAATAATACATAACAATAAACGACCCAAGATAATGACGTGACAAATAAGCATAATAAGTATTTAGAATTAAAACTATTAATTGGTCAAATGACACCATGTAACATTCATGATTCCAGTTTGCTAGAGCAAAAAAGGATCTATGTAATAGTATAAGTAGAAATAAAAGAAATATAATGTAAGTAATAGTATAAGGAAAATAAAATTAAAATAATGTATGTAATAGTATAAGTACAAATAAAAGTGGATAGCAATTTTACAAACTGATAACACATACTACGTATATGTCTAAACATAGCATTGTTAACAATGTTTATTAACTGTTGTCGAGGAAGCTTAGGGAAAAGTAAAACTATTCCTAGCTCACTAACTAAAAAGTGATTAAGCAAAACAAATTAATGATACTGTAGAGTACACGTATCAATAAAATAGAATCTGATCTCAATATTTACAATGGCTGAGCTAAGCAAGAGCTGTCACTATCACATTCACTGAAAATTTCTTGCTCACTGCAGCTGCTATGATGTGAATTTTTTTCGCTTTCATCATCTGTGTCATCGCTGTCACTGTCCAGTTTGATTAAGAATTAATCTACTGCTAACTCCATGAGGCAGTAGTTCTTCCAGTACTATTCTTCAATTCCTTCGACGTGTCTGCAATATCCCACCTAGTCTTCCTTTGTTACTGCTTCTACGGCTTCTGTTGTTAGCATCTGTAAGAATTGCAGTGATATATCTCCAGTTGTGTTGTGAGCTCTGGTATGACGTTTAATCTTAGCTCAGGCTGGTTCCCTGGCATTGAAATTGCACATATAAGTGGGCAATCTAGGTATAGTATGGCCATGTTGCTGAAATAACCGGTCATCAGCGAATATGTTCTCTCTTGGTCTATGATTTTCAAGCAATTCAATGAGAGTAGCTTTTCTTATTGTTTTGTCGCAAGATACCCCTTTTCCTTGTAGCCACGCTACTGCGCCAAATTTACAATTTTTAAACAAAATCTGTTGAATGGTTTGTTTGACTGAAAATAATACTTACATATTACTGAAAAGTCATGGATGACTATTTACTATTTACTACAGTTCAGTCAAGAAAATAAAGTGACTAAAAATTTACACAAATTCGTCACATTGCAGATGGAATAAGGGCTCCGACTGGCTGGCGCATGAAGAGTATTAGAATGGTTTGGTACAAAATACATGATTCCAAAACAATTGGCTATTTTGTAATGGCGTTCAAATACCATGCTTTAATTCAAAATCAAAGAATTATTTTTTTAAATGTAAGAATGGCTAAAACGGGTGCTTTCAGAAACAGTTTCTGCCGCAGATTTTTTATACGAAAACTTAAGAGTTGTCTTGAGAAACATATCGTACTTCCTTCTTATTAGTGTGCCTTTAAAATATAATTAGGTTCACTGCTGAAAGTCATGTGTAGGCGAGTCGCTAGCTGAGAGACAGCATGCAAGTTGAGCACCTTGTGGGTGTCGGAACCCTTAACAGAAGATACGGTGAACAGTGTAAGCATTGTATTCTTGCCTTCGCTTTCCTGGAGTTGTTTGAGGCTCGCCAGGTCTCTCTCTCTGCTTTGTTTGCGAATTCTCTCGATAGACGCTGTACTTACTACCATGTACTTTGCAGCTCTCTCTGTAGCTTTGTTGATAGGAACCAATAAATATTTATTCCTTGCCACTTAATCATAAGCTTCTAAAACACTCCTGATGACTTCTCTTTCCTTGCTGTGTATAACTTGTTTATACCTCTTGGGCAGCGTCACTACTGCGAGGAACGAGGGCTAATGTGTTTTGTTAGACAGGTAGCACGGCGCGGAGGTGTGGCCACTTTCTTCCTAATACCTAACCCCCCTTGACATGGATCTCCCTCATCCCTTCGCAACGAGCCGACACGTATCTTGGTGACCAGTACTTGACTTACATTTGTGGGATCGTGGATTCGATCCTAACAAACTTTTGCGAGGAGGAGGGGGGTGGGGAAAGAGATTTTTCCTTAATTTTATTTATCATGCGTCTTTCCCATTTTCCTTCCATACGAACGTTGATACGGTTACTTAATGTGTGTCTTTGCTAATCCTCTTCATATCATCAATTGTTGCGTCCAAAGTAAATCCTCCGTTTTCAGCTGAGAAAAGAAACAGTCCCAATTTTTAAGCTGGATTTTTAATTGCATTTTAAACTTGTACTAGTACATAACCTGCACGAATATTTTTGGTATCATCAGTAACATGCTTTTGTAAGAGTTAAAGCTGTTACAATTCGCCTTCCAGTGCCATTTTAGTATTCACTCATCACCATAACATTTTGCTTTTGTTGGCTCTTAGTTAGGTTACTGACTTATGTCAAACCATCGCATTCGGTCACATTAGTTAAATATAATACTGGCCATTAAAACTGCAACACCAAGAAGGATGCACCTGAAGAACCACACACTGAGCGGGTGAATGTGTAGAGCAGGGTCGGGCGCAGCACGTGCACCAATGACAACATGGATAAACAGTATATATGTGTAGGTCGGACAGAGGAAACAACCGGCAATTCGCAAGCGCGGCGACTTCCAGTTGCGGTCTCGTCGGAGAAGGACGTGTATACAGAGAGCTCCGAGGAGAAGAGCTGCCTTTAGCACTTATTAGTGCTATAGCTAGAACTAGTGATATTTCGCGAAAAAATATGAGTACACGATAGACTGCAATACTATAGACACCCAACAGCAGTTTGTCTATTGCCATTGGTTACTGTCTGCTTGAGAAGGCGTTTACATATTTTACCGGACCACTCAGCATTCGGCAACATCGACCCGGCTCCTATGTGATTCGTGTGTGGACAGTTAACACGTATCAAAAAGTAATTCTGCCAATCAAGGTTGGTAAACGACCTTACAGTTTTTTGAAATATAACTTGCCTTGAAATTTTTTCGCGAAATTTCACTACCCCTAAAGAGCCGCGCTTGAAAGTTAAGTGCATTTCTTAAGGCTACTTTGAAAGGTTTAGCTGTATCCCATTATAAACGTATTAATTAAGATTATTTATTGAGGAAAAACAAAGCGTAAGTCACCCGCCCCTCATTATCCTCGTCTCCGTTAAAGGGGAGAGGATAGGAGGTGCGGATTTGGGCGAAGACGCATCACCATAAAATCGAAGTGTAGGAAAACTGTAGGCAAACAACATCAAGCCTGCGACCCGCAATGGCAAGCCCCGAGGCTCTCATGGAGACAAATGTGAGCTCTAGTGTACCAAGTGTATCAACACCGGGAAATGATGCGCCCTCAGCGCTACAAAATAACGAAGTAAAGCATGCAGTACGCGTGCACGACATATAACCTCCATAGGGCACTCAACAGCCCCCATAGGGTACTCAACAGTCCTCCTAAGGCTCTCAACAGCCCTCTCAGGGTACTCAACATCCCCCAGTGGGCCAAAACAATGCCACGCCAGGTTCTCAACAGCCGCAGTAGCCGGCCAAGCGCCCCCAGATCAAGCCTTTCACTGTGTACCTCAAGTACACTGCACTCAAGCGAAAGCTGGACGAGGCTATGACATGCTCATAGAGTGCTGTCTGTATCGGGGCAGAAATCATCCGCATCCACACCAGCTCGATGACGGACTACGTCACAGCTGTGCGAATAATTAAAGAAATGGGGTGTCAGCACAGCCTGCTCCGCCAGGCTGACGAAATACCAGGGAAACCGGTTTTCTGCCGCATTTACGCGGAAACCCCCATAGAATTCCTCCAGGAAGAATTCCAGCGACTCAGGAAGCCAGTGCAGCGTGCCTGGTGCATAACTGAACGAAATAGACGAACCATCAACAAGCTCGCAATTGAACTGCCTCATGGCACAAATACAGCACCCTATCCTGCACTCGCGAGTTTCGCGGGCTTTCAGATCTGCGTTGAAGAGTTCCAAACCCAATCGGACCCGCCCAATGTTCCCGCTGCCAGCGGTTCAACTATGTAGCAGCAGGCTGCAATGCCACACCGCGATTTCGTTACTGCAGTGGCCCGCACTTCACTAAAGAGTGAATTGTTGTGTATGACTGTACACAGGTCAAATGCGTGGACTACGAACAAACTCGTTGTGAAAATTACCGCGGGTGCAACATTTATAAGATGATAAAGTGGAGCCCCCTAGCACCCGAAACTTGACAACGCGCCAACAACAATCTTGACAGGCAATTCAGGAAAACCAGAGCGTCGTCGCCTGGCAACAGCCTGCCCCGGTACTGGCCCCCTCAGTGCAGCAACAAGCACGCCAGCAGCCCCCCAATGCCAATAAATACACAGCGAAATACATTTCTACACTCGTGGGTGCAACAACAGCACCCAGCACCTGTACTAATGTATAACAGGTATGCCTGGCTGCAAGACGACCTAGCATTCCCCATAGTACGAAACTAACCCATTCTCCGCGACCACAGCATAAGGTGGGGAATGAAACCGCTACCCATGGGCCCTAAGCCCAAGAAACAATAACAAAAATCCCCCAAAAATGCTGCAAAACAAGCAGTACTGTATTGCAAGCCACGAGCTCCCAGCCCAGCTCGACCGCAACGGCATCCCCATCACGACCCCTTCGGCCAATCACCAGCTGGTGGGGATAGTTTTGAGGCGCACTTACACAAACAAATACACAACACACAACATACACTACCACATAAGCAGCAAGAGAAATATAACAGTAGGTAATTTCGTTTCATTACATCGGGTCCACCACCCCCTTCCCTTACCTAAATATTTCTATTTTTTGTCTGGAAACGAACATTCTTTTCTGCGTTCCGGAGAGACGACTGGCATCTGCGAGCAGGTGGTGTAGTTCTGTACCCCGCCTCCAGAGCCGTGCTACTGTGGTACGACCCTGGTCACGATTCAGCAGCGGCTCGACAAATTTAATATAATCCCACATTAACCTTACAAAGTCTACCTTCACTAACTAACAAACACCATGTTTTATCCTACCACTAATCCAATAAAGGAATTATAGTTTCTTCTTCAAGACTGTCGCACAGATTTTCACAGTGCCCTCTCCACTCTGTGCTGGTTTGCTGTGCTCTTATCTAGATCCTTACTCTTTCGGTGTATGTGCATGGCTACAATTGCATGCGATGACACTAGACAACCCTGCTCAGCCGCGATGCATGCACCAAATTTTGATCATTTAAATCTGACCTAAGGCGTTCAGGGCTTACCTTGAGATGCATCTCATTCTCCAACCGTACAAAATTTATTCTATACAAAAATATGTATACCCCAATCTTCTATAAATATATTTTTATATGTATTCTATACATAATAATATATATTCCTATCTTATATAAGTACATTTATTTATATTCTTTATATAACTATGTATATTCCTACCTTGTATATGATAGTACCTGCGTGTTTTCTTCTAGGATGAACGAGTATTTGGGTTTTCTCAGAGTGCTCCCATACCACGAAAATTAATTGTGAGTACGAATGTCTGTCTTCGACCTCAACTATCATGGAGCCACGACCTGCATAATTGCTAACTGGTTGATGCCAGTGCCGATTCGGCGATCGAGTTTTCACCTATGGTCAAAATGGTTGCCGGCAAGAGAGAATATCCTGTACGAAGAGTCCTTTTCGCGCGATGAAGCATTGCGACATTGATCACATGCAGTTTGTGCAAGGCAATGCGTTGAAATAACATACCAACACCTGGATTGGGAAGCATGGTGGGAGCCTGCCATGGTGCTGCATTGTTCAGTACAAAGTCCAAGTTGTGCTTCGGCCAATGGCGAAGCGTTGTGGGAGCCAGCTGTAGTTCTAGGCACTTTTAGTACAAATTGCAAATACAGTTTAACCAGGAAGTGATCAAATATAACAAGGGACCAGGATATATACTTTTTAAAGTGAGATTAATAATTAAAATGTCCACCTTTCAGATTAGGAAGTAGGACTATATAATTTTATTTTAAAATAAGAGGAATTTATATTAACTTGCCACCCATATGCACCATACTTAGCACCACTCTAAGTACCGCACACACCACACTTGACACCGCACACGCCACATTCAGTACCGCATGGTAATGTGATCAAGGAACTAGCATCAAAAGCCTGCCTATCTGCCTGTGTATGATGTCTCATGTCTTTGTGCGATTAGTCAGCTGAAATCATGTGGCAACTAGGTGATTGGCTGATCGGTGTCCGAACAATGTATTAATGGTGTAATATGATTGGTCCAAAGTCAATATGACGTCATACGGCTTGCATACTCGCATATTATAAGCAGTAGGGAGGTCAGCTGAGAGGCTTAGTTTGACGATGGCTGCTGTGAAAGATACGTCGTCTCAGCCAGCTTCTACATCAGGTAATCTACGGCTAGTTATGTTAAAGTGGAGTAGATATTGCCTATCAAAATTTCTTGCCATCGATTTCTTCTTCGAGTGAGATGTCTCCTGTTTTACCGTTTTACCAGCGCCATCGACTTCTTCAGCTATGATGGCTACATCACTAGCAGCATCTACTTCCACCAGTGCAGTGCCATCTTTTCTGATTGGTATGGTGCCATCGACTTCTTCAGCTGTTACGTCTACATAATCTTCGATGGAGCCATCGAATTTTTTGGTTGAGGTACCTAGAGCACCAATGCCGACGTTACTTCCTTCTTTAGCTTCAGCACCTACATCTCCAACAGGTCCGTCCGAATATTTACCTGAACCACTACATCGTCATCAGTGTTACTCTTGTGAGAAGACATTTACTCTCAGCCGCAATGTACGGCGACATGAGCACTTTAATTGTGCCAAGAATCCTTGTTGCAGGTTATATTTGTGTGACAGGTGCGGGAAGTAGTTTAGCCGTAGTGACAATTTATTTAGACGTGCAAAGACCTCTGTAAAGGTAAACTGCATTTCTCATCAGTACCTCGGTACCAGGTTTGCTGCAAGAAGGGCTCTTGTAACTTTGGTACATATCCTCAAAAGTGTAGTTACCCTACATAACCCACCCTGAACCGTACGTCGGTGTAATAAATGTCACAATATTTTCGCACAAGGTCAACACGACTGTGAATAGCAAGATGCATAAAAGACTATAACCTTCAACAAAGTTTCATGTATTGAGATGCATATATATCTAAGAATATTGTAATATTTTTCGAGGGCATGAGCGACTCTAGTAAATTAATTCAATAAAAAAATTCCTGTTAATATAACTGTGTTTATTTCATGATTATCTAATTTGCCTGAATATAACTACAATTTAAAAGGCACAGAAATATAATAAATTTAACTAAAAATAATTGTATAAAATACCATTGTACTATATGTAAATTCATATAATAAATAACAAATATGTTTTAAAATTGTTTAACTTTAAATTTTTAATCATATATATAAGCAGTAGGGGCGTGTTGGTGTCAGATCAAATGGGATGCTGCTTTGATTGATTGGATTAACCTGTTTAATCTCAAATTAATCTGATTAATTCTTAATTCGATATTAATCTGACAAATAGTTTAAATCCGATTCCAACCCAAAGAAAATATTTTTCGTTAATCCTTAATCCAAACATAATCCGATCAATTTTTTATTTATTTTTCGTTATGGTATGAAATTTTGATTGCTTGATCCAATCAATTTAATTGAATTAATAAATCAAAATTGTTGTGATAAGTGTATAATTTGGTGTATTTATTATATTTCTTTCTTTTTTGGGGTGGTGAGCAGCTACGGTACGCCCTTGTCCTTGGAGCTCTGTTGCTGTACTGAGGTGTGCTTGTGTTGGGGAATGGGTGTATATAGGGGAGCGATGTTGTCAGCACGATGACTGGGACTCGATGAGGGAAATCTTATATAGTCTTATATAGTCTATATATATATATATATATATATATGTGTGTGTGTGTGTGTGTGTGTGTGTGTGTTGAGTTTGGTGCAAGAGTGGCATAAGCGTTTTTTTTGTTGGGAAATATATTGCTCGTAGACGTTGGTGGGAGATAGGTGATTTCTCGGTTATAGTAATGAAACAGAAAGATAAACCGACGTACGGTTAACAAACGAGAGACATGTAGGAGTGTTTGAACTATAACATACCCCATCTATGGAAAGAAATAAAACCATTTTAATATATGCTCGTTGAGTTCGAGAGATCGCAGAATAAATTACCTATACCGCATATTTCAGGGAAAAGAAATCTACCCCGTCTGATTAGATATGCGTTTCAAAATTAATTTATTAAACGGCTAACGAACACAATACATGACTATCACTAAACGAACTACGGAACCCAGACATCCTGTTTTTTAAATTAAGGAAACTGTACACAGAGGAGAAACACATCCGGTCGACTGGGAGGTCAGTCAAGGAATGAATTACAGACGTGGAGCTTGTGGTCGAGTTGAAGACACAACTATGCAAATGGTTAAAAATTATGTTTACGAATTAATCCCTAGAAAACTCGTATCTAACACCCATTCTGATAACTTAAAGACGGAATAAAGCACACGTTCAAAATACCCAAACTTAATAACGAACTGATTTGAATACACTACAACAGACACCTTTCACAATATGGAACGATATAGCAGTTCCACTTAACACGGACAACTAAAGATTTCCCAACTCGCGGTTTGAATTATACCTTAAAAATATCCTATTTCCCTACAAATTAAATTTTAACCAGACACAATAGCATAATAGACATACACGTACTTCTCCCTATTATTTGTACGTATACCTTAAATGATTATAAAACATGTCCGTTCGTTGTGGAGACTGATGTAGGAATGAGTTCAGCATAGCACTTACATCGACTTATAAGCTGTGTGTTATAGCAGAGGCAACATCAACCAAGGTTATGGGGGAAACTCCTCGACATTAAAAATTTACATCACAAATCATTAAACATGTCCTGTTTACAAACTCAACACTTTATATTTCCCTATCAATCTACTTTTAATGAGATATTATACACGAACAATTTAATTACATTTTCCTGAACATTTCACATGAAATTATTAAAAAACCTGACCCCATTGCCATGTTTGAAATTCACATTTCACTTTCCTGGGAACAATAAATAAATAATTCACTCGCATTATTTACGACGCATCCAGAGAACAGGTTTACCGCTGCGAATAAATGTTTCTATCATAAGAAGAAGAATAATTAACTTTTAATTTTAACTTCCGCTGATGATTAGTGCGAGGTTCTGCTCGTGTCGAAGCTGGCGGTATAATTATGACGAACATTAACTTAAAAATGCAAATCGCACATACTTAATGAGAAAATATAATCACGAAATAACCGAACGATTTGATATACAAACTTCCTCGAAAAAAACAATGAAATCAATATTAAGTTACTTAACACAAACACAGTATATCGATCCAAAAAGAAAAAGGAGTTGAAACTAGAACATTTTTTCAAAATAAATTATTATTAAACTAAAATGCATATATAATATTGCTTAACAAGAGTTGAACACCGTTGAATTTAAACCCCGACTTCGTAAATCGGCTACCCTCGGCCATAGCCCTAGTCTCCATCAAACGGCGCTGCGCCTGATGATATCGGAAGAGGTGGTCCGGAAGAGAGAGCGATGTATCCATGGCAAGGCTTGTCGTGAAACTAAAGATGGCGCCAGCCAGCGAGGACGGTGAGAAAGATCCTGCCTAACCCCCTCCCCCCAGGGCACCGTCATCTCTCCAGCCTATAGCCCCAAAGGGTTGACATGTTTGCAAAACCCCCTCCATCTTACCACGAATTTGAACTTGCCCTGCCTGGCTGTCTGCCCCGTCCCCCCTCTGGTCAACAAACTTTCACTTTCGCCTGTCCATTGTCTTGTTCAGAAGGGGAGATTTCTCCTATTTTCGAGATGCAAGGGAGGGCTTTCTTCCAACTAAATAAAATTTGCTACCCAAGAACCGCTGATAATATTTATATTCCTCAACACTAGCAAATAAATCTTACCCAATACTTTAATCCCCAGAGTAAATTCCAAGAAATTTTATATTTTAATCCAAGAAATGAATTTCAATCCAATAGATTTCAATCACAATATGTAAACCTTCCCTAAGAACCTGTTTTTAAGTTTAATCCTGTAAACTTTGAAGACATTTTAAAATTTTATCCCATTTTTCAGCAAACTTATTACAGTATTTCCAGTAAACTTACAATAAATTTTAGGGTCGCACAGAAATCCAGGAATGTATGGAAAATTTCGTACGAGAGACATTGTCACTTACTAAATATTAGGAGAGGTAAAGAACACCATTTTTCAAACACGTCTCATTTCAATTACCTAAGTTTCAACTATTACGATGGAAGACACGAGACGTGCCTATATATTCAAACTTTCAATTTGTTTTAAATATATGTGTATAGCAGAGGAAAAAATATGTGTTTTACGTGTAGACTTCTCTATGACACTAACGTTTACTTATAACCAAAGTTTCAATTCAAAAGCTTCCCAGGCGAGAATTTCGACTGCAGTATCTAGCATTAAATGTATATATTTAAACAAATACAAACGTATGCTTATTTTAAAAATTACAACATTTTTGACATAATATTAATGAAATTGCATGAATTCAGCCTTAAATGAATTTTATCGAAGCTGGAATATCTTAAATTTCATGATATTTTCAATAAATTTAAGCAAATTTGAAGGAAAACTATGGCAAGTTTGTAATCGTATACCCTATCATTTAGGATAATAAATTCATACTATCAACAAATTATTTACATTGTAAAGAGATACCCGAAACAAATAACTTTATCCCATACAACTTATGGAATCGGTATACCGAATTATCAGACAAAAATTACTGGGAAAAACGAAATTTGTATTACATATACACGTTTAAAACATAACAGGACATATTTCGAACACCGTTAAGATAATCATAGTTCAAAATGGCTTACTCAACAGGCTAGCCTCCAACTAACTCAATCGTTTCAGTAAACTAAGTCTTTAAAAATTCCCTACAAAATAGTTACAACCCCATCTCTCCCTTCTACATTCCAAAAATCTCATATGATCTTTATTCATTTTTGTCGAATACCAAGTAAAGACTTATTCTGTCTAACATATACGTAGATTTAACCACATGGTGAATTGCTAGCCAAACTTCCGAAATTAACATACAACTATTAGAGTGGAAGACATTTTTATCATTATATTTTTAACCTGATACTGTTTAAAACATACATTTATACAGAAACCAGTTAGTTGTCATTCTGACATTGTGAGATGAACCTCCATTCAGAAGTAAACTTTCTTCTCACACCGAAGTTTATTTATTTATTCTACCTTAATATTAATAGAGGCATCACCGAATCGTCTACAGTGCAGATATTGTGGGAAAATGTACACAATCGCCAATAAGGTTCGTAGGCATGAGAGGGGCGAATGTTTGAACAATGCATCTTAGACGATTTTTAATTGCAAAACTGTTTTCGCCATTTCACACGAACTGATAACTTGAATCGTCATGTCAAGATCTGTAAAAATAATCTTCCTCTTGAGAAACGAAATGTACATAATAACACAGGCGAGGGAATTAACTTGAATACATGTAATGAAATAGACTCGGACCATACTGTGTTTGTGTTAACTAACTTAAAATTGATTTCATTGTTTTTCTTCGAGGAAGTTTGTATACTCAAATCGATCGGTTACATCGTGATTATATTTTCTCATTAAGTATGTGCGATTTGCATTTTTAAGTTAATGTTCGTCATAATTATACCGCCAGCTTCGACACGAGCAGAACCTCGCACTAATCATCAGCGGAAGTTAAAATTAAAAGTTAATTATTCTTCTTCTTATGATAGAAATATTTATTCGCAGCGGTAAACCTGTTCTCTGGATGCGTCGTAAATAATGCGAGTGAATTATTTATTTATTGTTCCCAGGAAAGTGAAATGTGAATTTCAAACATGGCAATGGGTCAGGTTTTTTAATAATTTCATGTGAAATGTTCAGGAAAATGTAATTAAATTGTTCGTGTATAATATCTCATTAAAAGTAGATTGATAGGGAAATATAAAGTGTTGAGTTTGTAAACAGGACATGTTTAATGATTTGTGATGTAAATTTTTAATGTCAAGGAGTTTCCCCCATAACCTTGGTTGATGTTGCCTCTGCTATAACACACAGCTTATAAGTCGATGTAAGTGCTATGCTGAACTCATTCCTACATCAGTCTCCACAACGAACGGACATGTTTTATAATCATTTAAGGTATACGTACAAATAATAGGGAAATGTAGGTGAATGTCTATTACGGTATTTTGTCTGATTAAAATTTAATTCGTAGGAAAATATATGTTGTCTATGGTAGTTTATTCAAATCAGTTCCTTAGTAAGTATGCGTAATTTGAACGTGAACTTTATTCCATCTTTAAGTTATCGGAATGTGTGTTATAAATGAGTTATCTAGGAAAATATTAATTTGTAAACATAATTTGTATTTATTCATGTAGTTGTGTGTTCACCTCTCTTTCCAGTAATTTCAACTCAGCAGCAAGCTCCACGTCTATAAGTCATTCCTTGACTGACCTCACAGCCCTACAGACGTGTTTTGGGAGAGGGTCTTTCCCGATTTCATTAATTTATTTTATTAAATTCAAGTAGTCTAATTAACATATTAGTATGTGCATCGTACACAAAATTTTTATTCATTTGACCATAGTTGTATTCGTCATGAGTCCATTCGTTGTATTTCTCTAACATCAGCCATTTAATTAATTTATAAATGCATATCTAATCAGATGGTGTAGATTTTATTTCCTAGAAATAAGCGCTATAATCATATATCATTCTGGGATCTCCCAAACCCAATGGTCATATATTAAAATCATTTTATTTCTTTCCATAGCTGGGTACGTTATAGTTTAGACACTTTTACATTTCTCTCTTGTGATAAGTATACATAATTTTCTCTTTCCTTTTAACTACTATAACCAAAAAAAATCGCCTATCTCCCATCAACGTCTATGGCACCCAGAAACACTTATGCCACTCTTGCTCAAAACTCAACATATATATATATATATATATATACACATACCCCTTCGCCAGCACATCACACCGCAGTACCACACCAGAGCTCAGTGTGTGAACATCGCTCTCCTATATACACCCCTTCCCCAACACACCACACCTCAATTCAGCGCCAGAGCTCCAAGGGTGATGAGGTACCAGACGCTCCCCACCCCAAAAAAGAAAGAAAGAAAATAATAAAGTACACCAAACTATATAGTTACAACTATTTCGATTAATTCATTCAATTCAATTAATTGGATCAATCAACATTTCATACCATTTTATCCCTATCCCAAAAAAAATATTTATAAAGGAAATTATCGAATTAACATTGGATTAAGTATTAAGGAAACATTTTCTATCGCATTAAGATAGGATTAAGAATTAATCCGATTAATTTGATATCAAAGGGTTAATCCGATTAATCGAAACGGCATTCCCTTTCATATGAAACCAGCACGCCTCTACTACTTATATATCTAATAAATTATGCATATAGTTATACTGTTGGTTGGAATTTTTTTATATTCGTAATGAAAAATTACAGATTTTTCTATGCCTATAAAAATGAGTGTCGACATCTCGCTTAGTAGTGAATCCGAGAAATAAATGCCGCCTATGCTTTGAAAATAGAATTACAGACAGCGCAACCTATACTTTTAAAACCTAAAAACATATGGCTGCCACCGGTAAAATTAATACACTAGTGCTACCTAGGTGATGAAAACATATGAAATTCAATATGGCAGTCGAACGACGGTGAGAGACAAAATAAAGCAATGTATAAGCAAATGACAAACGGGTAATAAAGATGTCAGCTTTCTTCATTGTAAAACAAATGACAGACAAAAACCAAGATGGAGGCCTCCAGCAATGTAAATAAATTACAAACGAAAAACCAAGATAGAGGACTGCACCTACCAACATGGCGGATGTTTGCACCTATTAAGATGGCGGTCAGTTGTACCTACCAAAATGGCGGATTGTTGAGCCTATCATGAGGGCAGATGGCTGCACGTACCAAGATGGCAGTCGAACAAGAGGCAGCCTACCAAGAAGGTTGGAATGAGTATGGATGAGGAGTGACCTCCGGAAATTTAAGTTTTTTAAATACACTTTTAATAACTATTTTTATAATTTTTTTAATACATTTTTGTAAATTTTTGGGATATTTTGAGAGTTTTTAGGAAAAAAGGGACATGTTAAGGGGAAAAGGGGAATTTTTTTACGGAAAAAGGGAAATTGTCAGGTGAAAATGGCCGCCACGGGATTAAACTTTTCAAATAGTTTTTTAATATATTAAAAATATTTTTTTAAAATAGTTTTTAATTACTTTTAATAAATTTTAATGTGTGTGTATATATATATATATATATATATATATATATATATATATATATATTTGGAATTTTTTGTATTTGGTTTGGATTTGGGGGTAAAAGATAATAGGTCAAATTTCAGCGGTCTCTGGCTTCCAAGATAGCCGCCGGGGGACCGGAATGACAAAGTATGAACAGCTCCGACCTCCGACGCCACACGCCCTTGCACGCGAAAGAATACAATCCTACTACTTTCATGCATTAGCGAATATTGCACACGCTGTAAGCGAAGTTCGTCTTGGAACCTCAATTGCAGCAGTAAAATAAAGACGAGTGAGTACACATTTATTGCGTGGCAGCGAGTATCGTGTGACAGGCTAGGTCCAGAAAAGCCTCCATACCTGCTTGTATGCAGATTCGGGTAGCAGGCCTCGTCGAAGCTTCCACCGGAGCATGTGATGTACAGAACATTGTATCGTGACCGGGGTTTTACAAAGCATACTCGTAAAATAGCTCCAGGTAGACGCATAACATAAAAAAGCGTGTTTAAAGACAAAGCCACGGCGTCAATTTCACCAGTGCTCTCGCGGTTTTTTGTCCTTCTAGCACGTCCTTAAGGCTGTTCACGATATAACGAGCACTTTTCAAGGTCGTGTTTAAAAGTTCATTTCAGCTTATTTGTATCATTTCGTCAATTTTCAGTGTAAAATTTCCATGTTATTAATAATCACAGTGTATTTATATACATCACATAGCTCTTCAAAGTTACTTCTGAGGCCACAGTAAATATGCCTGCTGGAAAGGCATGAAAAGGTGCTCACTTTAACGTGAGGCGTGAATAGTCTATATAGGCTGTTCACGGTAAAGTGAGCCCTTTTGAGGCCATAGTTACTTTTTCCCTTTCAGCCAATTCTTATCCTTTAACCACCTTTAAAAATAATTTTTGCTATGGAAGTAATAATCACATTGTGTATATTCCACCGCACTCGGAAGTTATTGTCTAGGGCTAGAACAAAATATATTTACTGATTATTATTTTTAATTAGAGGGCTTTCAAAAGTGCTCACTTTACCGCGAATCGCCTATACCAGTAGGTAAGCGACGCCGTGAGCTAAATGAAGTGCTCTGCTTACGATAAATCTTCTAGTCGTCCGTAGGCCGCACCATGCCATGGCAATGGAGCCCGTGCCATGCAAGTCGTTGGTCGATGTCAGCAAGTGATCTTTTTCTGTGGCCGCGAACAGAAATAAACGTGCAGCAAGAGAGAGCGAGAGATAGCGCGGAAAAGGAGGGGAGATAGAGACAGCCTTAACACGGACTGCATGCGAGGCGAGTCACTTGGGGTCCGGATCCGGTCTGGCACCGATCCTGCACCCGCACACTGCCCACAGTGTGATGCCGGAATCACATAGCCCCGACGAGCACATCACGACACGACAAAAACCGCAACCATGACCATTTTCAATGGAACTGCTCGAATTTACAACCCGACAGTTTACTGACGCAATACAACGAGTAGAATTTTTCGGATCCATTAGAAGGCGCTGATTAACTACGGTAGTTTCAAAAGCGTTTGGCAGAGGGGAAATTTGGAATACATGATGGTGACAAAGTTTTATAGCTAATGCATACAAAGATAAAACTATTATTTATAAGAGTTAAAGCTCAATAATTTTCATAATTAGTTTTCCTTTAAGCTACGTATTTCCCACTGTAGGGAAAGCTTATCAAACAATTTCATTTAAAAATTTTGTACTCTGTACGTCGTGCCACACGACACGGCGTAGAATATAAATAATTTCTAATCCAAAACTGTTGGTCGTACGACAGAATTATCGGGCTTACGTCAGATCTATCTTGTATTTCATTGGTTGTTAAGTTTTAAGTGTCGTGTAATGCTTGCGGTGTCGTGCTGGTTGGGGCTGTGTGATTCCGGCATGAGACAGCAGCTTGTAAGTGGACAAACACGACTCGGAACTGAGTTCACATGACACAATATTTAATTCTATAACGCCCGGTGTTTGTATTTCTCGCTTTAGCGACAAAGCAAATTACATAATACGCGTAACTTAGCTCATAATAGAAACGAACCTGAGCCTGGATTTGAACCCAAGGCATCTTACACCGTAAGCCGTCACGTAGGTCGGATTTGACAGAAGATTTTCATTCCATAGTTCTCTAGTTATAGCGAGAAGCTGTTTGTATGCCTCGCAATCAGCGAGGTCGAGGCCTCAATTCCAACCGGCTGGCTGCCGTGTATCTTTCTTTCTTCGTTCCAGTTCCTAGATACGGCATGTGCCTTCAACTTCCCTATGCATCACGATAAAGATCGAGGTAGCATGTGATGACCATTAACTCATACAGACGAACCTTCCGATGTTATTCAAATCCCAAATCCGATCAACTACAAAAATTTTATTTTTAAGTGTTAGGCTGTAATATTCGGATAGTTAAATTCACTGTACTGACATTTTCAGACGTCCAATGGGTGCCTGAGAAACCAGCACGCTTAAATACACTATCGACCAAAACGTAATTGGGCACCTGTCCACATTGTTTGCTCGATGGTTGTCACCCCGTTAGAATCTTGTAGGGCCACCTCTTGCGGCTATAACAGCAGCCACCTTTCTGGCATGCTCTCTACGAGTGTTTTCAGGACATCCACGGGGATTCGTTGCCATTCCTATTGCAACCACTCCATGAGTTGAGCAGTGGATTTTGGAAGCGCCTGACGAGCCCTCACCCGGCGATTCAATTCGTCCCAAAGATGTTCTATAGGGTTGAGGTCTGGGCTCTGGGCGGGCCAGTCCGATCGGCGAGCATTGTTGTCGGCGTACCACTGCATATTAGCCCTTGAAACATGGCACCTGGCATGTCATCCTGGAAGTAACACGCGTCCATTCCGCTAAAACGCCACAACGTTGGGAGCATTTCACTGTCCAGAATGTTAGAATAAGCCGCTGTGTTCATGTTACCACCGAAAAACACCAGCGGTCCTATGCCGAAGGCCGTGAAACAACCCCACACCATCACTCCACCACCACCGAATTTCCTAGTTGGCACTATACACTCCGACAGAAGCCGTTCCCCGGGTAGACGCCACACCCATACACGTCCATCAGACCGGAATAATGTAAACCTCGACTCATCAATCCACAGAACCCATTTCAACTGTTCCAGTGTCCAGTTGCGACAGTCCAAACACCACCTGAGTCGCTGAGCTTTATTGCTTGTCACGATACGGGTCTTATGTGCAGCTGCTGTTCCGAAATATCCAAGTCAGTGGGCCTTTGTACGAAATGTTCCAATGGAAACCGATCGGTACTCCTGTTGCTGTATGAAACTCCTGTCGGATGGTAGCCATGCGTTGTGCCCTATTTTTTTTTACTATTTCACGTTTCAGGGTTCTGCGATTTCTGTCGGTCAAGATTGGAGGTCGCCGAGAACGTGCAGCATTGGCACAATGCCCATCGACCGTTCACTTACGCAGGACGAATGCGACCGTTGATTTGGGCCTGTTTACCTTCCGTGCAATCGCCCGGCTAGACAGTCCACTGAGATGTCAGTCCTCAATCACGCCCTTATCGAAGTCCGATAGCTCTGTACCTCGTGCCTTCACATTGTCAACTGGTTCTACACCGTCCTGCACCGTATGGCGGGCACACAAGTCAACTGACGCATTGAATTACCTATCTTCAAGGGTGCACAATGCTTTTTGGTCGATAGTGTACTACACGGCATAAATATCCTAAAATTTACGGCTGTTCAAGTTGTACGAAAATAATTTAATTTTATGCATATTTGTATATTTGTGATATATCGGATGAAATTGCACAAAAACAAGAGTAATTCATTTCCAAACACATCAACAGAATTATAGGAGTTTTAAAATTAGATCTTGTTGCAAGCAATTTTAAGAAGAGTAGACACGCAATGTGTTTCTATACAGCTCAAAAAATGTTCACATCAACTGAATAACGAAATAAATTTTTTTGAGAATTCATTCCGTAGCTGGTCTGCACTGCCATTGTAATTTTCATTATAGGAGAGAAAATGGAGAAGTTTGAAATCCTATTACTTATATTTTTTAAATCATTTCCCATTTTCTTTCAAAAAGCACCGATCCCCTCATTTGCAAAGGAAGATTCGCTTATTTGCAAAAAAAAAAAAAAAAAAAATCCATTTGAAAGATTTGGGGGGAAGATTTTCTACCTTTGACCTTGACTTTCGATCCTGACCATGGAAACCTTGAAGCCAAAGAAATAAAAGAAATAAAAGTTTGAAAAAAATAGAAAAAAAAATTAAAGTCGAGGAAAACATTGCATAGCTGACTCCGAACACTATGTTCATTTTCCCAATAACCTTGAAAACCAAAATCTGGGGTGGGGATTGTAAAAATCGAATAAATTCATAAAAGTCAACAAGTATATTATGTTACTGACTACTAGCACCATATTGGATGCAGGTGACCTTGATCTTGGCCCATGACCTTGACACTGACCTTGTGACTGAACTTCAATGACCTTGAAAACAAAAATTCGGGAAAAAATGTAAAAAAATCTAATAAATTCATAACAATCAGTGAGTTTATTATGTTACTGACTACTACCACCATATTGATCCAAGTGAACATGACCTTGATCCATGACATTGACCCTGTGCTTATGACCTTTAATAACATTGAAAACAAAAAAATTGAAAACATTTAAAATTGAGGAAAATATTACACTATGACCACCATCTTGGATATTGGTGACCTTGATCCTGTGTCCGTGATCTTGGATGACCTTGAACCCAAAAATATTGCAAAATTGTTTTAAAAATTGCCAAAAAATATAAAAATTGTTACAATGATAAAAAATTAAACATTTTATTTACAAATTTACTTAATATTTTATACAAAATAAAAATTTCGAACCTATTGATTTAGAGATGAGGGACTGGAACCGACCAGCCACCATGTTATGCATCACCCAACCACCATGTTGGATTGGATGTCTGTGACCTTGACCTTGTATGAACTTAAACACAAAAATAACAATTTTCTCTAAAAAAAAATAAGAAATTAAAACATTCATTAATTATAAAAAGATATAAAAGAATACTATAAAAATGTATTTTAAAATATTAATTTCTGGCAGTTTCCTCAGCACTGTGTCCAACAGACGACTCACCCTCGCCAATGTTTCTCATTGGTTAAATAGTCAGTCCCCATCCACTCCCTCCATCAATGTTTATCATTGGATAATTACTTATGTTTGCTTCACCCCCCAAAATTGTTTTCATTTGTTGATTGCTCACACTCATTCGACCCATTAGTAGTGTTTCTTGTTAGTTAATTTGTCTGCAGGCCTCCACCCCTTCACATTTGCTCGTCCATTTCGAATGCACTAAACCCATCATATTGCATTTTTAGTTTGTTATCTCTATTTGTTTTGATGTTCAACACCTAGGTGATACTAGAGTATTAATCATCGATTTCATTGCCAGAGGAACTGCCGATTTTGCCACCATGTTGTTGGTTGATTTTGACCTTACCCCAGTGACACTGAACTAGAAAAATTGAGAAAAATCGCCGTCCATACAATAGTCAATTTACTATCTCGTCACAACAAGAGACCATACCATTTAACAATACTAAATAATGACTGACTGCACACAAGACCGACTTCATTCAAGACTAACTCCTACCAAGGCTAAATCCACCCAAGACTAACTTCATCCAAGACTGACTCCACCCAAGACTAACTCCACCCAAGATTAACTCCGCCCAATACTAATTCTACCCAAGACTGACTTCACCCAAAACTGGCTCTACCCAAGACTGTCTCAACTCAAGACTAGCTCCACCCAAGACTAACTCCACCCAAGACTAACTCCGCCCAAGACTAACTCCACCCAAGACTAACTCCACTGAAGATTAACTCCACTCAAGACTGGTTCCTTACGAGACTGACTGAGCCCAAAACTAACTTCTGACGAGACCAGTTCTTGCAAAACTGGCTAGACCAAGCGAAAAGACCAACCTGCCATACAATCCAACTATACAATCAAACGATGAGGGAATTCTCGAGAAAAATAAATATCCTAATAAGAGTTTCGTAGCTAACCTCTTCGAAAAAAATCTTCGCAGAATCTTCACAAATCATTTCTACCAAAGCAGACCATACCAAAGTGTTACTCTAACTTACCAGGACAACTTACCAGGTCAACTGACCAGGGCAACCAACTAGTTGGGAAACATTCCTCAAAAATATTCCCATTTCATTCGTTTCGTACAGGCGGATCTCTCATGTCGCCGAGCATGGCAGCTTTTGCTGAAGATCTTTCTTCGTAAGCAACACTGTTTTACATGTAATTATCCAGCAGTGGGAGAAGGCACTTCCACAGATGTAAGCCCTACAGTATACTTTGTACAATCATTGGCTTGCATCATATTCATAAAAAACCCGAAGTAATTTTCGCAGTGGCAACTAGTGTATCTACTTGGCTTAGCTATTGCTTTATGAATATATATACACACTTACTTACACATTTTAGCAGTTGGATTTAAGCATTCATGTGCCTCCATTTAACCAGATATTTTATCTAGTTCCTTGATCACATTACCATGTAGTTATATCGTCAACAGTTTCTTCCAGACAAGGCAAGGGTCAGTCGTCTGCTGAACATGGTGCTGAGGGAACCTCCGGAAATGTAGGTTTTATTAAATAAATTTTTGTAGTTAAGATTTTTATATATTTTTATAATTTATGGATGTTTTAATTACTTATATTTGGAGAATTATGTGATTTTTGTGCACAAGATCAAACAAACTCACAATCATAGGTCAAGGTCACCGATATCTAACATGGCGATTGGGAAATCCCATAACATGGTGACTGGTCGGTTCCAGTACCTCGTCTCCTGTAAGCCAAAGCATTCCAAATTTAAATTTTTGTTTAATTTTTAAATTAATTTTAAATAAAATTGTTACATTAAAAAATTATTTTAGCAGTATTTTTTTTTTTTTCGGAAATTTTAAAGACAATTTTGCAGTTTTTGGGTTTAAGGTTATCCAAGGTTATGGATTTAGGGTCAATGACAATGTCATCTGGATACAAGATGGCGATCATAGTCAGTGTAAATCTTCTTCGGTTTTTTAGAATTATATGTGTTCAAGGTCAATGAAGGCCACAGCACAGGATCAAGGACATGTGTCAAGGTCACCTAGATAGTCAGTAATGTAACTTTTATGACTCTATTCTCTTCTTATAATTTTTTCTTAAGTTTTTTTAAAGAACATTGAAGGTCACAGGCACAGGGTAAATGTTAAGGTTATGGGCCAATGTCAAGGTCACCTAGATCCAATATGGTGGTAGTAGCCAGTAATGTAATAAACTCGCTGACTTTATATTTTTATTTGTTTTTTACTATTTTTTCTCAAGTTTTTGTTTTCAAGATCATTGGGAACAAGGTTTCTGGCATTCAATATGGTGGTCGGAGTCATCTGTGTACTGTTTTCCTAGATTTGTAATTTTATTCGATTTTGAGAAGTTTTTGGTATTATTAAAAAAACCTTTTTCAAGGTTATCCAAGTTCAATGTTGAAGGTCAAGCTCAAGGTATAAAACGATCCTCCAGATCCTTCAAATGGATCGTTTTTAAATAAGGGGATCGTTATTTGCAAATGAGGGGATTGGTTCTTTTTGAGAGAAAAAACAGGACATTTTAAAGGAAAAAGGAAAATTTTAAGGAAAAAAGGGGAAATTTTAAGCGAAAAATGATTGATTTCGAGGGGGGAAAGGGAAATTTTGAGTGATAATGGCCGCCAAACAACCGTAGTGACAGTGCATGATTCCCCGATCCCCCATCCCCTAGCCGCAGACTCATCATAACTATTCTACTGTAGTAGGTATGTGAGTTACTGTACTTTTTTGTAAGCTTGGTTAATTCAGGTCTTCTGTGTTTTAATAGCACATGCTGTGCTTTTATGTTGGTGGTATGTAACTATTAAGAAAACGTTTATATCAATATTATTACAGTTCTATTTCCTTAATTTACGTGTTACTAATTGATTATTTGTTACATGAACAACTTTTTTCTCTGCTCAAACAGAGTACGTATAATGTTTATATTTTATACGATTTTTTAAAACAATTCTGTGGGCAATTTCCGTATACACGACTTGTCGCACGGTATGGTGGAAAATAAAATATGAGGTAGGCTTAATTGAGTAACATAGACAAGGCGAAAACTAACTAAACGGTATCCAAAAATATCGACTGGTAATGAAATATAGCTGGCGATGTGTTGTGGTTTACACTTATTTTTAAAGCTCTGAACTTAGCATAAAAGTCAGAGCCATCAGTAAAAACAAATGTGACGACCAAGGTACGCAAATGCGTCCAAAAAAAAAGTAGTAACCTCGTTTACTTGCCGAGGGTGGAGTCCCTCCCTGGATAACTCCCTAGGAACCTTAACTATTTGTAAAATAATAGTCAGGGGAAAGGGTAGACGTGTGACTACTTGTGAAATAATAACCACGGAGAAGGGTAGACATCATGGACTAAAGATGAGGTAGACCGCTTATTCGTCTTATGCGCACGTACCCAAAATTGACCTACCCCAATCCTACAAAACTGTCAACGTCACATGGTCAACAGTGATGAACGTGTTTGTTTACATATTAATTTTTAAATGACAAACACTATTACATTATTAAAATACTTTTACCATTTTGAATGTAATCAAAAAGCATTACAAATTGATTAGAGGAAGTATAAAAACATCTCAAAAACACTTGTTTACTATACAGGGTTCTAATCTCAAACCCAATCCACGCCGTTTTTCCTTGACGTGTAGGCAGAAAAGCAGTTCAACGTCGGGACACGGAGAGTGGTTCTGCGCAGCCAGCGAGATCGGTCTACCCCATCTTTCGGCTATGGTAGACATGTGACTACTTGTAAAATAACAGTCACGTATAAGGCTAGACCTGAGAAAGGAATTTTGTTTTACGTGGGAAGAATTAGTGCCAGTTTAATCACAAAGAATGAAAAGTAATCTTCGCACTTTGTTGAAAAGTAATAATAATGAAATTATGAGCTCGAAATCACTACCTTGTATTCTCAGAGGTTAGTCGAGATTCACATCTGACGGAAGAGTAGTGGGAAGGTACATATTGAGGAACTACGCCATAAGTCGCCTGGGATGGGTACGGAAGGGCACTTGGGCGCCCCTCAATTCAGCCGGCCGACATCGAATTCACGACTTCCCGGACGCCAAGCTGCTGAGCTGCCACACACTGTGGCAGATGACCCAGATCTGCGGCCAAAATCCAAAAATTGGAAGACCTGAATCAATTATTTTAAAACTGAGTCAGAAAACTAGATAGTTTTCTTTCGGCCGTTCAGAATGATAAAAATAAGCTAGATATTTCATCATTATACGACGCCATAGCGGGAAAATATGTACAATTGCTATAGTGTTTAGAAGGCGGAATTTTAAGACGAGATTTAGAGCAGCCTGGTTATTTCTGTTCACACTGATTGGCAAATATATTGCCACCGTATCAAAAATGCAATTTGATGATGTGAAAAGAAAATTACTTTTGGAATGAAATTGTGTCTTTTGTTATCCTAAAGAGGGTGTATATATTTGGAACAATATTTTGCGATGGTAACTTATTACGAATTTTGTCTTACAAAAAAAGTACCCTGAACATCCCACCTTCTAATTTGGTTTGAAGTAATCGTTTATCATATATACTTACAACAAGTGTATAAAAAATTAGCTGCTACAGCTTGCTACTGTGGGAGTTACGAGGTATAGAGCGAGAAACAAAGAAATCGAAGCCCTGTTTAGAAAGAAAGTGAGATTATTTGTCGACCAAGTTGTGCAATGGTACAGGAAAAGAAATAACAGGAACACCGCCTTGTCGTTTTTTTTTTTTTTTTTTTTTTTTTTTCGAGATCCGCACGAAGGCTGCAGCCATTACAGGAATCAATGAAGAATTGATAGATACGGGGTTATCCTCCGCTCTATATCCTGTGGTTTTACTGAAAGTGCTGAAGCCTTTAAGGAAAATGCCCTGTAAATGGCAAATGTATACGTAGAGAATTATCCGTGGTCCTTTTTGCCTCCTTCAGTTCATAAGGTCCTTAGTAAGGGAGCTAACTTTATCGAATGTGCTATATTACTAATAGGCATGCTTAGTGAGGAAGCTCAAGAATGTTGAACTAAAGATTAGATGATACGTAGAAAGAAGATACAGATAATTGGGTGAGTGACAGAAGACACATGGGCGGCTTTAAGCAGCCGCGATGAAGGGGAAACGGGAGATCCCCAAGAAAACTCGTCGATCAGCGGCATATCCCGGCACGATTCCCATATGCGAAAATCCGGGAGTGACCCAGCCAGGGATTGAACCCGGTTCGCCTAGGTGGGAGGTGAGAAAGTTAACCTCTCAGCCACAGCGGCCCCATTGAGCAGGCCGGCAACAAATACCGGCTTATAAATATTTCGTTTAACTTCTTCAATTAGGACTCTTCCACACAAACACCATTCATATTACTTTGCCTAAACAAGTCGTTGCCTCGCTTGAAGATCTAGAAATTAGCCTTCATAGCAGCCCAGCTGTAAGCAGTTACGAAGTGTCTATTGATCAGGAAAGTAATACCTAGTGATGACTAGTAAGTAGGGCGTATTTCACTTATTATAAGGTTCCGCTTATTTTAAGATGTCTATTTTTTTCATGTTATTTTTTTAAGATAGTTGATTGGCATTTAGTTTTACAAATATATTATATAGTTAATGGCATTTTTTAAAAATAAACTGTGATGATATATTTACAATTTAATTGAAATTATAACAGTTTAATTGTATAATTCAAATATAGTGACATTAATTTCTGAATAGGTTTAAAAAAAACTAGCCCTTGATTATAAATTTTGTGTAAATTATTATTAAAACCTGCCTTAAGCTTGTGCAATAAATATACATTTTAGTTATTGTTAAAGTTTCAAGTAAATAATTAGTGATCAATAAGTAATCTTGTTTTTATTACAGAAGCTAACGTATAACTGCGAATACGTTTTCAAAATCATTGATTTAGGGGATTTGGCCGCAGATGTGGATCACCTGCCCCAATGGGTGCGGCAGGGCTAAAAACGATCGGTTGTTTTAAAGTGAGATTGTTTCAAACGTGCATTAAAACACGTGAAATGCGTGTGTCGCAAGCAAGTATAGCTAACGCTCTATTATATTCCATGGTGCAGTTACTCAGTGCAGAGATTCCAGTTTCGTAGAACAAAAATAACGGCGAGGTTTTTTTGTAAGACGTGAACACACTTTTGTGTGAATGAGTTATTTTCTGACCTGCCTACACCACTTCATTCTTGGCTCTGCCTATCTGGTTCTCTTCTAATAGTCTCATTGTTTCGACACACGGAAAGGAACTGGCCATAGCTTGCGTAACCTGGATCAGCGCCCAGAACTGCAACTCTGAAGGCTAAGTCTATGTGGTAAAGTGCAACAGTCGCCGACTCATGTTGGTATTTTAAAAGAGCGTTCTACTAAGCATTAGCTCAGCACTAGCCTTGATCCAAAAGCAGTAAAGAGTGTTGGGTAGAGATACGACTTATCGGCCGCAATTAACACACCACACGCCATGTGGTTCGTAGCCACATTTTTCGAACATCCCGACACTTATAAATGACCTCGATATGCGAAACTTAGACACCTGTACGAGCATTTCCGGGAGAGAAGGGACCGATGCAGTCGTACCCATAAAGGAAGAAAGTGTACGAACTTTAAGAAGCCAGTGGTGGGAAGGTTCCTGACGAACCTCATACATCCCTCACCCCCTTTTTTTCAGCTTTCCATGATTCGAAATAAAGGGAGAGAGCAGTTTCATTAGAGATGCAAACATGTTACCACCATTGTCCCACAAAACAATTATTAGTATTTGCCGCCCCCTTCTAATCATTAAACAGGCAATAACTTCAGCATTTTATTTACGTATAAAAAGAAACTACGAATTGTACTTTTTTTAAATTTTATCTTTGGGCAACCATGTAAAACATATTTATGGTCACAAATGATCTGATCTGATCTGACGGCAAACTATTGAATGCGTTCGCAATTTGCGTACAGAAGAGTACACATTTAGTGACGTCAGCATATTTATGGGTGCGCATACACAGTGATAAACTGCTACTTATATTATTCAGGGGATAGCCGCGGGACAAAAATCATCTGTTTGATGTCATGCTCAAGCATTTAAATACAGCTAATCTTCATGGCTGGAAACTGCTAATATCACCCACCCCACAACAAGTGTAAAATATATTCAGAATAGGCAAAGAATTGCAAGTATAAGTGAGCAATGCTAGTCAGAAGAGTCCTGGGAATTGCGCGAACTGATTTGACGGCTAGGCTAAACTCGACAGTTCGGTGTGTACATCCCAGATACTGCCATTTTGTCCATTGGTCGGCCGTGCCTTCACTATAAGTACTTTGTTTTGCGCTCTAAGTTGTACAGTACACAATTCGCTCGGTTTCGTTCTACACGTAGTATAGGTATACGCTGTTCACGGTAAAATTAGCACTTTTGAAAGCCCTGCTTACGATGTACATGTATGCACGTTGTGTATTCTTCCACCTTATGTAAAATTAACATTGCCATGGCCTCATCACTTTATGCATACGTCGGTCAAGCGAGATTATGAAAATATTAAAAAAGAAAATATGTTACAAATCTGGTTATTTTTACACTTCAATTCATTAAAAAAAAAAAAACAGAAAGCGAAAGAAATAATTTATGTTCTCACAAATGGTTAATGGTTACCTTACACTTTTTATTCGACGTTAAGATATGGAACTACTTTCCCTCCATCGTTACCAACTTTACTGGGCGCATGTCACTCAGTGCGCCCGTTAAAAATAGGGGAGACCGGGGCTAAATGTTACAATTTCCGGTTTTCATTTATTTTTACCTTCGAGATCTCAGTTAAAATGTTGGACATGTGTGCGTATCGCGTATTACTACCTTTTGATAACATGTGGTATTTTTATTACTGAGATATTATTAGTACTTTTTATTCTACGTAAACATTAGTGCAGTCAGTCATAATGTAACAATTGCCCGTGAGAGGGATAGTTGTTACTACATAGGGGCAAGTTGTTACATTTGGAAATCACAAGTATATAAGATCATAAAACATTAGAAATTAAAGTAAAGGACACAGTTATTTCGGTTTTAATACTTTGTGACTTGAAATAATATATTTTATTAAAAACTAAGGAAACATTAAAATGTTGTGGCAAAATTTTAACTGATACACACCAATCAGCTGGCCATCAAATTCTAAGTAATAAAATGAGATTTTAGTTTGTTAATAAAGTTATCTACTTTCTTAACAAAAATCTGCTCTAAGTATTAGGCTTAACTTTGAATCATGTCTAGGCTTCTACTCCAACTCAGTCATTACATTCCTCATCAGCATTACAATTTGAACACACATAAAGGCACTGAAACGTGCATAAGTAAAATGTGCCCACAATTTATAAATGCACTGCATCCATTCTTCTCCAGGTTTTGCACTGCACCAGGATTCTTGACATTCACAGCAAATATATTCCTCGATATTTTCCGATTTTGAATCTTCTTGAGAGCATTTTTCTACTCGTGTCTTCTTTTGTTTATTGGTTTTTCTTGGTCTCTTAGCCTGAAATAAAGCTAACTTTCTTTTAGAATTTTCCACCTTTCTTTTTTCCTTCTCCTTGCGCTCTTTACCCTCGATTTATATAGAATTTCTCACAGGAGTTGAGGCTAAAATCAGACTCTATCGGCATCTTCTGTTCATGATCTTCTTTCACGCACCTGCTTTTGGATATGGCCGCAATTCAGTTGAGCTAACATGATGCGATGGCTTGGTTTGAGCATTTGATAGTCCTGGGGTAGGCCAACTGGTCACTGGTAGACATAGGCAAGTTCGTTGTTTCGTTTGGAAGGCCAGTGACAGGTTCCTTGGGAACTACTTGCTAGTTTGAATGAGGCACCGAGGTGCTTCTGTTTCCTTGGATTTCTACTGACTCTGCCTGTGGGCGATCTGTGACAAAAGACGTAAGAAATTCATCATCTGAAAAAATTTCGCAATTGAAAGACCAAATTCCAGCAGTTAGAAATCCGGCTTGGATGTGTTTAGGTGTTGCAGCATTAGGCAAGGCCAAAGCAACAATAGATGGTAGGTGAAAAACGGTCATGAGCTCTCGGGGGTGTCTCTTCATCCATGAGTCACAAGCAGCATTCATAAACTTTTTGAAGGGGCCATAGACAGAGAGATCAAGTGGCTGAAGTTTGTGGGAACTACCACATTGTCTTTACAAAATGACATAACTGAGAACTATAGATGAGAACTGTGATTATCCAATAATAGGACAAAATGTTCTTTGGAGCATCCTGTGTGTCTAACTAAATGCTGCACAAATTGTATAAATTCCACATGAGTAACCCAACCACTCTTTGTGGCCGCTCCAATGCTGCCTGGTGGGCCACTTGAAATGAAGTGTGATTTGTAAATTTTCCAAGGGAATATGAAAAAGGGGACGAATGGAGTTTCCACTTGCAGTAACAGCAAAAACTAAAGTTACGAGTTCCCCTCTTTCCCTAGAGGTGATAGGACCGACCTGTTTTGTCCCTTTTACTGCATCTACTTTTGAAGGACGCTGAACTGTTGTTACACCTGTCTCGTCGATGTTCCACACTACATGAGCTTCAAAATTGTGTTTTTCATATACCTGCACCTAGTTGTTGTGAAACTCCGTAACGTTATGTCTGTTAAAGCTTGTGGCTCTTACGAGGCTGGTGGCTTTGGGAGTTCGTATGGAGAGAGAAGGGTGCCATTTTAAGAATCCAGAGAGCCAATCAGTTGATGCCATTTCAACTTCTGACCACTTGTTAGGAATATTCGCTTCATTTGCGACAGCATATTCATACGCCAAAGACCGAACTTCTTTAGTATTCAATCCAAAGTAATTTTTTGAACTGAAAGCAATGTATTCTTCAAGTTCTTTTTCTTGAACATATGTGAATAACTGCCTTGGTTTTCCGTAACCAACACATGGATTTTGTCCTTTATTTTGTTCCTTATAAATCTAAACAATGTCATGAAATTTATATCGTGAATTCGGGCAGCTTCATGAATTGAAGACGAAGTTCCAGAAGCAACTTCCTCTGCTGCTCTTATGTAGACATCTAGAGGTGCTGTGCCTCTGTTTGTTATCTTTTAATAAGTAAGGACCGTCCTGTAAACAAACAATTTGTTTCAGTGTCATTTATATAATTTTAGGGCTACCATTGACCTCATAGGCAGACACCTGAAAAATTCTCGTGTTCAATTACTTTTGCCCTATACTCCTTCACTGGTTCGTATAACAATGCTATTGTCTAGCCTACGACTCGAAGACTACTTGATATTACAGTTGGAGGCAATACTTTGGCTTTCATTTTCTTGTGTGTATATTACTGACTGAAAGTTTCTCAGCATGTGTTATCTAAGTCGCGGACTATTAGCAAAGCTAACATTATCTTTTCACAAAATGAATACGTGAATTTTTCCGGTCTCTACTCGTGAACTATCTAAAGTAGGAAGTGCTTCAGAAAAAAATACGTTTGTTAGTATTATGAAAAAGATTAATTTTGCTTCTAATAGTAAATGACAATTGTTAGAATTATAACAAATTGTGTTATGTTAAAATAAAACCTCTCTCCGAGACAATTGTCCATCCGACCCTGAAGAGCCCATTAAACTACTGTATTAGTAAAAACAAACATGCTTCAAAGAGACAATTTAGCATTAAAAATATAATTAGTCAAGATTAATTGTTTTATAGAAATCTGTCCATTAAAAATATCAGAGTAATTTTCCCAGAACAAGGCAAGTTGTTACAGTGAAACAACTTGCCCCGGTTACATGTAGATAACAACATGCCCCACGTGGCACCATTTTATGTTTCCATCGCGCACACACTGCCAGACTAAGTAAACAGTCACTATATACAGTTGAAATGTACCCCACAAATAACTATTTCGAATGGTAATA
Source organism: Dryococelus australis (assembly GCA_029891345.1). Lineage (NCBI taxonomy): Eukaryota > Metazoa > Arthropoda > Insecta > Phasmatodea > Phasmatidae > Dryococelus > Dryococelus australis. Next base: position 273,945,010 of record CM056994.1, on the reverse strand, counting down.
TTAACATTACACTACCTTGAAAGATGTTCGTGCAGGATGACTTCACGTTAAGAAAGTATATTTTACTTCTGCACTGACAAAACAATAACTGTAAAATAACTCCGTCCGCACACACACAGTCAAAACTAACCTCCACTGCTGCCTGCCATCTTGCAAGACACACGCCACGTAGGAATGGTGAGGTGCTGCCCTCTCTTGCTAACTTGTAGCACCAACTGTAACAACCTGTAACTTTTAGCTCCGGTCTCCCCTATGCATGTAGGAGAAGTGACATTTTTCTAATGTTGATTTCAAGAGGGCTCACTTTCTCGTGAACAGCCTTTCTCAGTGGTTTACAGTTGTGCAGACCGAGTCAGGGAATAAGTGATACAATCACAAAGGTAAAAAGAAAGTTTAAAGTGCACTTCGTTCGAGTGCGGTACGGATTTGCCGGTAATCAAGATGAGCTATAAGTGAGTCTCCTATATTCACGACTGTACAGCCATCAGTTCTACTAGTGTTTGTATTCCCATTCATAACCATCCTACTGGTTCGCACGACAACGAGTACGCTTACTATACTGAACGACGTTTGTTATTGGCCGACTCTCTTCCGATACAATGCCACGACAAGTCGGAAGTGTCCAAATCAAATGGTTTATTTCTTACTCAGGATAATATTTTATCAATTGTGTTCATCTGCAGAAAACATTATCAAAACTACTGGCGAAGTAATATTTCTTCGCCCATGTCTTCAAAGAACGTGGATGTGGTAATAGTACTGTAAGATACACACAACCGACGTGATACGTCGGAAGCACTCAAAAGTGTGAAATTACATCCTAGCGCCTCCTGATCTCGCGGAATTCCCGGGTCTGTACTACAATGAAACTCGTTCTACCACCCGTCACAACACAACATAAAAACCTGGCGCCTCTCGAAGCACAGCAAACTATCCGTTCTGCCATTGCAAAATAGGATGCGAAGCGTTAACAATACGTCCTAGTCCCCTCCTGAGTTATGCAAGCGCTGCTGTTGGAATGCATTCGGCAGTAACGTTTGCGTGTATGTGTGTGCGCGCGCGTGTGTGTGTGTAGGCAGCTTCACAGACCTGAACGTGACGCGCCCGGCGTGGGGAGGGAGCGCGCGTAACTCGCACGTCACACCTACCAATAACTCGCGCCCACATTGCGCCAGCGCCGCTCATCCTGCTGCTGCGCGCTTGCGACCGGCGATTGGCTCGCTTCCCTTTCTCTCTCCGGAGACTGCCAGCAGTGCCGTGTGGCAGAGCGCATCGAGGCGGCCCGAACACTATCCAACCCAACTCTGCTGCACATATTCTCGTCGAGTCGATCAGGTCGTTCCGGCGACGACGAACGGTTTTACGTGGGCCAGACGCTTGATAATGAAAACTGCACGAAATTCTCATCGCCGCATAACGTAATGCTTAACGAAGTTAAAAAAAAGTAACGTAACTATCGCGAACAAGCGGCCATCTCAGCTGCAAAATTGCATATCAGTGACCAACGCGTCGATGTGTTGATAACACCGTGCGCGCAGTCCTAGATTGTAAAGGTACAGCAGACACTGATGAGGTATACCTACATTATTCAGCATATTTCAGGACTGCAGTGTTATACGCCAGATACGCTATCGAGAGCGCCTATCCGAGATACCGAAAAAGTAAACAGCATAACAGCTAACGAGATTCAAAAATGTACAACGCAATTCATAAAACATTTTCCGGCATCTGACAGACGAATAGAAGAGGTGCGACAAGCTCAAAACTCAAATGCTTCATGTAAGGATTTTATGCAGCTAATCCAGATTGAGTGGCCTCGAAAAGCAATACAAATTCCAATATCATGTCAAGCACACTGGAAGATATGGGGTCAATTATCCATAGTAGGAGCACATCCAGCATCTCTTTTATACCAATCCTCAGGGTTGTCTCCACCCAGAAGTGGAGGTGGGGGAACCCGTCGGCGTGACTCTCCAAGGCAATGTAATAAAACCCGGTTGTGAATAATATAATCAACAGATCCAGCAGACCCTCCTTGGTAAAACGCGCATGTGGAATAGTGCTAAAGAACTGGATGGGATTCTTCCTCACATGGCCTTCCTCCCCTTGAACAAGTGTATCCAAACAAGAACTATCTCTTCCGTTTCCCGTAACTGAATTCTGGAACATTGCCATTTAAAGTTAATATCCTTCTTTAAATAATGTCAAAATAAATTCTTTTTTCTCTCCTTACATGGCCTATGTCACCATCAACAGACAAGTATTTGAACAAACTTTCAACTTCGTACCATTTCATTGCATTTCTTTTTTAATACTTATTGCAAAACAGCAATAAATTATGTAACCAGTGTGGACCAAAGCCATTACCAAGGAAAAATGACACAAGAACTAATCTCTCATAATAGTTAATTTTTTCACTGAAAATTTGGTTAGGTTAGGTTACGTTAGGTTAAGTTAGTTTTCGTTCGGTTGGGTTAGGACATGTGTGGAACATCACAACCAATAAAATGTCTTAATAATAATCCAAGTGAAACTAATATTTGTTATAGGTATTACATTTACACATCTAATGGAAATAACCAACAACAACATACATTGTAATCGCATTTTACAAGGAGCTCGAATTTTTAATCCCGATGTTGGAAAATTTGCGTTTCAAGACCTCGATTAAATATATTATAACATTATAGTCTTTGAAGAGTATAGCCACGAATACCATTGCGATAGTTTTATTAAGAGATTGTGCGAAGGTATGTCAGTGTGTCTCCTAGTTATTGCTGGTCATAACATATATATTCGGTATTACTACTGTTTCTATTCTTTAGCAATTTCAATAAGGCGCCTGAATGATAAATTTAACAAAACATTTGCCTGTTCACTGCCAAAAATGTTTTAGTTGACTTATGACTGTAACTGAATTCTGGATTTGTGTATAGGAACTGGTGTTCCGAACACAGTTTTGGTGCCAACAAGGAGAACAAACAGAATGAAAATTGCCTAATAAATAGAAATTTAAGGTGTCTTCAGTGTCAGGCCAGGCACTGTATAGAGATTGGTGTAAAGTGTATTTGCCCCTGCTATTATAGGGTGCATGATTTAAGGTTATTATTGTGTGAGTATCGAGACCAACTCCAATTCCGCACTTTTGTGGCCTGTTGTAGGCTGTGCAGAATAAATTGTGAGCAGATAGGCAGCCCGACTAATACTACTGAGGGCTGTCGGGATTAGACCACTGTGTATGCTGTAATTGCTATTATTAGGAATGAGGAAGTCGCCAGTGACGATTTATAGTGTCTGCTAGGAGGTGGTCCAGAACAATTGTGTTCCCACTACTTAGTTTATGTGTGACATCACCCTTATGGACAGGGAGTTGGGTCTTTAATTCCAGGACCCCGGGATGTTAATGATGAATACTGCTATGGTGATATCATCTGCATTACGAAAGGAGATTATGGAGTGAATCAACTTGGGTCACTTTGGTATGAATAAATGTATTGAAAAAGCTAGAACTACAGTATGGTGGCTCCGGATTACTAACGATATCAGAACTACATGTTCAACTGTGAAACACAGAAGGTAACTCAAACATATCAGAAGCCCTCATGCCATCGCCCATACAGCAAGTCCCGTGGGAGGTTTTGGGTATAGATATAGCAGAGTGCAATAGAATACAGTATCTTGTTATCATAATCTACTACTCAAAGTACCCAGGGATATTTCCATTGCCAACTACTAAAACTTCTCGTACAATATCAAGATGTAAAGCTGCATTTTCTCGTCAAGAATTCCCAAAGTAGTTAAAACAGAGTTCGCTAAGGAATATGGATTTTTACACATAACAATCAACCCTCGATTCCCACAGAGCAATGGTCAAGTGGAGGCTGCAATAAGAAAACATCATAAAAAGATTACATGACCCATTCTTACGATTGCTGTCTTACAGAAATACCTCACCGACAGACCTGAAATACAACCGTGCTCAACTACTGATAAGGTTGATCACTGAGAGATATGCTGCCTACTACATACACCAATCTATCACCTCGAACAGTACACAGAAGAAAATTTTCGGTCATAATAAGTGCATCCAAACATCGTGCACATAAATGAAATCCATTACAAGCAAACCAAACATTTTGGATAACTGACATACATCGGTATGGATCAATAATTTTTGTAGCAAATACTCCTAAGACGTATCTAGTATCCTCTCATGGCAAAAGAATCAGGAGAAACATACATTGTCTAAAAAAGTGAGAGAAGCAAAGGAAGAAGAGGTGTAGAAGAAAACTGTGGAGGATATACAAAAGGGGATGAGTGTTCAGCGAACATTACCAATTCTGTAGAGATGTGCCAAGGGATGGCGCTATTGAGGACGACTGTGGACAACACAAATTACAGAATATAGGTGAACAGAAACAGAAGGAGGAAGAGAAAAAGGTCCCAGCCAATCTTTGAAACATGAAAATGAAATGAGCATATATATATATATATATATATACTATGATTATTTTGTATATATATACTATGATTATTTTGTATATATATATATATACTATGATTATTTTTAGTTATTTTTACATAGTCAAAATTTTTCAGGAAAGGGAAGATATGTTGGACTGAGTAAATTTTCTATGCATAAGTGACACCTATGTAATTGAATGGTAGTTGTCTATGGAATAATAAATAAAGGGAATAATGATTGTAAAATAACGAACATATAGAAATAAAAGCTTTAAATACAAATTTATACTAAAGTGTTTATTTTTCATCTCGGGGCGATCTCTACGTCCTCATCCGAGGTGATGAGATTATTTTTTAATGTACGTCTGCAACATTAAAACAAAGTCATTTATCGGTGGAAAAATGTCACAACTATTTTGTTTCAACGACTATTCCAAACATTAAAACAACATAATATTAAATTCCTAGTACAGACATAGATTAAAGAAAATAAATCACCAACGAACATAAATTTTAAGTATAGGTTTGCCTCTCACTTTACCTTGTTATGTGAAATTAAAAAGTATATTGATACTTCTTTTCGTTTCCATATAAATCTAAAACCAATTAAAATAACACATTTCTTAAATTAATATGCATACAGGTATATATACAACTTTTAATGTGGGTAGATGTATGTAGGAAACAATATATATAATCTGATTCCTCTATTTACAGATGACCCTCCCTAGTATTGAGAATCTTGAAAACTGTGTTGGAAATTCTCAGTACTACTAAGTCAGTGATAGAGAACATCAACAAACACGAACATTAAATTTTAACTACTAGTGTGTAGTGGAATAACAACAATGGAAAACAAATACAAATACAGGATAATTACGTTATGACCACTCTTTGATTATCATTAAAATTATATGAACAAGTATTTATAAGTGATCCATATAATAACATGATTTTTAAATTATGAAATGGTCTTTATAAGTGTAAAATCCGAATATTTTAAATTTTACTATGACCTTTTTTTGAAGATGAAATTAGAATATAGTTAATAAGGGGATTAAAATTTTAAGTCTGGCGGGTATTCTTGCTCTCTTCTCCTCGATTGGTCAGCATCCTCCATGTAGCGTCAGGTCCTTAAGCATCCTCCATGTAGCTTCAGGTCCTTAGGCGGCCAGCTGCACGTGGGAAGCGTAACATCCCCCCCCCCCCCTTGTGCCATCAAGGTTTAGTCACTCTGTTTCGTCGCCATCTTCGTAGACATCTCGCCCCTCGATGAAACTTCGGACAGGAACTCACTAACAGGATGAGAAGCATACACATCGTAGAGAATTATTACAAAATATCACACACACATACACACACACACACACACACACACACACACACACACATATATATATATATATATATATATATATATATATATATATATATATATATATATATATATGTATTCCACTGCAACATCTTTGTCTTATCAACATAACTAAAATTTTGTTCTCCCTTTAGATCTTTAGCTTATCCGTTGTGGGATTTGACTTTGGTATCAAGGATAATGTTAAGCGTAGAATATTCAAACCGGTAAATAATTTCTGCTTCTATTTGTTTTAGACTTCGCTTCCCATACGTAATTTATTTTGTTCCAACATTAGTTTCTTCCTGAATTCCAGCTGTTCTTAAATAGCTAGTTACTCCTCTTATAATAGTTTCTTTTAAACTATCTTCCATACGGAACTGTTTGCCCCCATTCGCCACTATACTAGAGTAGAACTTCAAACTATCATATAACACTTCCCTTTTAAAATGAAAAATAATGAAGACACTAATAAGAAATAAATTATTTTGCTTTGTTTCAGGAGCGCCTGCTCCACACATACTAACGAAACAAGCTAGCTAACTAACATCCTAACAAACAACATTAACTGCATTATCCCAACAATTAAATATTCATCATAAGATGTATTTCAGTGCATAATGGTATTATTGAAAAGAAAATTGAAGTAAGGAAATATATATCAACTAGACAGTATTTTTTACTATAGTATCTCACACAAGGGTTTAAGTGTTACAGATAGGTATAATCTTTGTGGTTTCAATGCCGTGTCCCCAGGGAAGAAGTGTAATAAATCAAACAAAGAAACTTTATAAGTATACTTTATAAAATCTTTCATATATATTTTCAGTTCAACGTTTATTCGCTGATTTATGGCATAACTGTAAGTACTTGAACAACGAGTGTGTATGAAGTTACAATTGATCAATCGTACTTGAATTCGATCTTTTAACTATGACATTAAAGGTCCATATTTCCGTGTTGGTGGGAGTAACACGGAGATTAGCATTACATCAATCCCATCTACACACAGACTTTCGCCTTCTTTACGAGCAACTCCAGTTTTTAAATTGCATTCTGTTTAAAGTTTCCCAATTAGTATTGGACAATTTTAGCACACCTTAATCACGCAGTGGTGTAGCTATATGTGTCTGATTCTGGGCGTAAATTTAACAGTCTTCCAAATACGGCAATAAAAGACACAATAACATAAATGCGCATATTTAACTAAACTAAATCTAAACATAAGACTCCTAAGAAAATTACTAAACCTAACACAATACACTTATAGCGATACCAAACAATGAAGATTACCCATATAAATCAGACCTCTAAACAATAATTCAGCCACGTACGTAAAATGTATCACTTAGATAAAATATTGGTAAACCATCATACTGGATTCATTGTAAGGTTTTAACTGTGTTAAATTATACCAACTGACAGATTTTTCGTCCAGGGTAGCTAATTCGTAGCAATTCTCACGCCATCTCTTCACAAACGAAAAGGTCCTTCGAACATAAGTACTAGCAATTTGGTGACGCGGTACCAAAAATCTCTCCCAGGATTAGTTCTTCGAAGTACTAGGTCACCAATTTCGAAGGTTCACCTCTTGCTTGTTTTGAAGTACTTTTTCCGGCTCTCGGCCGCGGAGAATAAAAGTTCTTTTGTACTAGAATCGACGGTGGTTTCTGGCGGTAGGTCTTTCCAAATCGTCTCCGATCGCTAACTTGTGAGGACTTCATAGGCCGGGTGCACACGTGCGGACAATGTCCGCGCGGCGCCGCTGCGGCGACGCAAATGCGTTCCACGAGGGCTTGGCTTATATGTATCAGTGCACATACAGCTGCGGCGCCGCCGCGATGCCGCAGCGGCGCCGCCGCGGTCTATGTCCGCACGTGTGCACACGGCCTAAGGCCGTATTTTCACATTCCGCAACGATCGTAGATCAGGCTGATCCTCCGGAATTCTGCCTAAGTAATCAGCCGCTTCGTTTTACCTTGCCTTTATTATACTATACTTCAATATTTTGCCTTGGGAATCCTGGTGAACAAATCCGCTCCTGGGTCATACGGAAATGACTGTTCTCGTCCAGACGACACATCTGTGGTCATGTTCTTGTTTCCCAAGAAGGTTTCACTTAACACAGTGGTATGTCTGGTATGGTCGTACAACTGTAATATCTCTGTGATCACGGTCAGAGTATTAATCCAAACAGTATTTGGGTGGTATTGGGTGTTCACCACAGTTTGTAAGTGGGTATAGTGTCGACTGTGTTCAGTGAGCGTAAATCCAGTTTGTAGCACTTCTTGTACACTGGTTTGAGCTGGGTAGAGGTGGAAGGTAAGTGTACGAGTGTGTTTCTTGACCTGGATATGGGTCCCGCACATGTTGGTCACGTGAGGGACAAGAGATTGTAATAGTTTGTACACAAACTGGTTCTCTTTCCTCACCTTGTCTGCCTCCTTGCCTGCCCTCCCAGGTCTTCTTTCTCCTTTTTCAGGTGTAGAAAGCGTTTTCCCGTATGGACGTATGGTCTAATGAACTGTATGTATAGGCTGTTCACGGTAAAATGAGCACTTTTGAAAGCCCTGTTTAAGATCTACTTGTATGCACGTTTTTTATTCTTCCGCCTTATGTAAAATTAACCTGCCATGAGCCTCATCACTTTATTAATGCGCCAATAAACTAAAACTTTGAATTTATTAGAAATGTAAATATTTCACAAATCTGCTCTTTTTTAATCTTCGGTGCATTAAAAAAAAGTGCAAAGCGAAATAAATAATTTAAGTTGTTACAAATGGTTACCTAGCATTTACTTTGACTTTAAGATATGAAACTATTTTCCATCCATCGTTACCAACTTTACCGGGCGTACGTCACCAAGTACGCCCGTTATAATATATGCAGGCAGGGGCGGTGCCTTTTTCTAAGGTTGATTTCATAAGTGCTCACTTTATCATGAACAGCCTTTACTCTCTATGGATTGTAGCAAAGTAGTGTCAGAAATAGTACGCACACCGACAGGGCAAGTAGCTTACTATGCAGACAGTGAAGTAGGTTGTGCCATTACCTCTCTGATTGCTTTGGGTTCGCCTGCAACCTGGACTTCAATCATAGTTTTCTGTATAGAGGTTCCCACAGGTGTACAATTTTCTACCTGCGTACTTAGTTCCACTACGGTATTTTGCGTCGCCGTGAAATTAGAGTTCAGGGATTGAATGTTTGCATACAACTCGCCCTTCATTTCTTGTAATTGTAATGGTAAATTGCAAGTTGTAGTGTGGTTGTTATGCTCCAGTCGTGAACTCAATTTACTTTCTAGCGAATCAGATGTCTGGTTTTGATTTTCTAGCCTGGTTTCCAAATCGCTTTGAAATGTTTCGTTACTTCGTTTCAAACAATTTTCTAACTTATTTTGAAATGTTTGGAGACATTGCATAATGTATGCTAACATTTCTGTGCCACTGGATTCTGCATGTATATTAGATACTGTATTTTCAGTTATATTCTCAGCATGGTTAGCAATATCTTCACCGGTATTCTCAATCGGTTCGCTCCTATTCGCATTCTCGTTAGTTTCTAGTACTTCTGTTCTATTAGAGTGAGGTTCAGGATATATTTGTCCTTCCATGGTGCTACGAAGAAAGGATGATTTTCCAACTGTGCTCATTGATTTCTACGCTACCCTTACTTCAAGTTACTCTAACTGCACTGTATATTTGTGCAATCACGTTGGGCGTCAAAAATTATCTTTAAGGGTAATTTTTGCTTTACTGTTTCAACACTGTGCACAAAATACGTTTTAACTGCACCACGTTTGGGCAGCCAGAATTTCTGTAAATTATTATTTTTTTGTGGATGTAAAAAATAAACATATGAATTAGCGCATGTACCTTATTGCGTCAAAGAACAACACTAGAACAAATATCAACATCGTGCATTTTTAATGATATAGAGATTTAACTCCCTACCAACCAACAGAAAATTCATACATAAGAAATAAAGAAATTAAATTTAAGCACTACTCCAACATATAAACGAATGAGATCTTCGGAGATTACTAAATTCCGTCAAAGAAAATGGTAATCGTTGAAATTAAAGCAATTTTAATATATTCTCGGTCTTAGAGATTGCCAATTAGCTTTGATCAACTTCATTGTCAAGGATCCAAGACTCTTGATAACTTAGGTATATTCTCAGTTTCTTCTCGGTAGTTAAAATCAGTGCAGATTAATTTAAATTTCCAATTACCATTTCTTTGATATAAGGTTTTCAACACGTAAAACATAATATTCTACAGTACATTACCAGTATATTCTTTACATGAGATATTTCATGAGTTAATATGGAAATCTTACAAAACCCTAAAAAATGTCAAAGACTTCATTACAGCCTAACTATAATTCCAGGTGCTATACATTCTATTTACAGAAAGTAATTCTCCAAGAATGTGATGAAATATCCATAATACTCACTTTATAAACATCTAGTTTTTTTTTTTTTTTTCAACTAGTCATCTTAACAAGCACACAATGGAGAATTCTCTTCCTTCTATCAGAAAATTTTCATACATAATAATCTTTTGTTTCCACGAGTATTCCAAACATTAAAACAACATAAAAATAATTTAATCCTAGCACATACACAGACTATAGAAAATAAATCACCAACAAACATAAACTTAAAGTGTAGGTTTGCCTTTCACTTTAACTTGCTATGTGAAATTATAATTGTATATTAATAATTCTTTTCTTGTCCGCATACATCTAAAACCAATTTAAATAACAAATTTCGTGTATTAATTTGCATGCACGCATATATATAATTTTTAATATGGGTAGGGGTCTGTAGGAAACGATATATATATTTAATCTGATTCCTCTCCTTGCACTACTGTGTTCCATAAAATCAATACAAAGTAGTCAGTATTCCACAGGTACGTGCTACAGTCATTGAAGGAGACTGTTTACTGTAACTTTACCTAGCTAAACGAACATTCACCCTATTTTCAGCCAAAATATTGCGATTATGTACTTACCTTGTTTCCTATGTTTCCGGTATGTGTAGGAGTGTTGTGTATGTATGTTTTGCGGGGAAAAATGAAATAGGAAGGACGCATTACGCGACTTATAGAACATCCATGATATTTTCGTCACTCTGATGCGGTACAAACCACGCCTCCAACATTGTCTAAATACGTAGATGACACGTTGACAGGTTCTTACGGATTAATTACCCATTTTACTCGTAACTCGGTGGCGTATCTCTGTATTGTTAAGGATTTGTTATTGGCTCATCATGTCTCCCATGACGCGTCAAAATGGACGAGGTTCGGCTGCAAAAGCAGTACAAATGCACAAGTGATTCAAATCTTATCATTTAAAAGATAAGTTAAACATTTTTTTCTGTCAACTTCCCAGTTGGTGTAAACTGTGCTAGTGTCTTCAACTGCACGTATGAACCATTATCCAAAGCGCAAAAGACGTATCCAACTTGCGCTGCGATTACGAAACACGATAATGAAGAAAAATCGCTGAAGCAGGCCTCTTGAGTTGCGATCAATTAACACATTAACTGGACTCCCTTCCGCGCTACGCGGCTCTGTCATCGGCACGGCGCGGGGTGGCGAAATGTTTGCGCAGTTAGCAATGGCCAGGCAGTGTACTTGCTGATCAGGAAACATTAGTTGTGACGATCTCGCGCACAGTACACAACTTTTTGACAGCGCTACACTAATTGTATGTTTTTTATAATATTTCAAACTTATTTTGTGAGAATATCTATACTGTTTGTTCAGTTTTGAACTTACTACAAGCAGAAAACTTTAATACTCGAGATGAAACAACTGGTATAGTTGTACAATGACGAAGCAAGGAATACATTATAAATGAAAACAAAATGTATACAAAATATATAAAAACAGAACACCATCAACAGATAACACACTGTAAAAGTACAAATCTACAAATTAAATTATAGTAAAGAAATTTAACTCAGCCAATAATGCGTAGATATTCTTGTACATGTAATTAGGGGCCTACTGGTCTAACTATACTGAAAACACTTATATTGGTATCCTAGTAATTACAATTCATTCTGGTTTAAAATTTCATGAATGATTGATAAAATTGAAACTAACTAGGATTTATGCACTACATTTTATCACAACTATAAGCCTAAAATAGGCCACATAGAATGTTCAACATATTGATGTTTCTTAAACAAGTTTCTGTAATTTTAATATTAAAAATAAATAACAAATTATCATCTGACCACCATTCAACACATTTTTCAGATAAAATTTAATTTTTAAATGCATAGTATATTTTATGTGGAACTGCTAGAACAGAGTAGTCGCTATATTAAGACGTTAATGTTACTTTTCACCAGTAGTTTCATCGCTGTCGTCACTCAGGTGAAATATGAATGAACTCTTCTAAAACATTTTCCATGATCCAGTCCTTCTTCCCTCTTCTTGACGAAGAATGCTTCGTCAATCCTAGCAGCATGGTTACAATCTTCCCAGTCGGTACCTGTGACTGAACGCAAAGCTTCAGTGGTTTGCAGTAGTAATGTGGTGACAATTCTCCACAAGTATTGTTCTCCTGAATCACACTCGCCATTTTAGCCCATACCATCCAGTTTGATCGCATTTAGTTCACATATACACGATGATTCTCAATTAGAACGACAAAATTCGGGAGGCAATTCTTCATGAAAAAGTAAAAGGAAAACATATGTGACACTTTACACCTAAACCGAATATCAAGGGATGCTTGAGCCTTTAAAAAACGAAATTTTAACCGTATTTGTGCAAAATATCGGCTCTTACGTTGCAGGTCCCGATAACATACAATATATGTTCCGAGAGTTGTCATTGTATTTTACTTCGTTACCGATATTTTGCACAAATACTTTTAAAAACTAGTTTTTTAAGGGCTCACGCCTCTCTTAATATTCGCTTTAGGTATAAAGTGTCACATATGTTTTCCTTTTACTTTTTAATGAAGAATAACCTCCGGAAGTTTGTCGGTCTGATTGCGAATCACTCTGTATAAAGAAGAAGTTATATGATGCGATGACCATGTAACTCAACAAGATTTTATGAAATAACATTTTCAGGCCAAAGTTTTTGTATGCTATCATAAGATGTTGGGGGTAACACTGCCATGTAACTTATGTATATATCAACTCCTCAGAAAAAGTAATTCCAAACTTATCACGAAACTCAGTTTTGATGGAGGTTCGCTGTATACATAAAAGTAACAATTAACTACTGCAGGAGCACAGTAAATATGTACATATCAAAATACGTTGATAGCACCCGTTTGTGAAAACTGATTGACGTTTATAACTTTTTTATTTAGACATTACGAAATTATTTTAGTTCCTGTATCAGTTACTTGTAGTTTTGCGTTTTTTTTTTAGTCCCCGCGTATGGTGCCACTATCTTTTAATTTAATTATAATAATGCTCCTTTTGGCATTAGCAATAATAACAGAAAAATAGTGAATGATAATTAGTCTACTTATGATTTAGCTGGCACTGAAACTTGTATTGTATGAGACGGAGAACACGAGTTGTAACTTACCCTTGTTACATAGGATTTCAGTATACTGGGAGATACGTACCACTTCCATTAAGACACATAAACCAAACACTCGCAAATTAAATAGACAATGCTACCGCAAATATACACAAACAACAACAGAATGGTGAAGCATGGAATTTTAATTTCAGATGGCATTCTTAGGTAGCTGTCTCAAAATCTATAATCAGGATTCAGTAGTCGAGATAACTCAATTAATTCAGCGTATTAATTTCAAATTGCACATAGCAGTAATATTAATAATAAAATTAATTTGGCAGATGGCAGTTAAGTGTTTTTTAAACAGTGCAAGTATCTAAATTGTACAATCTTAAATTTGAGTTCATTCTTATTCACTATTAAAATACCACACAATACTCACTTTAATTTGCCCTGGCTTAGTTCAGTTCATAAGGTAGAATCACAAATAAATCTTTCTCTGAGGGATGTGTAGGTTAAGTTCAAGAAGTATTAACAGTACACATAATTGTAGGGTTATGCGGCACTGCTTCACCACAGGTATTGTTGCGTATTAAAAACTGCATTTCTATATCTACTAATTCGCCAGTAGGAAAATGCCGAAAAACATGTTTGTCCTCTTCCTTTGCGCGCGGTCGACCGTAATTTAACAAATTATCATTCTGCACAACGTCTATACAGTCAATTAATTAATTTTCATCAAATTGTCAGTTATCTGGGTCAGTAGCCTAGGCTGACCAACTTGACGTGTCTTAACATACATGTCTCCCAAGTTCGTTCTCAAACATTAATTTTTATAGCGAAAGTTCCGAACTTAAAATTACATGAGAAATATAAAGCTTAACTCAAGGTCACATTCAAAAAGCCCTCCCTGCTTTTGACGTCATGCTGAGCTACCAACTTGTGATAAACATAAACATATCTGGCGTTGACTAAAACTGCAAAAACATAAAAATATATTCTGCTTTTAAAAATTATACTTAAAAATAAAACAATTAACATACAAAATAAATAAATTTGAAAACCAAAATAATTATGCTGCCAAAAATATACATGTTACCAACAACATACATGTAGGGATACATAAACACAGGCAACTGCCAACATAACTGTACTCCAGAATAATAAATTACACGTCACAATAAATGCAGTTAAATATGTTCTAACCTACTGAGGTAATTATTTTTGTTTATGCTTTCTCTTGAATACCACAGAAAAGTGATACGGAGAGATATGAAAGTAGTTTTAACATGTATGTTCTTGCGCATTTTCGCCCTTATTGACATCGACTATATTTGATTAACCTGGAAGTGGTGTCGGACACGATAGCAAAAATTGCTGCTTCGCACTTATTGGCATTGGCTGCATTTGTTTAACCTGGGAGAGGATCCCAGAGACGATGACCTCAAGGTGTTGCAACTTTCACTTTCCGCACCCCGCTATTCACTACTCCCCCATAACACTATTTCCTTTTATGCATTCTCCGCCAGTCCCCAGAGAGATCTACGCTGAGTGCATGCCCCATCACCACTCCACCCCACCCCCTTGGAGTAGTGATAGCACAAGAATAATACTATATATCGTGCAAGAGTGGCCTGAGTGCAATTTTGTGTTTAAAGGGTTAATTCTTTAATCCCACCTGTTTCAATTGCAGACAAAGAGGGTTAGCTATAGTTAACAAATGTTAGAAATGGCAAAAACAGGGTCACATGCTGGTGAAAAGGGATGCATTTATTGAAATGGTTAAATTTATTGAAAGGGTTAAATTGATAGAAAAAGTTAAATTGACAGAAAGGGTTAATTGAGGTAATGTTTGGTGTCCAAAGAGTAGATGTTGCCTCTTCGAAGTCTGGTGGACGTCTGAGCTCTGCGTAGCGGGAGCAGCAGCATAGGTATGTGAGTTTACCGTTCCTTGGAGTAAGAATGGCATAAGGACCATTTTAGATGTTGACAGTTTGGTGTCTGGCGATGGAACGAGCTCTGAGGTTGGGAGAGGAGATACGGTGGCTGACGAGGGAATGAGCTCTGGGGCTGTGTGAGAGGAGGGAGGAGGAGAGATTCGCCCTGTTTGGTGGATGATGAGAGAATGAGTTCTGAGACTGAGTGAGGGGAATAGGGTGTCGGGAGAGGTACATTCTGTTCGGAGTCTGAGGAGGGAATGAGCTCGGATGGTGGATGAAGGGAAGAGGGGTGTCGGGAGAGGCAGAGGTCCATCCTGGTTGCTGACTGGCAAGGAAATGACCTGTGATGGTTGGTGAGTGGAGGGAGGGGGGAGAGCAGCAGGGTAGGTATATCCTGGTCGCTAGCCTCCGAGGGAATGAGCTCTGTGGGTGGATGAGGGGAGGGGGAGGTAGCATCGTGTTGCTTATTCACTGCCCACCATACGACTGAGCTCGGGAACAGCTTACGTCTTGCTGGGCCGAAGGGCGTTGAGCAACTGAGCTCGGAATTGTGCAATTAGAGAAATTATGTTTAAAATATTAATCAAGATTGTTACAAATGAAGCTATGAGCAATTGGACAAATTACAAGCATCAGAAATTAAATATAATCCGTGGCATTAACTACTAAGTATGTGCAATGAAAAACGAATTACCAATGAAACATTAAATATAATTAAACAAATCAATCACAAATACCAACACATTAAATATATTTAAAAAAATTTAATTAAAACCAGTACTGAGATTGTTAATCAGTTACTAAGTAATCGCACCAACACATTGATAAAACAAGCACCGAAACAATTAAAACAAATGAATCACAAATACCTAAACATTAATTAAACACTAAATATGTGAAACAAAAAGCTAAGTACCAAATAAACATTAGACTTAACGAAACAAATCGATCACAAATACTGAGACATTAAATATTTTCTGAAAAATATAATTAAAGCAAGAACTGAGACAATTAAATAATTTACAAAGCAGGTGTACAGATACTAATAAAACAAGTACCAAGACACTAATTAAAAAATTACTAAATATGCAAGAGAGATGAATTCCCTATTAAACGAGTACATATACACTAAGTGCACGTTTTCACTGTCCGCTCGCAACTGAACTCAGATTGTATTTGTCATTAATTATATCCCCAAGCACAAAGGCCCCAACACTTGTTTTTTTTTTTTTAATTTTATTTGTTGTGCATGAATATTCAGTAAAAGTGTACACCACTTCGTGCGAGAGTCTTGATTAAAGACATGTAAAACATTATATGAGTAGGTGCTGCATACAGAGCTGAGCATTAAATGTAGTACTCATCTTGTATGCTCCAATCCATTATCAGCGACCATTTAAACATTAGTTTAGAATTTCCCCCTGCTGAGATGAAAGGTGATTTATAGCCATACATTTGATGCGGTTTTTCAAAGAAGGATGGTTGTAGTCTTTTTGCCTATCAATGTTTGTTAGTTAAAGTGTTATGTCATTGTGTAATATTTATGTGCGATACCCTATACTTTTTTCAAGTGTTATGTACTCTGTGATGCATCCTGTAATTCCTTGGAGTGTAATGTCTACTTGTCTGTGAGTGTATCTCAAAGTGTTATGTCATTGGGTAATATTTAATTTTGTTATATCCTGTGAATGTTTTGTGTAATGTTAACTTAAGATTCATCCTGTACATGCTTTAATTGACACAAGTGAAATGTTTAACTGTGTATGTCATGCAATGTCAAAGTGTAATTGTGGTGCGCCTTGTAACTTTTTCAATTGTAATTGTGTCTCAATGTTTACTTATCCGTAATCAAAATGTCTTGTAATGTTTAGTATACAATAAATAATTTGATACTATTTCAGTGTTTTTTTTTTACTTCTGCATGTTTCTCTAACAATAAATGCAAGTTTACAACCTGAAAGTGTTGTAACACTTGTTTGTAAGAAGTGATTTTATCAAACTAAATTATTATATGCTGTTCTACCACAAATAAATGGAAAGAAGTAAACCAATTTAATACTTGTATTTTTCTCGTTACATCAAGCAAGCTTACCATGACATTGCTTTTCATTAACAAAGACCCACTGTATTTACACTAACAACAGCTGATTCATTAAAAAATAATATAAAAATCATTAAAAATGCTTAGCGAGAATATTTGACACAATGGCATTAAAGGCTTTCATATTTTGAGATGATTTTCATTAAAACCAATGACTTTGCCTTCACAATAAATAGACATGAAAAACTAGCAATCATAAAAAAAGAGTGTAACACCTTCACAAAGTTTAAAGTTTTAAAATTATGCGGTAATAAAATGTATATGAATATTAGACAATATCGAACGTAATTTTGATGAGCCCTTTAAAGTATTCCAGGCTTAAAAGAACATTTACAATAAAAACTTGCTATTCTGAGTGGCAATGCGCATGAGCTTAATGTACCCTGTGACAACAACACAGTTCTTTAAAAATCTTTCAATTATCACATACCAGGTTAGTGATTTCATAAAACAACAAAGTTATGATAGTGTTAACAGAAGTTTGATTGACACTGGCATAAACTTACGTGAAATAATAATGATATTAAAATATAGTAATACTTGGTTGAGGAGAAACCTGATAAAGAGTTTTGATTTAAAATATATGAGCACACTTACATATCCAAGTTTCATCTCACGTGTGCATAGTTACCAAAGGTCCATAAAAATTTATAAACAGCAAAGTACCATAATTGTACAAACATAATGTTATGTTAAAACACTAGAGAATTTTGGTCACAGAGTATCGCAAAATACATGTTGGCTATACCTGAATCAATTAAAAAGAGCAGACCATTTTCATACAAAAACTGTAAATAAAAATCTATTAACAACACCGAACATAACTTAAAGACACATCTTAAATACAGATAGAACAAAAATTATTTCATTGTATTATTTATATAATGAACTACTGTAAAAGACCGAATTGGTGGATGAGATTTTAAGAGTCAATGAGGGTGAAACATTGGAACGAACGGGAGATCTTTGAGAAAACATGCCGACCAGCGGAATCGTCCGGCGCAATTCCCACATGTGAAAATCCGGAGTGACCAGATTGGGGACTGAGCAGTCTAACCACTCGGCCACCGCGGCCCCTAGTTTCTGATGCATTTGACAACGAAGTGACTTTAACAAAAGTCATTGTTTCAAACTACATAAGTAGGGGCAGATCTAAACGCAACAACTGCTCTCTGAACAAATATGATAAGTATGTTATTTATTACCATGGTGCTTGTGCATGCCATTGTTAACACAGGCGGGACTTAAATACACATGTAAAACATTACTACTGTAAATTTTCAGTTTCAACCTAAGTAACAAATGTGAAACACACATCCTACAGAAACTGGTTTACAAATGCAACGAAACTATTTACCAACATTACATCAAAAATTGTGAATGTAACATGCTACTCATTTAATTGGTTTCACCTGTTACCCGAAATGTATCGCGGGATATTTCAAACTTAAGCGACACACAAAAATGAAACATTAAACACAAATATGCATTAAGTAATACATACAAATTTAGTATTGTGAGACATGAATGTCACGTAATTCACTCGAACCATTTGGTTTCTACTTTCCTAACTCGTAACATATTCAAGCAGTGTTGAACCAAGGCAACAGTTTCGGGCCGCAAGTCCGCAGTCAGCCTGCACTCTGCAGGAAGGCGAACGTAGGCCACACCCAATTCGCTCGCAATCTGCCCCGCAGGCAGCGCATTTCCACCGACTTGCCGACTTGCCGACACTCCCCTCGGGACCAGCCTCGTGGTCATCCATCCAACACTTTTTTCGTGAACAATGGCTTTTAGCCATCATGGAGTGAAGACATGTTCGCGCTCCATGGTCTATTCGTTAAACCGCTAACACTGATTCACCGATAGGGAGTGCCGGCGATTCAATGGATACAGTACTGCCAAACTATATCGTTGGACTATCTTGACATACATTGTTTCTAATAAACAGTGTATTCGCAAAGCGTAATGGGTATTACCCAATGTGTTGCATTCGCTTCGTTACAAGGATTATCGAGAATGCCTGGAGAAAAATTCAAGTGTGTTGGGGGCCCAATTTCAGTTCCGTTCGTGTGACCACGAGGTCTGTACACCGAACAAGTGACACAGGTGACTTTGTCAAGCTTGGATGACAAACGTTCCATTGAGCCAGATGGTGTGTCCACTTTGCCTTGGGGGCACCAACACATCATAACCTAAACTATTTGTTTCCCTTGCTCACCAACACCAACATGACAACGGCCTACCGCAACACCAGAACCGAGTCAGCTGCAATAACTGTCTGCCTTCATCATCTGCACCAACACCAACATGCCAACTGCCACAACAACTGTCTGCTTTCATCATCTGTTACAACTGTTCCGTGTGCAAACCTACATCATGTCTTACAATTGCTGTAACAGTATTCCAGCAGAATCGCCAGTCTCCAGAATCGAACAGAAGACCTTCCTCCGTGCGAGACCACCTCTCTATCTGCTTGAGCGGTTTACCAGACCGCCGCCCGCTTGCTTGTCTACGAGGAGGTACGCCACATCCCATCTGCCTGCGAGAGGTAGCGGAATCGTCATCCCTCCTGTCAACATCTACAAAACATCAGTGGAAAACTCCAATCTAACTGTCTGCAAAGTCAGTTAAACTGGCCGGCTACAAGTTCAGTTTCGCAAAGTTCCAACCTGCTTCATCTCCTCTGTTCCAAGTTTACAGTTGTGTGCTTCGGAAACCTCCCGATTACGAGAAAAAAGTTTGCGAATAGAGAAGAATGACGTGATTAACCGGTTCCGACGTTTTTAGTGTATACATAGAGAATAATGAAGTGATTATGACAAGTGTAGAATAAATTGAAATTATTAGTGTGATATGTGTAAATATTGTTTTATTAATAGTGTCAACTGTGTAAATATTGTTTTATTAATAGTGTCAACTGTGTAAATATGTTTTTTACGTTTATGTGATATAAATGGTCATCACTCATTATACCAAAAGGACCTTCAAATAATATATAAATTAATTGTGATGCAAAATATTACTTTTTAATTTTACATAATTTTATTAACAGTGTTTAAATTGGTGTTGGTAAACATAGTGTCTTGAATAATAACAAAAAGAAGTAAGAAAAAAGTTAGTTAAATCAATTTTTTGTGTTTGCACTAAAACACGAGTAGTAGGCCTTTAATGTACATTTACATGCAATTCTAACACAATTGACCAGTCTTGTGAATCAGGGTTTCCAATCACAAGGTGGAAAATAGTAATATGAGAGCTACGTATTTGAAAATATATGAAATTAAAAAATAATTATAACTAAATAGAATTGTGTGTGAACATTCAGTGATAAATTTTTATAACTAATAATTCAGAAGCAATTTAATAGTGTTGTCTTTGAAATAGTCGTACAGTTTTGTAATTGACTGGTGCGGTATGTGCAAATGACTTGTAGCAAAACTTATTATTACATATTGGAATTTTTTTATTAGTAATTTTGGCTTTCTAACAAATTCAAATACTAAAGAAATAGGAATGTGGGTTCGTTAATCTGGAAAATGCTTCATGGACAAACTCTGGGATTTCTTGAAAAGATAGTAGATATTAGAATATTACAGTTTGAAACAGATGTCGTGTAGCAAATCCAACATGACTTCACTAGAATTTTTCATATCCCCATGATCTGAATTGCGGTATTCACTGTTAAACTATTGGCATTGCGTGGTGTCGGTTATAAACCTAAGTTGGGTGGTATCAAACTTATATATCAAATGTTTGGCTAGCCTCTCAGGGTTGTAATTTCTCTTGTGCATCGTTATTTTTTAGTATGATTCACACAATAAATATTGATGACAAGATGAGTTTACTTAAAACTAATATATGGGGTTTTAACTCTAAATATTTTTTAATGTAATTGGTTAGGGAGAAATATTTTGGCTTGGAGCTTCACGTGCATGGGGGAAGTGAGAGAGAGGGAGAGAGATAACTAGTAGCGCTCTCTGACGGCGGTGAATGAACTACTCAGATCCAGCGCTGTGCCTGTGGGAGCTGGTGCCGTTCTGAAGAGGGTGAAAAAAAAAACCATGAATATCTCCCCAACTGCTGATGCATGCTGGGGTTTCTTTTTGAGCGACTCGAAGTGTTAAAATTTTTCACTATACACACTAATCAAACCCGCCCGAGTTAAAGTATTATACTATAACACCGTTAATTCTGTGTAAGTGGGAAGAATTGAATAAAGGAAGGAACAAATCAGAGAATCTTTTCATTAAAATATTTTTTAATACTATATTACAAGGTCGTGTTAAATGAAACTTAACTTACACTAAATAATCGGTTACTGCAATGTTTAGTAATAGTATTGGCTCGAGCTTATGAAGTTAAAGTCATATGATAAATCATTTACTGACGTATTGGGAAACATGTGTGCAAATAAGCACTAAGATGATTTGGAGTTTTTGCATGTTAGAATTTTTATTATTATTAAACAATGGACATGTTGGTTGCAATACATATGTGAAAATTAAGTAATACATTCGTACAGTATATGAAAGAATCTCATAATTAAATTAATAGTTTGTTTTGTGCATGGTGATGTAGCAAGCAGAGCATTGTATTGTGCATTCCAGGATGCGAGAACTAATGAGGGGGTGTAGTGCACAGCCATCTCTTTGTGCAATGTAGCAGAGTCATATATTAGTTTACACGAGTAGGAGGAGAACATGATTGAACAGTCTTTATTCAAAATTACACATTTCTGAAAAATTCACGAAGGAATTTGTTAGACATATTTTACTGAACTGAAATCATGGGTAAACAGTTTTACAGCAAAAATGAGTCTGTGACAGTTTATTATATCTGGAATGTAAAGCGCCGTGCTCCATTGTTTAATATGTACTGTGATATGTTCGAAACACAAGTGTATAATGTTTTTGCTACGGGCAGCACTATGTTTCAGGCTTCAGTGCGGGCGCAGTTACTAACTTCCCTCCTCTCTCTCTCTCTCTCTCCTCTCTCTCTCTCTCTCTCTCTCTCTCTCTCTGGCTCTGTCTCTCTGTCTCTCTCAGGCTTCCCCGCGTCAGCCCAACGCCTAGACCTGGCGTGCCCACAGTACACTAACCAAAATAATGCTGCTGTGTGGTGTCGATTTTTTCCTCTTGTCTCCTGCCGACCCTCCTTAACGTGGATCAATTGCATTTTATCTGCGTGGGAAGCGCCGGCTTCATTTCCTCTCGCTCGCGCTAACCACGGCCAGAGCCATCGAGAAGGCATGGCCCAGACACGCTGTGGTTGACGCCCGTTGATGAGACCCAGGGCCAGGCGAGTCTGCGGATCTTGTTTCAACAATATATGTTTTTCAAACACACTTTTATGTTAGGTAAAACTGGGAGTGCATTACAGCGAGAATCATACACTTATTTCCCACGGGCGGTATAATCTCTACGTATAAAATTTAGTCACCGACTGACTCACTCAACAACGCACAGTGCAAACCGCTGTATCGCAAAATCATGAAGATTTATGGTTCAGGCACCCACTAAGAACATTTTTTGAAATTCAGTCCATTAGAGGGTGAAAAGGGGACATATATGTTTTCGAGGACTAATAGATCATTAGCACGATGTAATATCGTTTTATTCTTCGCTCAAAAAGGTTGCCTATAAAATAGTTAAAAACTAATTATAGATTTTTTTTTTTTTGTTAATTCAGCCCCTGAGAGGGTTAAACGAGATAAAACGTGTTTTCGAGGATTCCTCAGTATTTTATGTTTCCTCTTTTTTACGGTCGGTAGGCTTAGTAAGATGGCATTGATATATGAATTAGGAAAGAGTAAAGGATGCAATTTAAAGATAATTATAGCAAGTTAATGAGGTATAAATAAATATATGTATTTATTATAACAATATATTTTGGAAATTTTTGAAATTCAACCCGCAAGTGGGTGAAAAAAGGAAAAATATTTTTTCGGAAGACTCGTGAATAAGCCATTTACACATTATAAGTTCTAGTTATGGCCTTTGCTTTAAAAGGTTACTCATATAAATGCCTAGTAAAAAATTTAAGTATTTTTTTAAATTGACCTCTAAGGGGTGAATAAGTCTAAACTGTGTTTTCGAGGACTCCTCGATAGCTCACTTGCTGGAAGAGATATCGTGATCAGAGCGTCAAAAGGTTGCCTATATAAATACATATAAAATAATTGAAGGATTTTTTTTTTTTTGTATAATTCAACCCCTAAGAGGATGAAAATTGGTAAAATTTACTTTGGGTCCTCATCCATACCTCGTTAGCCCAGTAAGATATCCTTATGTCTTATACTTGAAATGGTAGGTTACATAAATATCTAAACATTAATTTCTGAATTTTTCGTAATTCCACCCCTAATAAAGTGAAAATTGTTAAAAAGTGTTTTCGAAGAATCCATCAATAGTTCATAAACCAGACAGAAAATTGTTATTTTCTTTGCTCTGAAAGGTTGGCTACATAAACAATTGAAAACAAGTTTTCGAATTTTTAGAACTTCAAGCTTCTATGTAGGTAAAAAGGGTTCAAATGTGTAGGCTATGTTCGATTATATTGTTACTATTTCTCTCTCGAAATTCAATGGGCTAATCCAAATTCGTTAAGGGATGGAGGTCTTGATTAAATAAAAGTGTTAATTATATTTTCCTACCTTTATTTACAATAACTACAAACAAAATTCTCTCGACTGCATATCTCACAACAAATTGATATCACTTTCTGTTGACAATTAATGACTTCAATTTATACAATTTATAATTAATAACCTCAAAGAAATCAATGAAATTTAAAAAAAAATCAGTCCCAGTAGACAGATTATCAAAACACATTCAATTATTTTATACATATCGTGTCCATATTTGACAGTTACAATATTTACAATAAAATCCATAGTACATGTCCACTCAGTCCAACCTCAGTTTAGTCCATGTCCCGCAAGTCAGCGATGTTTTAGAGTTCTCCGAACGCACTCACGCACAGTAGGCTACACTCGTCAGTTTTCACGCCGTCTCATCCATGTATACCACAAACACCTCGTCCGCAGTCGTACCGTTCTAAACTTCACGCCCGCACTCAGCTAGATGGCCTTCGCCAAAGACTGCTGGCTACTAGGCCACTGCAGTATTTGTAGGTTCGTAGGTTATCATCCAGAAGTTCCGCTAATTCCATCGTTGCGCCGAGTATGCCCATTCCCAGAATATGCTTGTGCTTCTGCTACATTTGTCGGCATCTCCTGCAGGGTGGAGGGGGCTGGGACGCCAGCCAGGAGCCGAGCGACGCAACGAGCTGACCGCCGCTGTTAAACATTCTCGAGGGGGGACGAGGAGGCAATGAGCTCGTCTGCCTGAAGTAGGGGAGGGTGGAGGTGATTCAGCCCCCCCCTTTTTTTTTTCTAAAGTTGGACCACGCACATACCAGGAGTTCGCGGTCGGTACCAGCTACAGCGCACGGCAATATGTTACCTACATTATATTGTATTCATGCCTGTAACTTTCAAACGAGGCATATTTTACAAAGACTTATCAAACAATAAAATTATGATAACAAGTGGAATCTGTTTCTTAGTGTGAAACTTAAAGTTTCATTTCCCTTACAGTTGCGCACAGAATTGTGACAATTGAGCGGGATCAGTATCTTTCAGTATAATTTTCATAAATTTTGCCAGTAGTTTAAATACATTGCTTTATGTTTTTTCCTTGTGACATTCTGTATACTTCTATAAATTACATTTTGTTCCGCTGTTAAAAATTCCATACGTCATTTTGAATGAATAGTGATTAGTATATATGTGACCAATTTTCGTGTTGCAACATTTAATTGGCTTCTTGCAAACAGAACTGCTAAAACGAAAAACTTGCAAGTCATCTATAGAACTGTCAGAACCGCATGGCGAGGACGTTGTTTTATTTGTTTTTCCAACAAATGAATGTTTGCCACAATCCCAACAAATTACAAGCCAGCCAGAGAATTATAAATAGATAATTAAATAAACTCAGTAAAAACTATGTGCCTAAGTAAAGAAATATAAGATAAATAAAAGCTACAGTACGTTTATTTGTTTGCATGTTTACCACTGTCTTTTAGTTTTGTCGATGCTACATTAAAAAAAGTAAGCCACACGAGTTGTGTGCTTGAATTTACTGTTCATTTTGTTGTACTGGTTGCTCGTTCATTTTAATATTTATTCCAACTGAGGTTATCCTTTTAACGATGTAGCACACAATTTTCTTATATCGTTAAATAATTAACTTATATTTGCATTTCAAGCTTAATTTATAATTTTCGTTTTTAATATCCAAAATTCATTTTTTTAATTATTAGTGTAATAGATACTGTGTGGGGGGAAACTTGAAAAGAGATATAGTTTATTTATGCCCCACGTATGAGTATTAAGCCCTTGTAAGAAAACGAGTGAACCCTGCTCTGGGTATCTAATCAAATGTAATGTATACAGGCAGAACTGCATAATTAACGTGCAACGACCTAGGAGAAATCCATAGCAATAAAATTAGCATTAAACATTAGCCAACTGGCAGTTAATTTGCATACCACAAACCATAGTCGAAGTTGCTGGAATTTTACACCAACAGAATTTCAATTACCTGGATAGCCCTGCTCACAACGAGGTTCCGTGCATCCCCCTGCATAGCTATGCCACACTACAGAACACACGGGAAGACATAAGAACCAACTATTTATTTATTTAAAGCAATGAAAGGCTTCCAATTTTTAAGCAATAATGTAACGTGTAAAAGTATCATAGAAATAAATTGCCTGAAAAGTTTCATTACTTAGTAGTGTTAAAAATGCAAAGGATATGCACGCAGTAGCTGGGCTAGGTCTATAAAGATACCTCTCATTATGCCTGCTACAAATGCCATTTAAGTGAATACTGTATTCGAAAGTTAAAAAACACATTATTATCTAGACATCTTGAATGTTCAACACACTAAGTTTTGCAGAGTAGATTTAATTCTGTTCAAAATAAAAGTCGCTAATGTTCTCACTCTTGGCCGTTACAATAAATTACGTGCCTATATAATTACATATTGAAAATGCTCCTGGCTAGCACATTTTATGTTGGTAAAGCAGTCAGATACTTATTTAAATCTCAACCACTTTGTGACCACTGAAAAGTGTCGGTAAATGATGCTACTTACTTAAAAAGTTTATTAAACACTCTCACGTACGTTTAACGGCCACTGTACATTAAGGTGGGACCATACCTTTTATATATGTAGAGTTTCTCACACTTATTTTATATGTAGACCTGTTCTGACGGTACTGTGTACCGTGGGCTTGTCACTCAACTTACAATATACTTCTTCGGGTCTGATTGACCTTAAAATATTAAATTTATAGTATTAACGTATAACTAAGGCCTCACTGGCCTGCTGTCGTTGTTACCCACTTAATTAAAGATGGAGTATGGAACATTCCGTCACCATCCATTATCAGCAGCGGTTAAATATTAAAATTAATACATAGTACATAGGGCTTAACCCAGGGTGCTTTCCAATACCGTGACGATTCAAAAGGTGCGCCTAAATGTTGTCAACATGCACACAATTAACAAGTTACTTGAAACCTGATAAAACAAAATACAATTATAACCATTCACATATGGAAAATTAACATTTAGCTGCTGCGTGTACATCAATATTACGTAGAATTAAAAAAATAAAGTTATAATATAACAATATTGCATGTGAAACATATGACATTCATAATATTGGTTTACAAAATAAACGTGCATGTACTAGGATTATAAATTTGCATGCTAACTTGAAATGTGTTGAAATGAAAATCGCATGTGTTAAATAATCAGACGTTACATTAGTGTTGTAGCACACAATTTTTTTTATATTTGTGAATATTTAGGTTATTTTTGCATTTCACACCTAATTTATGATTAGCATTTTTCATATTTAAATTCCATGTTTTTTTTTATTAATAGTATGTACAATGGTGTACAATGGTAATATTTTTCTGTGTTTTCATATGTCAGGTTAGCTAGATATTTATTTATTTATTATTGGTCTGGCATATTTGTTAAAGTTTCTGATTTCATATTTTGTATTATCGCCGTTTCGAGTCCCATAACTCTATGCAATTAGAACGTCGGGACTGTTGGTGTGGCATTTTTGAATAGGTTTGAGTTTAGAGCCATGCATTGGCCGGAAGGTTCAGAACCTTCCTTAAGACATGCTAGCAATGTAGAGTAGTTAGCAGTCATCTCTAAGTCACCGTAACGGCAGGATGACGTTAGGCCGAACGCCCGAGTGGGTAGTGTGATAGGATTTTTAATTAGTTTGGACAGGGAGTCCGTACATCATCCTGATTTCAGTTTTGTAATCAATGAAGAAATTTTTTCGCGAGAGTTTAAGTTGACTCGAGCGAGCCGCCTTTGCGATAGCTGGTCAGGAGTTAGATACTAGCTTTGTTTGACGGTTGGTCCATAAGCCGTGAGCTCATGTGTTCAAGCTGACTTATCTATTGCTAATTTATCCTGCTGTGGGAGAGGCCCGCATACATCACGTCCCTGAAATTAAAGCATTACCTACAAGTATACGTCCATTACAACTAAGAATGAGTTTTTGATTTTAATAAAGTTTTTCAGTGACACGTAACTTTTGGCATTCCTACTAGATGTTCTAGGAGCTTTGAAACAGCCGCCACATTGTCTCACATAAGAGTACGTTTTCCCAGCATATTAACCATGGAGAATTTGAGAATGACTTCGTGCTACCAGTGGCTAGGACAGTTAAAGTTTATGCAAGAAATATTTATTATTTTGAGAATAGTATTGTGTTTTTAAGATCTCATCAGTCTCAAGTGTAGGAGTTAAAAATACAGTTTTACGATTTTATCACTTGGGCGTAGAAAACATTGAATATTTTTTAATTTTGGGAATTTCCCTCATTAAATGACAGGAATATTGAAAAAAATTGTTGAGCCGTGGTTTTCATTCAGTAGATTCCTACCCTAATTTCCCTAAGCATGACTAGTCATAATTAATTGAAATTACTTTTGAACAAATTGTGTGCTCCAGCCCTGTGTACAAATGGTAACAAAACTGTAGTGTGTTGGGGTAAGTAAAATGGGTGTGTGAAAGTGCCTTCTGTTCGGCAGCCCGTACGATGCCAAGCGACAGTATCCCGTCAGGTTGTCCTAATACTGTCGTTGATGTATTCAATGAAAAATAATCTTCAAACACAAGTTTAATTTATACAGTAAAAGTGAAGGGTAGAGTAACGGCATCAACAAAGTGGCAAGTACACTGCGCAGTTAGAACACTCATTCTACTGAACAGTCTAACACGCTGTACTGTACGGCTATTTTTAAATACAATTGTCCGCAGTAAGGGGCCTATATTTGCAAATTATGAAGTTAAAGCTTACTTCGTATTTATTCCCACGTATACACTATCTACCAAAAAGTAATTGGGCACCTGTCCACAATGTTTGCTCGATGGTTGTCACCCCGTTAGAATCTTGTAGGGTCACCTCTTGCAGCTATAACAGCAGCCACCCTGTCTGGCATGTTCTCTACGAGTGTTTTCAGGACATCCACGGGGATTCGTCTCCATTCCTCATGCAACCGTTCCATGAGTTGAGCAATGGATTTTGGCGCGCCTGATGAGCCCTCACCCGGCGATCCAATTCGTCCCAAAGATGTTATATAGGGTTGAGGTCGGGGCTCTGGGCAGGCCAGTCCGATCGGCGAACATTGTTGCCGGCGTACCACTGCATAGTAGCCCTTGAAACGTGGCACCTGGCAATGTTATCCTGGGAGTAACATGGATACATTCCGTAAAAACGCCACAATGTTAGGAGCATTTCATTATCCATAATGTTACAATAGGCCTCTGTGTTAATGTTACCACGGACAAACACCAGCGATCCTACGCCGAAGACCTTGAAACACAAGTCAACTGACGTACTGAATTACCTATCTTCACAGATGTCCAATTACTTTTTGGTAGATAGTGTATATTCTCAGACACCCCAGCAAACACGTAAAGTACGGGCCAGAATCGGCCGGTTAATGCTAGCCGACTAACTATGGCCATCTAATGCTGACCCGTTGTCTTAATGCTGGAAGTGGGCCGATGCAAATATGAAACGGCGGCTGACTATTTATCCACAGTGTCAAAAATATACTGGATTGGAACCAATAATTTACAAAATGGATACCTAACTGTTGCCAAGCATGTAACAGTTGGATGTCGCCACGATACCGGGCCTGAGAAGGCCGGATGTTGCCACGATTCCAGGCCTGAGAAGGCTGAATGTCGCCACGATTCTGGGCCTGTGGAGGCTGGATGTCACCATGATGGTCAGCCTGCGGCAGCTGGATGTTGCCACAATACCGGGCCTGCGACGGCTGGATGTTGCTATGGTGCCGGGACTGCGGCGGCTGCATGTTGCAACGATGCTAGGCCTGCAACGGCTGGATGTCGTCACGGTGCCAGGTCTGCGACAGCTGGATGTCACAACGATACCATGCCGCCTGCAAAGACTAGATGTCGCTACGATGCCAGGTCTGCGATTGCTGAATGTCGCTACGATGCTGGGCCTGCGATGGCTGGATACTGCTACGATACCAGACCTGCAACGGCTGTATGTCGCCACAATTCTGGTTCTTTGGCGGCTAGATGTAGCAATGGTGCCAAGTCTGTGACAGCTTGATGTCCAGACAATAAGCAGCATGACCATAAAAAAAAAAACTAAATTTTTTCGATTTAATATTTGGTGATAGTTGTTTCCTCTTCGCATGTATTAATTTCATTTACTTCACAACATATTATATGATAAGAAAATCTTTTGCTTGCAGAGTGCACAGTTCGAACCTAATATCCTTGAGTTGACAGTTCAGCATGCTAACTTATACTCCACGGGGCAAGTTACTGAATCTATCCAGTAATTTAGAATATATCATGATACAAATTATTACAAAGGAATTTATAAATTCCACAAAAATGTAACAAATAATTTTAAAACATGGATTATTTAACAATAACTTCTTCATAAACTTGTAAACAAAACAGTTTTTGATAATTTTTAATATATCTTTCAGATGATAGTACAATTGAAAAAAATTCAAAGTAAAAAAATACCATGGGCTACCACGTGACACATATATAATAATCACCAAATAACAAGTCACATGTATGAAAAAAATTGTTAAAACTAAATTAATTTTTGCATACTTTTAAAACTTTTTTTTTAAATATGTATGAACTATTATTTGGTGATTACATATATGCCAATCTGTACTCCACGGTATTTGTTTGTGTTGTAAATTTTTCATTTGTACAATTTAGTTAGTATTTGTTATTGCTGCTTCAGCAAAACAGAAAAATCTTGTATTAGACACTAAATTATTCAAAATGTATCAAGAATGCACTTTTTTTATTTGAACGAATAGAGATGGAGAGAAGCCTGGACCAGCTGAATGTTCACCTCCTTTGTACCAGGGTAACAAAATCCACAACTTCACCCTAGGCAGGACCAAAATCACCAGGTAAGCGCTTTTCAAGTGGAGTGTTTCGGGCGCTATCAGCTGTATCAACATGGTAGCCGTCGATACAGCTAATATTCCCACCGAGGGCGGAAGTACTACTCGACTACCATATCGACAGACATTTCATCTATCCTCACCAGTTAATATACTTATAAACTTATAAACTGTCCAACGAACCGAAAATTCCAATCATAAATTCCATCCAAGCTATCATAACCTCCATACCACCAATTTAACCATCTATGACACCCATACAGACTTAGTTCTCAGATACCATATAAACTTACTCTACCACCCAATCATACTAACCAACCTTACAAACCAAGTACTCTGTCCCTCTCGCACTATCTAAACATTCCATAAAACCATTACACTCATACAAACTAATCATGTCATTAAGCCATTCTGCCCACACCATAGAAGCTTAACTCTTGTCATATCACCAAATCAACCAAACATATGATCACATCATTCCATATCAACATAATTTATATAGCTACCATACGATCAAACTATCTGTATTTCAACCATACAGTCGGTCAGAAAATTCTAAAAACATTCTTTATAAGCCTACAATCGAACCAGCCATACTATAATTTAATATTGATAGAACACTCCAACAAGTCATAACAACTACACAAGCACTACCAACGGTACAACCAAGTCATACCATTAGGCAATGCCATTAAGATGTACAAGCCATGAAAGCAATCCATCCATACAACCAAGTCATACCAATAATTTTGGTTAGCTGTGCTAACAGACCATATGAGCAGACCATTCAAAGAGACAGGCCAGGAGACATACACCCAGAGACCATGCCAACAAATGGCATATACTCATACTACTCAACTCTGCCAACCAAACATTTCTTGAAAACACCAATGCCACAATCGACTTCTTCAGGCATGGCCGACAGCACCATAGATTTAATCAAGTATGGCACCGACAGCGCTATCGACTTCTTCAGGACAGACATTATTAAAGCCGTCATCGACTTCGTCAAGGCTTCGTTGCTGTTACTGTAACAACATTTAACTTCAACCAAAGTGCAAGAAAGCACGAAAGGACTACTTGCGTGAAGGGTCCTTCCTGTGTTATCCAACAATGTGTCAAGTGCAAATTTTTTTTCAAGCGTGGTGATAAGCTGAAAAGACATATTAAGATTTTAACAAAACAGAGTTTCGGCAGCTAAGATACGACCTGTAGTAACAGTTGGGGACAAACTTCGAATTAGTTGAACCTGAAGCAATTAGCATTCAATGGTACTTTAAAAGATTATGTGATGGGAAGTAACTTTGTAGATACGAAAGACTTATGTATATTCCTGGACCACATTTAAGCAATGTATAAACAATCAATTAAAAGAAGACGTAGAAGAAGATCCCATAAAATATAATGTTTTGAAAGGAAAAGAGAGAAAATAGGAAAATGATAACATCGTCTAAGTCCCACAGTTGGTAGGCTACTGAAGGGTCTCGTGGAAAAGCATTAGCAACTGGTGAAAACCATTGTATGCAAATGTGAATATGCAAATAGCATAAAAATACCGTGTACATACTGCGAGGAACGAATATTTGTTGTGCGGTAATAGTGTATAGGTGACATAGACAAACACATATGTACTCTATGGCTTACCCTTGAAGACTGGAAGTTCTGAGCACTAAATAAAAGGGTAACTTCCTTTGACACACATAAAGAAAAACACTGACACATAAAATATGATGATCTCAATACTACCAGCAAAGCTGCAAGGAATAAGTGCCCATTAGTAAAGCATGAGTTTAATGGTCAACTCTTTTAATTAAATAGTGGTTTCAAATCTGAATAAGATTCAAATGATATTAAATGCCGCGTAAGTAATTCCATTTACTTGTAGTGAAATACTAATTATATTGATGGCGCTTGCTACTTCCTTGCAGAACGGGACGACACGATAAACACCACGTAACCAAGAAACAATCAACAACACCAGTCGTTTGAAACCAGCAAGCAAAATTTTGAAAGCAGTTTAACCATATAACATATCTTGAAAATACACACACACACACACGAACACACACACTGTACGGGAAAAGCACTTATATTTGAAAACTATTTTCAAAAATACATTACAAACCATGCAAAGCACCATGATTCACAACACTATTTTCACTAACTAGAATTTTACATACTGCTACAGTTACGATTATCCATTTACCTCTAAACATTCCTTGTTCATTGAAACACTAAAAATGAATTCATTTTTGGCTATTCGGTAATTTTACTTTTATATATTTCATTACTTCAAAGCTGAAAAGGGCAACATTAAAAACAACCCTTAAAACATCATGAAACAGCGTGAAAATTTAAACTTGGCATTCATTCAAATGTTTCTCATAAGGCTGAAATGACAAAATTTGGTTTTTAAATTGCCCTTAAAATATTTATCATGGTACAGCATGCAAATTTACATTTGGCATTCATTCAAGTGCATGTGCATGTGCATCGTGTAAGATTCCTTTCAATTTTCCCTTTTTAAATATAACTTTTAAGTATTCCCTATACTTAAAATATATGTTAAGTGACAATGTTACTTTCTTCCAAGACATATGCAAAACTAGAAAAGACTAGCTTTTCCGTATTAGTTCAAATACATGACATTTGCTACGGGAAAATGCCAAGGCTGGAATGAAACCATTTTTAAATTAACAGCCTTTTATTACTAAACTTTTAAAATGAATAGCCATGTCGAGGCCTACCAGAATAAATTATACTGCCTACATAGACAAGAAAGAAAGTCCATTTCTACTTTTACCTGGCCATACCGGCACTACATACATGTTTGGATTTACTAAGCTTTGACGTTTCTGCATCCCAGCAGCCGAGTCTCTGAGGACCAGTCGGTTGCTAGGTCAATTTATAGTACAATTTTGCCTGGGGAAACACCCCACTACTTTAGGGACAAAGTCATATTTTAAATTCAACCAATGGGGAGCAGTGGCACATTCCAGAAGGAGTTATTTTCCCATAAATGAAGTCATCGTTGCGCCATATATAACGTGCATTGCGCGCTGGTTCACGCCCCCTTCGCTACACTAGCGCCCAAAGTGGCAGGTCAAAGAACTACTTTGCCGGGCGCTTAAGAATGACAGGCGCATTGCTGCCAGTCGGTCTGCCGTGGCTCGCGCTCCAGACGAACAACACGAAACGTATATCGTTCGCTGACAGCAAATCATAGTTCCAGTCAAGGTAAAAGTTCTTTATATTTATTACGTAGCACACAACGTCTTTTGCGTTTTTCCAATTCTAGGCTAAAATAATCTTCGCTTGATATTGCGTCAAGCGGTATAGGTAAGGCAAGCAGGTGGTCAGGCTAGCAAGCTGGACATCGGTTGTAGCGCCGCTCAGCAGTCAAGTTGGGAGCGTGGCTGGTAACTCCGCTGTACATGAGACAAGCGGTCTCAATATTAAGCAATCGAGCAGCTGGCAGTTATGTGTCATTATCAGTGAAAAAAAACTATAGTGTTCTCTCACAAAGTTCAATGCTGATTAAAAATGTCACACATAATAAGTTAATAGTCTTACCTGGCTTTGCTCAGAATATTTGGGTAGAAACAAAAAAAAATTCCACTGAGGGTTTCCGTGGGGATTTAAAGAGATGTCTAATTATTACAAGTCACTGTTTTACCTCAGGAGCCTATGGCTAACGATTATTTAGTCTGACACATGTGCCGTATTTCTTGCAGATCAAATGCAATAAGTACTTATAGGCCCTCTTCGTTTGCGCTCCTGGGCACTCCGGTGGCCTTAATTCCTCAATTGAGTACAATATCACACATCGATGCAGTCAGTATAACACATAATTAATGGATTCAAAACTCCGGCCAGCAGCCCTGGCTTCACAGTTCGACGACGTATTACATTCAATCTGGAGTCCAGGTCCATTCGCAATAATCAAATATTCACTCAAAGTTCCAAATTCAAAATACCCTTACTGCTATAGTACTTATCTCTAAAGCGTGTTCAAAAAAGCCTCTCAGCCAGTGATATCACTCTCAGCTGTCAACTGATGCAAAACTTAAACATGACTGAAATTTATCAACACTGATCAAACATAAAATAATATACACTTTATTTATTTATTTATTTTATTTTATTTTTTCAAAATTACAAGTGACACAAAATAATTAAGATACCCATCATATTTTCAATTTAGAATAGTATAATAATAACTACGGTAAAAGTATATACACGTTACCAAACCATACACTTAATTATGTAAACATAAGCCATTGCCAATATGACTGTCGATTAGGTGCAAAATGATACGTCACAGTTGAGTGGGAGTGTACCTACAAAAAGCCTCAACCTTTGGATGAAGGAATCAATCATCGAGTATTCAAGACTGCGAATCAAGCATTGTACAATGTTGCTATTATACCAGAAGCTGTAGGGGCCTTGAAAGAAAGACTTTGTCGTGAAGAAGAAGAATATATGGTTAAGCGTTTTAGTTGAACGCCTGCTCTTGTAAACTTCCTTAAACTGCGTTTAAAATATATTATAGTCCATTTAAGGTTACATCCAACTTTTCTGAAGCCCTGCTAAAGTTCTACTTGCACTGCTCCAGGTGCCAGGTGTGTGAAGATAGCGCAGCAACAAGCCAGCGAAGCTACGAGTGGATACGACAGTGATCAGCGAGAGGGAAATGTGCGGTCTGCGAGCATCAGTACAGTGAAAAGTGAGACTTACGGGCGTGACTATTAAACTGGATTCTTGAGCGACAGACATTTGGAATGATGTCGATTGACAACTGGATTGAATATCTCTAAAATCAACTTTTATTATCCTCGGTGAATGCAATATTCATTGTCAATCCCAATTCTCATTAAAGTTCTTATCACTGTCTCTATATTGATTAGTCACTTAATTCACACTTATTATTTGGGTACATATATTTTAATTTTTAATAAATACTGAATTCTACTGTCCTGTGCTTGATTGACATTCCAAACATTAATTGTTTCAAGTTTTCTGGGCTTATCAAATCGTACACCCCCCCCCCCTCCCCCCGGTTGCTACATACAGGACTTTGAAAGTATTTGTTAGATTTTTAAAAAATGTATTTCTTTACAAGGCATGCTTTAAAATAAATTTTTAACATAGTTGGGTTTTGCATTTGCTTTGTGTTCTTGTAAAGACTATTTGTGGTGGTTGTAAAGGCGTTATTAAATGTGATACGGGAATTGCAAAAATCTGATTAATACCTTTGTTATTACACAAAAACTCAAATTTCTTACTATTTTTTACGGATCTTGGCAAGTTAATTTTGTTGTGCTTGTCACTGCATATTAATTAGGTAATTTGAATTTAAT
Source organism: Dryococelus australis (assembly GCA_029891345.1). Lineage (NCBI taxonomy): Eukaryota > Metazoa > Arthropoda > Insecta > Phasmatodea > Phasmatidae > Dryococelus > Dryococelus australis. Next base: position 273,908,757 of record CM056994.1, on the reverse strand, counting down.
GTAAACCTACAAGTATATGAATATTCAAGTATTAAAAAGTAGCTCTCTCATACACTATTGTTATAAGGAAAAAATTCCGAGACGATTCATACAATAACTTAAATCAAAACCAAAGTTTTGTTGTATCCGGCAGCATATATTTAACCATTTATAATATATCATATCAAAATAAGCGTGTGAGAGTTATACTAAATCGTAGAACCTCTCTTTAACTCTATTGCTGTGAAAACCGCACTATCCTGCACTTCACATGCATTTATTAATCGCTGTTGACACGAAATAAAACTAGGTATTTATACATGCCTATGGGCCTTTCCAAGCAGTTGTCACTGCTGTGCCGTCGCAAAATTGGAGTTAGACAGGGATACAATGCGCAGAACATGCCATTAGGCCGGCCGCACATTGGAACATAGTTGCGTAGTTCTAAGAAGAGCAGCGTAGTGCAGGAAAATGCAAACAGAAGGTGCAGGTTGGAAGTCGCACATTGGCGCGCAGTACAGGTTCATGCCTGCACGGGTCTGCGCGCCGTAGGTGCTGAACGTAGTTTCCTGCACGCAGTCCGCGTTTGGAAGCTTGTGAGTGTGCAGTGTTTAGTATTGAAGTAGTGGAAAATAAGTTGTTCGGACGTTCATTTTGGAGCATCCAGCATGCCAGAGGAACTTATAGAATCTGTGAGGTCCTATAGGTTTCTGTACGATGCGTCACACCTAGATTACTTGAAGAGCAAAGAAAAGGATGCAATATGAGATAACATTGCAAGCAAAACTGGATTGAAGGATGGTGAGTAAATGCTATTGATTACCACTTTATTCGATTAGTGCTGTATTGCTCTTAGGTCATTATTCTCATACAACGTATATTATATTGTTGACATCAGGAGAGCACGATAAATAAACACTCTTAATTTTAGCAGTAAACGGGGAATGGTTATAGTAGTATATAATGAGTACTCAAGACATACATGTTTAATTGTGTATGAAATAATTAATTGTGAAATATACAAGTAAACAATTATGATTTGTAATACACAAATTTGTATCAATATTTGCCACGCAAAACACTTTCACGTTGCCATGGGGCAGCTCCTGAAGTATTGGAGTAACGGGTGAAGTTCTCCTTCACGTGGAAAGCATTTGTAGTGGGTCTCACAGTTTGTGATGATAAGGACAACAGTTGGTCTGCAGGCATCTCTTATGTATTATCATCACATGCCTCGCAAGATGTGGTATGCGCTCGTGAATAGTTATGCAGAACACAACCGCCTTAACAATAGAATTTATGGTCTCAAGCTTTATCTCGAATGGTTTCCTAAAAATTCGGAATTTTGAAGCCATGATTCCGAAAACATAGGCTTACCATACGTCCTGAACAGTCCGGGATTCAAGCATGTGTCTGGGATTAACGAATGTCCAGGATTTTCGGATATCTGAGTGAAAGATCAGGTGGCCGGGAAATTTCGCTCGGTTTTGATTTAGCGGTTGGCAACATTGCATCCAGAGATGCTCAACTAGACCTCCAAAACAAAGCAGAAAATTTCTTAAATCATGTGAAAACAGCAGTGCTTGAGTACAGTGTCTGAATAATATTCAAACAAAAAAAATATTTAATGTAATTTACTTTAAAAAAAAAAAACTTCCAAAAAATGTCCGGAATTGGAGTCTACGAAAGTACATTCTACTGTTTGGTGCGCCCTAGAAAGTCTTAAATTAAATACCTTATTGTCCATATTACCAGTAACTGTACATCTTGGATAAGGTCGCATTAGATTCTCCATAAAGGGAAATACCTTATCACCAACAAATACATAAGTTAGTAAATATGTAAATCCAGAACATTTTGCAGGTGGTGGAATGGGCAAAGTCTTGCAATGTAGTTCATCTCCTGAAACACTGCTACGATAAATGGTGAAGTCATTAAAGCGACCATACGAACGCATATCTATAGAAGTGAATTTATAGTTCTCATCAACAGTAGCAGTTAAAACTGTGGAAAACGTGCCTTTGTAATTTAAAAACGCAGAACCTGCGTTCGGCAAGTTTTTCATTACGATGTGTCTGCCGTCCACAGACCCAATACAGTGCGAAAATGGCCATTTCTGCTTGAACTCCTGCGGAGCTCTCTCCCAAGTGTGAATTGTTGGTCGAGGTAAATAAATTGGTTGCATACAATTCCATACCGCAGCAGATACTTGATTCGCCATTTTTGATACCGCCCAATCTCCCATTCTGTAACTGTAAGCAAGACTCCTGTAGGAGTCCCCAGTAGCAAAGTACCTGAAAAATTGCAACAATACATGTAGAATAATTCCATGTGAATACGAACGAAATCAAATATGTCCGAGGAGGTAGAATGGAAGTTATTTTCTAATTGGAAAAGAAACCGTTTTCCTGAAAGGGTTAACATTATCATAAGAACTGAATACCTACAATTCCCAATATGTGGGAGTAATGTTCACGAATACCTATACACTAAGACACACTGTGTTGTGAATCAATTAAACGAAAATATTTCCATCCTGTCACTCTCGGGTCAAATATATTGTGTTCAGCCATATCTACAATTGGACTTGTCAACGAGAATGATGAGGACACGTCCTAATCCAATCTAAAAGTAATGTATATTCAACAAACCATTGAAAAATTCCCAAGAGAGCACGTTGAACACGCCAATTAGCATATCTTGTTTGTACACATTTTTCAGTTAAGATATGTAAAGATGAAAGGAATTTTCAATGCAAAACCATTTGTGTAACATTCCGTGTATATTATAAACTAATTTGAAAGGTTTTCTTTGTAATACAGTTCAGACCTAGGACATTTGTACGTACAACCTAAAAGTGGCTCTGGTCACATTGACATCAAACCATGGAAGTACCAAACACATATGGAATTTTTACTGCCGTACATGGCAAACAGACCAACGTTATCAAAGGTCGTCCACAGCCAGAACGATAATATGGATGATGATTTGGAAGATAGTATTGTATAAACTCAAGAGGACATAAACCTTGAACAAAATGCGGCAGAGAATGTGCCCACAGTAACTCTTCCACATACAGGTGTTGCCAATGCAAATAAACTATGTCATTCGTTAGAAGATATGAACATAAAAAAGAAGCTGTTATCAGAGTGTCCCTACACGAAAAACGTTAATGTCTCTACATTAATGCAGGAAGATATGGAAAAACATAATGAGCGAATACATGAAAGAAGGCAACTTAGGCAAGATGTTTATGAAAGTATGACTAAAGAGAAAGATGCGTTGTATCAGTTTTTCCTATCTATGTATAATTCTACTTCCAAACTGCCGCAACAATCACAATTTGTTATCAGGAGAAATTTTTTCGAGACTGTATCTTCAGAAGAAGAAGCACAATTTTACGCATCTCCTACCACCATGTCAACGACAAGTGCACCAGGAACTTCATCTAGTTCTCCCCCAAGTGTGTGTAATATGTACAGTGAAAACGTGCAGCAATATGACTTCGCTGTGAGATGTGAAACTGACATCCATAATATCCCTTTTTCTGGTCATAAAGTAAAGTAAGAACCCTGTCCAGGGTGTTTTACGTCTTCTTATATACACATGTGGAATTGTTGTTGCAATTAGCCTATGTTTGCTAAGTTCATATCACTCCAACCTTTCAAATATATAAAATGCATTTCATTCTGTATTAATATTTGTTTATTACTCGTCACGCCATTAATTAAATCAGTCAAAATGTGTACTTCATAGGTTTTTACCGCACTATGCAATGTTACATACACATTCTCTTAATTTAATTACATGCTATTTTATTTTACTATGTGATCTTACCTGAAGAAAACTGCTCGTTTCTCTCTGGTCCCAATTGGTTTTTGTGCATTGCAGCCCTCCGAACTGATCTCTTCTTCAATCATACTATGCACTTCCTCGAATTGATGTCTAGTAAGACGACAGTAGTTTCTGAATCTCGAATCGGATAATTCATTTGTTAAGACAAACTCTCCACGTGTACCTCTCTTTTCCATATATTCACTACGCCAAAATACTTTTCTTCTTCTGCGATTATCATACAGTAGCTTTACGGTTTCCATTTCGAAATCTGAATCTGATTCCAAACTCAAATCTAAGACCAATCGTGAGTTCATCATGCCTACCACGTCTATATTGACTGCGAATACTGCACTTCAATGTGCGTACTCGCTCGTATAGAGCAGGCCTGAACTACGCTCCGCTGCTTCACACGAAGCACATCCTGCTCCCCAATGTGCTCTTGGCCTTATAGGTGCATCGTGTTTTAATTTCACGCATATTGGTGTGGTGACCAGTAGCAGGCGACGTGTGAGAGTGCAGAATGGTGCGACCTCGGCGAGCCAGCCCGGCTGTTTAGAAAACACCCCCGCCAGGGAAAGGTAATGAGACCGGGTGCGGCCCTATATAATTCTGGAGCGATGGCGGCTCGCGGCCATCTTGAATCCGGACGACAGCCGGACGACTCCCGGAGAGGACCACCAGGCCAGTGGTCCCGCTTCTACTCCAGCTACTGTCACCGTCGAGGAGGTCTGCACGTTGGCGACGACGAGAATAGCCAGGGTAAATATAATTCCAGTAGGGCGTCCTAGGTCGTGACGTGTTAGGGATACTCGTGGAACCTTTCAGACTCCCTCTGAGTCAACGAGCACAATAATTATATTAACCATAGTCGTACAGTTAGAGATCTTATTGCCAATACTTGATAACTGTAAAGTAACGCTGAGTGCGAGTCATGTCAAATACTGTATAGTTTCTGTGAGTGAATAAACGTAGTGTTTTATGTATTGAGTGCTCTATTCCATCTAGTTACTATTATCCCCCTTCTTGCGTGACCTGAAACATCCTAAAGTAAGGCCACAGTAGTATGTTTGGGTTTGATTTAATACTTTCATGGGTTTAATTTTTTCCTGACTTTAATTCGCAGACCACCGTTTCACTGTATGTAGCTGCGTTCAGTCACGACGAATCAGCGGTCGCCACTGAAGAGAAATGTCCCCCTCAAAAGAAAAAGTGTCTGTAGCAGTGCTGTTAGATCTATAAGCCATGAATTAGAATCGGCAATAATTACCCCCTCTATAGAGATCTTGTAAAATTTGGGAGTTCGTTTGATGGTAAGGCTAGACTTAAACATTTATTTACGTACTCGATCCCCGTCTTTTGTTCTGGTTGATCAGTTTTCCCCCCTTAGAAAGACTAGGTCGTATTTTATTCGCTCATTTCATTCATAGGTTTTAATTTTTGCACATAGATCTCCAAGAGCCGTATCAAAACTCCGAGATACGATCACAAACGTAGGTACAATTGTCCGATCCTGTGAACACTATTTTCGGGTCTCTACCCACTATTTGTGTCTAAATGAGCAGTATATGGTCAGGCGGTTATCTCGCCGACTCCACACCGCTGCGATACGGATTCGAACACAAGTATATCCGAATTTGTTCTTCTTCGCATGAGAAATGTGATGGGCATTGCTGTTAGTCGTTTTTTCAGGATTAATTGCATAGAACTGCTTCGTACAGCAGATGCCAAATCCTGAGGTGCAAATGATTAGAACGTTAGATTACAGTGCGATAAGTCCTAGGTTTGAATACTAGGTTGGGTATGAAGGCGTATACGTTTTATATGTGTAAGCTTAAGTTAATGTTACATAGAATTCTTCCCCTACCCAAATAATCCTACTCGCATAGTGTGGGGCTGTTAATAAGCAATTGCCTTTATTCAAAGACCATGTGTTACTTAACCCATGGCTTAGCCTTGCCTTGTGAAATATATCTTGTACGGTAAATTGGACTATGTCAATTCACTCTCCCAACTTACCGGTTGGTAGTCTGTTCGTGACTAGTCTACTTAAATTATAGTATACATATAACTCAAGGCAATAAAACAGCGTTGCGACCTCGCGAGAGACGTAAAAAATGAAAACTAGGATCAATAGGACTGTTCTGTAGATCACATAAAGAAACTTTGATGCCAGACTGACATGCAACATCACGAAGTTCGTGTCTGCAACAACTACGTGCCTCTCGGAACAGCCCGACTCTGTGAGTGGGACGCGCTCATGTCTGCACGAGAGCTCGTCGACTGCATCAAGGCAAGTCGCGCGAGCTCGATTCCCAAACATGGCGGATGTTGCCATTGGTCAGGTAGGGTTTCTCAGGGCACTCCCGTTTTCCTCACCCTTGCATTACGCAATTGCTCCATCTTCACTTCTTCAACTCGGTTTACGTTCACCGGCGCGCAAGACTTTGCTGTTAAAGGCGTTGGTCTCCGAAATTTCCATTATTTTATAATTGTATGAAATACTATTCAACTTGCAGACCTTACTTGCGAGTAGAGCACGATCTTGGATTTCACCCGTTTCTTCCTCAAAGTCGTTTGTTTCACCCCAAAAAATCGGTCATTTCCCCCTTAAAATCAGCCTTTTTCACTCAAAATTTCCCTTTTTTTCCTTAAAAATTTCCCGATTTGCCCTAAGAATTTCCCGTCTTTCTCTCAAAAAATCACTATGAAGCAAATATTATTTTAAGCTAATCACTATGGTGATAAAGGGCTTAAACAAATATATTCCCGGGGTTAGAAATGATGCTTCCAAAAATTTATTTCACGAGCCTGGTCTTAATATTTCGCAAATTATGTTCACCTGCTTATAAATATGCTTACAGCCTGACTTGCTACATAATTACTAAAAAAAATATTATATAAAAAAATTATTGTGGGTATATGCACCTCGCTTGCCTTTAAATAAACAAAACCAACTTCGAATTATTAGTTTTATTAAGCCATATAATTAAACTGGTTTTAAAAGTATATAACAAAAAAGTTTAATACATTAATTAAAATTGTTACCAGGGGAATGAAACTTCTTCGTTTGGACACTTATATACAACTTTTAAGCACTGATCCTCATGTGGGCACACTCTAACCGAGTGGTCAAGGTACTCGACTCTTATCCAACGGATATGGTCCGAATCTGCCACTATGTGATAATTTTTTATTTTTTAAAATATAAGCAGCTTTCATGGCGAAATATGAAATTTACATAATTTAAATATTTTAAACCAATTTTTAATTAAAAATGCGTTTTAGATACAATTAATTGTATTCTTTAAAAAGATTTTTCGGCATTTTTTTTTCAATTGACGAATAAAATAAATTCTTTAATAATTCTCATTATTTATAAATGCATCGATTCATAGATGTATGATTGTTTTTGACAAGGCTGCATAGCAGCTGACGTGCGATCACGGTCAGTACATGCACACTTGGCTCGGAGGTCATTTACACTGGGTCTTCGCGCGGTGCCTACCAATGAAAGTCACTGCACTCTTCACATGTCACAACAGGTGTGTCTGACTAGAAAATTGTTTATAAAGTCCTGCCTAGAATGTACTTTACAATAATTTTTTATATACCTTCCAGTGTATAGAAAATTATATCTCTAAATTCGTAAATAAATATACACACTGGAGAGTCGCGCACTCTAGCAGACGATGAAGGAGCTACGTAGACGGTGGTGTCGAATAAATGTGAGAGGCAAGAAAGAGAGCTGGAAAAGGAAATACAAGATGGAATGAAAGAGACAGAACGAAAGAAAAATGGGAGAATTCTGAGAAAATCTATGGAATGATAGAGAAACGAAAGAGATGTAATTATAAAGACACGAGAGAAAGACAAAGGAACAAGAGAAAGAGATAAAGGAAAGGGATAGAATGAGAGATAAAAGAGGGAAAGGAAAGACAGAAAGCGAATGTGAGTAATTGGTAAACAACAGAGAAAGAGAGAGAAAGGAAGGAATGAAAGAGAGAAAGAGTTGGAATGAGAGAGACAACATGGAATGATAGAGCATGAAAAACGAGACAGAATGATGGTATGACATCATGATCGTATGCGCCTTGAAAAGACGAGGTCGGTTATATATAAGACTCAATAATTATGTTTTTGAATTTTTTAATTATAAAAATATATTTAAATTATTAAAGAAAATATTAAAATAATCTCATTTTATTGATTCCTCAGATTATTCATTTTTCGTCTAGAAGCATTAAGGAAGCCCCGCAAAATCTTTAAAGTAGCTCGACAATTGATTTTTGAATATTCCAGGACATGGCGTTTTTTTTAAGAGAAAAACGGGACATTTTTAGGGATAACTGGACATTTTTAAGGAAAAAAAGAAAAATTTCGAGTGAAAAATATTGATTTTAAGGTGAAATGATCGATTTTTGGGGTAAACCAAGAGATTTTGAGGGAATAAACGAAAAAAATTCAAGATGGTGATCGACTCCCTTAGAGCCTCGCGCCTCTGCCTGAAGCCTGTACGCCAGCTTCACCATATACCTACTACTTATATATATGTGTGTGTGTGTGTGTGTGTGTGTACACACACGATTGCTGATTCAGGAGTCAAACTATTGTTTATCAGCCGAAAATGACCCAACACAGGAAATGTACGATGTACAGATGAAAGAGTACGGCAAGTACGTTTTCAAGGTGACACCACATGGGGTATGGACGCAGAAATGTCCGGTAAGGAACAAAGACAAACATGGCTGCTAGAAATCACCGTTTAAGTGATAGATTCTCGTACTGCGAAATATTTATAAGAATTGTATACTGTTGTATGTTGTAACAAATGCTTTCCTTGTCTTTTGCATATAATATAGGCTGTGGTTAACCTGGTATTTACTTAAGACTGTGCATATGCAGATCTGACATCCCTGTGTTATTAAATACTGCTGTTTGTTTATGTGCTGTATGGCGGTTATCCTAAATAGATTAGCTGGCTGGGTTATTCCAATTAATTAAATCATAAATCGAAAACAACTTGTTGCCATTCTCACGCTTAACAGTATGCAATTGCGATCTCTGTAAACAGATATTTATACTGGCTCACTTCATTAACACCAGCCTGGAGCAAGCTACCTATGGTACTCACATCCACAGTAGTTCGGGCATATGTGACACAGAGTTGAACTTTAATAGATTCTTCATTTGAGTGAAACATCGAACTGCCAACCACAATATACAAAATCTTTCAGTGTGCGGTGTAAACCAAGTGTAGAAAAATTCAATCGCAAGTATTTATGTGTGAGTGTGTGATAGAACCAGTTGGAAGTCACTCGTTTGCCCGGTTCACGCCTGGGCAGAACGGGAGGTACACTCTCAATATTGGACTCCTTGTACAGCAGACTCACTCTTATGCACACTTTTTGTGTACATGAACAGTCAGCACAAATGTCAGAATAATTAAAAACTAGAATAAATTAGCTGCAATAAAGGACATAGGATAGTGCATCTCTACATAGAAGCAGTCGACACCTGGCATAGCTAATTTTGAAACTAATACTTTATTCAACTTTTTTTTGTTCAATTTGTTATGCTGTCAACTTTTATGAACTAGTATTTAAAAATCCTTGTGGCAATCAGCAAAGAACTAAGGGACAACACAATCAGTCCTATTGCAGCTGAAAAGTGGTCGTACCTAGACTAACTGATCCCCTTACTAACGTACTATAACTTGTCAGTGTCCATGTTAATCTTCACTATCAAAATTAATAAAATGTTACTGCCTCTCAGACAATTAAAATATTACGTTGCAAATATATTAATTCTGAATCACTGTGTCTAGCTCAGGGAAACACAAGTAAAACCTTCTCTGATTTGTCGTGAGAAACTTTATGCTGGGATAATATGGACGTGCAAAAATCAATATGGTGACTTAAGCTTGCCTTAATGGCCGTCGATTTTCTACTACACAAGGGTATACTGTACTTAAACACCCTATCTGTTGAGTTATTTCGGTGCTCACACAGCATAAATCATATTTATTACGTTTACCAGGACCTGTAGGCTGCTCTCGATGCGTGTAGGGTAGGGCAGGGTGCTTAAAAATGTGGAGTCTCAGATCTACTACACGTTACGTCGTAATGAGATACTTCTACTTATTACCTCATTAAGGTTGAAGTAAAGCAACTGCCTATGGAACATTGAATCTGACTATACAACTTGAAGAACTCATGAAAAAATAGTACAGATATAAAAATTGTCATAAAAGTACGGTTTATGCTTTATATGAAAGAAGAATGTATATATTGTGCAACATTATAAAATATTTCACTAAAATATAATTTTAAGTGTAAAAAATGATATCGATTAAAGTAGTCTGTATTTGTAACAAAATTTAAGCATATTTTCATTCTGAATGCTTCATAAAGCAGAATTCGCAAGAAAATCTTCACAATGGAATATCGTCATAAAGATTGTGTGTAAGAAAATTGTAATAGTAATGCCCGGATAATTTTTATGATTGATTTTATGTGCGTCCATTTATTACAGACATTTATGCTAAAATTTATGTAAATAAAGTTAATTATAAAAAGGACTAACGTAACATTAGTTCGTTACGATACCTATTACTATAACATTCATGGAATAATGAACATAACACTGTTAATTAAAAAAATATAAATTCGTTTGTGCATGGGGAAAGGGTAGCTTAAATGTGTGAAAAAGCTAGTTGAATCATAGGATTAAATTGATTACACCTTGTAATGCAAAAAGTTCATATTGGAATAGTAATAGTTCGCGTAAGAAATCGTCAAATAAGAACATAATTCAACCTAATGGCTTAAAACCGAACAAAGCCGTGTTAAATTCAGATATAAGCGCTACAATTCAGCATATCCACGCTAAAATTCCTGCAAACGTTAAATACTTTTAATTTGCGTTGAAATAAGCTAAAATTTAATCAAAACGCCTTAAAACGAGACGTTGCTATAGACGTTCTCAATGTTGAAGGCAACATGACAGACGTTGCTGTAGACATTCTCAATGCTGAAGGCAACGTGACAGACGTTGCTGTAGACATTCTCAATGCTGAAGGCAATGTTTCTGTATACGTTCTCAACGTTTAAGGCTTTACTCGGGGTGTTCTCAATCGCGAAGGTTTTATAATTTTTTCTGTACAATTACAATTTTGCTAAAAATTATGTTTGTTTTTGTTTTATACAGTGGATTTGAACATTAGTTTAAGATGCTATGTCCTCATCCTATGATATTATCCAAGGAAAGTTTAACACTCTTCATTATAATAAAACATTTTCTACAAATGTCGGTCAGGATGAGTGGTTTAGGGTGTTAGATTTAAGCCCTGCTCCCTTGTATGGGAGCGTTGGTTCGAGTTCCACACCTGATAAATAATTTTTGAAGACATATATTATGATAGTGTAAATGTTGACTCTTTCTCTGACTGAGTTCGATTGATACATAAACCAATTGTTCTGTTGTTGAATAGTATATAATCGTGTGTTTTGTATGAATGTTTTTACTTCTTCGGCGGTTGTGATGGAATTCAGATCGTTACGAGTGGAATCATATAGTGATATTGTACCCTTTTGTAATATGAAGAAGATTACACTGGTTGAAGACTTACCATCTGTAACACCTTCAGCAATGGTTTCTGATGAGTCTCTAGAAGCAATACAGAAACAATATTGTTATTGTAGAAAATACTTTTACTATAAGTTGTCATGTCCGTTGACATGAATGTAGTTATGGTTTGCCCAGTTCAGCATAGTAGTCGTTCCACTGTGATAAGTGTAATACTGTGTTTACTTGTAGTGATACCCTGTATAGACATAAGAAGAAGTGTAAAGGTAATGTTCGCCGATTAATGGGAAGCGAATGCAAGTATTGAAGCAAGATATTTGCGATTAGGTTTAGCGCTAGACAACATGAAGATAGTTACTAACCATTTGCAATTAGTTATAAGACCTATACATGTGTTAACTGTAATGTTGTATATGTGAGTAGGGAAACCTTGAGTGGCTACCGCAAGAAATGCTGTATACATTTAGAGTAAAGCATAAATACTTTGGTTGAAATGAGAATATGATTGAGTGCATGTAAGTATTTGTACGTATTGTTTTATAATTGTGTGAAATAAAGATAAAGTTTATGAAAGACAAATATTTTTATTCATTTTATCCCTTGCAACTTTTAAGTGTTGCTATGAGCAAATGCTTATAATAATTAAGAGGATGATAATAAGGATTTCAATATAAAAATGTATAGCTAGCTGAATGTCTATATAAACATTCATTCTACCAATATGTATAAACTTTTGGAAACAATAGATGAAACATTTTTCTTATATGTATGGATAGAGAGGGCTTATAAAGCCTTGGGTTGGTAAATATTGTTGACGATTGTTTGAAAGATTGGTAAAGATAAGGATTGATGTCAAGATTGTTAAATATTGGTGTATGTGTGTGTGTGTGTGTGTGTGTGTGTGTGTGGATTGATGATATGATGAGCTCTCCGTTTCCGTAAATGAATCTTTGACAAACAGGATATGTAAAATTAAAGAAATTACTACAAATATGAGTCTGAAAAATAGCTGAGTGTATTAAACAATTACAATGTAATGTGACCTTAAAATTTTTTAATTTATAAGTGAATATTGTTTAAGTTATGAGATGAGTGTAATATGAGTAATTATTAGAGAAAATGTTCTCTACTAAATTGAATATCATGTGTGTGTGTGTTATGTGTGTGTGTGTGAGTTTGTGTTATTCTGTGTGTTGGAATAGATCTATGTATGTTTTGTTGTATTGCAATAGCTTGTTAGATGTGTTCTTTGGAGAATAAGGAACAATTTTTGAGGAATAAGGAATTAATTTTTCTAACTAAGGAACGACTTTTGAGGAATATGGAACAATTTTTGAGGAATAAGGAGTGATTTACGAGGAATAAGGAATGACTTTTGATTGAGGATTGAGGAATGAAGATTGATATGTACAGTAATAATTTCATAGCTGGTTGTGTTGAATGTGTCATTTCTAAAGTGTATGAATTTTTGAAAAAAGATTTTTATAGCAGTATAGTTTAATTACATATATATGTTATGCAGTTTGTGATTGTGTAGCCTTCCTAGATAAAGAACTCACTTGCATCTTTTCTGCGAGACCATTGTTCTCCTACCAGAGATTATGTTTGACTGTTGGAAACCTGTGTGGGTGTGTATATGTGGTTCTTTGTTGTCGATGAGCTGTAATAGAATGTTGTAAATATATGATTAATGATGTATGGGAGTTGAATATAGAGTGAAATAGTTAATGGAAAGGTATATTGATTAGGAATTTTGTTGTGTAGTGTGTTGCAAGCTGTGATGTATATAATTTATGAATAATATCAAACATATGTAAGTCGGATGTTAGTTTTGTTTATATTAATATGTATACTTAGAGTGAAAATAATTATTATAGTTATTCAATATGTAAATACTAGTACTAGAAAGTGAGTTTGACTTGCAATGAAGCTCTGAGTATGTTCTCAAACCTATAGTTGTATTCCTTTCTTGTTTTTTTTTATTTTCATTTTTTATTTTTTTTATTTTTTTTTTGTTTTTCATTGTTCGGTGGGTATTTGGTTTCATCTCGTTACATCCATATTAGTTGCAGTTGGATACTCATTATGCCAATACTTTGGTTTATTTACTTGATACACGATTAAAATAAATATCTACTTGCCCTGTATTGTTCTTGAATCTCTATGTATATACTACTTATATCTGAATATTCTTGCTAAATATGTATTTTGGTTATTCGAATATACATATTTTACTCGTAATGATTAATAACGTGTGTACTTAACTCTCCCAATGTAATTCTAATCTATCATGAGCGATACAATTTTTTAAAGTTTCTCAAAATGTTAAGCTGTATAGATAACAATTGAACGTTGTGTTCTTCGGAAGTTTGCGAGAATTTGTTAGCCTTTCAGAAACAGTCTTCCTAGAATAATTAAAAATATTAAAATGTTTTTGGTTATAATAGGGTATGTTAGGTAATGCATCGACTTACATGATGCAAAATTGATGTTTGTTGTGTAATGAGTACTTAGCGTTTGTGTTATTACACTATGTTAAATTAGCATGTCTTGAGACAAATAAAAAGAACGCTAATTTTGAAGGATTATTTAATATCTAATGTTTAAGATGAGGGGGTTTAAACAAATATCGTGCACAGTAATTCATATATGCGTATTTACCTCATTGGGAATTGAAACAAAGAATGTGATAGTATAAATGTCCATGCCTTCGTTTAGGTTGAAGTTTTGACTAAATCAGTATGTATGCTTGAATTTTGACGTTTTTCTAAGTAGATAAATATAATTACATTTAAACAAAATTTAAGCTTCTTGTGCGATGAGAAAAGGTTTAATTGTGTAAATACTTGCTATGCAGATAAGACCTAAGTAAGCTAGAATGATCTGATCAAGTGTTGAAAGAGCAGATCTTAACAAACATTCTTTAACGAAAGAGTTTTTATGAAATAAACTAGTTTTGATTGCTGTATGTAGTATGGGATAACACGGTTTGAGTGAGACGAGTGCTTTATTTGGATCTTAATTTGGTTTTAAATGATGATGTACAGTAAATTAGAAAAATTGACTCTTGGCAAGGCTTTTTTCTTTTTGTATATCATTATACTTCAGATTAAATATGTGTAATAATGTGTATTGGATGACATATGATGGAGATCTGTTCATTTGTGTTTAGAAAAACGAATCTTGGTAAGGCTTTTTTCTTTTTGTATATCATTATACTTCAGATTAAATATGTGTGATAATGTGTATTGAAAGACATATAACGGAGATTTGTTCATTCGTGTTGTATGATATTATTATATAGTTTACAGGTATATAGTTTTACTTGTAAAGTTTGAGTTAGGGGTTTTGCAAGTGGGTGTTATGTTGGTATTATAGTTTGAAGTGATTTCATAATATGATCATGTCGGTTTTTGTACGCTTTTTCATTTGAGTTGTATTGTATGTTGATAAGTTATTTATAAGGTATTTAGTTTTGCTTGTAAAGTTTGATGGTATGGCATTTTGCAGTTTCCTGGTATGGTAGGCGCAAATGAGTTGTGTGTGTGTGTGTGTGTGTGTTTTGGAGTAGATTTTGGTTGTTTTGGGTGAATTTTGGGTTGACCTGGGTTAATTTGGTTGATTAGGAGCATTTCTTGGTGGAGCGGGTTTGTCAATTGGCATATTTTATATTTTTTGTGTGTGAGTTTGTATTATTCTTTGTGTGTGTTATGCTATTACATGGTGAAATGGTTTATCAGAGTAATTAATTGGAGATATTATGTCTGTGGTGTTGGTATATTATGAAATTGTATACATGTTTTTCTTGTTAAGCTACACTGACCTGACAGGAGTAAAGCATGAAGTGATCTCGCCTGAAAATAACCTATGGACAATATGTTTATGGTAAGGCTTTAGTCTTGAGATGTCGTTTCTTGGGAGCGGACATATGTCTCTCTACATATAATCTGCATGCTTGATAAGTGTGTATAGTGAATGCTAGCATAAAGCAAGTGCAATGTCCCCCACCCCTAAATAATAATAATAATACTAATTGCAAATTCTGACACAAGTGAACAGTATATGACATTTGAAGTTTGGCTGTTTTGCTGAGATGATATATTACTTTGGTGAATGTTTAGTTATTAATTATTCATGTGTGTATGTGCATCCCTAGTAAATATTCATTGCATATTTATGCAATAATGGATTTTCATTATTACATTAATTAAACGAATATAAAATATAACTGCATTCCCCTCCACCATTCTCTACCTTCAACAGTTGACACCGATCATGTAATCTATTAGTTGAGCAGTATACACCGATTTAGTAATATGATAGACATTGAGCGTAGGTAAATGTTTAAGATTACATTTCCCAGAATTTTTTTATAAATATTAAGTGAGTCGCTTGGGAATCGATCCCGTTAATCCAAAAATAGCATTACATTAATTACTATAAGCATGAGTACAAAGCATCACTCTATTTTCGTTAAATTTGGATATAAAATAATATTGGGTGTTCTGACTGAGACTCTAACTTGATAATCCAAAACTAACATTACATTAAGTAAGTCTAGCACCTACCCAAGTCACAAATAAAATGTGGTTAAAATCGGAAATGAAATAATATTACATGCCCTGACCAAGGATCGAACTCCAGAATCCGAAATTAGCATTACATTAATTACGCCTAGCAGCTACCCAAATCACAAATAAAATTGGAAATGAATTAATATTATGTGCCCTGACCAAGGATTGAACTCCAAAAATCTGAAATTAATATTACATTAAGTAAGCCTAGCACCTAGCCAAGTCACAAATAAAATCTGTTTGAAATCGAAAATAAAATAAATATTATGTGGATAAATATGTCTTTGATGAGTATGCATTTGATAAGTTTATGCTCAACTGTGCTGACAAACAGTTTTAAGTTGTGTTTGACCTTGTAGTATTCTTTGTTGTTGGGGTTGATGACTATGTTATGAAGGTGATTTTGTAGCTTTGGTAGAGGATAAATTATGAGTTACTATACTTACAAAAGGGCTTTAGGTATTTTTGACCTTGTAGTCTTGTTTGGTTTTGGGTTGATGTGTGTTATGAATTCTATTCCTATAGCTCCAAAGGTTCGGAAATTATGAGTGGCTATGTTTATAAAAGGGCTTTAGGTGTGTTTGTCCTTGTCAGAAAAGGTTTAGGGCTTAAATGACCTTACCACTGCAATGTATGTTGGTTGTGGTGTCTATGTTATGAATTTGATCTTCATAGCATTAATGTTCTGGAAATTATGAGTAGCTATGCTTATAAAAAGGCTTAATACAAATGAAACTTTTATCAGAAAGGGTTTAGGGCCTAAATGTCCTTACCATAATGTTGTATGTCGGGTATTATGTCTATGTTATGAATTTGATGACCATAGCATTAATGGATCACAAATTATGACTATGTTTATAAAAGAGCGTAACTCAAAATTGTCTTTGTCAGAAAGGGTTTAGGACTTAAAAGACCTTACTGCCGTAATGGATGTCGGGTATGGTGTGTATATTATGGATTTGATGTCCATAGCATTAACGTTTGGAAATTATTAGTACCTATGCTTATAAAAGGACTTAACTTAAATTAAACTTTTGCCAGAAAGTGTTTAGGATCTAAATGACCTTGCCAGCATAATGTATGTTGGGTATTATGTCTATGTTATGGATTTGATGACCATAGAATCAATGGATCGGAAATTATGACTATGTTTATAAAAGGACTTAACTCAATATTGTCCTTATCAGAAAGGGTTTAAGTCTTAAATGACCCGTTGAAAGGTAAACTATTTGTTGTATTTTATGTTCGGCGTGGTTACATAATTAATTTAAAAATAAAAAAATGCTTCTATGTTTACTTAAATTCAAGATGGCGGCAGTTATAGTTACATAATCATTTTTCTGCTGATACATTGTTAAGTGGCTACTAAATACGAGAATTTTGATATCTCATTCGGTTATGATTGTTTGGTCCAAATAAATAAATAAATTTTTAATTGACAACCTTTTTATAAAAAAATTACATTTTTAATATTTTAGCTGCTGTGTTCCCCATATGCTAAATCTCCTTTAAAATACAAGTCCATAAAAATATCGCTTCATACATTTTATGTTTGACAATTTTTAAAGTTTTATATACATAAATAATACTTAAATTCCTATTTTTTTAATATAATAATGCTTTAACTATTTGATTATTCAATCATGATATACTACATATTCATTTTGACTGTACACGTTCGTAGGCGTTATTATTTAATATCTATAACATTTAAAGTCGTATTATAATCCAAGCTCTTGTGGTCAAGACAACAAAGACATTGTGCATTGGAGCTGAGGTTCTCTGGCTCAAAACTACCCAAAAGCAAAGTTCTTTTTAACATGTACTAATGCATTACATATATGATTTAGAGAATTGTCTTAAGCTTCCAACTGAGTTCATAATAACATTTAAAAGCAGACAATGCGAAAACTTGTACTCTGCATAGCGGCCGATGACAACAAGATACATCAGCGCTCATGGTGGTCAAGTCTAGAACTAATATGGCGGCCGATGGCTGCAGTAATGCTGCCTATCTTTCAAGTTTGGAACTGAAGACAGCCTATCTCGATGGGAAGGAGTGTATGGGGGATGTGTGAAGAGGGTGTTAACAATATCTGAGGAAAGAAGGATGACAAGAGGATGGGGTGGGAGTTTAGGTATGTGAAAGGGTGGATAGGGGTGTTACTGTATCATACCTCAGGTGTAGATAACGCCAGTATAATAGCTCGTTGTGAAGGATGATGGGAGAGGAGAGGTAGGGGTGTAGTTAGGTGAAGGGGTTGGAGCATGGTATACTAGGCGTAGACCAATCACAGCACAGGATTAGCACCGTAATTGCGGTGCCAATTGCAGTGCTAAGTGAGGAGCAAGGTGTGGTTATAAGGACAGCAGTCGTAGTCCCATAAAAATAACGTAGGTGGGGTAGAACCGGCCCTCCCCTACTACTCGCGGTGCCATGCATATTGAACTACACGACCCTAAAACACATTTTCGGTTATGTTTACTAACTTCCAAAGAACCTGTTTCGCGAATTCTGCGGTCCACAGTAGAAAACCACACACATGGTTTGGCACGACACGCAGAGGAAATCGTTGTGCATAAAGTCTCTTTGTTGCATATGCATTTGAATTTGCGGCACCGTAGCACAGATGAATGTCCACCATTTAATTGAATCTGAAGCGATTCATTTTGATGCCAACCTTACTGCTCTGTGTCGCTCGTGACTGATGCCACACACGAGAAAGCACCAAAAAGGTTAACAAATAGCCTGTGCAAGGGATGAGGAAGTGCGTCAGCTCGTCGTCTCCCCATCAAGTAATGCGAATGAACCATGCCAGACAAGAAGAACAGCGTGGCGCGGCGAGACCCAGTCCAGCCCAGCCGGGTGCGCCGTGGTACACTTTTGTGTAGCGATTCTCGGATATTTCCCAACCTGATGGACCACAAGTGTCCGATATCAAATTGCTTGCCTCGGAGTTCTCTAAACTTCTGTATATAGTTGTAAACACCAATCGTTTACATCTGTATATCGAGGTTCCTCGGTATATTTCATCACTTCCTCGGTAAATTGTATTTTTACTTTGCCATAAAAGTGCCTAGAACTACAGCAGGCTCCCACCACGCTACGCCCTTGGTCGATGCACAACTTGGACTTTGTACTGAATAATGCAGCATCACGGCAGGCTACCACTATGCTTCCCAGTTCGTCGTCGCGCGAAAAGAACTCTTCGTACAGACCACCTCTCATGCCGACTAGCATTTTGAACATACGTGAAAACCCGATTGCAGAATCGGCCCTGGTACAACCAGTTAGCGATAATGCAGATCGCGGCTCCATGGTCGTCGAGTTCAAAGGCAGCCCTTCGTATTCACAATTCATCTTCGCGGTATGGAAGCACTCTGAGAAACCCACTTACTCGTTCACCCAAGAAGCAATCATGCAGGTACTCTCATATATATGATAGGAATATATATGATAGAAATCTACATAATTATGTATAGGTATATAAATATGTATAAGTATACAAATATGTAAATATAAAAACTATTTTCAAATTATTATGTACATAATTATGTATAGGTATATAAATATGTATGAGTATATAAATATGTAAATTAAAAATAATTTTAAACTATTTCTATACAAAACTATGCATATATAAAACTGGGAATATAAAATTATTTTTAATTAATTCTATTTGTAATTATGTACATATAAATAAGGGAATATTAAATTATTTTCCAGTTATTTTGTATGATATTACGTATAGGTATCTAAATACATACAAGTATATAAATATCTAAATATAAAATTATTTTTAATTAATTATATTCATAATTATGTATACATAAATATGGGAATATATAATTGTTTTAAAACTATTATATATAATTATGTACATATAAATATGTGAATATATATTTATTTTCAGTTTATTTTATACATAATTATTTATACGTGTATAAATTAGTAAATATAAAATTAATTTAAATTAATTCTATTCATAGATGTGTATTTTTAAATATGGGAATATACAATTATTTTCAGTTTATTTTATATAAAATTATGTATAGTATACATATACATACATATGTATATATAAACATGGGAATATAAAATTATTTTCAATTTATTTTCTACATAATTGTGTATATGTCTAGATATATAATATAGTAAATATAAAATTATTTTGAATTACTCTTTTACATAATTAAGCATAGGTATATAAAATAGCTAATAAAATATTTTTAATTAATTTATTACATAATTATGTATAGGTATATAAATATGTAAGTATAAAATTATTTTAAATTTAAATGTTTATATATAATTATTTCTACAAGCATGTTTAAATAACATTCTGATGCCATTATCTGCATGTTTTCTTCTTGAGTGAATGAGTATGTGGGTTTTCTCAGAGTTCTCTCATACCATGAAGATGAATTGTGAATACGAAGGGATGCCTCTTAACTCGACGACCATGGAGCCACGATCTGAATAATCGCTAACTGGTTGTCGCCAGTGCCGATTCTGCGATCGGGTTTTCACCTATGTTCAAAATACTCATTGACATGAGAGAGCAGCCTGTACGAAGAGCCCTTTTTGCGTGACGACCAATTAGGCAGTATGGTGGTGGCCCGCCATGGTGTTGCATTGTTCAGTGCAAAATCCAAGTTGTGCATCGACCAATGGCATAGTGTGGTGGGAGCCTGTTGTAGTTCTAAGCACTTTTATTGTAAAGTGCAAATATAGTTTACCGAGCGATGAAATATGCCGAGGGACCGGGATAAATACTTTTTAAAGAGAGATTATTAAATGAAATGACAACCATTCAGCTTTTGGAGGTAGGACTATATAATTTGTGCCCGCAACTTCGTTCGTGTGGACTTTAGGATTTGTTTACATTTTTGAAAAATAGAATTAGAAAATCGAAATAAGGTATGTATAGTTTCAATCACAATTTATATATAATAATTTCTATGATCAAAACCAAAAATTAATTTTAAAGGTTTAAATATTAGTCAAACGGTTTTTACAAATGTAATTTATGTTTATATGATAAATAGTCCTTGTAAAAAATCCAATATAAATTAATGTATATGAATAAATATATAGGAATGTATATATACAAAATAATAAATTATATACATAATTTGTTCTAAATAATTTTTAATTGTCTATTTATTGTTGTCTAACTTACAATTATTTATAAACAAATTATCTAAAATTATATAAAACAGATTATAATATATTTTTTATTTTATTTTTTCATGTTTTTAATAGCTTTGTAGAAACATTATAATTTAAAACTCTATTATATCAAAGCCTCTTTATAAACTATATTTTGCCTTCTGTTATTTTCAGCTGCAATTACTACATTTGTAGAATTACTAATACGTGATCTAGCTACGTATAGCTGCCCGTGCATAAAACAACTCTGGCTCAGATCAATGCCGGCTCTTCCTAAAGTTTGACCTTGTGATTTATTTATTGTTATTTATTTATTAGCTGTTCCCACGACTTCGTTCGCATGGACTTTAGGATTTGTTTGTTTATTTTTAAAATAGAATTGTAAAATTAAAATAAGGTGTGAATACTGTCAATCAAAATTTGTTCATAAAATGGCTATAATCAAATTAAAAATAAATTTTAAAGTTATAAATATTAACCAAATATAATTAACAAATTTATTTTTATGTTTATATGGAAATTAATGCATTACCTGCGACTTCATTCACGTGGACTTTAGGATTTGTTTACATTTTTTTAATGTAAATTTTGCTTCGCTTAGGTTTTATGGAGCTATTAAAATACAGCCCACCATCAATTCGCTCAGGTTTTATGTTTAAAATATAAATATGGCTTCGTTCAGGTTTTATGGAGTTTTTTAAATACATCTCGCTATTGCTTCGCCCACGTTTTATGTAGTTATTGAAATGCATACCTATATAATTGGTTTGAAAGATAGTTACTTTATTATCGGAAATAGTTTTATCTTCGAATTAGTGTTGATTGTTTGATGATGTTATTTTACTATGTTTTTCCAAAAAGTAATTAATAATTTTATATGATGTGTATTGTATTATATCAATTATTATTTTAAAAACTATTGTTGTTTCAACAATGCTTTTTGACACTTATTCTTTTGCATAACATTAAGATATGAAACATAGCAAATTATATGAAAAAAAAATTTACTTCATAACCATTTGAGATATCAAGAAGCAAAAAAGAGCAGATTTTAAATAGAAACAAACTCTATGATGTCCGAAAGGTTAATCAAAATCGATTCAGCAGTTGTGGAACCTGTTCTGGACAAACATCCAGACAGAGACACAAAATTTTAAAATAGTTTTTTATGCTTTAACAAAATTTAAATAGCATATTGCACTTAGACATTGGTATCAATTCTGAAATAACAGACAGACACTTCAATTGTATTTATTAGTACAGATATGGGGAATTTATCTCAAGTTGCGACCCACACACACACACACTCACAATACTTAGCACCATACTTAGCACTGCACACACTATGCTTGACACCGCATGTACAGCAATCAGCACCCCATGCCTCACAATCAGCATCGCAATCACCACAATCAGTACTGTATGTACTGCGATCAGCACTGCATACACCGCAATCAGCAGAGCATGCACTGCAATCAGCACCGCATGCGCAGCAATCAGCACTACACACACCGCAATAAGCACTACACACACCACAATAAGTGCTGCACTCACCACAATCAGGAGTCAGTATGAGTCATTTTTGAGTCATTAGGAGTAATTTTAGAGTCAATAGGAGGCTTTGGGAGCCAATAGGAAACATTTGATGTCATTGGGAGTCATCTTGGAGACATTAGGAGTCATTATGGAGTCGTTAGGAGTCATCTTGGAGTCATTAGGAGTCATTATGGAGTCGTTAGGAGTCATTTAGGAGTATTTTAGGAGTCAGTTTGTAGGAGTCAGTCTGCAGGTGTCAGTCGGCTGGAGTCACTTGGCAACTCGGTTATTGGCTGGTTGGTGTAAACAATATTTTATGGTGTAATATGATTAGTTTAAAGTCAATATAATGTCATAGAGCTTGCATACGCGTATATTATAAGCAGTAGGGAGATTATCTGAGAAGCTTAGATTGACAAATGATAATTTGAAAGGCAGATCGTCTCGACTAACGTCTACCTCTTTGCATCTAAGGCTCATTCTAAATATGTGATTTATCTGGACATTCCAGAGATAATGGTAGCTACGGTAGTGTCATCGACTTCTTTGGGAGTGGTACCCAGAACATCATTGCCGGCATTACCTGCTTCTTTATCTTCAGCACCTACATCTCCAACAGGCCTGCCCGAGTGTTTGCCTGGACCACTATGTCGTCATCAGTGTCAGTTTTGTGATGTAATTTACTTTCAACCATAATGTATGGTAACATGAGTGCTTTAATTGTGGCAAGATCCCCTGTTGTAAGTCATAACGTGTAACAGGTGCGATAAGCAGCTAAGCATAGCGACATTTTACTTGGATATACAAAGACCTGTAAAGGTGAAATGCAGTTTTCATCAGTACGTCGGTACCAGGTTTACTACAAGCAGGTCGCTTGTGACTTCAGTACATGCCCTCAAAAGTTTAGTTACCTACATAACCCGCCCTGCACAGTGTGTTGGTGTAATAAATGTTACGATATATTCGTACTAGAACAACACGAGTGTGAATAGTTATATGCATAAAATACTATAACATTCAACAAAGTTGCATGTATTGAGATACATATATTTTTCGGATTTAAGGTCATGGAGTCAAGGTTGTCTGCACCCAATATGGTGGTAGTGGTCTGTAGCATAATATACTTACTGACTTTTCTGTGTTTTTTCTCGAATTTTTGTTTTCAATGTCATTTTAAGTCATGTGGTAAAGATCAAAGTTTCATACGCCTAATATGGTGGTAGTTGTCTGTAATGTAATATGCTTGCTGACTTTTATACATTTTACTCGTTTTTTTCAAGGTCACTCAAGGTCGTGGGGTCAAGGTCAAGGTAATCCGCATCCAATATGGTTGTAGAGATCTGTAATGTAATATGCTTGCGGACTTTTATGTATTTTTGAGTTCTTCTTTTCAAGGTCATTCAAGGTCATGGGGATATGGTCGAGGTCATCTGCATCCAATATGGCGGTAGTAGTCTGTAAAATATTATGCTTGCCGACTTTTATGTATTTTTTCATGTTTTTAAAGTAATTCAAGGCCATGAAGTTAAGGTTAAGGTTACTGGCTGCCAATATGGTGGTAGTAGTCTGTAACATCATATGCTTGCTGACTTTAAAATATTTTTTCTCCAGTTCTTGTTTTCAAGGTCATTCAAGGTCATGGGGTCAAGTTCGAGGTTACCTGCATTAAATATCGTGGTAGTAGTCTGTAGCATTATATGCTTACTGACTTTTATGTATTTTATTGAGTTTTTGTTTACAAGATGATATAATGTAATGGGGTCAAGATCAAGGTCACCTGCATCGAATATGGTAGTAGTCTGTAATGTAATATGCTTGTTAAATTTTATGTATTTGTCTAGTTTTTGTTTTAAAGTCATTCGGGGTAATGAGTCAAGGTCAATGTCATTGCATCTAATATGGTGGTAGTAGTCAGTAATGTAATATGCTTGTTGGCTTTTTGTATTTTTTCTCACTTGCTCTAGAAAAATCTGGAATTTTCTGGTGGTCCTTTTTTGCAAATGGGAAGTTTCTAGTGAAAAGGGGAAATTTCTAGTGATAAAGGGGAAATTATTAGGGAAATTTAGTCGATTTTGAGGGAAACGTAGACATTTTAGGGAATAAAGGTAAATTCTAAGATGGTGATGGTTGGCTTCTGCTTACTGAGCCCTCCAGCACCAAGGCCCAGTGCGCTTGCACTCAACTTATCATATTCCTACTACTTACTTCACTAACCATATTCGTTTTTTCGTTTGTCATTTGTTTACTTTTTCATCACCTAGATAACACTAGTGTATTAATTATTGATTTCGCCTAAGAGGGGCTGCCGATTTAGCCAACATGTCTGTTGTCGACCTTGACATTATCACAGTGGTATTAAGCTCGAAAAATCGAGAAAAATCACTGTCCATACAATTGTAAATTACCAACTTGTCACAACAAAGGACCATACCGACTAACCATACTAGGAAACAACTGACTGTACCCCAGATCGGCTGCACCCAAGACGGACTCTATCCAAAACCGATTCTACCCAAGACCGACTCCACCCAAGACTGACTCCATCCTAGACTAACTTCACACAAGACTAACTCCATACAATACTAACTCCACCCAAGACGAAATCCACCCAATACTGGTTCCTGGTGAGACTTACAAAGCCCAAGACTAGCTCCTAACGAGACAAGTTCCTGCAAAACTGGACAGGCCAACCAACATGACCAATCTGCCATTTCACCCACCTATGCAAACGGTAATGGACAATCTAAAAAAAAATGTCTCCAATAAGAGTATCGTAGCTAACCCCTTCGCACAAAATCTTCCCAAAATTTTCTCAAAACATTTCTACCATAGCTGACCATACCAAAGGGCCATACTTACTTTTCAAACCAACTGTCCAGGCCAACCAACTAGTTGCGAAACATTCCTCACAATTATTCCCCTCATTTAATTCATTCGCCATATAGAACTCATGCATTTTAAACGACCCGAGTAAGACATAATGCCTCAGATCGAACCATAACCCTCCTCATGCACATGCTCATGTAATTTTTATCTAAAACGGACTATCGCAATTGATTGTTTATACCACTGATTTTAGTATGTCTTCCACAGAAGCAGAAGGGACTATACAAGAAATTAAACACACATTACTAGGCATACAAAAATTAAATTTAATTGCTCATTATATTCATTTTATCTTTCTAATGATTAGGTACATTCGATTTCTCAGACATTTGCATAACATGGATAGTAGCCAACAGTCGTATCTGATATAACAACGATTCTTCTGTTCATTGATGATTGAAGATATCTAAAAAATTTGTGAGCGATCCCCGCGTTATTACAGGTCAATTAAATATCCGGGTCTATCAACAAATTCTATCAGGCCTTCAGGAAATATGTAACGATCGTTATTGATGCCTTCTGCCTTCTTCACATCGCTTGTCGAAGGTAAACTCGTTGGTGAAATGCATGGGAACATCGGGAGAATCATCATCCTTATCAGATACCTCATCATCACTGTCGTCATAGTCATCATCAATGCTGTCTTCATTATCGTCTTTACCTCCTGTTTCATCTTCAATTTTAAGTTAACATTTTTGTCGCATAGTCATCATCAGTATTTAGATGTGACGACCGTTTATTTTGAAGTTCGTCGACTTCAAGTGAAAGTATTGCCAGTGTACATTACACACAAACCAACCCTACTGCACTCATTCCCTCTTTAGCATTAACTGTCTCATCATTATCGCCTGGCGAATCAGTACCCACCGATGCAGCATGGGGTATTGGTGACATTACTTGCTGGTTCTCAAAAGACGAACCCATGCAGTTCTTGTGGTTCTTCGATGCATCACCTGGCATAAATACTGCATGTGCCTATTGCCACAACGCTTCATCGTGCGAGTTCCGTAGTCGCACGCGAACATTATATGTAGTGTTTTAAACAGGATGTAACAATGTCAACACATGCCATTTCGAGTCAAGCAAAGACGCATTACCTTTACACATACCATTGTGTCTCTTTAAATTATATCTTCTAGAAAACGTTGTACGACAGTTGGTACATTATAGTGATTTGGAGGTCAGGACTTTAATTATAGGCCTTTTTTATGTTGACGAGCATTGCAGCTTTTGCTGAAGATCTTTCCATAGTAGCAACATTGTTTTCGATGCAATTTTTCAGCAGTGGAAGAGGGCACATCGATAGAGGTAAGTTCTACAGTATATTTGGTACAATAATCAGTTTGTATCAACTTCATGAAAAAAATTGAAGCCATTTCCACAGTAACAATATGTGTATATATTTTGCCTAGTTATTGCTACATATATATATCGGCTAACAAATTTCATCAGTGAGATTTAAGCATTTTTATGCATACACTCAACCAGACATTTTATCTAGTTCCTTGACCATATTACCATGCAGTTACATCTTCAACAGTTTGTTCCTGTCAAGTTCTTCGTTCAGCTTGTACTAATGGTTACACTTAAAGCAGACAACTGACTACTGCCAGACTGATCCCCTCACAAGTCGACCCATTACAAGACTAACCGCTCATTGTGGAATGTGCGGAGCTGATTGCAGAGTGTGTAGAACTTATTGCACAGGAGTCAAAGACTGACTCCTTGCATTGGATTCAGAGACTGACTCCTTCCACAGGTGTCAGAGACTGACTCCTACTTCAGGAGTCAGTAGGCCTCCTTCAGATGGAATCAGCCGGCAAGTGTCAGTGACTGACTCCTCACTGACTCCTGCAGAAGAGCCAGTCTCTGACTTCTGCGCGACCAGTTCCGCATGCTCAGCAATCAGATCCGCACACTCCGCAATGAGGGGCTATTCTTGTAATGGGTCGGCCTTGTGAAGTGGTCAGTTTGGCAGTAGTCAGTTATCTGCTTTAAGTGTGACCATGAGTTCAAGCTGAGCGAAAAACTTTTCTGGAAGAAACTGATGCAGACGCAACTGCATGGTAATGTGTTCAACGAACTAGATAAAATATCTGGTTGAATGAACACATGAAAATGCTTAAATCTCGATTATGAAATATGTTATTAAGTATATCTATACATAGAGGAATAGCTAGGCAAGTAGATACACATATTGCTACTGTGGAAACAACTTTAAGTTTTTTTCATTAAGATGCTGCAACTCAATGATTGTACGAAGTCTAATGTTGAACTGACCTCTATGGATGCACCTTCCCCAACTACTGGAAAATTACATGGAAAACAATGTTGCTACTGTGGACAGATTTTCAGCAAAAGCTGCCATGCTCGTCGACATGAAGAAAGCCAATGTTTAAAACGACCGACCTCCAAATTACTATCATGTACCAACTGAGGTACAACATTTGGTAGAAGCGATAATTTAAAGAGACACACTAGTATGTGTAAATGCGATGTGTCATTGCTTCAATCGAAATTGCATGTGTTGACATCGTTACGTCCCGTTTAAAACACTATATAAAATGTTCATGGACGACAACGGAACTCGCATGATGAAGCGTTATGATAATGGGCACATGCAGTTTATGCAAGGTGATACATTGAAGAACCACAAGAACTCAAAGGGTTCGTCTTTTGAGAGCTAGCAAGTGATGTTGCCAATACCCCTTGTTGCATTGGTAGGTACTGATTGGCCAGGGGATAATGATGAGAAAGTTAAGAAAAAGACAAAATTAGTGCAGTAGGGTTGGTTTGTTTTGAATGTACATTTACAAGACTTTCACATGAAATCGGCGAACTTCAAAATAAACAGTTGTCGGCTCCAAATACAGATGATGACCATGCGACTCCTACAAATAAATGTAAACTTGATACTGAGGATGAAACAGGAAGTGAAGACGTACATGAAGGCGGCAGTGATGATGACTACAATGACAGTGATGATGAAGTATCTGATGGGAAGGATGATGATTCTTTCGACATTCCCACACATTTAACCAACGAGTTTCCTTCGACAAGTGATGTGAAGAAGGCAAAAGGCTTCAATAATGATCGTTACATATTTCACAAAGACCCGAATGAAATTGCTAATAGACTCAGATATTTGAACGACCTGCAATAACACTGGGATCTCTCACGAATTGTTGAGAAATCTTCACTCATCGATGGACTGAAGATTCGAGTTTATATCAATTGAGACTGTTTGCTACTATCCATGATCTGCAAACATCTGAGAAATTTAAAGAGCGAATGTACAAGATAAATAAAAAGATAGAATGTATATAATAAGTAAATATATTATAAAATTTTTGTATACCTAGTAATGTGTGTTTAATTTCTTGTACAGTTCCTTCTGCTTCAGTTAAATACTTTTTTTATTCAAGTGGTGTAAACTATCGATTTCGAAACTCCGTTTTAGATAAAATTTATGTGAGCATGGGTAGGAGGAGGGCTATTGTTCGATCTGTAGTATTTTGTCTTTCTCGGGTCGTTTAAAATGAATGAGTTATTATGGTGAATGAATGAAATGAGGGGACTATTTTTGAGAAATGTTTTATAACTATAGTCCATTCCCCACTGGAAGCGACTTTCTCTGAGCCCTGCTAAATATCTACTTGCAGGCCCATTTCGTATCCTTCTGCCAAATGTAAACAAACATTGCATGTGACTGCCATGTAGCATCAGTCAAAATCAAAGTTTACATGTCATTGTGTGTGTACATGTGTTCGTATACTTTCGCTACACCTAAACATGAACATTAAAATGTGACTT
Source organism: Dryococelus australis (assembly GCA_029891345.1). Lineage (NCBI taxonomy): Eukaryota > Metazoa > Arthropoda > Insecta > Phasmatodea > Phasmatidae > Dryococelus > Dryococelus australis. The sequence continues at coordinate 273,879,375 of CM056994.1, read as the reverse complement.
CCATTTTTATACCTGTCAAATGTGTTGTTTACTGTTTACAACTTTTAAAAGAATCCTGTCATATTCCAAAAACCGTTCCGTATAAATATTCACAGTTTAGGCCTCCAACATTATTTAGGTCAGCTTTGTGACGTTTTAAAAATGCTTGAATTGACAACAGTTCTTGCGGTTATTTTACATTAACTCATTTGTTTTCTACGACATAGCACATTACATGTAATGCACGTTAGTATTTGCCGCGACTGTGTTTAACACTGTTACAACTGCGGGGTAACGAACTACAGTATTTAACTTTTTGTTATTGATATGTGTTGGGTTATTTCGTTAAACGGACGGCCTCAGTTCGAATAACGAAGTAATAATCAGTCCAACGAAAAAGACATTCAAATCTAGCACGCAACTCATGTCGCTCATTTTTTGTCATACAAACTTAAAAAATATAGCGGTGAACATGCACACAAATAAGCCTACCGTAACTTTTATTCCGCTCATATTTATATGTATTAGGTTTATTGAAATTAATTAGGATTGGGCTTGGTTATTTTGTTGAGATTGGTAGTAAATCATGTTACACGGCTGTGTTTCAAACACCCAGGGAAAATGTACAACGTTGTGATAAATAAACATACGTGGATGTAAATAAATAACTTCGTCATAAAAACAGTTTACATTTACAATGTATAAATAGTTCACATCAATATATTGAAATCACGCACACACACAGAACCAGCGTAACAATCACCACGCAGCCACGCCACGCTATTTCACACGCAGTAGTTAACGAAACAGTATATTTATTACTGCCGCGGAAACGCAGATTTATCACAACATCGTAACTTACTTAGGTAAGTTTAAAAAACATGTCTACAAACATGATGTGGAAATTTGAAGTATTTTTTGGAGTGAGTATAATTTACGCTTCGTTTGGTAAAAAAAGCAACACGCCATGTCATGGCTCGCCATGTCTGCCAACCAACATCACTTTGTTTCTGCCCTGCCATCATATCTAAATATATTAAAATAAGTATTCAAACATTAACATCTCTTTTCAGTTGTAAATTACAAATTCAAAAATCATTAATTTGCTATAATAAGTATGAAATATGCTACAATTGAAAACACGTATAATATTTTGTTTACTAGCGAAGTGAAACTTCCAGAGTGTGAAAGAGACATAAAAAAAGAGAGAGCAACAAGTCTCGCTCAACAGACACTTGCTTTCTCGCTCGACAAAACAACACTGTACCATTATGGCCTACTCACGATATCTTCCACTGTTATGTTAAACAGTAAAAATGAGTTGTGTTTCCCTCGAGGATACCTAAATATTAAAATATTTCAATAGGCACAGTTTTATTTACAAATAGTATACTAAAAAACTAGGTTGAAATAATGTTTTAACTGTGTACTTTTTCTTACCGGACGTTGCCAACATGTCGCTGCTCTCGCTGTTGTTGATTCATATTTAAAAAGAAATTAATATTACAAATTATAGAATATATTAAGGTAAAGCTTCATTTATTCAATAATACAGTCCTCTAAAGTTAACCACAGTGTTATATATTTGTGGAATGCAGGTTATTGAAAAAACAGGTTGACATGTTATGCCTAGAGTGTTTTTTCAAAGGTTTATTTTCATAGGTTGCTTCCAATCGGGAATAGACTATAGTTGGTTGGCCTGGTCAGTTGGCTTGGCAAGTTAGTATGACCCTTTGGTATGGTCAGCTGTGGTAGAAATGTTTTGCGAATATTTTGCGAAGAGTTTATGCTAAGATCTTATCTAGAAGTCTCTTACTGGAGAATTTTTTTTCGAGATTGACCATTACCATTTTATAGGTGGGTGATATGGCAGATTGGTCATGTAGGTTGTTCTAGACAGTTTTGCAGGAACTGGTTTCGTCAGGAGCTCAGTCAGTTTGGGCTCAGTCAGTCTCGCCAGGAATCAGTCTTGTGTGGAGTTAGTTTTGGTTGGAGTTATTTTTGGGTGGAGTGAGTCTTGGCAGAGTCGGTCTTGGGTGGAGTTGGTCTTGGGAGGATTCGGCCTTGGGTGCACTCAGTCGGTGGCTAGTATAGTTAGTCGGTATGGTCCCTTGATGTGACCACCTAGTAATTGACATTTGTATGAACTGTGATTTTTCTCAATTTTTTAGTGTCATTGGAGTAAGGTCAAGGTTGGCATCTAACATGGTGGCTAAATCGACAGCTCATCTGGCAACGAAATCGATAATTAATACTCTAGCATTACCTAGGTGATGAAAAAGTAAACAAATGACAAATGAAGACACGAATGTGATGAGTGGAGTGCATTCGACAGAATGAGTATGGGTGAGCAGGTTGGAGGCTTACCGACTAATTAACCAATGAGAAACATTGGTAGCACGTCAGTCGTCTGCTGGACGTGGCGCTGTGAGAACCTACAAAAATATGAGTTTTTAAGAACAAATTTTTAAATAGAAATTTTAAATAATTTTTCATGAAAAAATTAAAATTATATATTTTTTTTTTATTTCTTACAATTTTCTATAATTTTTTAATGTTTTATGATTTTTTTTTCATTTTTTGGGTTTTCAATATCAACGATAATTGAGTAAAGGTCATAGTCACGGTAAAAGGCCGAGATCGCATGGATCCACGATGGCAGTTGGGTGACATCACAACATGGGGGCCAGCTGGCTCCAATCCCCCAACCCCTCTAAACCAAAACATTAGGAATTCTAATTTTTTATTTTAAAAATGTTTTAATAAATCTTTTCAATATTGTTTTATTTTTAAAATAATTTCTAGCAGCTTGATGATTTAATTTTTTTTTTTTTTGAATTTTTGAAACAATTAAGTATGTTTTTGGGTTCGATGTCATTCAAGGTCAAGGACTTGGTCGAGGTCAAGGTCACCCAGATCCAAGATGGTAATCGGGTTACATCAGTGTAGTTTTATCTCGATTTTTATTTTTATTTTTTATTTTTCGAATTTTATGTGTTTGAGTTTATCCAAGGTCATGGGGATGGGATCAAGGTCATGGGAAAATGTCAAGGACACCTACATACAAAATGGCGGCCGAGTGACAACATAACAAGGTGACCGGCCAGTGCCTGGTGCCTACTTCCCTTTCCCTTATGCCAGATTTCTCATAATCATTCTACTGTTATCACTGTGTAAGTCATTGTTAAGGAATTCGTAAATACTTGCCAGATGAAAGACAAATCTCTGTTGCAACATCTCAAGCGAAATATTAATGTGGAGGTTAATATATAATATAAGTACAGCAATAGTTATGGTCTGTGTAAAAATAACATATTTCAGAGGCCATCTATTTTAGAAATTTCTCATAAAAACATAAATAATTTCCTTAATTAGATGTCTTTATTGCTGTTCAAAGTCCTCTGGTCAGTACTTTCGGAAACAGGTTCAGAACGAGTGTTCACTATCATGTACATTATGCAGAAGTAGACACTGTTAAATTTGTACACTAGTGTCCAGTGATTTATTCGTGAACCATGAAGGTTATAACTGATTCATATCACTATCACCGAACATAAAAGGCTACAACTCTCCAGTTGTGATAGAGAAGCAAGTATATATTGCATCAGTGTCAGCGAAGCGCATATTTAAATCATCGTACTTTTATGTGTTGGTGCAGTGCGTCGCTTTTTTGTCCTATCTCACTGGAACGCGGAAACAGTGCAAATGAAATAGTGAATGCTGTAAACGACAGGATGTACAGGATCAGTAAAAGAATGGAAAGTGTCGGAAATGAAGGGAAACTGGAAATAAGTGTGATGAACAAGGAATGTCAGGAATCTACGCAGCAACGGAAATCTGCTATGACAACATCGCCAACTGAGAAAAGTAAGGAAGCAGTACAAGTTGTAATCAACGCAGAAACCTCGGAGGATAGTCAGCAGCTCTGCAGCATGAGTGTCGCTCATCCAGGAGTGAGGCAGTGTCTCTCAATTTAACTCGCCGCATTAAAACACCCAGATTTTTGGGCAGGAGTATCAAAACCAGTTTGAAATAGTTATAACCCTGCATAGCTGGTCAGCCGAACAGCGGGCTTACTACCTTACAGGTGTACTGAAAGGCTCTGCACTGAGCAGTCTACAATTTCTGCCAAAGCGACATCGACCGGAGTACCCCACACTGGTGTCGGCCTTGGAACTATGTTTCGGCGACCGATACCTGTGACATGCTCACCATGCCCAACTGCGAAGTGGCACCCAGCAACAAGGGTAACCACTGCAGTAGCTATGGCAAAATATTGTGCGGCTGTTCCACCTATCGCTGGGAAGTAGCCCGAGGAGGCGCGCGACATCATCGCAGTCGGCTTCTTCATCGATGCCATCGCCGACATAGAGGTACAGCAAGCAGTACATCTGGCTGCACCTCGCACCATGCAGGACACCCTGGCTTGATCACTGGAGGTGAAATCAGCAAGACAGGTATCCACACCCCGAAGTCCATTACGGGCAGTGATGTTGAATGAAGACGACTACAACAGCATTAAGAAGACACTGAAGGAAATTCAGATGTTTATGGACATTGCTTCCAGGGTCCATACTACAAAACAACGTCGCACCCCACCTAAACGGCCTGAGTGTTAGTCATGTGGACAGCAGGGGCATCTCAGAACCTATTATACACAACAATGACATCAGCATAATCAGCAACGAGAAAAGAGGAAGCAAGAGGAACGTGGGATTACAGCACATTCGGAAAACTTGTAAACAACGATAAGAGGCGAAGGTCGGTGACTGCTGCAGGGAAGGCCCCAAAGTTCTTACATGTACTGCCACTGAAACAGGATTGGGTTACAATACTGTAGGAGGGGAGCCTGAATGATAATCCTTGCCAAATGGACGTTGACACTGGGGCGACTGTAACAGTAGTAAGACCAGACATCTTTGGACCTTCCCTCCAGCGACCGTCCGATAACAGTGTGGAACAGTGTTATTTGACCAAATTAACAGGTGAGACCACACCAATAAGGTGTAAGAGAAAAGTGATCTTAAAGCTTGGCGACATTAGCATAGAGCACAATATATAAATAGCAGACATAAAGGATGAATGTATTTTGGGGCTTGATGTACTATGTAAGCTGAGGTGCTGTATCGAAACTCGACTTGGTATGCTATGGGTAGGAAGGTCAGAGTTGGTAGTGGCAACATAACATGATTTACCTCCTAAATAAGCTGCCCAGTTGTCTGTGGTCAACCAACTCTGCTGCCTGCTGCTAGTGAAATTGTCATTACAGCCAGATATCATGGAAAACTTGTCAGGTTTTGGGTCTAATAGAGCCAACAGAGAGGGTTGGCATTCTGCCAGGCAAAGTCGCAGTAGCAAGTTTTCCAGCTAGAATAATAAATTTTCCCATAGTGCCATTTGTCTTGGTGATGGTGCGCTGATAGCCATCATACAGATACTTTCAAATGTATCAGAAATTTCAATAGTAGGACAAATACAATATCTTCTACCAGAAGTACTCGAGGATCTGCTAGTAAAATCAATAGAAACCCTTAACTGGCACTAGGAGAAGGCTGTCTCTGAATTACTGCTGAAAAAAGGGATACCTTCTCGTGTAAACCAAATAACCATGGAAGGTTAATGTGACCTGCCAACACATAGATACACAAGACGCTAGACCAATAAAGCAGCCACCAGGCCGACTGCCACTAGCTTCGAAAAAGGTATTTGAAGGAGTGATGAAGGAAATAAGTCCACAGTCGTTACCTAGTGTAGTTGTTAAGAAGAAAGATGGCTCTCTGAGGTTTCGTGTAGGTTATCGCCAGCTAAATAAAATGACAAAGAAAGACATTTATCTTCTTCCAAGGATAGATGACATATTGAACATCTTAGGAGGTTCGTAATGATTTTCGACTTTGGATATGAAGAGTACGTACTGTGCAGTGCGAGGTGGTCCCAAAGAACAAAGAGGAGACTGCATATTGTGTCCAAGAGAAATGAACCTGGCAGTTCAAAGTTATGGCTTTCGGGCTGTGTAGTGCCCCTGCCACCTTCGAATGCCTGATGGAAAATGTCCTCCATTCAGACATCTTTCAAGTTTACCTACATGACATTTTTGTAACAGGAGGGATGTTTCAAGAGCACCTATCATGCTTAGATTCTGTATTCCAGAATGTGGCCACAGCAACCTTGAATCTATTTTCTAAGAAGTTCCACCTTTTATAAATGAAAATAAATTTCTTGGGACATGCAGTGGCTGCCTATGGAATAGGAACAGGCACAGAGAAGATCAGTGCAATAAGAAATTTTCCTACACCAACTGACAAAACTGAACCATGGAGTTTTCTGGGATTTTCTGCCTATTACCATCGATTAGAACCTGGGTTCGCCACGATCGCCAAGCCACCACATGAACTGACTGATGAGAAAAATAAATTTTATTGGACCACTGAGTGTGAATATGCTTTTAATATGCTAAAGAGAATTCTGATATCTCCACCAGTACTGGGTTTCCCAAAAAGTGAGAGCATGTTCATTTTTGACACTGATGCTAGTATAGTAGACATTGGAGCTGTGTTATCTCAGGTTCAGAATCGGAATGAAAGACCATTAGAATACTTCAGTAAGGCATTGCATATGTCTGGGTGAAATTAGTGTATCAAATGCAGAAAACTTATGGCCACTGTGAAAGAAATTTCACACTTCCATCCCTGCCCTTATGGCAGACATTTTATTCTGAAAACCGACCATACTTCATTATACTGGCTACTAAATTTCAAGAACCCCATAGATCAAATAACCCATTGGATACAGCATCTTCAAGCTAATGACTTTGAAATACATCACAAATCTGGACGGCTTGACGACAATGGAGATGCACTTTCTAGGAGGTCATAGAAACATTTGTGTAATCATTGCGAACATCAGGAAGAAAAGAGTGTCTGAAGACACAGAGGATAAGAATTCAAGGTTCTCTATCTTGTTATGTGTCACAAACCTAGAGTGGTGATGGTATTAGGAAAGATCAGCTGAATGATCTCACTTTGCAGCCAATACTAGAATGGAAAGATCTTGGATGTCAGCCAAAATTGGAAGATATGTTTATTCTGAGTGCAGCAGTCAAAGCATACTGGGCATAAAATAAATCCCCTCATACTGAATAATGGCTTACTTTACAGAAACTGGGAAAGTAATGATGGCACACATACACACTTACAGCTGGTCCTTCCAAAATGCAGGGTTCTCAAAATCTTAAAGGAACTGCATAATGCGGTAGTCAGTTGCTACTTTGGTGTTAATAAGTACCTTGAGAGACTTAGACTGAGATTATACTGTCTTCATTGACGGGAGGAAGTTCACAGGTGGTTTTGAATGTGTGACACCTGCACTGCGAGGAAAAGTCCAAAGACCACGAGACAAGGTCACCCACAGATATACAATGTTAGAGCACCATTGGATAGGGTGGCAGTAGATATGCTGGGTCCCTTGCTTGTCACAGAGAGGGGTAAATTGTATCTCCTGGAGGCTCAAGATTACATGTCTAAGTGACCTGAGGTAATTCCCCTCTGAAACCAAGAAACATCTACTTTGGCCGAGGCTTTCATGGAGCATGTCTTCTTGAGGTTGGGGTACCACTAGAACTACATTCTGATCAGGGGACAAACTTGAAGCAGTGGTTTTTCAAGATATATAAAAGATTCTGGGGATGAAAAAGACTAGGACTACAGCCTTACGTCCTCAGTCGTATGGAATGGTCGCGAGGCTTAACCATAATCTTGAGCAGTATCTGTCGATCTCCATGGCAGACTACCAAAAGGATTGGGATTCATAGGTACCATTTTTTCTTCATGCTTACTGCTCAGTAGTCCATGAGTCAAGGGTAACGCCATCAATGACGCTGTTTGGAAGAGAGCTACGATTTCCTAGCGACCTACTGTTTGGCCGACCGACAGAAGAGGCAGCTGAAGCACCTGATTATGCAAGCGAATTATGTAACAGAATATTTTTGACATTCATGATTTTGCTCGACAGCACCTCAGAATAAAAAGTGACAGGATTAATTACCAGTATGATAGGAGAATGCCGGGAGAGGTATTTCAAGAAGGACAATTGGTGTGGCTGTACAACCAACAGGGGCGAAAAGGGTACTTCCCGAAACTACAAAAATGTTTGGAAGTCCCCTACAGGATTCTGAATGAGATCATTGATATAATCTTTTGGATATTTCGTAAAAGCTCTCCGGCGAATCCGAATGTTGTTTACGTCAAGCGACTGGCACTCTATAAAGGTCCGGATGTTGTAGAGTCTGTTCGAGACGAACAAACTTGTGGAGGTAACAGTGTTATGTTTTATTGCCTTGCATTGCTTCCTTGTACTATCCCACTGGAGCGAGGAAACAGTGTGGCAAAAGGTTAGAGTGGTTAAGCAAAATGGGCAGTGAGTCACAAAGTGAAACCTCTGCATGCAGCTGTGATAACACTTATATCTCGCATCCTTCTGACCTTCGCCAAATTGAATTCCTGTGCATTTCTGAAGAATTTTATAGCCGTTTGCACCGCTGTTTGAACTGCGCACCGCCCTATTTCTTCGCTTTGCCGCTGGCACAGAGGTGGCGTATTCTCCTACCTCGCAGGAGACTTGGGTTTCCCCTCCTTCCTCATTGTCAACCTCCCACGCAACCCCTCCCCTTCCCTTCCTTCGGTGGCCACTATAATTTTTAATATTGTATAACCACTCTCGCTTCCTGCATCGAGCTCTCAACTACTTTCCAACTGGTTATGGCGTAACTTCATCGTCTTGCTGGAGGCCAGAACAAAGTGGGACCATTGTACTATTGCATCTTGTACTACGAGAAATATTATCAGTGTTGAAAGTATTCACACCTAATGTATTTAATATTGTAATTATTGTGCAACGAGAGTCGGTTAAATAGGAAGTGGTGAGTCGTGGCGCACCGAGCATATTATTTTAACATGGACTTTACATTTATTGGTAGTTAATTTATTGTGAGAAGTGCTAAGGATTTGTGGACATGTTGTAGTTTTGAATGGTAGTTAGATGTCTAGGAACGGACATTAAAAATTGGTAGGCGCCGCATTGCGATAGAATGTTTGAAGAATCTAAGTAATACTGTTGTTTGTTGCCGGCAACACAATATCCCTGCCCCATTTTAAGCACGCTCACTGGTGTGCCATCACTCGCGGAGCCTGAGAATATTAATAGTCTATATTTATTTAAAGGTATTTTTAAATGGCTTTCATTGATAGGGGAAGGTTTTCCTGCCGGGCCATTTGGTTGAAATTTTAATGTCTTTTAAAATGTTTCTTATGTGCGTGCCCTTTAATGGGCTTCGGCCATGGCACACATTGTGATGTTCAATTTTTTATTATTCTTGGCAAGGCCAGATTTATTGGCATATGAATACGCTTGCAGGTTAATGTACAATTTATCAAACGAATCTTGAGAATTCGTCAGGAGCTGTGATAATAACTTTTAATTGCTATGTGAGGTGTAATTATTCCTAATTTGAAACAGAGGCACCTTGTTCTCAAATGGCCAGCCTCAATTGAATGTCTTGCATTTTATTTTCAGCGGATTTGTGAGCACGCACCGAGATTATTGTGTGTCCTATAAATTTTTATTGAGTGTTAACTGCACGTGTGTATATCAAATGGTGCTCTTATAGTACATGGTGGTTAATTATATTAAAAGAAAACATAACAGTACACTTAAGAGGCTATGAATGTAATTCTTTTAACATGGCTTTTCACTAGAAATGTATAGTGATTGTGCCTGAATTATTCATGTGGTACCTGATTGGGAATGAAAATAAAATGGTAGCCTGTTCTTTGAGTTTTGATGTTTTGTAACTTGCACCTAAGGGTGCATGTTGACTTCTCTAGTTTCTCTCAACATGACTCGGGGTACGTTGAACCTTCCAGATCAAGGCCAACAATAGTATCAAAGTACATTGGGCCCCTAAGACGAGAGTTTATGTGAGTCGAGAGTCTGGGCTATTGTGCACCGTTAAGCGATAGACTAGCTAGAAGAGCAACAAGTAGTTCCAGAAGTGACCAGCGGGAGGAACATGTGTGACTGCTAGCATCAGAGCAGTGAAGAGTGTGTCTGGCAGGCAGGTCTATTGGACTTTATGCTTAAGTGTAAGACATTACTAATGATGAAAACAGACAGACATAATGTGTGTTAATGACGAGTATGAGTTAATTGACTATAAACAAACAGCTATATTGAGAAGGCCATTAATGAGAGTTGTAGTAGACATAAATTATTGTGCTCACTGAGAAATAAAAATATAAATAGTGGAGATGAATAATTTACTACTGCAAATAATAGCTGTGTGAATAAATTTAAAATCAAAATTTGTTCTTTTATTTTTATTAAAACCTCCATCCTTCACAAAATCAAATATGCCAGTCAGGCTTCTTGTAACAGTACGTATATTCAACACTTTGAGCTACAAATTAATGGGAGTCTGAAGAGGTTACATAAAGTTACAGGCTGGAATTTTTTTCCTTCAAATATTCATACCATAGGATTTTAGTTAGTCACACACAAACTGTAAATTGGTTGTTAAGGTCGGAAGTATCTACTTTCACAAATCAGAGCAGAGAACTGCAAACTATTTAAAGACTGTACTTTTCACCAGAGATTCTTCAGAGTCGACAGTATGCAAAAACAATCTGTCAAAAAAAATTAAATAATGATTATGTTGGTGTTTCTAAAATATTTGTTTCGAAACCCAGAAACACAGAAGTGCCGAAAATTTTTTTGATGGACGTTTATGATTATTTTTATGGCAGTTACGATTATTTAATAAGAACGTGGGAGAGGAGGGACTGGTTGGTCGTGTGGGTGGTGCGTCGACCGCAATTCCCTCTCGTTTGGGAAATGGGGCGGATGTTGTCGATGGCCACTGGGTTTTCTCGGAGTGCTCTTGTTTTCATTGACCTTTTCATTCTGCCCATTTCCCATTTTGATTCACCTTGCACCCTCCTTCTCCTTCTCATTTCCAGGAGGCGGTAGTCAAGTATTACACCCGCGGTGCTCATTACCATGCGCATCTACATATATGTACATATATGTTTTGCAACACCGGAGTTTCTGAGTTTCTAGATTGCTCACGGCCCCAAGATAAAGTACGGAATGAAATTCAGACTGCGTGCACAGACTAGCACGCCAGAAGTAACAAATGTCTTTTTGTGATGCGTTAACTGTCCCAGATGGTGCAAAACTTTTTTGAGGTGTGTATTTGTAAGGTAATTTAAAAACTGGTGTCAGGAGGAAAATCGAAACCTTTTGCCTCGGAAATGCCTGGGGTCAAGAATTATATAGTTTTTGGTTTTTTTCTGTAGCAATTTAAATTTTATTCATCCAAAAGACCATACATAATGTTATAGGACATGTCAAATTTTGGTTAAAAAAGAAACAAATACATAAAATTCAATGAGTTGCTAAACTTTGAAAATTATGAATAATTTACAGGATGATTTCTATTTATAAAACTTAGACAAGCTAAACAAGCTATATAGATGTTGTTAAACAATGAAAATTCTGAAAAATTGCAGGACAATTTCTGTATATAAAGACAGCTAGCAGTGTAAATAAATCAAATAAAATAACACACACGAAATTTTTTTTTAAGAATAGAAATGAATTAGATATTACCAATATTATAGAATGCACAAAGTACTTTAAATACAAACACGAACCAATATAATAAAGTTTTAAATATGCTATATTTTCCAGATATAATGTACTAAAACTGCAATTTTATTCATTAATATATTCAGCTGTTGTGTAGTAACATTTTTGTTTTAGAAAATCGAAAACGCTTTGCTTGAATTTCTCGATACTCTATATTTCTTTGATATTTTTTGGTAATTTGTTAAAAATCCTAGCTCCTTTAACATGGATAATATTATAGGTAACTGTATGGTTTATTAGTTTTATATATACATTTTGTTTCTGTCGAGTATCGTGTGTATGGATCTCTAAATTTCGTGTAAAATAATTTTTTATGTTTTTCCAAACCTATATAGCTATGTGGTAAATGTAAATACAAGGTACGGGAAAAATGCTAGTTTTTTTTTTTTTTATAGGTCTACAATGTTCTCGTGTCTGTTGATTCAGAAGTATTCTGATGGCTCTTTTTTGTAAAATAAATATTGCGTTCAGTTCACTAATGTTGTGTTCCAAGAAAATTATACCATATATAATAAAAGAATGAAAATAAGTTTAGTAGGCAACTTTTAGACAAAAAAGAGCGAGGACAGGTGTACGTGGTGTCAAATTCATGACATAGATAGCATAACTAACGAGTATATCTAGTAGACTCCCGGCCCCCACTACTCGTATCGGGTTAACAGTTGCAAATGTGAAGCCCTGCTTCAAGTCTGACACGTGTGTCAATTAACAAACTCAAGCAGTTTTATGTGAGTTCTCCTGTCCTGCCAAAAACTGTCTTACCTGAACGATTTATTTTTCTTCACGCCAGCTGGTGAAATGTGTAATGCCTACAATTTTCTGGAGTACAATTAAATGCTGCTATTATGGGGTTGGTGTTTACATAACTACATGACGTTAATGAACTTGGTTAGCAAGTCTGCTTGATTATTTGCCACATCTGTATTTGGTAGCCCAGATTAATAAACTGTTATGTTGTTTGAAGAGGGGTTACTATTTGAAGAGGCAATATTTTTGCTGCAGAAAAAGGTACTTTATACTGAAGAGAGGTGTGTGGCGCTCCTGGCACGGCCGAGCACTGTCTGCTGGTTAGTACTGTCAACGAGTTCAGCCTTACGCACTCTGGCACCTTCCATACGCCTCTCCGCTATTCCCGCCGCCTCCTTAACCTTCCGAGCCGCATTTTAGCGTACAAATGTTCGTCCCCAGCCCGAGCAAGTGTGCAGTGTTCCTCTTCGAGTTGCTCGGGCTGGCCGACGACAGGTAATGTCTACACCACTTCGTACTTCGGGGCTTCAGCTTGCTAGACGCATTTTCGCGTTTTATGTTAAGCACTGTAATGAACGTAGTTGTTGTTATGCTAGGGGTAGAGTTTCCCTTTTAGTAGTTTTTTTTTTTTTTTAAGCGATTTTCGTGTATACGGATTTTTGTAGGGAAGTATTTCTTCACTGTTTTGCTTGTATGAATTTTCAATATGGTATTTTGTGGGAATGTTTGTAAGATGTGTAATATTCCTTTTTTTTTGCGTGCTTTAGGAATGGTCGCCTGGACTACGATTTGCCAAAAGAATTTTACTGCCAAGGAGTTTAGTGGATATTTTATGGCGTGCCTTTATGCTGATGGTTAAGTGTAATGAGGATTTTTGCTCCTTGCTAATGGTATTCTTGAAATTAGTATTCCATGTTGTACTTTTTAGTGAATCATCAGGCGTACTTTACTTTTACAGTTGTAATGATGCTTACTTTACTCAGGGAGTCATTTTACCTTTTTTAATGGGTTTTCACAAGTGTTTATTCAGGTAGGGTGATATCTCAGGATACATTAATGTTGTTGTTTTTCTGTTTGTTTCAGTGCATGTGTGTTCTCTCCTTCCCCTAGTTCACCGATTGGTAGCAAGCAACAAAAATTTTCAAAGGCAATTTATATTTTTCAAATTAAGTTGCAAAGTTGTTGTTCTTGGTGATACTGTATAGATGGGCTTCAATATATTTGTATTGATTTTGGAATATTTGTGTCCATGCTTTTCTTGGATTTTTTTAATGGTGTGCGTCCTTCTCCTTGCCTTCCTTTAGCTCTGCTACGCCCTAAGGGGGCGTAATAAATCCATACGTAATGGTTTATGTAGTAGGTGTAGTATATCGCGCACACGAGACAAGCTATTCTGTTCTTCCCTTTCGCAGTTCAAATGATGTTTATTCCAGCAAATGAAAACTCGCGACGTTCCTGCTCTCTTTGCAGGCAGTTGGTAACCAAAGATTCAATACAACTTAACGCACTCAGCATTTTATTACACCATATTTATTCAGTTTTGGCATATCTTTGCGGTTAATGATGAAACGGTTAGTGAAAGCCATCAGAAGCATAATTGTAACAACGAATTTTTGTGTTTGATGCTGAATTTACATGAACAAACAGCAACCTTCCGTCAAAATACTTATTGCAGTTCCTAGTGTCACTACATCCTTCAAATTTTAACAAATGACAAAAAATATCGTATAATTTTAGCTTGTAAACACATTCTAAAAATTCACATGGCGAGTAAGTTCTGTTTTAAACTAATACATTATACATTACATTCTCATTTCTTAACATGTCCTAATTTTTCATCTAATGGTTAATTTTGCAATTGAAAATACAGTCTTTTTGGTTGATACTATCAATGCGGCTCCAAAAGAAACAAAATATTTCTATTTGCAGTCTACTTGTGAACGGGATTGTAATGTTCGGCCAGTTAGCTGCAGTGAGTTGTGTGAAATCAGACGCGTGCGCAGGGCTGCTTAAATACACTGAACCCTTTCCCTGTGATTCACATAAAAAGCCCAGGTTTATGCCGATCAATTGTAATTAAACCAAATGTTTGAATTTTTAGATACGCGAAGTATATACTGTAGTTACACTGAATGCTGAAACAACTACTGTCAGAACGTAGTCTGGCCCCGCACACCTCAAGCGGCGAACTGGCCAACCACAGTCGTTCTTGTTGTAAGTTAACTGCAGATTGCAAACATGCAAAACGCACAGTAATTAACTGTGGCAAGCTGCAACTTACTGCGATGGTTCTCCAATCGTCTGTACATGTACAGTACTTCCTTTAAAGAGGTGATTAGAGCAATTAAGTTTCCATGGTTAGGTACAGTGTCTGTGGTCAGACATGCCATCAAAAAAGCATTATCTCAGTAATCTCAGTTTGACTTTGGACCTGACACACCTTGCTGATATTTGATAATACTAATACACTGAAAATACCCGACCCCGGCGCGTATAGCGTTTCATCAGACCAAATTTATCCTTAAAGAACGCGGCTATAAAGCACCTGCTGAGCCTTCAAGACACTTTCTCACACCTGTGTGCAGATATTTTCGTATAACATCTGCGAACGATGACAACCTTGTGACGGAAACACAATAGTATTATTGTCTGTATAACTTAATTTCTGCTACCTTCTGTTATACCCATGGACATAACAGAAGGCATAAAACTCTCTATAGCAGAAGAGAAGAAAGAATACATCAGTTCATACCCACACATTATCTATAAAGTGTTTGCAGAAAATTGTAAATGGTAGGCAAAACAACACGCAACTGGCAGACAGTCCGCAATTAGCAGGGATACACACGCAATCGAATCATATATGTAAGCCCTTTGTGGTGCATCCAAAAATTATGAAGATTTGTTTCTTTTTTTACCTGAAGACTGCACTTATTTAAGTACGAGTACTATTAATATATGGGAAATCATATGAGTAACCATTGATTATCCATGGGAAACATGGTATTCATATCTACGTATGTACGACTGTCATTTACGTCACTCATTGAGATATTAGCAATTTATTAAAATATTTTGCTCTAACAAGCATAGTAATCATTTATTGTGCTTTTGATATTTATTCAAGCTTTTACGGTTAGAAGGCCAAAAGAAGACCAAAATATCACAGTATTAAAAATATGGCTTTATTCTTTCTATTAAAATTCTTTATGCTACACAGATCAAATGATCTCCTTTAAAAACCAATCAATTTGATTAGCAAACAACAATAACCACTCGGCGTCCCTGTGCAGTCATTTGCATATTATTACTGTTCCGTGCTGAAGCTGACGACGACTCAATTGCCCCGCGCCGTAATCGGAGACCCACCTCGCCCTCCCCTCTTCCTGGAACGATGCCCTCACGGCCTCCTGATGACCCCTTTTGTTCATCCCATGAATGCCGACAGTGGCGAGACTTGCTGGCGTCACAGACCTCCTCTCGCCTGCTAGAGTTTCCGATACGTTTGGCGACGACGCAAGAATGTCCTGGAGAGACTGATTGGCACCTTAGCCCTCCGCGATGTATCACGCGAGTTGGGGAAGATTCTAGGTGGCGGCCTAATACCTATATATACTGCCGCAACACAGCGGCCGGAGTCTTTGATGGAGGCCGTCTGGCCGAGTGTGCGCGAGCGAAGAGAAGCGTGGACGACGACTGGAGATTTCGGGACGACGGCGAGTGAGGTGTTCGTGGCTTGAATGGACGAAAGGGTGTGAAACCGACGAGTGAAGCCTACTGTACGTTAGGGCGCTTGGAGCACTCTAGAACATTGCGACTGGCGGGACATGGACTGAACTGAGATGAGACTGAATGGAAATGTAATACTGATTATATTGAAAATATTCGATCTGTCAAATATGGGCGCATAAATTGTAAAAATTATTGAGTAGGTTGATACACTCTCTATTGGGACTGATCTTTAATTATTTAATTTCATTGATTTCTTTGTCGTAATTATAAATTTTATTAATTGGTGTCAATTGTGAACAGTAAGTGATTTCAATTTATTGTGAGAATTTGAGTTCAGAGAATTTTGCTGTAGTTATTGTAAATAAAAAAAGAAAATTAATATTAATTCTTTTATTTGATTAAGACCTCCATCCCTTAACAAACTTGGTATAGCCCACTTAATTTCTAGAGAGAGAAATTGTAACATTACTTTCAGAACTTATTCTATTAACAAAATTTTCTAACAAAATTAAGTTTTCTAACATAGTGCACTTTCCTATTTTTATTTTCATTTGTGCTATCTACTTCCTTTTCTACAGTTTAATTAATATTACCTGTTTTCTTATGTATACAGTATTTTTATTGTTAACGTTTTAAAAAGGCGGTGGAACAGTACTGTGGGAATTTGTGAGCCGTTTTCCTTGCGGTCAATCCAGTCATATTAGTGTGCACGGTGCTGTGGCATGCACACAGCAAGGAGCGAAGGCGAAGCGCAAGAGAAGGCTGCAGAGACAGAGATAATGATTCTCGTGCTGATAACACTCGTTTCAGACTACCTGTTACTTTGGCAGGCGGCATGCAAAATAGGGAAAGTAACCATGGTGTATTTTCATAATCTTCCTATGATTTCATTGGGTTAGGTCATGTATTGTAAAACTGATGTATTTTTTTAAACTTGTAAGGCAACACAAAAATGCCAACACGTTTAATGATAAAAACAGTCGAGTGTTCCAAAATGTTCCATTTTTACCACTAATATTTTTTTGTTAGTGTAGCAATGTAAGTGTGTCATCGTGGAACAAAAATAAAAATTCAGAAAAAGGTATTGACTGTTTGTATATAGCATTCGTTCATCAAATCCATGAAAAAAGGGATAACTTTAATAGTTTTTCCGAAGTTTTTCCTAGACTGTTAGGTGAGATTCGGAGCCAGTCTTGTACTAAGTATATATAGAAAATTTATGACTACACATAGGGATAAGACCGGCTCCGATTATCACTTGACAGTACAGGAAAAAATTCGGAAAAGAAATTAAATTTATTGGTTTTTTTCTCTCTGACTTATTCGAAGAAAGCGATGGCCAGTCAAATCGTGGAAGAATTTTTCTGGATTTTATTTTTTTTGCACAATGACCACTGCTATTGCTACATTTACAAAAATTATTGGTGGTATAACTTGTGACACTTTGGAACACACAACAATTTTTATCTTTAAAAGTGTTGGTATTTTAGTGTTACCTTATAACATTAAAAATTCATTACTTCTACAATACATAGCCTAACCCAGTGAAACCTTCGGAAGTTTATCTATACTAATAAAATAAAGAGGTAGTGTTTGCAACTTTGTGTGTTTGTGTGTTTGGATGTAGGAGGTAATCTTCGAAACTACTCATCCGATTTTAAAAATTCTTTCACCAGTAGAATGCTGCGTTATCACTGAGTGTCATAGGCTATATTTTATTTTAAAATCAATAGGGATCTCTACTAAAACTCCAATAATGTAACCCAAAGTGTAAATAAATGACCTATAAAATTCCTTACATTGCGTGCGCTGCGAAAACTATTGATGATAGAACAAAATAATATACTACGGCTTTGCAGGACGGACAGATTAGGAAAATAAAACGTGCTGTGTGCTGCGTACGGCGCCAACCTTAACCATAAAGCTCCTCTGCCACTATGGGGGGAGTTGCTTTGTGTTTGCTGGGGATTTTCGGCAGACACTCCCTGTAGTTACAAAAGGGACACGTGCAGATATCATCAAAGCATGTCTTAAATCATCTCCCTTATGGAGTTCTATTCAACACCTAAATTTGCAAACGAATATGAGAGCCTATCTTGGTGGAGACACGCATAAAGATTTCCCACAACAATTGCTCAGACTTGGAGAACCTTCTCTAAATTTGGGCACTAATTCTGCTGAAATCATTTTAAATGAGACATCAAGTCAGATAGTCCACAGTCTGCAGCATCTTATAGAAGCAGTATATCCGGGCCTCGAAAATTTACTAGAAAGAGACTTTCACTGGTTCTGTTCCAGGGCAATAGTATCGCCTAGGAACGACACTGTCTATCATGCTTTTAAGGAACATAAGTCTTTCTAACATGTGTAATGGCACAAGATTGCTCATTAAAGACTTTAAAGAAAATTGTATTGTCGCGACCATCCTCACCGGTCCAACAGCCAGCCAGCTGGCAAACATCCCGAGGATTCCCATGATTCTCACGGATTTGCCAATATCTTTCAAACGGTTGCAATTTCCCGTAAAAACATCGTTCACGATTACTAGTAATAAGTCACAGGGTCAAACTTTCTCTTTGGTTTGAATAGACCTACGAAAAGAGTGTTTTTTCCCATGGCCAACTATATGTTGGTTTATCACGAGTTGGAAGTCCCGAAAAACAGTACATTTTGCTACCAAACAATAACAGGACGTCAAACATTGTTTAACAGAGAATGTCTTAGCTAATAACATATTAAATACTTCTATCTCAGATAAATTGCATTGTAATATAATGTATATTAATATGAAAAATTATAAAAAAGTAAAAAAATTTCAAATAAAAATAGCAAAAAAACTTTAAATTATAAATTATTTAATTAATTATTAAATTATAATGTGCTTTTTTAATGATTTAGGAGAGTTTACCCAACCTAATTAACGCCGGGTTAAGCAGTTTTTTTTATCTTAATTGCACCCATGCGAAGCCGGGGCGGGTCGCTAGTTCGTATATATCCAAAGTTCCAGAAATAACTTGACATAGTTCTAGTGGCAAACTTTAGGTTCTATGAGACATTCTAAGTTGATAGGAAATGAGAGAGCGAGAGCAGCGCACTTTAAATCAGTAATTCCCCTTTAAGGTACAAGAAAAATATTAACACAACTATTTCCTGCTATTTGTAACGAAAGTACAAGAAAAAATTAAAAACTCAAAATCTGAAATTCGATTTAAAAAAGTTTAAAATCAAGCAAACTAACACTAAAATCATATAATTTTTGTCCTTTTCAAGCAACTTTTTCATGTTTCTAGAAGCACCAATTTTCGATCCTCAAAGACAAGAATATTTAAGCCAAAATCATTTCATTTTAATAAAAAAAATTTTTTAATTTTTTCACAAATGGCAGTGCAGGATTTGTGCCAATTAAAAAAAAAACACAAAAATTTAACCTAAAACATGCAAATTTCTCTATTTTAAGCAACTATTTTACGTTTTCTAGAAATGTTAATTTTGCAAGTGAGCAATCTAAATGAATCAAATTTAATCCAAAATCATGTAAATTTAAGTAAAATCAAATGAATTATTAGGTTACTATTAATCATAGTTGAGATCGTCAGAAGCATTATCTAATTTATAGGAAGGTGTATTTGAAACATCACCACCTTTAAAAGGTTTGTCATACTGCATGGTAACACAGGCATTTTCAATTTTTATTTATAAAGAAAAAATTACTAAGAGAAAGATAATCTCATGTGGGTTTAGCAAAACGATTTTTTATTCAATTAAAAAACTTAACATCCAAAAATTCCAATAAAATTATGGAAAAAATTGTTGTTTCTATAAAATCGTTTACATTCTCCATTTATTAATTTAAAATATCTGTATATCTTCAGTAATATTTTCTTTCAAATTATCATAACTTAGATTCCTTTGGCCAATTAGAACAACATTACAAATTGTTCCTACGTCAACAGCTTTGTTAAAATCTACACTAATTGTTATGTTTGTTTTATTTTTATCAACAGTTGTTTTTCTATGTAAACAATCAATAACAAATAATGGTCTTCGCCCCCAAAATGAAAAATAATTTATATCACCTTGAGTGTTTACAGTTGATTTATAATAAAGTTCATTCTTTCTATATGATCTAGTTTAGATTTTGAATTTCTAAAATTATTATAAGCAACAAACATTTTATCACAAAGGCCATTTTCAATATCTATATTCCAATTTTATTTAGGAAACATCTCATTTCTTCTATTCTTAACCTAAATATTTCTTACATTACAATGATCAAACATAGCAGCATGTACATACTGATTCTTTATATTAGCTTGAAAGGCTACAATTACAAAATCAGGCATATCAAATTTTAAATTATTAAAGTGATCTCATATCAAAATTAAAAACAATTGTTCCAGCAAGAACTTCTTTTTCTAAAAATTGACAATAATTAAAACTGATAGGTATTTTTGGGTATTTGTATATTTTTCTTTCATTGAAATGGCTGTGTTAGATTCGTATTCAACAATTGGTCACATAATTTCTAATTTTTGAATAACAGATTTACCTGGATCAGCATAACTTTTCTGAACTGCACCATCTACGCTCTTAGTTTCATAAACATATAAACAATTGTTATCAGATGGACTACGAAAGAAAGTAATTTTATAACCTCCTTTCCAGTAAATTTCATTGTTATCTCGAATAAAACCAAATATATACCTCAGTGGATAGGTTATTTTATTTGTTTTATCAATATGAACAGATTTTACTCTATATTTATTATCAACACCGAAAAATTATAAATAATTTTGCTCACTTGGGAATCTGAACAAATTATTCATCAGCATTGAAGCTAAACATGGGTTATCAACAGCCTCAATAGTATGTCCATCTTTTGAGATCTCTATTCTAGGAAACTGAAAAAGAAGAAAGTTAGCACAAACATCAATATTATCTAATTTTGCGTATTTTGTCTCATCTCCTTTATCTCTCTTTAGTAACCCAAATTACTCAGAAATATAAGCAAATTTTGGGAAAGAAAATTCATTACCTATAGGAATATCAAATTCAATTCCGTTATTGTTAACATTTAAATTCCCCCTAGTTTTATCAGTTAGAGGAAAAGTTTGTCTTTCAAAATTCTTGATACTTTTATAACTCATTTATAAGTTAAAAAATATTAATATATAAGTAACTGAACGATTCATCAAAGGCAGTTTCTTGAGTTAAATTACTCATTGAGAAATACAAAAATTATAAAGATATTCATGAAGCGGATTACGAAAAAAATAAGAAGGGCCTACCTTTATTTCACGAATTACAAAATATTGGTAAAAAAAAAAAAAAGTAGAACATGTAAGTGAAGAAAATAAAAATTTTATAACAACACTACTTCCTGTTGAAGCAAAACATTTAGATTATCCACCAACACCAGAAGATACATCTTTTGAAAGGGGATTATTTTCAGAACAAAAATTTCTTAATTTGAAAGAGCAAATGTGAATTGTACAATTGAAAAATTCACCACATGCAGCGCAAGATTCTACTACAAATTTCGGAAAAGAAATTACAAAAAGAATAAATGTTATTGATACTCAATATGGTTTATGTGCAGAAGGAAAAATTTTTACATAGGTAATACACAAGTAAAGATAAACTATGATAAAATATCTGTTAAAAATAAAGAATATGAATTAATGGAAAGACTTTCTAATTTGTTAACAAAAGAAAAATATCTTGAAGATAATTTCATTGATAATTACTATGAAAATTACACAAAAATTGTTTTAGATACGATGTTGCATTCCAAAAATATAATCAAAAAAGAAAATAAACTCGAATAAAAGTTGGAAATACATAAATATAATTAAACCAACTTATGATAACTATATAAAAGAATCACAATCAAGATCAATGACAAACACACCCAAAATATTGATACCTCCAAGAAATCTTAGATCTGGAGAAGGTATAAAAAATACAACTGGCCAAAAGAATATGTTTGGATGGATAATGTTAGAAAATTGGTTGATAGAATATTAATTATTCATGGCGAAGAAAATGATGGAAATAACAATTATTACAATGAAAAATTAAGCATAATGAATACATTAAACAATACATTTTCTGATTCTGTTATTAATAATCCAAAAGTAATTCCTTGTCTTATAAGAGTTTTAAACATAATTCCACATTCATTTTGGAATTCTGAACATAACATCATGGTAAAGTTATTATAAATTGGGCATTAAATAATTTTAATTTACCCAAAATGCATTTGCCTGGTTATAATTTTTGAGGCCCATTAACAAAATTAGACAAAAGGTTAGAAAAAGGAGATACAGGAATAAATAAATTTAATGAAGCATGTAAATACCATGATATTGTATATTGAGATTATAAATAATTAGAATCGAGACATGAAGCTGACAAAATTGTACAAAAAGAAGCAAAATAACTTATGTTAAATAAATATACTCCAATTGGTGAAAAGAATTGCTTCTGTGGCTATTGGTTCAACTATGTTTACGAAAATAAAATTAGGATGGGGCATTAAAATGTATTAATTATCACATATTTTTTACTTACAAATGAAGATAAATAATGTAATGATAACAAATATGGTAATGATGCCTTCAATGAAAGATTTTTGATAAAGAAATATGTGATAAATATCAAGAAGAAGCAACAGAGGGATAAATTTTGAAGGAAAAAGTGTTAAAAATTGAAGGATTCCAAGGCAGGAAGGAAAAGAAAACAGGCTCGAAATGGTTCGAGGAGAGGAAAAAGATACATAGTGAGAAAATGAAGAAGTACTGGAGTAAGAAAAGGAAGAACAAAGGATGAAGCATTTAAATTGGCTTGTGGTCCCTAGAAGACCTTAACAGAAAAAGAAGAAAATAGCAAAAAAAATTCAGTATACCCATTGCTCAATTAAGAGATTTGGGTATATATAAATTGAAAAAAGAATAACTTGAGAGAAAAAATAAAAATCAAAAGAAGGCAATGGTTTCATTAACTTTGTAAATACCAACAATCAAAAAATACTAAAAGAAAAATCTGGAAGTCGTTTACATCATGGAGGTATTTATCATTTTAAATTACAATTTTAGCTGCACTCAGTGCTTTAGCTTATGGAGCAAGCTCAATTTGCAATCCTGTTGAACAAACTAGAAAAAATATAAAAATATTAGAAAAACAGTGACATAACTTAGCAATATAAAATAAACCAGGAAGTAGTTTAGTTGAAAAAAGGGATAGACCAAAAAAAATTAATATATCCCCATTATCTAATATTGATATTGAAAAATATGTAAAAACATGCAATATTAAACATTTCAGAATTGTTTATATGATTGATGAATTGCCAAAAAGAATGTACAAAAACGAATGTGGTGTGGATAATTTTGACATTTCAACAAGTCCTGGTAGTCATTGGGTTTGTTATTTCAAAGAAAATAATGAGCTTCATTTGTAGGTAATATTCCTACTGATTATTTAAATAATTACTTCAAAAAGAAAAATATTTATCACAGTGATAATATAATTCAGAATTTTAACTCAGTTATCTGAGGGCATTTATGTTTAATTGCATTACACCTTTTTCGAGGTGTTTTAAGTTTCATGATAAAAATTCTTTGTTATTAAATGATGGATATATTTGGGAAACAATTAATCAAATTTTCATATAAAAACTCTTGACACTAATGCTAACGAATTAAAAACATATGTAGATTCAAAATACAATATTATTGTTTCTGCTTTACACGATCATATTAGTAAAGTTTTTGTTTAAACAACAGATGATGTTTGTCTTCAAAATCGTAGAATTAATAATGTGTCTGATCCTATAGATGCTAATGACGCAGTCAATAAAAGATTTTTCGATAAAGAAATATCTAATAAATTACAAAATCCAAACCAATCAGTTCTGAATTATTGTGATCCACTTGTTAACTCAAAAGTTGAAAAATGTAAGGAAGAAAAGTCTCATATATTTTATTTACCTGCAAAGTGGGATAAAAAAATATTTTTCTCCTAGATAATAATAAAATTATTCTTATCTTTTTGAAGGATTGTACTGTTTACAAAATAATTCTTGCTAATGTCAATTTACCTTATGATACTGTGACTATTATTTATGATTCTAAAAAAAATGGGTTATAGCAACTCTTTTGGTGTTAAAATAGGTGATATTTTATCTTTTAAAATCAGAAAAGATGAAATAGTTAGTTATGATGATTGATTGATGACCACAATAGGAATATTTATGAAATATAAAGATTGAATATTGTTTTACTATTAAATGGAGAATACTTTGTGCTTGAATTGTAAGAAACTTACTGAAAATAATAATATAAAAATGAAAATCCTAAAAATTGATGATTAGTTCAGAAAAGTATATGTTCAATATGTAATTCTAATAAATCAACATTTAAGAAAATTGCCCAATGTAAGGGAAGGAATAATCATATAATTATATAAACCTGCACGAAAAAAAGAAGAAATTTGTATGGTATTGATGATTTAAGGCAAATTGATATTGTTGAGATGGATTCTGGAAAGTTTAAAAGGAATATCACATATAAATAATGGATACAAATATATTATGACTATTATTGATTTTTTTACATATTTACATTTGCTATACCTATGAAAGATATAACTCCTAAAAATGCAGCTAATGTTTTAGAATGTATACTGATTAAAAGTAAACCACATAATTTACAAAGTGACAATGGGTCCGAATTTTACAATAAAATATTTAAATAACTTATGCAAAAATATAACATAAATTACTATTCTACATTCATTGAACTTAAAACCAATATTGTAGAGCAATATAATCGTACAATTAAGAATAAAATGTGGGAAAAATTTGCATTGAATGGCAGTTATAAATGGTTAAATGTATTAGACAATTTAGTTAAAGAATACAACAATATCGAACATAGTACTATCCACATGAAACCAACTGAAGTCAATAAAAAAATGAAAAAAATTTAAGACAACAAGATATTGCAAATGTGTTTACTGAATCGAAATATAAAGTTGGCAATATTGTTCACATGAACAAAAACAAATGAGTCTTTGAGAAGAGTTATACAGATAATTGAAAAATAAAATTATTTACCATTTTAGAGGTTTTAAATTATGATGTCCCAACTTACAAATTAAAATATGTTAATGGAGAAGAAATAAAAGGTAGTTTTTATGAATACAAAACTATGAAACCAACTATCCTAATTTGGTTGAAAAAGTTTTAGAAACTAAAGGTGATCAAATTTATGTAAAATGGTTGGGTTTTGGTAATTCACATAACTCTTGGATTAATAAAACATATGTTTTGTGATTGTTCATATTTTTCTGCAATTATCTATAGTCCTTAAAGGGTTAGATTTTTAACAGATTGTAAGAAGGCTAATCATTCCAAACATAACATCATTTAACTTACATAAAACATGTTCACCATTTGTTCATCATTTAACATACCTAAAACATGTTTGACATTTGTTCATTATTTAACATACATAAAACATGTTCAACATTTGTTTATTGTTTAAGATATATAAAATGCATTCAATGTTTGTTCGTCTTTTAATGTGCATAAAATGTGTTCCAAGTTTGTTCATCGATTGTTCAATGCACATTTCACCTATAGTGAGGTTTATTTTCAAAAATTACAAAAGGTCTATGAGCTGTTACACCACACCAGGGACCTCCCAGGTTTACAGACTGTTACACCTTGCCAGTGACCCATTATATATATTTCCAGCCTTGATATTGACACCAGGAAAACTCCATTGGAGAAACTTCCCACTTCACCACCTGTCAGCCTTTTTATTTTTTAAAGTGGTGAAGTGGGAAGATTTTTTTATTATTTTTATTTTCAATTTTTTAAAATTTTCTAATACCCAACTGCCATATGATGTTGGCACCTTACATCGCATGGTAACACTCCAGCTGTACACCCATTATATTATATTTGTATTATAGAGAGTATTTTTTACTGGAGCTTCAGCTGTATGAATTAATTGTATCTACTGCTCGTATTTTTTATATAAGCATGAGCAAGGTGTTTTAGCTCAAATTGGGAATGACTTGGGTGATAATTTAATAGCATGGGCACCTACACATCTTCATTTTTCACATTAATACATGCTTGCCTTTTCTTAATATTTTTTAGTAGTTCGATATATGGTGCTCCATTTAAAAGATTATACATATTTATAGCTAACTGTATTCCAAGTATTCTATCTAATTTCCAATATGGACCTCTTCTTTCAAATTCAGATAAATGTGCAAGTAATTCTTTTTTATGGTTTTGTCAATTCTTTTAATTTCTCCTTCATTCAATACTGTATAAATTTGTGATTGATAATGTAAATAATTCTACTTGGTGAGTCTCTTTCTTGTGATAATTGGCATATAATGTAATGTTAGTTTCACCCCTTTATATTTCCTACAATGATCGCATATTATCTAAAATACCTTATCTTTTACTGACATTATAAATTGATTAGACTGCACCAAATTAAAGGTATTTTCGATGTTATATGTTGATATCTTACTTTTAAAAGCTTTATGAACTGTTATTTCTACTTCTTCTATTTCTTTTGCTAACAAATAAATTATTATGGAATGGAAATATTTTTTCTAATTCCTTTGTATCTTTGGGATATAATTAATTGACACTGGCATCTGAAAAAGGTAAATTTGTAAAATTCCATTTTGTTAACCGATTTCTTTCATTTCTATACATTTCAATTACAGTATTAGAGAGTGGAAATATTTCTTTTAATTCATTTTTATCTTTTTGTATAGTTCTCAACATTGACACATGAGAAAGGTAAATTTGTAAGGTTGCTCTTTGTTTCTTCATTTAAAATGAATGGCATAAGAGTTCTAATTAAATCATCTTTCCTTAGCCTGTGTATATTATGTGTTTTATGCCTTTTAGCTTTAGCTCTTAACTCCGACTACTTTAAATCAGTTAGATTCTCCATAGGCTTTTTAAATTTATAATTTTTTTGTTTGAAGACAATGTGCAATAATACTTGTAATTAAATCATCTTTCCTTAAATTTTACATATTTTTATTTTTAAACTTTTAGATATAATTCTCAACTCTCCCACTCTCTTTTCACTCAATTCACTTATTGAATAGCTTGTCGACATTTTTGATTCATTATTTAGTAAGAGAATTTTTTAAATTAAGTTTAATTTTTTTTATTTCAATTTGATATGTTGATTTTTACCCAAGAATAATATAAAGAAACTAATTGAATGGAATAAAAACTGTTTTATTTATTGTCAATATTGAAAACAATGTTTTTAATTATTGAATTTCTTGTTTTGGTAATATTTCTTTGTATATTCGATAAAACAATATAAACATTTTGTTGTATGTTTGTCTAAAGTAGCTTTATGGGGATAAAACTAATCGATAGGTTTATTCTCATTGCATACTAAGCATGTCTTAGTTGAATAATATACATTTTGAATTTCATTTATATTGTGTAACTTGGCATTTTTATGCTTTTTGAGATATAGTTTACAAACATATTTTCCACATTCTCATAATACTTTATTTAACCGATAAATATTTCTAGTATATTTTGTCCAACCTTTTTTACAGGTGTTGATAGACTTATCTTTTACCTTTTTATGTGGTGGAAAACTTTTTATGTTTAATAGTTCACCACATTTTTCACAATGCTTGCATATGGTATTATTTTTAATTTCGAGCATAGATTCCATTTTATTTATAAGGAAATAAGTTTACAAAGAAAAAAATTTATTTAAAAATTGATTTCCTTATAAATAAACAAAAACGGAATCACTTCTCAAGAAGTTTAACAATTCATATGAATTGACTAAACTACGTGATCTTGAAATTAATAAATCGTATGCTGCTACAAAATTTCAAAATTATGAATCTGAGTCTGGTAAAAAAAATTAATTGTATTCTAAATAGAAAGTATAAAATTACTTTACCAGATCACTATGTAAACATGTTTGATAAAAATGCTTTAAAATTAATAAATGAGAAACGAGTTTTTATAATGTAATAAGGTTTAAAAGAAGTTAAAAATGGAAAATATGATCAAGATATTGAATTCTTTTAAAATGTATAAATTTCTATTAATTCGAATCTATCATTATCATTTTTATATTTCATTTGATTTTAGCTTATTTCGCTTGGTTTTGGATTAAATTTGATTAATTGAGATTGCTCACTTGCCAAATTAGAGTTTCTAGAAAACGTGGAAAAATTGCTTAAAATCGAGAAATTTGCACGTTTTTAGCTCAATTTTTTTTTAATGGGCACAAATCCTGCATGGCCATTTGTGAAAAATTTAAAAATTTGCTTGTTTGTGGCTTAAAATGACATGATTTTGGCTTAAATTTCCTAGTTTTTGAGCATCGAAAATTGTACTTCTAGAAAAAATGAAAAAGTTGCTTGAAAAGGATAAAATTAATTGATTTTAGCTTTAATTTGCTTGATTTGGAACGTTTTTAATCGAATTTTATATTTTGAGTTTTTAATATTTTCTTATACTTTCGTTGAAAATATCAGGAAATAGTTGTGGTAGTTTTTTCCTGTACTTTAAAAGGGAATTTCCGATTTAAAGTGCGCTACACTCTCATTTCATATCTACAATTCTATTCTTTTACACCGTGGTCTTAAGGTTTCGACAAGTACTGTATGTTGTTTCGACACTCTTTTTAAGTATTTTGTAACACATTATAAACTAAAAGGAAGTTGAAATACAAGAAAAATTAATCGGGGTTGCCATTTGTGAAGGTAACTGAAGAAAAGGCTACTTTTTCTCTAGACAGTTTAGACTAATATGACAAAAATTATTCCCAATTGTATACATTCTTCTCAAAAATTTAACTCGGCTTCTAGTTTCCACCGCTTCAGTAGAGGACTATACGAACGAAAAATTAATAAAATCTAACTCAAGGAATATCACTTCTGAAAGCAGACTCAATGATCTACCATTGATATTTAATCGTGGATATCTAACTCACTAAAATAAGTATTTATGAACTACTAGATCACTTCACTCAGTCTGGAGTTGCGATATGTGAAGCATCCAAAACTTACGCTGTATAATTACTTCATATAAAAAATTTAATTTTTTGAATGTCCTAGTTTTTATCATTATAATCGAATGTATACTTGCTGGTATATCGTGTAATATATATATATATATATATATATATATATATATATATAGACACACACACGAATGTCAGTCCCTTCCAAAATAAAACCCTGCGTACGCCCCTCATACATGGCAGGTAAATTGATACATAAAAGTAAATTTACTGTGCGTTGACTCGATGCTCAAAATCATAGTATAAAATCATAAGTAGCGCTGCTGTAAAAATAAGTAACTTTACAAAAAATTATTTGCTATGGAAACATTAGTTCCAACAAACCTAGGAGGATTAGGTAAACAAAACAAAAAAAAAAGAGACAATTTCTTTAAAAAATTGCATTTAATTAAACATCTTAACTATCATTTATGCTTCTAAACAAAACAACTAATTTTTTCTCAATCCTTTTATAGCTCCGAACAAAAAGCGAGAGCAAAACAAATTTCAAAAATGTACCATGAAATTATGTTAAAATGCAAAAACCATATGCACAAAGATAACAAATTACTCTTGTATTGTATTACCTCGTTGTTTTCTAATTAGCCTATACAATTGTCTAGGCTTCAGAAAAAATTGCACAACAATAAAACGGAATAAGGAACATGTTACATGTCGAAGAATAGTTATTTTCCAAAATTCCTTGATATCTGAGAAATAACTACAGTCAGGAGGTGATATTTCCTTCGCTGTTTGCAACCACATGAACTCGGTACGTATAGACTGTCGCAAATTTCCCGGTTTTTTCATTTTTTTTCAAGTGGGTTTAACGTCTCGTCAACAGACTACTGCGCAAATTTAAACAACAGAAGGGAATTGGGGAAGGAATCGGCCATGATCTTCATTAATAAACTATCTCAGCATTTGCCTGGAGTGATTTCGAAAAACCATGGAAAACCGAAATCAAGATGGCCGGACTCGAAATTCAAACCCGCGTCCTTCCGATTTAGAGTTCAACGTGTTACCATTGCACCAATTCGCTCGGTAGTTTTCAATTTGTGACTGTAGTTGCTGCCAATGTATTTTAGGAAATATTTCGAAAATATTGACTCGTTCTTATAATTTTGGTAAAAACAACACAGTAGCAGGATACACAAAACTGACTATTTCCATTCGATGTTTCACAAAATGGAACTTACATGAGACAGGCTACACAGAATCACGAATCTTCATTTTCCTAGAATAACGTGGGTTAACTCGTTCCGGCAATAAATATTCTTCATAAAATTTTGTTACATTATTTACAATCTTCTCTCGTCAGAAGACATCGCTTCTTTCTATCCTTTGTACGGGACGACCCAGTGGTGTCCAGATAACAAATGAGCAATATTTCCTACGCGTGATATGCAACTGCGTTTGAACTTGATACATGTAGTTATGGCTGCCTTTCAACTTGATTTGTCCCCTACCATTCAAAAAACAAAATTACAATATTTCCGATGGCACAGCCTCTTGCGGTGTCATGGTTTTTATACTAGCTGGACTATTCCATCGGAATAAATCAGTCCATCGGGTGATGCAATGAAACAATACTCTTCATCAATCCACGTGCCAGATGGCTGAACTTATATAGATTCTGTTTCCTGTAATGCAGCGACTGCCAGCGGCTCCTTTTCGATGCAATATTTCATGGCTGCTGTGCCAACAAAATCTGAATACAAAGTGTTACAGCGTGAGGTTTTCGCCTCCAACTTGCATATTTTCCAACCTATGAAGTTATGCGTATTCGACGTTCACACTTCCACACATGGCTGTTACTTTGAAGAACAGTTTCTTCCTGCCGCTTGATACGCTCTTGTTCTCGTAAATCCAGGCTTTCATCAATAAGCATTTTTGCTTAGAAAATTCATCCCCAGTCATATCACGTTTGCTAGATGCCTCAGTGTCATAGTCTCCATCAGGAGTATCAATTTTCTTACGCTTATTTGCGCCCTTTTCTTGTGGACACAAAAGCGTCCGCTTTCGTGTCTTTTCTTTGTTTGACATTTCTCGTTGGTCGTACAGGGACGTAGCCAGAGAAGACACAAGTGGGGCTTACGTCTCGTTGACATCGAGGTCGATATGGAAGGTGCCACCGCTCAATGCAAACAATCGGGAACGGGTAAGGAGGCGGACACGTCATAGAACCATCCCAGAATTCGTCTTGAGTGATTTCAGAGAATTCTTGGAAAATCGAAATCATGATGGCCGGATCCTACCGCACCGGTATTCGAACTCGCATCCTCCCGCGTACTAGTCCAAGGTTTTACTCTTGTGCTACATTGCTCGGTGTGGTGCAGCCGGGAAGGAGGGTACGTCGGCTTAGAAAGAAATGGCTACACCAGTATGTTGGGGTGCTAAAGCAAGTGGAAAAATAAACATAACATCTGTCCCAAACCCTTTCCTTCCTCGTGGCTATGCTACTGTTATGAATCAATTCGTTTCAGCAAACCTTTTTCATAAGAACAGAAACTAGTACCATAGTCCTATTTTATCATCTGCAATGACTTCATGTATAGGCTGTTCACGACAAAGTGAGCACTTTTTGAGGCCCTTCTAAATTTTTACTTTCGTCCAATTTCCATCTTCCTACTGCTTTTTAATATAAACATTGCAATGTGACCAATAAACACAGTGTATACATTTCACCACCCTCAAAATTTAGCTGCAATAAGATATATTTACTAGTGGTTAATGCCTTTTGGAAGGGCCTTAAAAAGTGTTCACTTTACCGTGAACAGCCTATATATATATATATATATATATATATATATATATATATATATATATATATATATATATATATATATATATATATATATATGTGTGTGTGTGTGTGTGTGTGCGTGTGTGTGTGCGTGTGTGTGCGTGCGTGTGTGTGTGTGCGTGTGTGTGTGGCGTCTCTTTACTGCTTTTGCCACATTTCTGTGTGGTAGTTTTTTTCTTCCTGCAAATGTTATATGGCACTTACTAATAATCATGATTATAGTGAAATGGTAAGTTGGGAACCATATAAATAAAATATGTAAGCATTAAATATGAATGGAATCGGTTTGCATCAATGACATTTATTTTCCTACACAAAAGTAAAAAACTCTGAAAATAAAAGTACATGACTATTATTGAGAGCACGAGCTTTCTGATTATATAACTAAGCAAACAGTTTTCATAATAATCCGTAATGCTTACATTTAACTTCTGTTGTGAAGCAATATTGGTGCCCGGCGTTTTCTGTATGCAGACAAATATAATCTAGCCTTTTTTTGACCTTCTGTAGTCTTGCGATATAGTGCATGAAACTCCACAGGAGCTAAGAAGCCGCACTAGTATTGTACATTCACGGTAAAGTTAGCACTTTTGAAAACCCTTTCATTTATAATAAGAGTCAATAAAAATATTTTATTGTAGCCTTAAGCTGGAGTCACAATACCCCGACGAATCCGACACGACGTCCCCGACGCGACGAAATTTGAGTAGCAGCCCATGAAAAGCAAGGTCACTGTGACAACTCGACAAAATTGCTGTTCCGGCAGCACGAAAATAGTAGGTTCTTTTTCTACTTTCGTCGTGTCAGGCTCGTCGAAGCTCGCAAAAAATGTAAATACAACTTTGTAAAACAAAATTTCGTGCATAGTTCACAACTGTAGTAAATAATAAATTGACTTCCCGCCAAAAAATATGCTCCGGTTTGTTTTTAAATACATTTTTCTCTTATATAAATTCAAATATTGTCAAAAGAAAAATAAGTATTTGCTTTGTCGTGAGTTTTAAATGTAAGTATTGGATATTATTAGAATAACTTGTCGTTTTAGGATTTCCCAACAGCCAACTAACACACTTGTCGGGCATATTTCGTCGTGGTATTGTGAACACTGAATAAAATATAATGTGAAACTCCGTCGAGCTCTGACGTCGTGCCAGTGTGTCGTATCGTGTTAGCCGGGTTGTGACTCCAGCTTTAGACGTTCGCTTTCGTGTGCGGTGGGACATACACACTGTGTTTATTATTTGCATGGCAATATTTATTTACGAAGGTGGTTAAAGGATAAAAAATGGCTAAAAGGAAAAAGTAACTAGACGCTCAGAGGGGCTCACTTTAACGTGAACAGCCTATAGCTATAGTCCATTCCCGACTGGAACAGACTTATGAAAATTAACCTTTGAAAAAACACCCTAACCATTAGTTGCATGCATAGCTAGGATGTTTTTTCAAAGGTTGATTTTCATATGCCTGTTCCAGTCGTGAATGGACTATAGTGTGTTCCCTTCGTTCCTTGTCTTTCACCGCCACGACAGATAACCAAGGCTGGAGCCCTGGGAGATAACGGTAATTCGACCTTCTCGTCTGCTCCTTGCCTTCTCCTCCATGCCTCTTCCGTCGCCCAGCTATGAATCATCCCTTGGAACAGGCTGCCTGAGCGCCAACAATTTTCATTTACCTGCACAGTATATTCGTTGTGGATTGATAACTAAGAATTTTCCACGGTGATGATGGGGGACGAAGCAACAAAGTTTCTTGTAAATGTCTCTACTATGTTTGGGAAAAGACAAAATTAAATTTTGTGTACTGGTTTGTCTGTTACAGCCTTTCAAAAATGGTCCAAATGGGCTTTTCAACCCAGTTTTTCCCCAGTTAAAAATTAATTTTACAAAAATTTTATACATTTGTAACATGTGTTAACACTTTTAACTCCTTTATTCTTCAAACAGAATTAGTACACGTGAAATAGCATTGGTGTGATTGTTCGAGCACTGAACAACTGCATCACAGAGTTCACAGGCACGTGATCCATGCTCAAGTATACTATTTTCTTGTCTGCTAACGCATATACACTGCTTGTTCGGCTATTTAATTCTTATTTACATTACTCACTTGAATCATTACATTCTCATTTACACTGTTTACAGTTTGTCTTATACATCCTATTGTGCCGCTTAGTACCAAAAACACGCTGGCACCTCTTTCTTGACGTTCACTGTTTGTGTTATTAAGTATTCCGTTTTATCAGCAGCCTTATTGTTGACTAATATAATAGACAAGAGTATAAGGTATATAGCGATAAACCTGAAATAAAACCGAAATGCATATTAATACACCGCATAACGCTGGAACTTAAGTTAATATGAAATAAAACTAAATGAACGAAAAAGCTCTATTTTTTCAGCAAAACTTCAATCATTTTTTCTACAAAATTATAATTCTAACTGTTTTTGCAAGATACTGACCAAGGCGAAAACACATTGTCTGGAACGTCAACGTTTGTACCAGAAAAATAGTTAAAAACCTAAAAAGTGACAAGTCTTTGTTGTTTTATTTTAAATATAATGCTTAGTCTTGATTATATACTCCAGTATTTCGTTAAATGGTACGTTTTATAAAATGTACGTGAATATGCGTTTGAACATGCTTTTATGTTACTGGTACCAAGCACTTACAAAATGAAAACAATAACACCAAAATATTACATTTTTAAAACGAATTTGAGTTAAAAATAAAACCGTAAACTCTTGTCACTCTGAATAGACAAACCTACTCTAACAACTAGAGTATAAATCTAGTATTTAATTAATTAATGATTTTAGCCCAATTCCAACAACAGCGTAAACGGTGTTACATTTGCTTAGGAATGGCCAGATCCGTGAAGGGATGGAGGTCCGAATTAAATTAAAGATAATTTAAACATTTTAATAAATTGTCAATTTAATACACATAAATGTATTTCTCAATGTACTGTCAATATGTTGCCGTCCTGGGTGCAAATGCAGCGACCATTTTCCCTGATAAACAATTACTATCATATTGTGTCTTGTCGCTCCGTTTCATCGAGTGAGCGAGAGAAGAATGTGTGGAGGACGTAGTAGTGATATGATGTCGGGTGGTGGAGCAATAATACAAAAAGCGCTTCATTTTATTTCAAAAAGCGAGCCGCCACGATAATCATTTTGCGGCGTACACTCCTGGCCTTCAGCTGATTGAATTTCGGCGTTTATCTGAAGAAATTTCTAGTGATTGACTTCTCTAGTTTCTCCCAGTATCACTCGGGGTGCGTCGAACTTCCCAGGTCAAGGCCAGCGGGTATAAACGTGCGACGGGCCTCCGAGGCGGGAGTTGATGAGTGGATGAGTGGCTGGAGTTTTAGCGATAGACGACGAGCGAGAAGAGAAGCACGAAGGGCAAGAGAAGTGACCACCAGGTGGAAAATCAGAGACTGCGAGCATCGGCTCAATGAATAGTGTGACTTGCAGGCTGGACTATTGGACTGGATGCATGAGTAAAAGACATTACATATGATGGCAACAGGCAGACTGAAAGTGTGTTAATGATGAGTATGTGTTAATTGACTATAACCAGAGACATTAAGAAAGGCGTTAGAGTTAAAATAGACATTAAATATTACACTCATTGTGAACTAAAAAGAGTAAGTGGAGATAAATTAATGCTGTAAACAACAGCTGTGTGAATAAATTTAAATCAAATTAATATCTTTGTTTTTTTTTTAAGAACTGCATCCTCTACTAACTCTGATACGCCGCTCAGGCATCCTGTAACACTGGTGTCAGAAGTGGGATAGAGACATTAAATTGTTAACCAAGTTATGAAATAAGCTAGTAATTATTGACTGTTTTGTACAACCATCACAGAGAATGCTGACTAAAAAAATGTCTGCTGAACTGGAAGCACTGCGAGTATTGATGGTGCAATGCAGATAGAAACCAATCAACATTGAAACCAAACTAAGAAAACAGGTACAAAGTTCCAGCTCTATTATAATTCACACGTAACAGTATGCACTGCGATTGTTTCCTCAAACAATGATAATTAAATGCCATATATGACAAAACCGCTTTAAATTTTGCTATCAGCGAAAACTACTGTAATTTGTTCATTGGTTACTTTCTGCAGAAATCGTTATCTCTAACAACAGCGTTTTGCAGAAAGGAAATATGCGTAGTGGATCTTTTATGTAAAACTCATTGTGTTGGCTTCAAGTCTACGGGAAAATGCGTTATTCATGTTTGTAAACTAAATTAATATTTTTCATTGGTGTCCACTATTCCAAGCCTCACTAACATTAAACAAAATCATATAACATTAAAAATATAAATGAATATCAATACCTATTATGACAATAATGCTAAAAAAAAAAAAAAAAAAAGGGTACAATTTGCATTGTTGTACAGCATCGTAAGCATCACTCCTAGCATTGAAAAAATCATATAACATCTTAAATTGAAACTGATATTGTAAACTATTTTGATATGAACTAAAACAATTATTTGGAAAGGTACATTAGAATGCATTACTAACATATTAGTGAAGGAAAACAAACTTTGTACAAACATATTTTGAACTCAAAAATTTGCTAACCATTCCTGCAGCAATGTAAAATCCATTCACTGTACACTTCGAAGTCTAGGTATTCATTGGAACCATTAATATTTTATATATTTCCTCGGTAGCAGATTCTCTCAGAAGGTTATAAAATCCCTGATAGCCCAGTGGTATAAGGTGCATCAGGCTTTTTAGATTTCTAAATTTTGCAGGATTTATGGTTTTCCCGTTCACCCACAGAGGAACAAAACGGTCGTATGTTAGCGAAGAGCCACGTCCCATTTGCCTTCCTAGTTTATTCTTAGAAATGTCCGCAACATACTTTCTCTCTAAACCTAGTTCATATTTTATATGTAAAAGAAATTGCTCGTCCCTTCTCATCATTATTCCTTTTGCAAACATCCACTTGACATTTTCTTGTATTAGAGAGATGTTCCTGTTATTTGTCAGTTTCTGTCTCAACAAAACCTCGACATGCCATTTTAGTTACTTTGGGTGGCTTCCTCTTCTTAGCTGCTTTCATGACTTCAATGTAGTCTGAACAGTTATAGAGTCTTTGGTCTTTGGCTATGTGGGGAACTGTTATCGTGTTTTGGAATCCTTGCATATTTACGATTTTAGGTTTAACGGTATGATTATTATTTAATTATTGATATATATATATATATATATATATATATATATATATATATATATATATATATATATATATATATATATATAATATATATATATATATATATGTATGTGTGTGTGTGTGTAAACAGTGATGATAGTGAATCAACACCCAGCATATCTCATTACTATGTGTTCACAGCATATCAACAACTTTGTTCGGTTATTATTACAAGGACTGATACATTGATGCATTTACCTTAATTCCACTGGGTTTGGAGTAATCAGTTGATTAGTGTAATTCCTCCCCAGGACCATGGAACACAATACTTTCTACAAAATCAGCTATTTCTTGACGACTTACTGACTACTCTTAAGACGACGTCGATACATTTGCTTCTACATTGGTACCTCCTTCTTGTTCACCTAAATTTTTTTCACATTCCTTTGTACAATATTACATCATAAATAACTTGTTTTGTAATAAGACTACACGAGTATGATAGTATTATGATGGCTAAATTAACTACCTAAACAAACAGGTATTATATTATCACTTCGTAACAAATAGTTTTTCTAAATATTTAGTTGTAACACCCTTACCTTGTAATGATTGGGCTGAAAGAAGTATATTATAATGTGTTGTGAGACATTTTTATCATTCCATGGTAACATCCCCTTCTGAAAGATTCACTAATATTCACTTTTATTCTTATTTTGCAGACCGGAATGTACGTGGATTAGTTCCTGGGGGGTTATTCTAAGTCTCTCTTTCCGACGAAAAACGACAGATTCTTTACAACTATCGGCTCAGACCACCGTTCGGTATTCTAAACTTGAAACGAAGGTCGAGTGACGTCACGGGTGGAGTTGGAACTTCTCAACTGCTCACGAGCATGACCCTGTTCCACAAAAGAGTATGGACTAATAATTATTAGTGAACTCCACTAATATAAAATATTGGGTTCCACAAAACGCTAACTTGTAACTTGTATTTATTACTCCATACATTACAAGTTACACGACCATAATCAAAAAGTACAAGTGTTTTGTTCCGCAAAAATATTAGTAGTAGGCCTAGGGGTTTACTTGTAAATGCATATAAAATTTGTACAGGTGAACAGAGTAAGGTTGAAAGTGCTCTTAGTGTTTGTTTTTTTATTGAAGAAGTTATTTATAGAATCTAATATGTGGTCAAGTGACAGCAGTGATAGTGAGAATGAACTAGCAGTAAGAGTGCGTAATAAAGTATATAAAACCCGCGTAAATATTTTGGTTCGAACTTTGAATTTAATGAACGATTTAGGTTAAGTCATTCAGTAAAGATATACCTAGAGTAGACTTCCACAGGTTACATTTTCTGACCAATCCATCTGTAGTTCGAGGGATGAACACCGACGTCGCGCTAGTCCATTTTCATGGCGTGTACGTGGGGAATGTCGGCGGCGTTGCCACATTGTCATCTACCCTTTCTCTTACTCATACTCCATCTCTGTCACCCCCAATCCCAACTCTGCAACAGTATAACGTGTTCTGAATGTCTGCTTTACCCACAAGTTGCGACAGACAAGATTGCGGACACCTAGTTGCCTATCTCAATTCGTCTATATCCGTTTACGAAAATAATACAAGTTCTGTAAAACATATGTATGAACAAAATGACTTAATGTGCGCGTAAGTAGCGAGAAGCGTTGCGTATTACTCATGCGGTCATAATAAAAGAATAAACACCACTTTATAAAATACGCCATAACTGTGAATTTGTGTTTTATATATACCGTATCACACGTGTGCATAGCAAATTGTTCGTGTAATTCAGTGAGTTATTGCGCAGGTCTGCGCCACATAACTGTAGGTTGTAGAATTCAAATCTCCAACGAGTAACGAATTTTGTAGGTGACACATTATGGCTGTTTATAACTTATTTTATTGTTAGAAAATGTTTTTTTTCCAGAATATCTTTGTCTACAAGTAATAGTACACAAGTACCAGCGCATTACAATCGACTAGCAGTGGTTTGAGCTGTATAGCGTGAGTAATGTTAACAGGCACACATGAAAGCCTTAAGTTTATTATTGTAAGAGTTCTGTCTTCTTTTAACCGTATAACCGTAAAAGCGTGTTTAATTACGGATAACACAAAATATACACGTTTAAAAACAGGGGTGTAGCCGGGATGGGGAGTGATATATTGGAACATATCCCCCCCCCCCCCCCCCGAAATGAAAATAAACGTTGAAAACAAAATTACAAGTTTTATTTTATTTTAATTCAAGGATTATGTGATCTTCCTTGAACATGAAGAATGTTTATAGCATTTTGTGGTTCCATATAAATATGTATGTACATGAATCCATTGATTATAAATAATTATGTAACTATAAATTTGTAGTAATACGGGTTTTGTATTTTGTTCAAAAATATGAATATGAGATCTCCCCCTTCGCCCCCCCCCCCCCACAAAGTAGAACATCCCTAGCTAAGCCCTTGTTTAAATAAACGAATCTAATTTACATTTACTGTATGGATTAACACTCCTTGTTAAGAAGATGATCGTACATGTTATCAAATATATTTCGTTAGTATAGTATAATCGTGCAAACAAAATGAGTGGTTGTTAACGATAAAAGTGTTTATTCATTCAACAAAACATGGGGCACATAGAACATAACTTCTTTCAGGAAAAGTAAATTATAATTATGTAAATACGCAACAAAGTTAACACACAAGAATACCCTACTGTCACAAATCATTCCAATTTTACATACGTAAATTTACTATTCGTAAATTGTTTTCAATATCCATTTATAGGCTAGGAGACAACATACATTCCAGAATACACGGAAAACTTTTGACATGGTCAAGGTATTTAATAATATTTCTGTTATTCTTGGTAACAACTTTACACTATGAACAGAGACATGTATTTATTCGACTGCGTTTATACATGCCTGCACACCGTAACGCAGCGTAAGTTGCGACGTCTCAAATAAAGCTGGATTTACAATATAAATATTTAAGCATATTATGCATTAAGATGTGTGGAGAAGAAACGTATGTGTATTCTCTTAAGTTTTGGTTCCCAGAGGAACTTATCAGGTCGTGTGCGCTGGTGGGATTTCCTTAAGCATTGAAAGAAATAATTGTATTTTATATATTTAGTAATAATTTGTAGGCTACGACCAAGTAATAGTGTTGTT
Source organism: Dryococelus australis (assembly GCA_029891345.1). Lineage (NCBI taxonomy): Eukaryota > Metazoa > Arthropoda > Insecta > Phasmatodea > Phasmatidae > Dryococelus > Dryococelus australis. Next base: position 273,838,937 of record CM056994.1, on the reverse strand, counting down.
GGCGTGAAACTTTTTTAGAGTAATGTATGTATAAAACAATATAACAAAGACGTTTGTGTGCACATGTTGACGATTATATTTGTTCATAAATAATAATCCTCTCTGATAGCAAATGTCGGTTTTGAAGTATGATCTTCAATATGGTTGTTTTATACGAGGTTGTGTTAGGAACAAAAGTAAACATGACAGGCTTGCTGCTTACCATTCGCTGCAATTAAGAATAATACTAATTAATAGATAACGGACGTTTTTGCACAAAAAAACGCTGTTATTGGAGGGTCGCTGTAGGCAAACGGTAAACAGGGGGGGGGGGGGGGCGACCCTCCTCACTGATCCCCAATCCTTCATCTTTGAACCCTCCCCCCTCCACAAAGTGACCCCCTCCCCCTTAGGGAGGAGTTAGAGATACAAGCGGGGTATATTTTCCATTTTGTGGGATTGTGGTGCGTCCCATATTTCACCTTTTTGAGCCTCTTTATGGTGAAGCCAGTATGGGCGGGCAAGCCCTCCTTTGGGGGGGGGAGGGTCCATTGCCCATTCCTCTTTTCTTTGGCTGTATTCGGCCTGGAAGACGCATTTTTCGACCGATTTTCTTCACATTTGAGGGAGGGTTGCCTTTCCGTTCCCTGCCCTCTCCCCATGAGGCAGTTAGGCCCTTCGTAGCCCTTACTCCTTAGGTCTTAAGTCCTATGTTTTAATTATTAAGTTTTATGTATTCAGTATTATGTCGTACTTTCAGCATAATTGCTATTGCATGTCGGGATGTGCGAGCGAGCACCGATAGGCGCGAACGAGCACGTGCCGAAGTTTCGAGACGACATTGCACCATAAATACTTATTCATACGGTTACCTGCTTCATCTATGGTGGCTCAGCCCACGGTTTCTGCGGGCTCGACCCCTGGTTAAAACATTAATTGGAAACTGGAAATACAGAAGACGTGTTTCCGTATGACAGATTAGCGCCTACTTCATAATTCTAAATGCATTATTTTTGTATTGTAAACGTAGGCCGTGTTCGAAATGGCACATTGTGTTGACAAAATTATCACGAGACCCGATTTTTTTACAAACATTCTTACGTATTTGGTAAATTGATATTTCGTATCTTGTATATAACGGATGTTAGCAAAAATACAAAATGATAAAATCAGCACCATGTTGGTTTCGACACTCAAAACACATGCGCGAATGCGTGCGTAAAACGTATTTTAAAACAAATAATTGTTAATAAAATACATTAGACATGTTTAAAAAAGCAAGTAAGTGTTGTGCAAAACATGTTTTATTTTAAGTCGTTATTGGATATTATATTATTTTCTTGTTTATTAACATATTCGCAGCATTCCAGTGATGACTGTATAAATATTACGTCCATTTTAAGAATTTAATTTATATAAAACGAATTTTCACTCTTAATGTAAGAATGTGTTGCCGCGAGTGCAAAACAAGTGACTGTCTACAACGTCCGGATTGAAACCTACGAAATGACACATTACAAAATAACGAATTTGTCCTTTCGGACACGGCCTTAGCTTGTTGACTATTAGTGATTGGCACCGAGTCATTGCATTCAACCGATGTTTTGCGTAGAAATAGTTCTATTTTGTAATGTACCTAGCCTGAAGTATAATGTTGCGACTCTCTTTGTTACGTCTAGTTTTCATGCGTTCGTTAGTGTTAACATTACTAATAAACACTTCAGTGTCAACGTTTTTTGCACTGTTAAGAGTCCGATGTTTCAGTGTAGAATATACATTGGTGTACTGCGTTATACTCTTGTAAATGTAAATACACACAGCTGCCAACTTTTCAGACAATATTCACTAATGCACATCATTATTGTAAACGTGGATCTTACAAGGACCACAGTTGTACTGTCGCTTTAAAACAAACATATGTTAGAGTTGAGCCTTATACGTGATCATTAATGCTCTTTTCCCGCATTGTGCATATTTTCTGCTTAATTAAATGCACACTCATACAGCGTTCGCATTCGTGTACGTACGTAAATGTTTACATGTCTCGGGAAATGACATGCGCACATACACGGGGAAACGAATATATGTACGTCTCGCGCCCTTACGCCCAATGAGCTACTAATTTGGAAATCGATTTATATGTAGTTAATAATTGTTAGTCCTAATATTTCTTTTTATAAAGAGTGGAATGGAGGCATTAACTTTCTTGAAACTCCACTGAACAAAGTTCATAACAATGCATACTCTTTAACCATTAATGATCTTGAAGAGCCGGGATAAAAATAACCAGTTTTCTTCGTGATTGTTGTAAACCGGGCGTGACATTGCATTTATAGTTAATATGCAGAGCAGTGAGAACACTTCCAATGTTTTTAAAAGGCAAGGCATGGATGAGTGAAAACGTTTTATCAAAATGCGACATTTAATTTTTATTCATGCCAATATTAGTGTTAAAAGGAAATTAACCTCTAGTTGTTACCAGTTTTAATGATACTTTATCGATAACTGCGTTTACTGACTCAGATATATATTCATCCCTTTCTTGTAAAATGTCTATGGTTGGTTAATAGGAACACTTTCATTGTCATACGCTGTCCAGCTACAGCTACTAATGGGTTGATAATTGTAAATATATGCGCCTACGTTCCAGCACATATTCAGTATGTGTTTTCCGTCAAAGTGCTTGTTCAGAATCTTATCAGCTAGATAGTTGCTGTAAGGGATGCAAATAAGTATGCCTGTCGGAACGTATCACGTATCGAGCCGAGTGGAGTATGCTTATATACATACGTGCATTCCTAGGTTCGGACACAGCCTTGAGGGGGCGTGTGACATAAATTAACACCAAATACGTAAATTGATTATTCTGGTTTTTGAAAGCTAACATAGAAAAAATAAAAATGGCAATATTAGATAATAGGTTTTGCAAACTTAACGACTAAGTATTTTGCAGTATTACTGTGTAAATTTCGAAAAATGTCTTACGCCACGAAAACACACAAAAATTGACGGCGTCAGAACATCTCGGCAGAATAACGTCACTTAGGAAAAATATTTGCTCTCGTAGTTAGTAACAACTATTCTGTATGGTTACCCTTTCCCTGTTCTCTCTATCGGCTTCCATAAAATTTGTAAAATACAATAAACCTCAATAGCATTAATTTATGTCCCGTGCCCTCTTAATGACACTTGAATTGACACATTGAACTTACTGATTATTTGTGCGGACAGTCACCTTTGTAGTAGATCACAACCCCAAACTGTAAAAAATTGCGTTCAATTGTAGACCGTCGTGCGTCTAATATATAGTTCTCCACTATTGGACAATTATTTTCTTTCCATTTCCTTTCACATAATAACGGAATAAAAAGTTTACTATGATGTATGATATAATTCATGATTAATATGAAGGTTGTGACTGTAAGTGCTAAACGTACTCGTATTTTATCCTGAACACCTAAACTATAGTAAAATAATAGATTATAATTAGAAACAATGACCGTTATATATTTATAATTCATTTTCGCCGAGGTAAATAAAACCAGATAGTAGTTGATATCGCTGCAAATTTCCACAAACGCATAATTCTACGACATAAACGAAACATATGCCATGGTCGCCACTAGTAAATCATGAGTTGGGTATTCACAGCTGTCACTCGCGTGTGACAGGCTCGCCTTTGGCAGAACTTGAACGAACACATGGGTGAGACGAGACCAGGGCGCGGTTCGCGGCTGCCGAATTGGCAACACCCCGCGGATAACGTCGTCGAGAACACTAGCGCTCCTCTGGATCATTAACGGAACTAACACGTAAAACTTGTCAGACCAATATACAGTTTATCAACATATTCAATTATTTTATAATTTATGCGTCCATATTTGACAGTTCGAATATTTACAATAAAATCAGTATTACACTTCCATTCAGTCCCACCTCAGTTCTGTCCAAGTCCCGCCAGTCGCAATGTTCTAGAGTCCTCCAAGCGCCCTCGCGCACAATTGGCTTCACTCGTCGGTTTCACACCCTCTCGACCATTCAAGCTACGAACACCTTACTCGCCGTCGTCCCGCAATTTCCAGTCGTCGTCCACACTTCCCTTCGCTCGCGCACACTCGCCAGACGGCCTCCGTCAAATACTGCCGGCCGCTGGGTTGCGCAGTATATATAGTGTCTTAGGCCGCCACCTAGAATCCTCCCCAACTCGCGTGATGCGTCGCGAAGGGCTGAGGCGCCAGCCAGTCTCTCCAGAACATTCTTGCGTCGTCGCTAAACGTATCGGAAACTCTAGCAGGCAAGAGGTGGTCTGTGATGCCAGCAAGTCTCGCTGCTGTCGGCATTCACAGGATTCTCAGAAGGCAGACAGACAACCACGAGCGCATCGTTCCAGGAAGAGGGGAGAGCGAGGTGGGTCTCCAATTACGGCGCACAGAAACGGAGTCGGCGCCAGCTGCAGCACATAACACTGCCCCCTCCTTAAGTCTGTTCGTCCCGAACAGACTCTACATAATCAGGACCTTCGTACAGCGCCAGTCGGTCGATGTGAACAACCTAGGCTTTGCCCGAGAGCCCTGTCGGCAAATTCTGTAGATCACATAATTTATCTGCTTCAAGATCCTGTATGGGCATTCCCAAGTTTTATGTAGATTCGGGTAATATCCCTTCTTCCTTTGAGGGTTGTACAACCACCCCATCTATCCTTCTTGACAAGTCTCCTCAAGTTTTCTTCCGGTCATATCGTGTTTTCATTCAGTCACTGTTAATGTTAAGGTGCCTCTGGGTGAACTCATGAATGTCGGTTAACTTCTAACGTAACTTAATAGCATATTCTGGAGTGGCTGCTTCTTCCTCCACTGGACGTCCGAACAGCAGGTCACCAGGTAGGCGGAGCTCTCTCACAAGCAGTTTCCTTAAAGGTGTTACCCTTGTGGACTCGTGGACCGCCGAGCGATATGCGAGGAGAATAAGGGGTACATTAGAGTCCCAATCTCCCTGACTGTCTTCTACGAAGATAGCCGGATACAGTTCCAGGGTACGATTTAGCCTCTCAACCATTCCATCCGACTGAAGGTGTAATGCTGTGGTTCGGGTTTTCTTCATTCCTAAAATCCTCGTTACTTTTAGGAAAAGAGTTGCTTCAAAATTTCGTCCTTGGTCCGAATGAAGCTCCAATGACACTCCAAACCTAGAGAAAACATGCTCGACAAGAGCATCGCTACAGTGTCTGCCTCTTGGTTTGGCACCAGTATGACCTAGGGCCACTTTGTCAAATAGTCCTGTGCTACCAGAAAGTATCTATTTCCCCTCTCAGTGATTGGTAGGGGTCCGAGAATGTCAACTGCCATCCTCTCGAATGGGGCCCCAAAATTGTACTTCTGGAGGGGGCCACGCCCCTTAACCCTCAGACCCTTCCTTGCAGTACATGCATCACATAGACAGCACCACTTCTCAACATACTGCTAACAATGTAGCCAATAGAATCTCTTTCGGACTCTGTCAAGTGTCTTATTTACACCGAAGTGACCACCTGCTGCTGTGTTGTGCAGTTCTATTAGCCCTTCTGGGATTGTTCACTTTGGTAGCAACAACTGTAAATGACTCTGTCTCCCACTGTTACTTTCCCAATTCCTGTAAAGAACACCATTCTTTGTAACAAGGGAATTCCACTGTGTCCAGTATGCCTTGACTGTCATGCATACACTAAATATCTCCTCCCATCTCGTTCGACGCCCGGTTTCCTTCCATTCCAATATTGAATGCAAAGTGGGGTCACTTAGCTGATCATTTCTTATGTCCTTTTCATCCCATGTAGATGACCCATTACCAGATTCAGGGCCTTGTATGCTTGTCCTCCTTGCTTTACACGATACACCAACATTCTCCTTCCGGTGTTCACAATGACGACATAATGGTGCGCATGGTCTCCTGGAGAGTGTATCTGCATTGCTGTGAAGGCGTCCAGACCTGTGGTGTATTTCAAAGTCATATTCTTGCTGGTGCTGTATCCAGCAAGCTATTTGACCTTCGGAGTTTTTGAAATTTAGTAGCCAGTGTAATGAAGCATGATCAGTTCTTAGGATGAAGTGTCTGCCATAAAGATATGTATGAAAGTGTGTAATTGCCTTCACCATTGCCAAAAGCTCCCTGCGTATCACACAGTCGTTCCTCTCAGACTTGTGTAGCACCTTACTGAATTATTTCAATGGCCGATCTCTTCCATCCTGAATCTGAGATAACACAACCCCGATTCCAACATCACTAGCATCAGTATCCAGAATAAATTTACCCTCTCTACTCGGAAAGCCCAGTACTGTGGAAGATATCATAGTTTCCTTTCGTCTATTGAAAGCAATTTCGCGCTCTGGGGTGCAACAAAATTTCCTTTTTGCCTCAGTCAATTAATGCAGAGGTTTGGCTATAGGGGGGAACCGAGGCACAAATCGACAGTAATAAGCACATAAGCCCAGTAAACTTAGAATTTCAGTTTTATCCTTTGGTAGAGGCCAGTCTCTTATTGCTCTGGTCTTCTCGGGGTCTGTTTCAACCCCATGGGCTGATACAACAAGCGATATTCGCCTTGGTGGCTGCTTTATGGGTCTGGTATCCCCTGTGTCAATGTGGTGGCATGCACCATTAGTTCTGCCAAGGTCATTTGTCTCGCAGGTAAAAGCACCTCTATTTCTCTGTAACAATTTGTAAATAGCCCTCTCCTATCGCCAGTTGAGGTTTACTTTTGTTCGTGTCAACAGTTCCCCCAGAGCATCTGGAAGAGGACATTCAGTAGATTGTGGCAGTGAAGCTTCTGGAACATTTGGAAGTACATGTGAGACCTTTTTGCAAAACTATGCTGTGTCCTTCTCTTCAAGGCGGATATCACTGTCAGACAAATTAATCAACCTAACAGGCAAACTGTCCAATTTTGAAGAAATCAATGTCCTGACTACAATGACACCATGGGTAACATGCCACCTTTCTGAGCTGGTTCAATTATGCCCAATCGCCTGACAAATTTTCACTGGCATCTGCCTGGGATAACAACTTCGCTAGAATCAGGGTGCACACTTGACTGATTACACACTACTGGGCAGCTCATTGGCGAATATAAATCTCGTCATGTTGACACTATCAACTCGGTATTAGCTACATGTAACACCCTCAGTCGAGTATCAATACAGCATCCCAGCTTACGTAAAACGTCAAGACCCAAGATGCATTTGTCCTCTATTTCTGCTATGTATATATCATGCTCTATCTCAAGGTTACCGCGACATGAGTGTACCCTTCTCTTACCTTTAACTAGTGTGGTCTTGCCTGTTACTGTAGTTAAATAGCAGTGATCCATGTTCTTATCGGATAATCGGTGGAGGGAAGGCCCAAGAATGTCAGGTCTTACCACTGTTATAGTCGCTCCTGTGTCAATGACCATCTGACAAGAAACATCATCTAGGCTCACCTCCACCAATATAGCATTGAAGTCTTGTTTCATTGAACGCACCTGCAAAAGAATTGGGGCTTTCCCTTCAGCAATCACCGATCTTTGCCCTTCAAGACCGGTGTTTACAAGTTTCCCGAAGACATTGTACTCTCACCTGCCCCTTAGCGCCTACTCCCTGGCTGTTGCATCTTCTGCTGCTGCTGTTGCTGCTGAGGACAGTTGGCTCTCAGGTTCCCTGTCTGTCCACCCGTCCAACATTCCGGCAGTTTGTGTGGCGGATGGCAAGACTCCGTAGTGCGCAACCTGGAGGTGATGTCCCTCATGGTCGTCTGCAAGTCCTACAATGTCCCATTGATGCAGTCGTCCTCCCCTTCATCAAGCATCACTGCCCGCACTGGACGCCAGGGCACTGATGGCTGCCGTGTTGACTCCACTTCCAGTGTTTGGGCCAAGGCATCCTGCATGGTGTGAGGCACAGCTAACTGCACAACTTGCCGGACGTCGGTGTCAGCGATAGCATCGACGAAAAAGCCGACGGCGATGACATCTCGTGCCTCTTCCGAGCATCCCTCTAGAGACAGGTGCGACAGCCTTACAATGTCCTGCCACAGCTCCTGCAGTGGTTCGCCGGGTTGCTGGATGCTGCTTCGCAGTTGGGCATGGTGGGCGTGTCGCAGGTACCAGTCGCCGAATTGCAGCTCCAAAGCCGACACCGATGTGGAGTATTCTAGACGATGTCGTTCTGGCAACGACTGCAGTATGCTCAATGCTGGTCCCCTCAATACAGCCGCCAGGTAGTACGCCCGCTGCTCTGTAGTCCAGCCATTCAGGGTAGCCACGATCTCGAATTGGTGCCAGTACTCGCGCTAAGGTGTCTGTCCATCGTAAAGGGCAGGCTTAAATTTTGTGACGCCTTTGCCCACCCCTGATTGGACCGTTCCCAAACTGCAGAACTGCTGCGCCTCCCCTGCGATAGCTCCACTGGCGGCGACCTCTACCTTATTCTCGCTGCCGGCACTTGTCGTCTCGGTGGTCACCAATCTCGGCTCCTCTTCCGGCACTGCATGTCGTCTCCCCTACTGCTGCAAGAACTCCTGCCATTCTTTCTTGAGGCGCTCACTTCCAGTTTCATTTCTTGTTCAAACTGGTCCATCCTATAATTCACACTGTCCATTCTCTCGTTCACACTGTCGATCTTTTTGTCCATTCAGTCTATTTTATTGTTCACCAACTCGCTCATACCTTCTATCTTTCTGTACACATTCATATTCACACTGTCTATTTTTCTTTCTACATTTGCGTTTAAACTGTCTATTTTCTTGTATACTACTTCGCTAACACTGTCCATTTTCTTGTCTACTAATTCACTAACACTATTTTCATTTTCACAAACACTAATAGCATATTCATTAACACTATCTATTTTACTATTTACATTTTCATTTACACTATTAACAGACTCCCTAACACTACCAATCTGATTATTTACATTACTTATTTGACCACTCAGTCCTTCGATCAAGGCACAAAGTGATTCCATGTCTGCCGACATTTTTCTAGTTAACATTTTAAAAAAATTCAAAACAATTCCTTGGCTTATTGCTCAAATATTGTGATATTTACAAATACTAATTAAGAATATTTAATTATTTTATTTTTACAAAATTCCTTCATCCCACTTCTGACACCAGTGTTACAATTTCTCTCTCTAGAAATAAGTGGGCTATACCAAGTTCGTTAAGGGATGGAGGTCTTAATAAAATAAAACAATTAATTATTATGTTCTTATATTATTTACAATAACTACAGGAACATTCTCTGAACTCAAATTCTCGCAATAAATTGAAATCACTTACTGTTCACAATCGACACCAATTAATACAAATTTTAATTACGACAAAGAAATCAATGAAATTAAATAATTAAAGATCAGTCCCAATAGACAGTGTATCAACCTACTCAATTATTTTATAATTTATGCGTTAATTTTTGACAGTTCGAATATTTACAATATAATCAGTATTACACTTCCATTCAGTCCCACCTCAGTTCAGTCCATGTCCCGCCAGTCGCAATGTTCTAGAGTGCTCCAAGTGCCTTCATGCACAGTAGGCTTCACACCCTCTCGTCCATTCAAGCTACGAACACCTCACTCGCTGTCATCCCGCAATCTCCAGTCGTCGTCCACTCTTCCCTGCGCTTGCGCACACTCGGCCAGACGGCCTCCATCAAAGACTCCGGCCGCTGTGTTGCGGCAGTATATATAGGTACTAGGCCGCCACCTAGAATCTTCCCCTACTCGCGTGATACGTCGCGGAGGGCTGAAGTACCAATCAGTCTCTCCAGAACATTCTTGCGTCGTTGCTAAACGTATCGGAAAATCTAGCAGGCGAGAAGGTCTGTGACGCCAGCAAGTCTCGCAGCTGTCGGCTTTCACGGGATTCCCAGGAGAGAGACAGTCAGCCACGAGCGCATCGTTCCAGGAAGAGGGGAGGGCGAGGTGGGTGTCCGATTACGGCGCGGGGCAGCGAAGTCGGCACCATCTGTAGCACGTAACAATATTAAGTGCTGTGTGACATTACACAACTTGGCTCTCAAAGATAACACTGAACCTACTATAGAAGACGATGCAGGCAACTATTTAGATGAAGGTGTAATTGAAGATGGGAACTATGAAGTGGATAACTTAGCACGCGTTCAAAGAAGAGAGCAACTTATTAATCACTTTGAGTGATACAACTTATTCAACTTCAGTTAAAATTGTATTATTTTCATTAATGCTAGATGTACTTTTCACATAACTTATTAATCATTTCACAGGTAACTTATTTAGTATTTCAGTTCCTTTTTTTGTGAATTTAACATTTGATCAATTATACATTATATGTTCTTCAACCTATATGCACTTCATTTAAGTCACCAACAACGTTTTCTGAACCTAAAATGATAACACCTTGTCTGCAATTTCATCAGATGATGACAGCCCTAAACTATTTTCCATATTTATTATTTCTAATGCCAGTTTTCTTTTCTGTAGCTTCAAATATTCTACTTGGTAGCTGCATTTTCATGATCTTCATTTCAGCAAGTGCATAAGCTGAGGTTTGTGTCACTAACGTCTTCTTTAGACGCTGCGTATTTGGTTGTGGAGTATTCACGCTTGGCTCTACAAAAACAAATAATTAACATGTTTAATACTACATTTCATCAGAAGGCAACATACCTATGTGCTTTTTCCATGGTACAGTTTAAAATGAGCACTATATTTAAATCCTACTACCTAGCGATATTGCATTTAATTATCTAAAGACAGGAGTATGGATACAGTGACTACTAAAATTTCACCTATAGTACCTTCACGCTATGTCAACTTACCCATATTATCCGTCATTCCTATTTTGTTCGAAACAGAAGGACTATTGTTCAAAGGCTGTGCTACCACATACTGCTTCTCTTTTTCAAATGTCTCGGTGATATTTATTGAAGACACAACTCGGGAATCTTTCCCAATGATCTCTAGGACTTTCTTGTCTAGGTCAGTACTCTTGGCTTCCTTACCTCCCCCTGTGCCAGTTCTCTTGGTATAGTCCACTTTCATCTAGAAAAAAAAAGATATTTTCATAATCTACTATATATTTATTTGAAACGTAATATAAACCTCTTCCCACAAACAATTTAACAAAAGGTTAAACTTAATGTAGACCATACACGCCTAGTACATATAAACTATTAATAACCAAAACACAATATCGTTTACAAGCTGTACTTTGACATTTTATTTTCAACAAACATTAGTATATTTTCAAAACAAACACGTGCTTAGCCTAACACAAGGAAATAATGTAACCTACCATCGTATTCTTCCTCATATTTGGCCAAAAAAAGTCTCTCAAGTAGGCCTATGTCCATTTTTTCCCCTGGAGAAGCATTTACAGAATATGGAATCTGAAACATTTCATCCCAAGCATTGGCTTTATCTCCCTTATTTAGAGTATCACTGAAAGTACTGAACAGCGTAGTTTTTCTGCTATATATATATATATTAGGTAATATCAACACTAACTTCTCGTGATGCCATAGTTGATTGTCACTCTACCCACTAGTAAGATGGCTGAATTCACTTGTAAATTATTAGTGCAAATTAGAAGTGTGGCCGCCTATTTTGCGGAACACTAAGTATATTATTAAACCATATTTACTAGTACTTGTAACTTGTAAATTATTAGTCTTGCAATTTTGTAGAATAGGACCCAGTTGGCAGGCAAGGCTAAAATTTCGCAGGTAAACCAATATGGTGGGTGTCTGTATGAAACGTGGCCATGTATTTCAATTATAAGGAAATAAATATTGTGTAGTATAAAGTCAGTGCAGCACGTGCTTGTGTTGTATGGAATTATAATTTTCCTTCAAGTACATTTACGATGTGAATAAGTATGAGAAGATTGGTTATAACTATTACAAACGTTCATCGCACACGTCTGTCGTTATTAAACATTGTGCACAACATTATACAGACTATTTTACGTGTGGTATGTTATTACAAGCCCGTAAATGTACAAATACTCAATTGTAAATATTTATTCAATAAATTACTATTACCTTATCTTAATAATCACATTTATTTCACCCCTCAAACTGAATGCGTTCGGTGCGAACTTCTCTGTAAAATTTTTACTTTGCTTAAATATGTGAAATACAGTTATGTGATATTATGTAGTGACAGCATTTTTTAAAAAAAAGAAAGCTTTTAAGTTGTGCACATCTGTATTTTGGCCCCTAATAGCCTACAGTTTGGAATGTTTTGGGGCTTGGCTCTGTTATAGTCTATTTCATGTAAGTGGGATAAATTTTGACAGTTCTAGAAAAAGAGCATGGCTACAATTTATGCTTCCACCAGTTATTTTGTCAGTGAAGAAAAAGATGTTTCTAAAGAAATGTTTGAGCCCAATGCATACTTGCATTTTCCTCTTTCCTCGTGTTTCCTGTCGTGACGGGCACTGAAAGACTTGCGTTATCTAATTTCCGTCCAGTAATTTATGTAGGATATTATAGCTAGTTTGGCATTCCAAATTAATTTATTTTTGTAATTACAAAGGTATATATGTTTGGGTTCTGTTTATTTTGGTCCGAGGGAAAAAGAAAACAGTGATGCTTGTGGAGCCGGGGGGGGGGGGGGGGATTTAAATTCACGTCTTTCGTGAGACGACATTATTTGATGTTCTTACGAGTGTGCGGCATTTTGTTTTGCATATTAGTTATTTTGATGGAAGTGGAAATATTTTGCTCGTATGGAAATAACATTCAAATTATTTAACTTCGAGAATTTAACTTTAATGAAAACAAAACGCGATTCATGTGTATATGTGTATATATATATATATATATAATATATATATATATATATATATCGATGTTGTATTCGTATAGATGCGCAATACTCGCACTTGACCGAAGTTAACCTTACACTCTTTGAATTTATGACAAATATTATTCACTCACTACAAAAATTGGGAAGTGTAACTTTTCAATACTTATATTAACGGTTTACAAAACACGCACACTTACTGTTTGTAAAATTCGCAGTCATTGAACACGATGTTTAGGCCGGGCTGCAATTGATTTAGCACAGAAAACAGCACAGGCACAGACAGTATAATACATGTATTAGCATGATACTCGCTCCAATCACGCACAGCACACGCACAGAAAATACCACAGGGGAAGCGCACAGAAAATAAAGCTGTATCCTATAATTCCTGTGCGTGTGCGTCGTGCGCCATGCGTGACCAATCAGAACATCGATACCACCGAGTTCGTGTGACGATGAAAATGGCTACAAAAGTAGTGAATTTGATTAGTGCTTTAAGAGTTTCGCGCCATATAAACTGACGTTTGTTTTAATTTAAATTGTTATTGTACAAGCAATGTATGTTAAGAAAAACGGTATAACGTATTATAGTTCCACAAATTACGACACGAGCAGCAAAGTAAACAGAGCTATCAACAGTAATTTTGTATTCCAATGTGATCAACACACGCACGCGCAATTCACCAAGAGTACTTTCCTTTCATTTTCACGGCTATTTTCTGTAAACATCCGCCGATTCTGTTAGTGTGCGATTTTGATTGTAGCTTTCAGATTCAAGCTGTGCGTGTGGTGTTCTGTGCTATCGCACGTGTTGTGCTTGTACTAAATCAAGTGTAGCCCGGCCTTTTTCCATGGCTCTGCAGTACACTTCGGCGGACACCAAGGTTAGGAATATTAATATAATCGATTTAAGACGTGTACATTTCTTTGTTTTCAGGACAGATTTACGTGAAATCTATAATTAACATCTGCAAACATTCTTCCACCTTAGTCTTGCTTAATATTTTCTTTTCCACGTACACAAATAGTTTGCCAAACACACGGGCCTCGTCCGTAACACGTAAATATCTATATCTCACAAAGGGGGAAAAAATACTTTTCAACATGGCCACCAACCACAGGCTGCGAGACAGTAGGTTCATGACGGTGTGGGACGATGTGGGCAGTTACCGACGAAACTTAGCGGGCGAGTCGCTCGCCAGCCATAGCCAATGTTGTTTGATGCTATTATCTGATACTTCCAGCGCTGTTCAACAGAATAGCATTTGTGTGGACAGATTCTGGTATAACATACCCTTAGCATGACCTCCGTTTTGCAGGAAGGAACCTGTATGTGGATTGGTTCCTGCTAGATAATACATGGAGATCCAAATTTGTTTTACAGGTATCCTCTATGTGGATTGGTTCCAAATAACAAATAGGTTTGGCGTTAGTGATATTTTACAGAATGGAACTTGGGTACTGGTTTCATTTTGCAAAATTGAAGTACACTATTTTGAGTTTCAGGATTCTGAACATAATGTTTTGATGGCATTAATCAACACTATGGATTGGTTCTTTTCTGAAAAAGGCAGAAATGAATACGAATAATGTGGCTACACAACCTACATATTTTTGTAATTTTTGTAGACTCGTTCCTTTCTGCATAACATAACCCAGGGTCTAGACAGCCAGATGGTTAATGTGAGAACAAGTGTAAATATTATGTTAATAGTCCAACAAGCAGTGCAAATAGCCAGATGTTTAATATGAGCACAAGTGTAAATAGCTTGAATAAATATGTAACTAGCCAAATATGTAATGTAAATATCCAGATAACTAATGTAGAGAGGAAAATAGACTGTAAATGAAAGTGTAGGCAGGAAAATAGAAGGCATTAGCGAGCTAGTAAATACAAGTATTGACTATGTGGACAAGAAAATTGACAGTGTAACTGAAGTAGCGAACGTCTGTGAAAGAATGGATGGCATCGAAAATGAAGTGAAAAAGAATATCAGTGCAGTAGAGAAGCAGATTGAGGAATTTCTTCAGCAACGAAGTTCCTTTAACACCACACCGGCTGCCTACAAAAGTGAGGAAGAAGTACAAGTCGTAACCATCCTCGGAGGATAGTCAGGAGTTCTCCAAATTGGTGTCGCGCAGCCAGGAGTAGGGAAGGGGGTATCAATTGGGCTCGCCTCTTATGACAGCAAAAATTATTGGCACGAGTAACAAAACTAGTTGGAAATAGTCGCCATCTCCTCACCGCAGTATTGAGAGGCCTCGCATTGAGCATACTACAATCTTTGCCAGAGCGATATCGAATGGTGTATCCCACACTGGTGTCGGCCTTGGAACTAAGTTTCGGCGACCAGTAAATGCGACATGCCCACATCCACAGCTGCGTAGCCGAGCCCAGCAATCAGAGGAACCACTGTAGAAGCTATGTCAAGACACTGTACGGCTGTCACAACTATCTCTGGAAGGGCGCCCTGTTGAGGCATGCGACATCATCGCAGTCAGCTTCTTCATCGATGCCATCGTCAACACAGACGTATAGCAAGCAGTATGTTTGGCTGCACCCCACAACATGCAGGATGCCCTAGAGGGGTATTGCTTCCAGGGTCCATGCAACAGAGACTCACTACCCCACCTAAATGGCCGGAGATGTTGGTCATGTGGACAGCTGGGGGACCTGAGAGTCTACTGCCGTCAACAACAGCAGCACCAGCAGAAACGGCAGTAAAAAAGAGGCAACGAGCTGCAGGCGAGAATATAACACATTTGGAAAACTTGTAAACATCGATCTTGGGGGGCGAAGGTCGGTGACTGCTGAAGGGAAGTCCCCAATGTTCTTATATGTACGGTCGGTGAAAGAGGAATGGAATGCAATACTAGTGAAGGTGAGCCTAAATGATGATCTTTGTCAAATGTTCGTCGACACTGGGTCGACTATAGCAGTAGTAAGATTATACATCCTCGGACCTTCCCTCCAGCGATCGCCCAACGACAGTATGGAAAAGCGCTATTTGGCTAAACTAACTGATGAGACCACACCACTAAGGTGTAAGAGAAACATGATCTTAGAACTTGGTGACGTTAGCATAGAGCACAATATATTCATAGCAGAAATAGAAGACGAATGTCTTTTGGGCTTGATGTACTATGTAAGCTGGGGTGCTATATCGATACTCGACTTGGTATGATATGCTATGGGTAGGAAGTACAGAGTTGGTAGGGTCAACATAGCATGATTTGCCTCCTTAATTAGCTGCCGAGTTGTTTGTCATCAACTCACTGTGCTGCCCACTTATATTGAAATTGTCATTACAGCCAGATGGCAAGGAAAATTTGTCCAGCATTTGGGTCTAACAGAGTCAGCAGAGAGGGTTGCCATCCTGCCAGGCAAAGTCGTCGTAGCAAAGGCATTGGTTTGTTTTAGTTCTGACAATTTCCCAGCTGGAATTATAAATTCGTCTGATAATGCCATTCGTCTTGAGGATAGGTGTTCGCAAGCAGGTGATACAGAATATTTCCAAATGTTCCAGAAGATTCTAGAGTAGAACAAATAGAATGTCCTCTGCCAGAATTAATGGGAAATCTGATAATAAAAACAAGAGAAAACCTTAACTGGCACCAGGAGAAGGCTGTCTCTGGATTACTGCTGAGAAAATGGATGCATTTTTGTGTTGACCTAATAACCATGGAAGGACTAAATTGACCTGCCACCACATTGATACAGGAGATGCCAGACCCATAAAGTAGTCACCAGGACAACTGCCACTATCTTCGCAAAAAAAAAAGTTGAGGGAATTATGAAGGAAATGAGGAAGTAAGCTGTGGTAGAACCATCAGTTAGTCCATAGTCGCAACTCATTGTGTTTGTTAAGAAAAACGATGACTCTCTCGAGGTTTGTGTAGATTATTGCCAGTTTAATAATGTGACAAAGAAAGACTTATCTGCTTCCAAGGATAGATGACATATTGAATGGCTTAGGAAGTTCGCAATGGTTTTCTACTTTGGACATGAAGAGTTGGTACTGGCACTACGAGGTGGCCCCAAAGAACCAAGAGAAAACTGCATACTGTGTCCAAGGGAAATAAACCCAACAGTTCAAAGTTATACCTTTTATGCTCTGTAATGCCTCTGCCCCCTTCGAATGCCCGATGGAAAATGTTCTGCATTTAGATATCTGTCAGGTTTACCTATTTGACGTTGTTGTATCAGGGAGGATATTTGAATAGCACCTATCAAGCTTAGACTCTGTATTCCAGAAAGTGGCTGTAGCAAACTTGAAATTAGTTCCTAAGAAGTGCTACTTGTTCCAAAAGAAAGCTAATTTCTTGGGACATGTGGTGTCGGCCCATGGAATAGGAACAGACCCCGAAAAGACAAAAGCAATAAGAAACTGGCAGACAACAACTGACAAAACATATGTGCCGAGTTTTATGGGATTATGTTACTATTACCATCAATTTGTACCTCGGTTCGTCACGATCGCCGTGCCACTACATGAACTGAATGAGACAAAAAAGAAATTTCATTGCATCTCTTAGTGTGAAAATGCTTTCAGTAAGCTAAAGAAATGCTGATATCTCCACCAGTCCTAGGTTTCCCGAAAAGTGAGGGCATTTTCATTTTGGACACTGGTACTAGTGACGTAGGCATTGGAGCTGTGTTATCTCGAATTCAAGATTGGAAGGAAAGACCACTAGAATACTTCAGTTAGGCATTGCATAAGCCTGGGAGAAATTACTGTGTTACACTCAGGGAGATTCTGACCATGGCAAAGGCAATATCACACTTCCACCCCTACCTTTATGGCAGATATTTTATTCCAAGGACCGACTATGCTTCTTTACTCTGGCTACTAAACTTTAAGAACCCCGAAGGTCAACTAGCTTGTTGGATACAGCATCTTCAAAAATATGACTTTGAAATACTCACAGATATGAACGTTTTTACAGCAAAGGCGATGCACTTCTCGAAGGTTATGGGAGCCATTCTGTCATCATTGTGAACGCCAGGAAGACGAAAGTGGCAAATTACTGAAGTTAGAGAAGGCAAGGATTCAAGGTTCTCTATCTTGTGATAGGACACCTACCTGGAGTGATAAGGGTACTAGGACATATCAGCTAAATTAGCCCATATTGCAGCCATTACAAAAGTGGGAAGAAGCTGTCTTTTGGCCAAAGTGGTAAGATATATTCTAGTCTGAGAGCAGCAGCTTAAACATATTGGGCACAATGGAATTCCCTTGTACTGAAGAGGGGCATACACTACAGAAACAGGGAAAGTAATGATGGAAAAAGTACATTGTTATAGTTGGTCCTCCAAAAATACAGGGTTCCTGATGTCTTAAAGGAACTGCATAATGTGGCAGCCAGGATATTAATTAAGATTCATAACCCATTTTTCGGAGATCGTGGCACCACTAAATCGTTTGAAAAAGAAGGGAGTGGACTTCCATTGAGATCCGGAGCAAGAGTCGGCCTTCCATCAGTTAAAAGAGAGTTTATCTTCTCCTCCGGTACTTAACTTCTGGACTTTAGCCGCAGGTTTATTGTACAAGTAGATGCTTCTTCTCTGCCTCTTGGGGCTGTTTTGACCCAACAGACAGATCAGGGTCTTGCACCAGTGGCCTTTTCCAGCCGAAGCTTAACAGAGCCTGAGCAGAGGCTTGGCATTTATGAAAAGGAAACGTTGGCATGAATTTTCGGTCTTGAAATGTTTGCACCATACATAAAACATGACGAGTTCGACTTATACACCAATAATCAGGCCTTGAGTTGGGTGCTTGCCCGTACCGAACAACTGGGAAAATTGTGTCACTGGGTCCTTCACCTTTCACGTTTTAGGTTTAAGGTGCATCATGTTAGAGGATCGGATAATCAGGCGATCGATGCCCTGCCACGTGTATATGACTGGGCAGATTTTGAGATGGATGAATTGGTGGCATCCGAGGCTTCACTCAATATCATTCCAGCGTTTCGGGAATTTTTTTTGTCAAATTGCATTATTCTCAGGATGAGGATAATTTCTGTATGCAGGTTTTAAGTGATATTAACAATGGAATTGCTGTTCCATATGTTTCTGAAAATAGTACTTATATTTTCAGCATGCGACAGCGCTAGTGTTGCGGAAATATATTCGTTACGGCGTTCTGAACGTTCGGCGAGCTATTTGGCGAGGCTAGATCCCTTCCCAGCTATCCATCAAATCCCCTCTCCAAATCCCCTTCCTTTGCCTGGGCCATCGGCTACTTATAGGGGTGTTTCTCATACTCTCCTGCTTATTCTTCTCCAGCATCGACACAATCAACATCGTAATCATGGGACGTCTGCACAACGACTTATAAATTGTCAGTTTGGAAGAAGTGTTTCAAGTGTTAAAATGATATTGCGATATGTTATCGATATGCAGAACACGCAGTTTGAGGTGAGTCGTGGCCTCCGGAGACCTTTGAGTAAAGTGTTATGTCAACTTGTAGGAAGTTTTTAAAGGCATGCATTTAAAGGCTTAGTTGGACTGTAGGAGTTGTGTGGTTGTGTGGCCAGAGTAATTTTTGCTAGTTTGTGTATTGGTTTCATTAGTTAGCTATGCGTTGAGAAGACTTAACTCTTTTTTTGGAATTCTCAGTTTTGAATGTAGTTTTTGAGAAATTATTATTTTGTGCCAACCTCTTTACACTACTCGGTCAGATGGGGCCACAAGTCCCCGCGGCTGGTGGTAGAGGAATCAGATTTTAGTATGTTTGCTTTTATTGAAGTCCGAACTCTTCACCTGAGATTTTGAAATTTTTTTAATGTAATATTTTTATTAACTTTTAAATTATATTTGTCCCTTTTTAAAGACATTCGGCTTTATTGGACACTCGCAGCATGTCGCCCGTTTCTCATTTTCTTATTTTAAATATTGGTAGTCGTAATATTGTGTGGTTTACTTAAAAATAATGTTGGCCAAAAGGATTGAATTATTAAAAACATACGTTTTATCTTGTGTGATTTTGGAATTACAAGTAAAATAAATTATACGCACCACTTGAGAAAGATTTCATTCTTCCGATTAGCATCCAGGAAAACGTAACTCTTATTAATGTCCTTTCAAACGACAGTGCTTTATCAAATATCACAATAAGAATTAATTTTAGTGAGGCTTTTATAAGAAATTTTAGTGAGAAGGCAAGCTGTGTATCGCTGTTCGCGAGCACTTGTGTTGTACCTGATCTAGTCAAACGCACCCAAACCAAATGTGCCCAGCTATTACGTGTTTTTACTGAAATTTAACGTGAATAATGTTCCAGCCAGAAGGCAGCTTAAATGAAAGATTTTGAATAGAATTATAATTTTGAAAAGGCTTAAAATACTAGTGTAATTTTCTACCTCAATTTTGTATTGGGCAAATGGCTCTTGATGTACATGGTGCACTTTGAATGTATGGTGCTAATTATAAAATTTATAAAACAATAAAGCCAATGCTAAATATCTTATCAAGTGGAAATGCATACGTTTTAAATCACGTAGTTTTTATATGACTGAGTTTTATTTGACAAACGGTCACTGTATTAAAGAAAAGAATTTATTGTGAATTTCTCAATTTTGTCAAATGAAAAAATTAATATTTTGTGAAATAAAGATCCTCGTTGAAATCTATTTGGCGATATTTGTGAAGCCGTCACAGGCAAGAATGGCCGGACCCGGAAAATTCTAGTCCCTGTATCTTTAAGACCTATGGTTTTGTCAAATTTTCATGACTTTGATTTGGATGGTCATATTGGGGCAAATAAAGCGTTTAGTAAGATTACTGTATATTTTGCCTGGCTGACGCTCACGGTGGATGTTTCTGAGTTTGTTCGCACATGTGATTTGTGCCAGCGATGTAAGCGGGCTCTACTTGCTAATGTTTAGCGAGCGGTGACTCAGATCCCTCAGACTCCCTGGAGCACAGTCCATTTGGACATATTTGGCCCTTTGACTAGATCTAGGAAAGGTAACGTGTGTATTTTGATTCTGTTGGATACGCTTACTAAATTTGTCATCTTGTTACCATTAAGAAATACGAAAGCTTCTTCAGCTGTTAAAGTTCTTTCTGATCAGGTTTGGAAAGTTTTCAGCGCACCTTTAAGAATAGTTACTGATAATGCTAAGTACTTTACTTCTCTTGTGTTCAAAAATATGTGTTTCCGTTGGGCTTAGAATTTATAAATGTTTGGTTCAATAATGCTATCGATGATTCTTCCGAAGTTCCAACTTCCCTCCCTTTTCTTGGTCATTGTCTTAGTCATCTGTTATTGAATATCTGGAATATCTCTCCCTTTTCCTTCCCCCTTGGACGATGCTGACTGCCACCGCTTCCTCGAGGAGGTCCATCGCCGCCTAGGCACGGCAAAGCAACGGCATACCACAAAGTTAGACCAGAATAGGGTGCTGGTTAAAAGTAAATTAGGTAAGCTTGTTTTATACAGAAATAATTTACTAGCGGACTTGGGAAAGAACATAACAGGGAAATTTATCCCAAAATCCATTGGGCTTTTCCATACTAACACGTTTCTTGCTCCCAATATAGTTTGTTTAGTTGCAACCAGCTCAAAAAGAGAATATCGCAAGGCTCATGTTAGTCATTCAAAACCCTATGTGCCTAGGTCACATATTAAGTTTTGCTTTAGTTTAAATATTTAATAGTATCTATTGTTTAGTTCATTCTTGACCCTTTGTATCCTTTCCCTTTGGCTCTTGGTTGTTTTGGCTTATTTTTGTTATTTGCTTTTTTTTTTTGCATGATTTTAGCCTCTCCCTCCGAATTGTACCACGTGCAAGGCGTTGCTGTCGTCCTACTCTGAGTGAAGAACGACTGGATTTTGTCAGCTGAAGCTTTCTGTCGCCATTTGCAACCACCCTGGCGCAGTTGCCTGCTCGTTCACCTGAATCCCGATAAGAGACCTTCTGCATGGAGCTGAGTGAATTTTGTTTCGTTACTTGCCGTCCCGGGGACTTCGTCGTATGAATGTGATGTTCGTCAACTCTGTTAGTTGTAATTTCCACCATATATGAGAGACTTTCCCTGTATCTGCTACAGACTTCTTCTGTTCTACCTCTACTGTATCTACTGTACTTGAACTTTTCTTTCTTCAGTGAACTGTGCTGTGTTCGAAGATGTGAAGATTTAGATCGCCAGGGATCAGAGTTTTGGCGGGGGGGGGGGGGGGTTGCGACGGTGGCGCCATCGTCTATCTAATCTCTGGCCATGCACCTCTGTTCGGAGGCCATCGCCTTGGCATACTCGGTATCCCCCTCTCTGCTTTTCCCTCTTTACCCTCTCTCCTTTCCCTCTCCTACACCAGGTTATATATCATTGTTTTAATCCCTTGTCTTGCTCTCTTCATCAACTATACAACACCTGCTATGTCTTCGGGTCAGGTCGTTTGGTACGACGGACTTAGCATCATGAATTTGTGAAACTACATCAGATACACGAGGGTCTTATCACCACTTTTAATATGTTGTAGAGCCTCGAGAATGATATTGGAGCATGTAAAACAGCCAGTCGCGGCAGTGGGAAAGTAATGTTTTGGTTTGGTAGTTAACTTTGTAATTTGTATGGCGTAGACATTAGGTTCGTGTCATCACCTCTGAGCAACACACCAAATATCGACACATAGAGTAATGCTTCACCAGAATAATCGATTCTCGTGGTCACAGATACAATCACATATAAAATAATTTTATCAATAGAAATTTTGGGGTTCGTAATATTTTTGATTGCAAATTTAGTGGCAGCTAATAATTTCGTTAATAATAACATCAATAACATTAACGTTGACCATACCCATCAAACACGGAAAATACAGGCCAGAATTGGGCCGATAAAAGCTAGCCGACAAACTCCGGCGAGCCTATACTGGCCCGATGTCATATTCCGGGATCGGCCCAATGAAAATGTGGACTGGGGGCTGACTGTTTGCCGACAGTGTCAAAAATACACTGTACTGCTACCAGCAAGATACAAAATGTATCCCGGGCCAACATACACGAAAAGTACAGGCCAGAATCGGGCCGGTAAAAGCTAGCCGACAAACTCCGGCCAGCTGATACTGACCCGATGCGATATGGACAGGCTGCTAACTGTTGCCCGACAGTGCCAGGCTTGCGACGGCTGGATGTCGCTACGTACCAGCCCTGCGACGGCTGGATGTCGCTACGTACCAGCCCTGCGACGGCTGGTGTCATTACGATGCCGGGCCTCCGATTGTATGTCGCTACGATGCTAGGCCTGCGAGGGCTGGATGTCGTTATGATGCCCAGCCTGCGACGACTGGAGATTGCCACGATGCCGGGCCTACGAGGGCTGGATGTCGTTACGATGCTGGGTCTGCGATGGCTGGAGGTTGCCACGATGCTGGGCTTGCGACCCCCTGGATGTCGCTAAGATGCTGGGCCTGTGACGGCTGGATATCGTTATGATGCCAGGCCTGCAGCGGCATGATGTCCAGAAATAAGCAGTATAACTATGAAAAAAATCTTAACTTTTTGGTTTAAAATTTTAGTAATTGTTATTTCCTCTTTACATATATTTATTTCATTTACTTCTCAACACATTATATGGTATGAAACCTTCTGCTTGCCGACTGCGGGATATGAACAAGGGCCTTAAGTTGACAGTCCAGCATGCTAACCTACACACTACAGGGTAAGTTGCTGACACTTTCCAGTAATTTTAAATATACCATGACACAAATTACTATAGGGAAATGTTTAAATTCCATGAAAATATAACAAATAATTTTAAAACACTGGTTATTTAAAATATATCACTTCAGAGGCTTGAAAACAAAACAATTTTTCTTAGTTTTTAATATATCTGTCGGATGGTTGTGCATATGAAAAAAATTTCAAGGCAAACAAATGCCACGGGCTACCATGCGACACACATAATCACGAAAAAACATGCTAACGGTTAACACATGGTCTCGAACAAGACATCATGCCATTAACAGCTAGCTAACATCTTACATATTCAAAACACTTACCATCAGTTTATCGGCAAAAAGACACCAGATAAATATCTTTATTGTGATAGAGAACCTTGTCTCGAAAACGTTACTGTGCTGGAATAAATATGATGTTGGCCAGCTTACCGAAAAGACAAATATGCTATATCGGAATCGGCCCATAATACTATTGGTGCCTTTGGCGACAGGTTGGCCGTGAGATATCACGCCGACATATTTTAGGTGATATCCATCTGTTATCCTAAAAAATTCAGTGGGCCATAGTTTTTTTTTTTTTACGGCAAACATTCTGGTTCAAAAAAGACATCATGCCGTTAACAGCTAGCTAACATCTTGCCTATCCAAAACACTTTCCAAAAATTTGTCGGCAAAAAGACATCATATTTATATATGTATTGTGATAAAGAGTCTTGTCTTGGAAACGTTCCTGGGTCGGAATAAACAAGATGATGGCCAGCTTACCGAAAAGACAAAGATGCTCTATGGGAATTGGCCCAGAAACATTTTTTTAAAGATGCTTGCAACATGTTTGCTCTGCGATATCATGCCGACATATTTTCGGTGATATCCATTTGTTATCCTAAATAATACACCGGGCCTTTGTCATCATCTTAACGGCTAGCAGTCTGTCTCAAAAAAGATATAATGCCACCGTAGCCGACAAACCAGCTATCGAGCCGACAATTTGCCCACACTTTACCAACAGGTTGTGTTTGCTGGGTACAGAATGTAACATGCTGCCATCTTAAGTGCTTAATTTGAACCCAAAACATACAAATTAATAAACACACGTGATATATATTACAAACAGAAAATAACAAATGAACCATATTAGTTTAACATATATAACTTATTATAAACGAAAATTTTGTTACATTTACTTCACAAAAAGGAAAAGATTGCCAGCAGATAATTAACTGCAAAAAAAAATTAAGGACAACACAAAACCTTTGCCAACAAAACTTTTACCCAAAAGGCAAAGACGAAAAGACAAAGAAACAAACATAAGCAAAGGGTTATTGGTGTGCTGGGGACGCAGGCCGAGCAGGCAGCAGGAACACGGCCATGGCACCGATAGTTGTGCAGACTGTAAGGGAAGAGGCGCTCTAAACAAGGTCGGGAGGTGAAGAATAGATGGGGCGAGCTCTGGGTACTCGCGGCCATCTTGTTCCTGTCGTCTACGGAGGCCACCTACATCAACGTGGCTTAATAGTTCCTTAAAGCTAATAAAAATTGATTTTGAGTATTGATGCGAGAATAGTCCGTTGAGACTTCTGATAAATTTTGTAATTGTAGTTGCAAAGAGCGAACCAATTAGAGATGGTTTCATTAGTCTTTACTTATTCGACTACGCCACCTTAAATGCGTGACCTATTGGCGTAAGCGGGGTCACAGCAGGTGCCACAAAAATTGCACATTGATAAGTATTAAGTATATAAGATGAGTCATTGTTACCACGGAGATCATTGTTTGGAGAATTCTGCACATGGCTGCGCGTCCTCCACATAATCAGTGCTCACTCTCAGAATGCGCATTTTAAATCCGATACGCTCAGAGGAGTGCAAATTAATGAGAACTCGTGGTAAACATCTAGTCCTGAAGTGGTCCTCGTGGTAAACATCTAGTCCGAGTGACCAAGCAAAACAAAAAATGTATCAAAACGAAGGAACGGCAGGTTTGAACAGTAGCCTTAATACCAGCGCATATGTGAAAAAGTAAGGGTCTTACCACGATTCGCTTAGTAAAACAGTTAAAATGTTCTTAGTTGAAAATACAACCAATAATAATGAAGTATGTTTTTAATGTAGTTCCGTTTTTGGGCAGAAGTGGCCCGGTGCAAAACCTTGTGTAATTACTCCCGCTATTCACGCCATATACACATGCGCGTAAGTACAATGCAGTGTCACGGCACTGCATTGTGTATAACAATCTTCAGCACCGCATTCTTCGTTGTTCATGTAGTTCATCGGTTATCGCGTTTAGCAGTATCAGAAATATAACACATAACGATTATAATGCAGTTCTGTGACCTCTGAGGCCGTTGGCTACGATAAGGAGTTACATTTGGACCGCGAAGTTCAGCTATCGAGAGTCCCGGGTAAGCCAAGAATGTATTCGTACCGTTTTTAATTAGGTATGAGTCGATGCCTTGTTCAGTCGCTGTCGCTCAGTATCTGTCGCTCTCCTCCCCGCCTTTGCCCTCCAGGATCAGTCTATCTGCTCAATACGGGACGTTTGCAAGCACCAGTCACTGTAAATTCAGACTTTATGGACTCGCACATTTAAACAGTTACAGCGAGACGTCTGCTGATAGATAATAATGTAAGCTCTAAAATACTGAACCGCCTACATTCGCTTTCCCATCTTTTACATTTCTCAGTCATATGCATGAGCAGTCTTCTTCATTACGATGGTTACGGCTACAAAGTTAGAGAACCGCCTATGGCCAGACATTAAGTGGCGGTCTGAATGTTCTTCCCCGGGAATTTTTTTAATTTAAGTTTAAAATAGCGATAGTCACTCAAAAGGTATGGCAAAACCGGATATTATAAGATCACATTTCGTAATCATTTTCGAAATTTTTCATGGAATTCTCAAATGTGAAAGATTAATTTTTAAAATTTGAAAGTGAAATGAATTAATTAATACAGTTACTTTAATGATTATTGACATATATTACTCTAAATAGTTACCTTGGTTTGATTTAAAACAGTAAAGTAATGTATCCCAAGAAAACAAAAACGTTCCATGTAAGGTACCAAATCTATTGCAACCAAATTAAGGTTTTGAAAGTACAAACTATTAGATTCAGTACTAGTAGGTATACATTACAAATACACTGGTAGCCACTTCGCATGTGAATATTGTCCCCAACAATTTTTATTTGGAGATTAAGATAGAAAACAGTCACCGCTGGCTGCCTACTTCGTGGGTAGTGAGTGAGTGAGTGAAGAGATTTGGGTAGCTCTTAACAGCGAGGTCTTGATAGCCGGTGAGGGTGGTGGAGATAAGTATGGAGCAGCGCCTGAATGAAAGGGCGGGGAAACGGGAGATCCCCGAGAAAACCCGCCGACCAACGACATCGTCCAACACGATTCCCACATGCGAAAATCCGGAGTGAGCCGGCCGGGGATTGAACCCGGATCGCCATGGTGGGAGGCGAGCAGGCTAACCGCTCAGCTACCGTGGCCGCTACTTCGTGGGGAGTTCTGCCCGCACTCAGCCTGCGGGAGCTGTTGTGAGGGAGGCTGAGGGCAGTTTGGCGGGACGCTGGCCCACTGGACACTTGTGGTCAGTTCTTACGTTTTGAACAAATCATTTAGATTTTTCGAGAAGAGTAATCAGATCTCAAAGGCTATAATTTTGAACTAATAAATTTGCCTGTCATCAGAATGTGCTTGGGCACACCTAGTACATCCCGTACGCACGCTTATGTCTCCAGTGCTTTTTATACAATAACGGCAGTGTTAATTCTTTCACGTTGCGATAACAACCTACTCACTCCGTCGAGCGGAGATAAACGTTGATATCTATGGCGGCGGTAGCGTTGCGAAATGTCCGTCCTTTTGCCGTGAAATCAGACTGCATTTTTTCTATGAGCTGTGTACGTGCTGCTTTGCCGGCACTCACTGCATTCAAACAGCAGCAGCATTAATTAACTCTTAGTTGAAACTAAAAAATCTCCTTTGAGCGAGGAAAGAAAAAGGAGGAGACGAGCGTGTTTTCTATTAGCTGTCTCTTACACTGTAAAAACAAAATTGAGGTGAAATCTCTTACATGTAAGGGAAGCTAATTACCTCTACGTGTAAAGTACAACTAAATCCTAAATCTAAAGTAAATTTACATGTATATATATATATGTATATATATACATGTAAATTTATATATATATATATATATATATATATATATATATATATATATAATGCAATTATCAAATAGTTACAAATTGACAAGGTGGTCCATACGTCGTAAAGTAATTTTTTCATCCATGTACGAGATTTCCCACTACCATGTACGTGAATCTTACTCCAGAGAGCGGTCATTTTATCTTACTCGTAAGGAAAACTATGTTTCCCACACACGTTTTACGAATATTACCTTACACGTGTCAGGTAATTTCCCCATTGTTTTTTACAGTGTGATTTACCAGAAATAACTGTTGCTTCCTTGAAACATGTCTTAGGAGAAACTAAATGGGCGAGGTTGTGTTTTTAGATGACAGTCTTATCATAATCATGATGTTTATTTTTGCGATAGCATTTCTGTAAGACTTTCACGCGTGACTGTTTTGCACCTGACGTATATTTCCGGGAAATACGAGCTACTCGATAAGATATGTTAATCTCAACTAGCCACTATGAGAGGAATAGGGAAAAGCTGCTCGGGCAGGTAGGAACTCTTATCACACAGTTAGTTTCCCACCTCCAACAGAATTTTAGGCAGATAAGGTAGGTAGTTTTCTTTGCCTAACCGCAAGGGGGGAGCACTTTTCTTGTAGGCATGAACTCTCTGACTCCACAACTCGTTATACTTTACAAATGCGTGCACAGGTGTTACGACCATCGACTTAGCCTGCGAATTTACTAACTTAACCTCTGTTACGTTAAGTAAATTGGCATTTTTTGACGTGAATACATCTTTAAATTTGCAACCATAGTGAGAGACAATTCAGAAAATCCGATGATATCAAAATCGAGGGATACAGTTTAGCATTACAACTCCGAATCTATCGTCTAAATTTAAAATACAATTACACCACTCGATTGCCAAAGGATCAAATAATGTCTGGTGAAGAAGAGGGGGGGGGGGGGGGGCACCGAGATTTTGAGTTCGTTTCGCCGCGTCTCATAACTCCCGCGTAGTATAACTTCTGACTAGGAGAAACTACGCGGCTCGTTTAGATTTCAATCGACAGCTATCGTTAAGATCAATCGATTGCTTGTATAAAAACATTTGTGAGGCGTGATCATGGTGAAATTTTATGCGTTTAATGTAAAAAGTAAAGAAAACTAAACACAATTTCGGCCTATACTCGTCAAAAAACCAAGTCGAAATACAGTAATCGTATACGGTTGTAAAGAGTATCTCAAAACCAACCCAGGGATACCCATAAAACCCCATATGATCGAGTGAAGAGGTGCCGGGAACGTAAAATTAACATCAAGGCGTCCGAGCACGTCAACGTAGACTTCACGCAAACAAACGGCCATGTCCCCAACACAGCCAAACCCAATTTTTTGCATTTATTACTAAAGATGACGTTAAGGAAATGGTTTTGCTTAAAAGGTTCTGTTCATTCCATTTATGCTTCTTTAGAATTCAGGCATAACAATGTCCGAATCCATCTTATTAAAAGTCTTTATTTATACAGAACTCAAAATGCATGTTTGTTTGGTTGGCTGTTAACCCCTCCCCCTCCCGGCCCATTATCTATGCAGTTAACATTTTAATGATATTAAAATTAGTACAAGTGTCTTGTTGTACGAAACAGACTGTCACCATTGATTTTGGAAAAAAAAGTATAAGAGACGCGTGTGATGGAACTACAAAAGAGTTGGAGAATTTGGCATATTTTTATAGCCTCCCTACCGACATTAAAAGAAAGCTTATTCTATAAATGCACTTAGTGCAGGGCTTGCGGAAAAATTCACAAAGCGGAATTGATGCACTGCAAATATGCAGTACCAACATGTTTTTCTGTTGCAACAGTGTATGACCTCACCATAATGGTTACAATCCGTATAACAACTTGCTCCTTCGAGAGGTGATTTTTAACACTAAACTATTGAATACTTACTTGAGAAACACGACTGGGCAAGATTGTCTGAACAGCCTTGCTTTAATGTACATCTATAAAATTTATCAGTACGCTAGGAAGTCGTACATAGTAATTTAGCTGAGAAATCTAGGAGGCCAAATATCCTATTCGGGTTTTAAAAATCCATACTATAGTAACCTTTTATTAGAATCAGAAGTTTAAGTTTTCTTTCAATCATATTCCAATGAGCTAGATTTTAAAGAACTAACACTGAAAGTTATTTTTTTTTTTTGTTGAAAAGCAAAATCCCCCTCCTCCTTTTCTTCCTAAAAAATTAAAATATGGCTGTACCTCTGGTCTATACCAACATTGAAACTAGACAAGTGAAGAAATATTAAATATATCTATTCCGACGAGGCGGGGGAGAAGAGAGAGTGAAATGAAGAAGTGGGCAAAGTATAATGTACACAGAAGGACGGGGAGGTGAGGTAAATTAATGAGTGGATGGAGTTCGGTGCTAGCGGACGAGGGGGGCAGTCTTCTTACATAGTGTTAACGAATAAAAAAACTGTAATTATTTAAAGTAAACTTAATTGTGATACGATTTTCTGTGAAATTCTTGTTTGCGCGTTTACACGTTTATCGGTGAATAAGCGTTGTAGGAATACGACTTTTGGTGCAAAAGAAACATGGACCAAATATCTACTATTGTATGGTTTCACTTTTAGCATATTACGCGCATTTAAAGAGGAAAAAAATCGTGGAAAACGACAAAAAATTACATGTTTACTGCTGGATTACGCAGTTTCCGTAAGAGGTAGGAGAAAAGTACAACAATGCGGTACTAGTTTAACCTGTGAGCTTTCGAGACGTGTAATAAAGTCCTACTTTTACGGATCTAATTTGCAAAATACAGCGAAACTACGGAGACACTGCATGCATTGTGCGTAGGAGCGGGTGAGTGGGATTTGTGAACCATGAAATGGAAAACTCCAAAAACGAGCTGCCCAAGGATGCAATGTCTGCACTGATGAAGTGTGAAGAAATCTTGTTTCCCAACTTGCATATTCTTCTAAAAATTCTGGCTACCCTTCCTGTTACCACAGTATCAGTAGAGAGAAGCTTTTCGACACTGAGGAGACTGAAAAGTATCTCAGAAACAGCACTAGTGAAGACCGTTTAAATGGACTAACACTAATGTCAATACACCGCAGCATACCATTAAATGAAGATATATTGCTTGATAAATTCGCAAAGAACAGAATAATGCTGTTTATTTTAATGTTTTAGGCAAAAGAGTGACCAAAGAAACATTAGAACTTGGTTGATTTCTTTATTGAGGACTTCACTTTATGTAGTGTTTGATGCTTTTAACTTTTAAATGTATTTTTTTTAAAATTGGAATATTAATATCTTATGTTCTATTTGTTGTTTTATTCGTTGCAGGCGAAATTCACAAGTTGCCCCCCACCGCCCCAACACAAATCCTGACTACGCCACTGGTAGGTTGTTACTTAAATACGTACATATGTCATCTACCACAAACGTTTTATACTTCTGTTAACATACAAGTATCTTATTTTTGGAAAAATAATTTAACTTTTACTTATAATTTATTAATCAATTTTAAGAATCAATTTTGCCTGAAAAGTAAAACTTTAGCAGGGCTTCAGAAAAGTAGAAAGTAACCACGAATTGACTATGGCACGGTGCTCACTCGTGTTGGAACGTGTAGTCGAGAGATTTATGTCCTTGATGTTACTACCTCAAACCAGCTGAAGTGAATAATTATTTTAGGTTCCTCAGAAAGGAATGATTAGCTAGTAAAATATGTGACTGGTATGGGAATGGAAGATGGAGATAAATGCCTATTGTACTAGCGAGAAACTTATCTCTAGAGCTGGGCGCTGATACAGGAAGAAAGAATCGCAATGAGAAAGTTTTCGAAGTAACTGAATTGGGTATTTGTCATGCTTTTATGATTGTGTCATTTGTAGAGTGATTATAATGTATTTAATACTCTCCTAAAAATTGTAACTTATTAATAATATTCAAAGAAGGGGAAATTAAAAGTTTTAATTCCATTCAGAATCGCACTGGTCTTTTAAGTTCTATAAAAACACACCCATGCGATAACCCAACCAATCTACTTCATCACCAAAAAAAATCTTCGGAGGAGCATATTGCTTATGCGTGGAGATGCTGGCAGCCTTGATTGTTTAGTGGTCGGTGATGTTGTTACCGTTCGTGACGCCTTTCATAGTTTAGATTAACTTACTTTATTACTTCCATCAAATCTTTTTGTGTAGATGTTTGTACTCTTGACAAGTCTTAGTTTACGAAAACAGAAGTAATTCACAAAACTATTGAACAAATCTCAGGTTACAGAAACACGAGTAAGTGATTACACAAACCAATAACAAGGATGAAAGCAAGTTCTTCAGTCAGTTAATGCACGTACTTGTAGATTCGCCCACGTTAACTTTTTCTAGTCACCACACGAAAAAAAAAAAAAAAAAGGAAAAGCTGCACTACACATGTGATTTGTACAAAGATACTCACATAGGCTCATGGACAAAAAAAAAGCATGAAAAAACCATACCTTGCAAGTTTCTCGGAAGTTTGCTTAAGAGCAAGGTAGCTGAGTACACGGTTTAGTTAACAAGCTGCATATATATATATATATTTGTGTGTGTGTGTGTCTCATGTTCATGGGAATATTCATTTTTCTGGAATAAATTGTGATTTTTGTATATGAACATGAATCATGAGTTAATATTGTGTAATTCGGTGAAGCTCTGCAAATCCTTCAGATCTGTCATCAATTTATTCAGTGGAAAATAGCTGAATTTGTATCCCCAGAAAATAATGCAATGCATTGATAAAGTTAATCAAAGTTATCAAGACTATGTAATGGAAATATATATGCTTTCACTAAAGAAACAGTTTTTATGTTTACGACCAAAAAAATACTGTTACAAGATGCCTGAGGGACATATCCGTGTTCGTAAAGGCGGAAATTCTTAATAAAAATAAAAGAACTAAAATTTACTTTAATTTATTTACATGGCTGTTATTTACAGCATCTCTTTTATTTCTCAGTGAGCGCAATATTTAATTTACATTTTAACTCTAATAAACAACCTTCTTATTGTCTCTGTTTGGTTATTGTCAATTAACAAGTACTTATCATTAACACACTTTCATTCTGCCTGTTGCCATCATTTGTAATGTCTTTCACTCATGCATCCAGTTCAATAGTCCAGCCTGAAAGGCACACTATTCGCTGCGCCCATGCTCGTAGTTGCTGATTTTCCACCCGCTGGTCACTTCCCTCACCCTTCGTTTCTCTTCTCGCTCGTCGTCTGTCGCTAAAACTCCAACCACTCATCCACTCATCAACTCCCGGCTCGGAGGCCCGTCGCACTTTTATATCCACTGGCCTTGACCTGGAAAGTTCGACGCACCCCGAGTGATGCTGAGAGAAACTAGAGAAGTAAACCACTAGAAAATTCTTTAGATAAACACAAAAATTCTATCTGATGTTGGTGAGGGGCGTACGAGCCGCCAAAGGATTATCGCGGCGGCTCGCTTTTTGTAACAAGATATGCGCATCTTGGATTATCGCTCGCCTGTTGTTCAAACATCCCTTGTGACTCGCCACCACTATCATATAACAACTCTATCATCTTCTTCCGCTCGCTTGCGTGGGACAAATCAAATACATGGAATTTTAAACTTTATTCACTTTCATACACTAGCTATAAAATATTGATTTAAATGAAAAAAAAACCCAAATGACAACTATGACTTTGAAGGAGTATTTTATGACTAACACTATGATATTTTTTTTAACTGTGTAAAATATTATAAATATATTTGATTTAATTTCAATTTACAATGGTGGAAAATGTTATTAAATTGTCGTAAAAAGAACTAAAAATATACTTTTAGCTAATAAATATAATAAATATTTAATTAATAAAGCACTTGCAGAAAAAAATAAATTTAGCTACAAGTGTAAGTGATTATATCTAGTTTATATGAAATAATGATGATTTGTACTATCAAGATACCGCTAGTTGTATCAGAAGTATAAAAATGAATATTTTAAAAATATAAGAAAACAATAATTGAAAATTTTGATGTCAGCAACAACTCTATGAATGACATTTAAAACACTTAAAAAAAAAAGTAATTCAATGTGAAAACAAAACACAAACATAGTGGAAAAGCCATACGATCTTGTTGTTCTAAAGACATAAATGCATATAAATAAAGATATTGTTAAAAACCTAAAAATCAAAATGAGGTAAGTGTGATAATACAAAAGAATAAAATGAAATAGTGTAATAATTTCATATGTAATAATAAACGAGAATATGATCTATGAATAAAATAAGACAAAAAACTAAAATACTAAGTCATTATGATAATACAATATTTATTAAATACAATAAAATCGACACTTTATATCCTATTCATTGAGAATAATAGATAAAAGTAAAAAATCACCAAGACAAAAAATTTGCTTCTAAGAACTAAATAATGATTTTGGGTTATTAATATTTTATAAATAATATTCAACATTTTAAAAATATTTTACATTTTATAAATATTTATTATGTATTTAAATTAATCTTTTTTAATGTGACTACTTCATAAATATTCAATATTTACATATCTTTAAATTTAAAAAATAATTAAAAAAATTGGATATATTTACTTTTTCTTTTTTATTTCTGGTAGTAATGAATTGAAACTTTTATAAAACAATTTAAGAAATATTTTGATAGCCCTCATATGATTTATTTTAACATTTAGTTTTTTTATTAGAGTTTTATTTTTTACATAATATCTCAGTTCTTGTTTGTACTTTCGTGTGTACAAAAAGATTTAATAACCATTTTGAATATTAAGTATATTTTGTATTGACTGTTCGTGGTTGTTTAAGCAATTTTGAAATAAACTTAAAAAAAAAAAAAAAAAAAAAAAAGATATCGCTGTCTCTATCTACGCCCATATATTTTAACTGGCAGACTGGCTGGCATGCACATAGCAAAGTTGGCAACGATGATTGGGAAGTAGTACCGTGTTTTAACGTCGAATTAATAATGTTAGATAAACATTTGTGAATATTGAAACTTTTTATTTTGCTGCGTTTTTAGGTGTACGTAAGTGTTATAACTAGCTGTTGTGTAAAACATCTCTCTTCTTTTTAAAAATACATATTTTACGGTTTTACTTGACGGACGCGTTGATAAAGTGATCAGGCCCATGGCAATCTTAATTTTAAATATAGTGGAAGGACACGAAACACAATTTGCATACAAGCAGATCTCAAGCAGGGAATTCAAAAGTGCTCAGTTAATCACGAAGAGAAACTAACGATGGGAAATACACGCACTTACAGTTAGTCCTTCCAGAATGCAGGGTTCCTGAAGTCTTAAAGGAACTGAATAATGCAGCAGCCAGTAGGCACTTTGGTGTTAATAAGACCCTCAACTCAACCGACTTAGACTGAGATTCTACTGGCTTCATTATCGGGAGGTTGCTGAGAAGTGGTGTCGAATGTATGACACCTGCACCTCGAGGAAAGGACAAAGGCCCAGGGGACGTCACTACTAGAAAT
The DNA here is from genome assembly GCA_029891345.1 of Dryococelus australis. Lineage (NCBI taxonomy): Eukaryota > Metazoa > Arthropoda > Insecta > Phasmatodea > Phasmatidae > Dryococelus > Dryococelus australis. The sequence goes on along the minus strand of CM056994.1, from coordinate 273,803,774 downwards.
ACAATATTGGAGCCTCATTTGAGAGGATTACTTTACTAAGTGGCCTGAGATCATTCCTCTCTCAAAACAAGAAGTACGTACTGTGGCCAATACACTTGTACAACACGTCTTAGGGGTGCCACTAGAACTCTATTCCGATCACCAGGGGCCACGGTGTCTGAGCGGTTAGACTACTTGCCCCCCACCAAGACGAACCGGGTTCAATCCCCGGCCGAGTCACTCACGGATTTTCACAAATGGAAATCGTTCCGGACGATGCCACTGGTCGGCGGGTTTTCTAGGGGATCTCCCGTTTCCCTTGTCCTTGAATTCCGACGCTACTCCATTCGTACCTCATTTCACCCTCATCGACTCTCAAGACCTCGTTGTTAAGAGCCACCCAAATCTCTTAACTCAACTCCATTTCGATCAGGGACGAACTTTCGAAGTTGCTGTGTTCCAGGATGTAACAAAGATTCTGGGGATGAAAAAGATTAAAAATACGTCGTGCATAGTAAGAGGCATGCACCAGTCCGAGAGTCCGAGCACATAATTTATCAAAATGGTGGCGATGCAGTTGCGCTTCCCCCTCCTCCCTCCCACGGTGCAATTGCAATTCTGGTGCAAGTGCAGTTCTGGTGCAGTTGTATTTATGGTGCAATTGCACTTCGGGTGCATGTATAATTGTAATTACATGTGTAATTGCAAGTGTATTTGTGTTCCGAGCACATAATTTATTCGAAATGGTTGCGATGCAGTTGCATTACCCCTATCTCCTTCTCCCTGCCATTGTGAGTGTGCCGGAGATGTGAAGGGTTCTGGCGGCCGCTGCCGGGTCGTTGGCTGCCAGGGTGGAATTGCAGTGGCCGGTACTTGGTTTGATACTTGTCGGGGGTACTTATATTTTATTTTTGCGTAATTGGCAATTATGTAATTACAGATGTCGGCTCGGCAGCAGGAACTAGATTGAGGTCTTGTGAGGTTGTTTACGTGTTTAGGAGCTGGAGGGGTAAGGCGAAGCAGCAGAATATATCGACTTACCCCTTCAGTGATTGGTAATTTTGGCGTTGGAGTAAGAATGACACAAGTACCATTTTAATTGTTGACACTTCGGACTCTGGCGACGGAATGAGCTGTAATGCAGTTGCAGAGGAGGGCAGGGAACGCAGTTGCATAGGTTCTGATTCGCTCATTTAATAAAGAATCGAATTAATTAATATATCAATACAATAGTTTGATTGTGCACTTGCGTATGCAGCAATGCATTGTGACAGAGAAAGTACATGTCGCAATGAACAATTACAAGAGCCTAAGTGTATATCCACACCGCACCACAGCTCACTCTCAAGTGAGCTCCAGGCACCAGTATGAATGGTTATACCTCCTGGCAGCCATATTGCTTTGTGTGTTTTAATATATAAAGGACTGGGATTTATTTAAATAATTTTCCGTGTATGTCTGGAAATGGTAAGGGTCGGATCGTGGAGATGCAGAGATACTATACCCCATTATTTATTTCACTCAGCATATGATTTACTAACTCTTTTCTCTTTTAAGTGAATGGAGATATGACTCTTGGTTAATATTACACTTCCATCACAACATAACATTATTATTTTTATATTATATTAAGATTTTTTTATTTAGAACATTTTCAAAACCCAGCAGCATATGATTTACTGAATATTTTCTCTTTCTTAAGTGGATGCATTTATGACTCTTGTTAAATTATTGCATCACATATTATTTTATATTCTCTTACACACACACACTCTCACACACACACACACACACGCTGACTCACTCACTCTTTACTCGAGTGTTTTATAAATTACATGTTAACACTTTGGTTGGCAATAAGGTATACAATAAATGAAACAATCAGTTTGAAACCATTTTTACCGTTTCCCCATTTTTTTCTCCAACAACCACAATATTTACACACATACACAATATACACAAAAATTCATATATTCAAATGTATCACAGTTTAACACAAACATTTATATATACATGTATCTGGATCACAGTTTAACACAAAAATTTATATACATCACTTTTCCGAATCACATTTTCTTTCTCAACACATTCACATTCTTCTTAGAATAAATATATAGAGTTCTCTTCTTAGAATATATATATATATATGCCTATTTATTTTTTATACACTCCTCTTCTTAGAAAATATATATACAGCACATCTTCTTAGAATAAATATATACACAGACATCTTCTTAGAATAAATATATACACAAACATCTTCATAGAATAAATATATACACAAACATCATCTTAGAATAAATATATACACAAACATCATCTTAGAATAAATATATACAGTCCTCTTCTTCTTGTATGTACAGGTTCACATTTGGGAGTCTCTCTCTCTCTCTTTCTTATGTCACAATTGGGAATATCCATGCTGGAGGGTAGACCCTTGCAGCTAATGGTTGTCAGATTCGGAGGATGTTGAAGCACTAGTTGAAAGGTCCGGTGGTTGTTGGGCTGGCAGATGGTATGCCTGATGTTTGTGTGGCAGATGGTATGGCTGGCAGATGGTACGGTTGGCCAGTATTGGAAAGTAAAGTGGGGAAATTAATTCAGGAATAGTGTAGTGCCTCTATGGCAATGTCAACACGTTGTCCGGTCCGACATACCTTTTATCATTATAACTTGACAAGGCGACTTTTGTTACTCGTTCGGTATAGACATTGTGACCATGCGAACTGAAATGATATTGGTTCTCCATCCCTCTTGAATTTTGGTTGAGGCAATCCACATAATCCCCGTGCCAGAGATACTGCAACACATTAGGCATTACCCCCTTCGATTTACGCTCACACTGTTTATTCCCAATAATGTATGTGTAAAGTTTAGTGCATAGGCCTACAAAGTGTGTGATGATGCAACCAGCACATTTATCCTTCATAACTCCAGTAAAGCCTTGGTTCACTATTGTGAACTATTGCAGATTTTCTAGCGCATAGTTGGAAGTATCAACTCGTGCATCATGCAAATAATGACAGTGAACTTCGTAAATGAGACTATCATTATTGCAATATAGAAGATGCAAGGCCTGCTAAGGAAATTTTTAGGACATGTAATTATAATGGAAGTCATAGAGTTACAATTTCGACCAATCGAGAATGGTAACTCCAGTGTATACAGTTTTGCTGAAAGTAACAGAGGCCTTTTCCATTTCGATCAGGACTAGATTTTCATCGAGGATTTGCACTGTCTTGCATGTAGGTCGCCCAATGAGTTATATCACCCCGAATTTAGTGACACACTTCGATACATGTACGCCCCTTTCCCGGCGGACATTCTGCAAAGTCTTTCCATAGACTTAGTTGTTTATCAACTTAAAAAACGATTTCTCGAAAACATTCGCCCCCTGAGCACGTTTCTCAATATTGAACTCAATGTACGGAGCCATCCATGCCCTCTGCTCAAAGCACAGAACACGATGAACAGAGTCGAGTTTGGCTCCGTATCTCAAGTAGTGCTTCAGTGTTTCGCCATGTACGACATATTTCTTCCGCAGCGTGAGAGCTAACAGTAATCAGTGCCGTGTTTAGTAAAAAAAAAAAAAAAAACATCCCACAAACAAATGCGTAAAGGTTTTTTTTTTTAAGTAAGCGTGCGATATGTGCCTGCTAGAACGTTTGGTTTGTAACTGTGTTCTTTTATCAGTAAAATAAATGTATATTTGACAGGTTTTTATACTAAACGAAATAAAATAGAAACAAGCTTAATAAAAGACCTCGGCATCTAACATTCAGATTTCATGCTGAAGCAAAGCAGTATTGTAAGTAGGTAAATGATCGAGATTCAAAACTAGATACATAAGCTTTTTTGCCACATCGACTACTGTTACACATCTGTAGAGCGAGCATACGCGCTAAAGCATAGTTCCGGTGATACCACCCACCACTTCCACGCTCTGCGCATCCATATTGTCATCTGCCTCTGTTTTTCAGCCACTCTCGCTGGACCAGGATTGGATTTACGTGCTCACTACCAGCTTATCAAGACCAACAATGTCCACTGACGTAATTTTCCTGTATTACCTTACCTTACATCGGGTGCTTGGAATGCGGTTCGATCTGTAGGTAAATAACGCCCGCTCTTACTTGCTGAAACTCGTGTTAACGGTCCAAATAATCCACTGTCAGAATTTTTGTAACCTAAAACTCATGATTTATTAATTTATTTATATAAACTCTGTATCATAACAAACCAAACGACTTAAACAGAGTCGATTTATGGTTTTTACATAACCGTTTACTCAGTATTTATACTCTTGTAAATTACATATTAGGTACATAAATCCATAATTACTTACGAAAGGATGACGTGGAATGTTTTTATTTTGTTACGGCATTAGTCTTAAGATTATTACTAAGAATGCAGTTTTATTATCTTTCTATCTTATCGGAGTCGAAGACTGATTTCGGTCTGTTCGCTTTTCATAGCCTATCGGTGGCGGACGACTGAAGTGTTGCGAGAATAATATGGCGAACTATTTATTAACAATAAAGGCTACCAACTCACCACTTCTCAGAATCCTGTAATGTGTGTATGGAGCTCAAGTACATACATATAGCAAAGTACAGATTCTCTTAGCTTTAAATATAGCAATATAATAATTTTTAATATAAGACTATATAACATAACTTTACCACCATACGCGTGCGTACAGAGTGAGCAATTCACCTCCAAACATCGTAGCCAAATTGACCGGGAATAGTTATATAGTAAGTGCACTGATGCATGACCGAAGTATCGTAACAACTTTCATGAGCATATAGTGTGCAGTGCGTAGGTAAACTTAACGTTAAAATGATGCCACCAACTGCAGTACTTTCAACAAATGAATTTTTGAAGATTTCCGCATGAACTGCAGGGAAGGAGAATTAAGAAATACTTTTAATCATCCACACTACAAAATAAAAATCACACACACACACACACATATATATGTATAACTATCATATGTATAACGTTCTTTATGAAATAAAGAAAGAATCTATCTCAATGGAGCCATTTTAAGCCAGACAAAAGTATTTGTACAATTGGTTTTTAGTCTACATTCCAAAGAAAGAAAGGCTGATGAAATCACTTTCCTGCCTGTGTGTCTGTGCAGGTGTGTCCCACCCTTTAAGTTTTTTGAATGCATCAACGGAATTTTACCAAATTCGGTACACATATATTAGGTATGCAGGCCTACTTAGTAAGGACACCTGGCCATAGTTCCTTTTAGAATGGTGGCCATTTTAATATCTAGGGTGATATTGTATATCTCACGAAAAATTTAACCTATTTAAACCAAATTTTGTATGCTGGAAGAGCATCGTATAAGCATTAAATTTTAACATGGATATTGTTGTTGGTTCGCCATTTGAAAGATAGCACCAAATAAAAAATCACTTTTTTTCATTATATCTCAAAAACTATTAAACCAATTCTCATACAATTCGACCCGTAAGTATTACTATGATAGACCAGGTAAACGTAGTTGATTGAACTTGATTAGGTGCTTATTTTCAAACTGGCAGCCATATAAATATTTTTGATTTATTTGGTATATCTACCATACCATTTAATCAATTTCAACTATATTTCCAATGCTGAAAGTATCTATTACGAGCATTATTTATGCAAACACACAGATACTTTGTAGGCCATTTTGTAAGATAGCGCTACACGAAAAATAGATTTGTATGTCATATCTTGGTAAATATTTCAGCAATTCCTACCAAATTCAGTAAACAAGTAGTAGGTACTGCGGCTGATGATGTTAAATTGTATGTTTTAAGTACGCCAGACACTTATTTGTAAAATGTCGGCCACAGTAATTTTAACTTGGAATGCTATATCGTCTAAACCATGTAATCAATTCAAACTCAATTTTGTATACTGGCATTAGATATTTCAATTATGAACTATATCTACAAGAAGTATCTTTTTCCTGCCATTTTGTAAGATAGTGCCACACGAATAAATATATTTTTTTTTGTCATTCTCAGGAAACTATTAACCGATTGCTATCAAATCTGACGAACGAATAGTACTGTGGCATAAGATGTAAATATGTTTCAAGTACATCAGACTCTTTATTAAAAAATGGCGGTCATATAGCATTTTAGCTTAAAAGCAATATTTTCGAAACCATGCAATCAATTCCAACTTCTGTTTATGTGCTGGGAGTATATATAACAATTATCAAGCGCGTTTACACGGGGCATCTTTTGTCCACCATTATTAAGAAATAGAGTTTTTATGTAATATATAGGGTCTAGGTCAAGGTCATCTGCATCCAATAGGGTGGTAGAAGTCAGTAATGAAATGAGCTCGTTAACTTTTATAATTTTTTTTCGAATTTTTGTTTTCAAGGTCATGGGGTCAAGGTCGAGGCAACCTAAATCCAATATGATGGTAGTAGTCTGTAATGCATTGCGCGTGTTGTCTTTATAGTAAAAACAGAAATTTACTTACTCAGTTGAAGATGAATTACAAGCACAATGCATTAGACTTATTCCAATTATTTACATTTGACACCTTGGCATAATCTATCATGATTTCAGTTAGTGTAGAAATATTGTGTCATAATCTTAGAAAAAATATTCATGTTTGACGTTTTGAAAATAGTCTTAACTACAAACTGAAAATCTCACCTGAGTATTAAAAATTCATGTGCTGTTGGACATTATGCTTTCTAGCAAAAATATATGAACAAGAACGAGAGTGTATTTGCAAAAAAAGTAGTAGACCTCAGGGTTGTACATCAATAACACCTTTTCTAGTTAGAATTATTTCAAAACTGGAATATAATTATTGGTACTTTGTCTATTCGATTAAGTACTACTTAATAAATGTCTGGTTTAACTTGATTCTGGTATGAACAAATAATGTTTTAAAGTAAAGGTGCACTCTACTATCAAGGTATTTATTAGATTAGTGGAACATATTTTCTACAGTAAACACAACTAGAAGACACAATTAACACTAGGACACATCAACTACAACATTAATGAAATTATTTACAACTTTTAATGAAAAATAACAAGGAAGGTAGCTATTCAAACAACACAACATATAACACACACACTAACACAACATTAACAATGAAACACTATTAGCTCCTGCTGTCAGTTTTAGCTGAATTGTAGAGAAATAACGATGATTGCACTACATACAATATCATAATACCCTAAATAGGCTCTCATGGTACAAGAAGTATGAAATTATGAGGAAATGAATCCTGTTGAATTCTGGAGTGAATTTTAACACTATTGAGCCTTATTAGGTTATTTGTCTCTGTGGCTAGCTCTTGCTTGAGATTATTTAATCTTTATATTTTGGGATTCTGGGTGGAATTATCAAAACATAAGGAGTTAAGTCCTATTTTCAAATATAACTTTTGCCATTGTCATTTTAGACTTCACCTACTGAAATTAAACCTTTCCTTTCTGTTTAATATTATTGCAAATTTAAAATCTTATCAAGATCCATTGCTTGAAAATAATAAATCCATCATTGATTTTCTTTCTTTATTTAAATCCAATAGTCACAAATTGAAAATATAGGTTATTAAGTTGTCTTAGAAAATGGATGGGTCTTACTTGAGATACACCCAATGTAGTACAACTGCCGACAAATTAAAGAGACTCAAAATTCAGGAATTAACAGAACTGCTTCCATGAAAAACTCCTTTTAACACGCTATGGTGCTGGAATGTCACTTTGTAGAAATTTTACGTAAGATATTCATCTATATTAGCAGCACAAAATTTCAAGTATTCCATTTTATATGGTTCTTGGACTAGCAACCCTTCTAGAATCTGAATATTAAACTTTCAACAATCTGTCATTTTTTAAAAGTTTGTTACATTCAGACAAAAGCTAAACTACATGGATATCATTATTCCTTGGTTATTTAACACTAACGTTAAATACAAGTCTTTTTTCAGAAACATTTTGAAATACCTTTACCGTTATATTTATCATATATAAGTAATAATTTTCAAATCTTAGTTCTGTGTTATTTTACATATTAAAATTGATTATTAGCATAAAAAATAATAAACTGTAACTATTAAGATGACCACCTACTGCAAGGGCTCAAAACATATATGGCGGCAGTAGTCTGTAACATAGTATGCTTATTGAATTATATGTATTTTTCTCGAGTTTTTGTTTTAAAGGTCATTCAAGGTCACAGGATATAGGTCAAGGTCATCTGCATCCAATATGGTGGTAGTAGCCAGTAACATAATGTGCTTGCTGACTTTTATAAATTCTTTCTCGAGTTTTTAGTTTGCAAGGTCATTCAAGGTCATGGTCTCAAGGTCGAGGCAACTTGCATCCAGCATGATGGCGGTAGTCTGTCATGTAATAGGCTTGCTGACTTTTATGTATTCTTTCTCGAGTTTTTGTCTTTAAGGTCATTCGAGGCTATGGGGTCAAGGTCAATGTTACCTGCATATAATATGGCAGCAGTAGTCTGTAATGTAATATGCTTGTTGACTCTTATAAATGTTTTTCTCGAGTGTTTCTTTTCAAGGTCATTTAAGGCCATGGGATCAAGGTCAAGGTTAGCTGCATCCAATATGGCTGCTGCAATAGCTGACAGTACCAAGATGGCGGCTGGGTGACGTATACCAAGATGGTGGTCGCCTACCAAAATGGCTTAGTGGGTATGGGTGAGGGGTGAACTCCAGAAATTTAAATATTTTTTAAAATTTTAATTTTAAATTTTTGGGATTTTTGGGGTCAAAGATCACAGGTCAAGGTCACATGAATCCAGTATGGAGGATTGGGCACCGGAATGAGAGAGGATGATGTCGGACGGTTGGCGCCTGCACACTGTGCCCTCAGCTCCGTGCCCTGATGCCCTTGTGTTCAACTAATAATTTCCCTGATATGAAAGGAGCCCAAAACAGAACTTGACATCCAGAATCTGAAAAGTAGCCTACTGTTTAAGCATAGCGGTGGTGCAGTTATCGCCTGGGGTTTTATTGCTGCCTCTGATGTAAGGGAACTAGTTTCATAGAGGGAAGTATGAACATATATGGCTTTATGGACATATGCACCTACTTAAATATAACTTAAAGAATATCACTGAGGAACTGGGTTTAGGAACCGATTACTTTCTCCAGCAAGATAACGATCCCAAACATACGGCTGAAAACTCCAGTGCACTCTCCAGATCTCAATCCGATTGAGAATATGTGCAGTGAGCTAACGGAAATAGTAAGGAAATATTACGTATCCAGTAAACCGCAATTGAAAGAACATACTGTTCAAGACTGACATAACATTAGTGGGGACACAACCTGAAAGAATGTATTTTCTAATTCCAAACGGACGAAAGATAGGCCATTCGTAGGCATATGAAGTACCTAAAGAAAACGAAAGCAGCGTTAATTTGGTTTTGGAAGTGTTCTTTTGTGATAGTGTACGAATAGATATGTCCGGCTTAAAGTGCCTCCAGTGTGAAAGACTATTTCTTAATTTCATAAAGAACGTTTTAGCTATGATGGTAATACATCTACATGTTAGTATGATTTATTTAATTAGTGTCTGTGAATAACAACTATGTTTATTCCTGGGGCACACAAAATATTATATTTTTAATATACGGGTGAGTTTGAAACACACCGACAAACGCCGGCCGGTGATTCCTTAGGAAGATATAAGACGAAAATGTAAGAACCACGTTTTCCGAAAATGATTATTAAGGGAGCTGTGCGCCCCCAAAAGTCGGATTTTGAAATGCCTTAAGTAGAATATTTTAGAAACTACTTGCGACTAAGCGACTAATCGGCGAATAGGGTTTTGTGGTTTCAGACTAATCCTGACGTTTTACATTTAATTCACGAAATAAAACGCGTACACAATACGCGATGAACGATTTAGTAATCTATCTACTTAACTACATAATGTAGGGTAACACCAATAGCGCCCGCTGAGGTTTACACGCGCAAAGCGTCGTATACATTCGTGAATGTAGGTAGTTTATCGTGACTGTTCAATGAAACCATTGTCCGTCTCATGGTAACATGTCCCGTGAGATGTGGATTGCCTACCTGCCAGGTCACTCGCTTTCTGTTTTGAATGACGTTGCCACTGATTTCTCGCAAACGGTTCACCTGAGAGTGTTCGGACAAGACGACCTTTTTTGTTAATGTAGACGTGCTGATTAATAAAAAAAAAGTCATGCAATAAATTGCTTACAATTGTTTGTTAACACGATTCGTGCAAAAACAGGGTTGCAAACCCCCATTTCCCCAATGTGAAGGAATGCTATTACCAACCACGTTTCTCGAGGTGAAAGATCTCCATTATACAATAAATTATTCACCGGTTAGTCGTTTAGTCGCAAGTAGTTTCTAAAAGATTCATCTTAAAGCATTTCAAAATCCAACATTTGGGGGCGCACAGCTCCCTTAATAATTAATTTCGGAAAACGTGGTTCTTACATTTTTGTCTTATATTTTCCTAAGGAATCACCGGCCGGCATTTGTAGGTGTCTTTCAGACTCAACCTGTATAACATTCGCATTTCAGTTTATATTCCATGAACTTTAGTCACCCCCCCCCCCTCCCAAAGGAATTGCCTCGACACGCCTATGTTCACCACCTTATATGTTAATGATTTAAAATTCTCTTTTTCGACGCTGTCAATCTGGTTGCAACCGGTCAAAGACCTACCCCATATTTAATAGACGAAGTGCCATTACCCGAAACACAGCTGTATTGCTATATACTATGCTCATACGGCCTGTTATCACTTATGCTGCGCCCACATGGGCACATGCACCTAGATACTGCCCTATTACAGATTATTTTGTTTTGTTTTATTGCATCCGTAAGATCTTTTTTCAATACATTCCGGTACAAAGATATTGGACAAGTCAAATTACAGTATACAAAATTTATACACTGGTCATAGTAAACACAGACATATATATATGTCAGACTACACGTACACGCATCACATCTTTTCCTCATAATTTGACCACTCCTCCACCATACTGTGGGGCGTCGTCGTTTTGCTGAAACAGAAGAAAAAAAACGATAAAACCGGAACAAGAAATGTGTACAAAGCCATGTTATACAATGATTTCTTAATTTTAGTAGTTTAGATACTCATCTACACTATAAAAAGTTAGTTTAGAAAAAATTCTTTCAGCTGTTTTTTAAAGAGTTTTTGATTAGAGAAGCAAATTTGTTGTGGTAACTTATTGAAAAGTTGGCTACGAAGGTAGGATGACTCTTTCTGGACAAGTTTTAAGTTAACTGAAGCCACGTGTAAGTGTTTTTTTATTCTAGTGTCATGCTTATGAAAGGACTCATTTTTTCTGAAATAAATGGCTGTTTTTGGACATGAATATAAGCATTGAAAACATGAAAATGTTAAAATCAAATGTTAAAATGTACTCACATGAAAATGTTAAAATCGCTGAGCTCTTGAAAAGAGGTCTTCATTAGTCTGGCTTTCTTTTGCTATTGATTATTCTTACAGCTCTCTTTTGGATGTGAAACACTTTTTTGCTGTCAGTGGAATTATCCCCAAAAATTATACCATAACACATGATGGAATGAAAATATGCAAAATATTCCATTTTGCTGCATTATTGTTCAAGACCTCTTCAACACCCCGCAGAGTGAAACACGCTGAACTTAGTTTAGGTAAAATATACGCAAAATGAGATTTCTAGTTAAGTAAATTGTCTACTTTTAAGCCAAGAAACTTAATCACTGCAGTTTCATTAATTCTGTCTCTGTTACTGCTAACATATGAATTAATGTTTTTTTTTTTTCTGTTCTCTGTGAGGAAATTCATAAGATATATTTTATCTAGGTTGAGATTTAATTGGTTTGCAATAAACCATTTAGCTCTGTAAATGTTGTCTCCGTTTTTTGTGTAAGATCATTTACTGAGTCTCCGGAGACTAAGATGCTAGTATCATCTGCAAATAAAATTGGAGTAGTTTCTGGGGCCAAGGCACATGGAAGGTCATTTATGTAAACCAGGAAGAGTAGGGGGCCTTATATTGATCCTTGTGAGACCCCATGCTTGATTATTCCTGGTTCAGAGTAGAATGAAGTAGTTTCTCCTTTGATCCGCAATTTTCGTGCATAACGAATTAAAAGTTGAAAAACTAGTAGAGCACTTCGTTAAAATGGCGGGTAAATTCTACAAAGATTGTGTCACAAATGCCACTCCGAAAATATCTAGTCTCGGGGATTATGACCTCGACGAAACTCAGAGATATATAAGCGACCTAAGAGCATTTTGGCTCACACGCCGCCTTAAATCACTGAATTTGAACTGCGGGCCCTCAGCCATGCACGCGAATAAAACTAACCCCGGAAACCCATATTACTGCAATAAATTAAATTACAAAATACACTCCTTAACAAAATAATCAATAAAGAATTAGCTAAGCGCTATGTGATCATAGAACAAGGCAAAACATACGCCGTATAGCCCTTGGCTGGCGTCGGCCCTGTGAATTACATTGCAACCTCACCGCGCACACACGTGCTATAAAGCTTCTCTCATCTGACAGCTGTTTGTATGTATGGTGCGTCTCCACTGCCGATTCCAAGGTCAATTTACCAGCAACAACTGAGGATGCTGCTGTGGCGGAGTGTGCTCTCTGCAGCAGCTGGTGAGGGTTGTAGAGTGGCACAGGTGAGGGTTGTAGAGTGGCACACCTTCACTAACATTCACTAGCACCTACACCAACCCTCACTAACACACACCCGTACACTCAGCTGCACGCGAGGTCGCAGACAAGGTGATAGTGATATTACCCCTAGTTATAATGTTTTCTCTCTTATGTCTGTTAACACTCTAACACTCTTTCCTGTCTCTGTGTTACAGAGATGGCTGGCATCTGTTGGGTGAGTGGCTCAGTTCTGTCTCCCACCACCAGGGCCGCATAACGCGAGTCTGGTTACATACCACTTGCGACCTCATTACATCTAGACCCTTCTTCTTTCGGGGTGTGTCCATTGCTTCAATTGCGGCAATGGCACCAGACAGCCGTGCTATAGTCGCGATGCATGTGCCCCATTTAACACAATAAACCCGACCTAAGGCGTATAGGGCTTGCCCTGAGACGCATCCCATTCTCCAACCGTCTTAGCTACTAACGTGCATACCGTAGGGCACACAGAACCAGGTTTGCCAGATTAATTTTGTTGAAGTCGCCTAAAAGGCCAATCTTTTGTCGCCCAATTTGATTACACTGTATATTAAATGCATTTATATATATATATATTTTAAATTTTCCATGTAATATTTTATATGCATGAAACACGAATCATTTAAAAATTAAAAAAATTATATAGACCTCATTTAAAAATTAAAAAAATATATAGACCTACACAAAAAAAAGTGAAACACATAAGCAATCGTGTGATATTCAATTTGCATATTTATAGAGACCTGAAAAATTCGCGAATTCAGTGACCTGCAGTCTATATTCTACAGTCAAATTTGTCGACGTCAACTGTGTATTGTTGTCTATCTGCTGTCACAGTGAGAGGCCACGATTGGGTCAGCATTCTCCAGGAGGTGTCAAAAGTGTGGACCAATGGCTCTGTTAGAAAATACACATGTTTTGAATTCTAACTTGTCCCAAAATGTATCCGCGAATTCTTCAGGTCTCTTCAGCGAGTATCAAGAGCCTGAACAAGTGCCCCTCTTCAATTGTATCCACAGTGGTTGCCGTTTAAAAAACTGAGCTTACTTTTGAGTATTTATTATCTTGTTCACAATAAAAAAAATATACCTATAAGTTACTAAGTAAACAATTCCAAGAAGCCCAAATACTGCAAATTTATTACAAAAATCGCCCAAATTGCGATAGTCGCATTTTCGTAATTTTTGCCTTGAAGTAGTCCAAACGGTGCATGTGTGAAGCTGCTTACGCTGGCGTAGCAGGATTTGGGGGCTCGCGAAATAAAAAAAAAACTTTTTTGGATGAGCTAATCGGCGACTAGGAATTATGCACTGTTAAGTTAAAACTATAGTATTGTAGTATAGGTACGCAGAACACGTTTCACATCCTTATCGTTCGTTTCTAATTTTGCTTGCATTGTTGCACGCAGCTGATTGCAGTTCCTTTCTCTGCGTTTACAGTACCTGTGTTCAGTTTGAACAACTTCAGCCTGCAGTTTACTTGTGAACCCCGTGTGACTGTGTGCAGCACGACCACAGTCGACCGTCTTCGTGACTCGCACGGAATTACACGAGTGAGGAGCTGTGACAGCAGCGCAGCGCAGCGGTAGCCGAGCGAGCCAGCCATCAGTCAGTCGCGGATCGGTGGTCGACGAATCGTTGAATGTCAGACGAAGCCGGCCATGGCGCAGAGTGCGGGCTATTTGTTTTACGACGGCAGAAGAATTTTTACTTGGGTGGCTGATCAAGCGGGGCTTCCAGTAGATCAGGTGAGTCAACGTAATTTAAGATTACAGGCCTGTGTGTTTTCTGTAACTCCAAAATTGCATGTGGACATGCTATGTAATATTCAGTTAGGCGTTCGATTTCTAGTGAAGACCCTGTTTAATTTATATTTTTCCATTCAGTATATTTTTTACAACAATTATACATTTTAACTCAAGAATGCATATTATCGTAGAATGCATACCAGAGATTTAAAATTATTTTTTTGTGTGTCTGAGAAGAACTTTGATTCGGTATTAAGTAGACGAATAGAAACGCACAGCCAAGCGCATTATTTGATCCCGTGTAGAGTGATTGAAGTTTATGTAGGAAGCCCCCTTGTAGGTGTTTTTATCAAGCGATATTATCTTTAACTCAGAACTTGTCATGTCATATTAGCTTGTGTTGTACATGTAGTACCTACAACCCCACCCTAGTCAGGAACTGATACATTTCCCCCCTTTCCAACATTATAGCTAACGAAACTGAATCAGTAAGGTCCTACTATTCGTACTTGTAATCTGGACGAACAGTAAAACTAATCATGTGTGAAAAAAAGTGTGTCACTAGTTAATGTAGCCCAATCCCCACTTTTATTTAATTTATTTATTTCCATTCTGTTGGGCACACTTTGTAGCCAAGCTGCAGGGCTATGGAACAAGTCAAGCTACATATTATGATGCATGTTTACAATCAACAAATACATACAATAAAAATCACATAACATGCAAGAGATAAACAAAAAATAATTACAATAATCCCAAAAACATAGATAAAAGATGCACACAACACAATATTAACATCTGAGAGTATCGTCCTATTTAAGTATTATTATATTTCATTAGTGTAGTCGGTATTTTTGACAACTCACAGTTTATTTGTATTCTTGTATTTTTATTTTGACAAATAATACTCAATATGTAGGTATTGAGGTTTGTGACAGTAAATAAATCACTTATGATGGTCGCTAACCTCCTCCACAGAATAAAAATCTTCATCCATATAGAATTGTTTAACTTTGTATGTAAATAATTGTCTAATATCATGATAAGAACTTATATTACTAGGCAGTTTATTGGTAAATGTTAAGAATGGGGGTTGTTTCGAGAAAAAAAATCAGTGGTGTAATTCCATTCTACTAAATACACAGAACACAAATTTACTAGGAGTATAAAGATATTATTCATACAAACCACAAAAACGATAGTGGAGAGGGCTATGGAGATCAGGGAAATTGCAGAATAAAGCATGTGAAAAACATTTAGGCTATGTAATCAAAATATTTTATCATGAAAAGACATTAAATTGCAAAAAGAGCTAACAGAACAATACGTAAATTGACAATATTACCAACACACACGCACACACCAAAATTTACTTTCTTATGGTAAACTCCAAGCTTCGCAGATGCATGACCGCTTTGCGGTTACTACCTAAAAAAAAATCTGGCGTGCCTTGAATCACTCTTTTGGGGGTGTACTTCCCTGCTGTTGCTGGGATTCTGGCTCGGTGCGTAATGTTTGGCAATGCTTTAATAGTATTTTTCACTGTGAGGGGGCTACGCTTGATCAGCATACTACAAATTGCAAAACAAATTTTATATAGGGCGTACAGATACTACACACAAAATATAACTAATGTATGTGCATTTATTCACCTAAGCAGGTGGTGGGTCCAGTGTTCACTGTCCTCTGCCAATTCAACTACCGTTGCACATGTTGCACCTTATCTCACTCTAAAACACACCATGATCTACTAAAAAATCAAACTAGTGGCCAAAACATTGTTACAAAGCACTAGTACCTGCACCCTCCATTAGTAAATCACAAGTCTTCACACTGTCGGATTCAAACATCACAACTAACACTGCTCTCTCCAAACCGCAGTAAAGGTTTACACATCCACAGCAGACAGGTGACTGTTGATGCACATTTTTTGTTTACATTAGATCTACTTGAGCTTGATGTAAACAAAACAACCAAAATCTTTGTAGGAATTTTAACCATTTTATTTTCTACGTTCTAGTTAATTTATCATCACACTCCCATAAATATTGAACAGGTAACCCATGCACAGCCCATATAAAAAATTTTCATTGGTCTAAGTTTCCTTGAAAAAAGCCTGTATTCTTAACAATTACTACAACAATTTTGGGATCTGTTATCATTCGATTTACTGCAATTGGTAGTCTACTTGTTATTAATTTTGGGAGGGGGGATGGCTAAATATTTAATAATTACTTTATTATAAACAATTTGAAATTTTCTACTTTTCCCCTGCAATAATTCATGTACACATCTAAAACCCGTTGCACTTCTTACAGGATACTGGGACTGTGGTGGTATAATGGTCAGCGTACTCGCATCTCACATAGACTAACCGTGTTCAATTGCCGGTGGGGTCGCTCCTGGATTTTTTGCATGTGGGAATTGTTCTGGACAATGCCGCTGGTCGCTGATTTTCTTGGGGATCTCTCGTTTCCCCCGCCCTTGCATTCTGGTGCTATTCTACACTCACCTTGCTTCACCCTCATTGACTCTCGAGACTTTGATGTTAAGAACTGCCCAAATCACTCCACTCCACTCTTACAGGATAGCCAAACAGCTTCTTTTTGCCAATTTGTGTAAAAGCAAAGCACTTTTTGCAGTCATCACTCTCAAGACTCTTCTACATTTAAAATTTTTATTTGTCAATTTTTTTTGGTCTTGCTCATTCTGCTATTTGTGCTGTGCCTCAGTGAGCAAGAGCAGAAATAGGCTTCGCTGTTTTTTATAGCTGAAGTAGCAACTATAACTATCACATGACCAGCATACAAAAAAATGCTTTCAGTAGACCATACACTAACTAGAAGAAAAATAGTAGATTAGGAAACCACGTGAACACACCTTATGTCTATAGTATTGTTAGCAGCAGAATAAAGGAAAGCATTTTTTTGTATTACCATCATTAAAAGTCAAATGTTTGATGGTTCAGTTTAGTGACGTTTCCAAAAATTGGGAGAAAGGAAAAAAAACTTTCAAGTTTAACAGAAATTGCTGCTACATTTATGCATAGGACTGTTTGATCTAGCCTACATCTGAAATAGTGCCATAACAGACAGACTATAAAGAGTAATAAAATTGTGGGGAAAAAAGTTAAAACTACAGAACTGTGGGGAAAAAAAAAAAAAAAAAAACACACACACACACACACATTAGTATGCCTTCTGGAGTGCAAAGTGTCACACCCATTTACCTGTTTCATGTGAAACAGGGTGGACCTAGTGTATTTACGTTCGTGTGAAATAGGTTTTTTAAATGGGTGCTGCCTTCAATGCTAGTTTTGCTTATGTTCTGGGAAACAGTGGAATGCAAATTTGTATGATATTTTAAAGAGCTACACAAATAAATGTGTGTATTATTTAGTGTAGGAACTTTTTCTTTTAATACTTGAAAATTTCCCGACACAGAACAGTCATGCCCATAAATTATGTAGCATGTACATTAATAGACCTGTGAACAAGTGAGACTACTCTTTTATCAGAATAAACATGGGTTCTGGGCCGGATTTTCCACGTTGCAGCCTGTAGGCCCATGAAAAAAGTGCCGCCCTCTCCCCAATCTGTGTTCTATCTTTAAATTTTTTCTTAATTTGTTATTTTATAATCCACAACATCGAGACCAGTTGCATCATCACAATTTAAATTACCACATTAATATGTTATAAATAAATTACTGAACTAAAAGGATAAACAAGTATTAGTTAAAAACCGTAACTCTTGCATGTTTACACTCTCGCAACCACACACTCTCTCATGCACTCTTTCTTTTTCTCTCTTTCAATTTTATATTAATTCTCCTTCTCTATCAATATATGTAATGTCCAGGCTTCATATTCTCTCCTGGCATGGGATTTTTTCTATGCTATGCATGCTGCATTTGCAACTCGAGCCCCCTTTTACTCGCATGCTGTAAGTAACGGCTTAAAGAAATAAAAATCACAAGTAATTAATTTTGGAACGTTGACATACAGTTGTTTTGCATTCTATTACAAAGCTAATCTAAAATAGTTTAAATATCCTCCTAATATTGTTTAAGAATGCCACAGAAATGCAAAAATGAGAACAATCATAACAGCAATAAAACAGGATTTTTCATAGTCGCTTCATTAACGGTCACTGTTCCAACAATAGGAAAGATCTACGGACACAAGGGAAGTGCTTAATGTCATTTTTAATTACTATATAATATAGTGCTGCAATGAAAATGCATATAGGCCATTCATGGTAAAGTTAACTATTGATAAAAGTATATATCCTTTAACAACAGTAAAATATATTAATAAATAATTTATTGTTAGAAAATTTTTTTATCCTACCTTTGTGTAAAGGAAGTGTACTCAAAGAACACATTCCATAGCAGCCTCCCTTCAATGTTCAGTAGTACCATGCTGATAAACTGTATTTTACCATAGTTGACAGCAAGTACTTGCAAAAACCTTGATCACCCTGAAGGTGCCATCACAGTGACATGTGGGTACAGGCACAAGACACAATTAGTATGTACTGTATACAAAAACATCAAAATATTATATCACACCAAGCATGTATTGTAGGGGACAAACACTTCACTTGCAGGATACACTTAGTATGGTGCTGGACCACCTGTAGCATGTAGACAGGTGGTAATACAATCGGGCATGGCTGATACAGATGTTGGATGTTCTCCTGCGGAAGAGTTTGCCACAGCTGGCGCAACTGACTCTCCAAATCCACTGTAGTTGCTGCTGGCCGAAGTTGCTGCCCAATCTGGTCCCAAATGTTCTTGATTGGCAAGAGGACTTGGGAGACTTAACTGGCCAAAGAATAATCTGGATATTACAAAGGCAGGCCAGATATGCCCGTGCTGTGTGAAGCCAGAAATATCCTGCTGGAAAATGGATTGGATCAAGCTGTGCCAGAAAAGGGAACGCACATGGTCCCAGAATTTCCTGGACCTATCGTGCCATCAGTGTCGCTTTAATCATCACCAGTGGGGTGCAAGAATCATAGGAAGTGGCACACCACACCAGGACACCTCATTGGGACAGTGTGCTGCATTTCAATGAATCATGAATCACGGTGTTGGTCAGGACGTCTCCAGACCCGAATTTGGCAGTAGTCTGTATTCTCCTATCCATACAGAACGTGATTTGGCACTGAACACTGCTCATTGATCCACAAGCTGCCATGCTGCCATATCCTGGTAGAAGTGTCACATGTGCTCTGCAATGCTAAGGTTGTAATGGTAGACATAAGCAACAACATGACAAGCGACAACAGATCCCACTCTTTTCTAGCTGCCTGGGTATGGTACTAGCGTATAAAGGTGTATCTTCAGCTGTGGAGACACATTTCTCGATGGTGTGCAGCGATGCCTGTGGAGTGTTTACAGCCTGTTGCATGATGAAACGACCCTCCTTGCATGTGGTCCACCAGGGTCGACCTGAACCTTCTCGACAGGTGTGTGTACCTTCCTGATCCCACTGCATCCAGCACCGATTCACAGTGGAAGTAGAATGGTTCAAGTGGCGAGCAATGCGCCGAAACGTCCAACATGCCTCTTGTAGGCCGATGATGCGGTTTCTCTCAAGCTCATCTAGCTGGGCAAAGCAGGATGGCTAGCATCAGGGAAAATGGAGAATATTTGGAAATGTCGGGGAATTTTTCATTTCTGGAAAAGTTTGAGAAATTTGTGTGAAGTTAGGGAATTAAAATAAAATAGTTTAAAATGTATTTAATAAGAAATGTTAGTTTCTAGCACTTCTGCTTCATGTCATCTTATGAATTGTACTGTTAGTTTAGTTTATTCCACCTTCATCAGAAGATTTATGAGCCTGGGGACAATTTTGTTGTATGTATTTAATTGTAACTATTATAATAGGCTGTTCACGGTAAAATGAACACTTTTGAAAGCCCTGCTTAAGATATACTTGTATGCATGTTGTGTACTCTTCTTCCTTGTGTAAAATTAACACTTGCAAGAGCCTTATCACTATCCATGCATCGGTCCAGTGAAATTGTGAAATTATAATAAAAGTAAATGTTTTACAGACATGCTCATTTGTACACTTCGATGCATTTAAAAAAAATCGAAAACAAAAGAAATAATTTAAGTTATCACAAATGTCCACCTTAAATTTTTTTTATTCGGCATTAAGATATGAAACTATTTTCTTTCTCCATCGTTACCAACTACTTTGCTCATGTTACACAGTGTCCCCTTTAAAACATGCAGTCAGGAGCAGTGAATTTTTTCTAAGGTTGATTTTAAAAGTGCTCACTTTATCGTGAACAGCATTTACACATTTTCTTGGCAGTTTTTATTTTACTAACAATCATTCAAACACTTTTGGTGGTTCTCATTGAATTGATACATTGTATTGTCTCGTGTCTTTGTATTGTGACTTTTTTTTTTTTCGGTTTGCTGGGAATGCTAGTACTTAACTTCCATCGCCTTTTTCCATTTGCCATCTTTATACATATGTACTTTTTTTTAGTTTTTATACATACAGTATGAAGGTTATGTTATTGTTAATTGTTACCCATAAAAATTAGTAATTTATATGAGGAAAACATAAAAATATTTTCCATGTAAGTTGGTCAAGAAAATGTAGCAGGATACATGGAAATGTTGGGAATTTGCTATAAGGATACTACTAGCCACCCTGCAAAGGCGGCCTTCTTCGGTGTTTTGCAGCTATGAATGATGGAGGGAAATGTGTGGCCCCTAGTGGCACAACTGTGCTATCAAACCGAATTATATGCAAATGGGACACAGGCTGGGCTGTGACAATACTGTGTGCCAACCTTCGTTGTACTCGAGAAATTCGTTCATGGTGATCAATTTTGGTTTTACAAATGAGTGTAATTTCCCACATGCCATAGCGTAGAAAAGAAATGTTTTGCTAAACAGATTGTCAATGAAGCACTAGGTATTATTCTCTGTAGTATGCTTACATAGGCATACATTTTTAAAAAAATCTGAGTCTTGGTGTAAAAATTTGCATAATTTTGTCATGTTGTTATTTTTATCTTTATATACCCTCTAAGGTGCAGTGACTCTTATCTATACTTACTAATATTATAAAGAGGTAATGTGAGTTTATTTGTTTGTGTCTTGGGCAATCTCTGAAACTACATAGCCGATTCTTATAATTCTTTCACTGTTAGAAAGCTACATTCTTTTAGATTGACATATGCATATATCAAATGGTGCCAAAGAGACCCAGTGGGTAGAGTAATGCGCAGTGGCTAGAGCGATCTGAAGTGAGGTCGCAGGGGCTCAATGGATAGAAAGATTTCAAGTGAGGCTGCATTGGCTCAGTGGCTAGACCACTCTCAAGTGGGGCCCCAGTGGCTAGAGCGAACCCAAGTGGGGCGCAGTGGCTAGAGCACTCTCAAGTGGGGCCATAGTGGCTCAGTGGTTAGAAATACATTAAGTGGTACCACAGAGGCCCAGTGGCTAGAGTGATCCCAAATGGGGCCTCAGCGGCTCAATGGATACAAAGATCTTGAGTGGGGTTGCAGTGGCTCATTGGATCTTAATAATATCTTGATATTATAAATTCACAAGTAATTACAGATAGTCACTGGTAGTCACAGGTGGTCAGTGGTAGTCGCTGGTGGTTGCAAGTGGTTACAAGTAGTGGCGGGTGGTCGCGGGTAGCCGCAGGTAGTTGCGGATGGTCGAAAAATTATAGGTATGTATTTTAGTAACTGCATAAAACCTGAGCGAAGCAATGCCAGGCTGCTAGTAATATTTGTAGCTCAAGGCCATTCTCGTAATAAGAAACTGTAATTTGCACACTGCATTTGCAGCTTTCCTTTAAGTGTATTGATAATTTCATTATATACACCAACATGAAAATTATCTGATCCTCTCTTAGGAATTAATTCTCCCTCATTAGTCTCGTCAGACCTCAGTGTTCCCTCCGCCCCTCATAAAATTTTTGTAATAAGCTGCTGATGGTCTTGTAAGATTTGCATAATGGTCAAATATTTTGGTTTTTCTTAAATTTGCAACTAAGTCATACAGAAAGCTGTTGTTAATAATGAATAGCCCTACATCTATGTTTACTGAGTGCAGTTTGGCGCTAAAACCATTGAATATACTCTTTTAAAGTTTCTTACACTTCCTCTAAGAGTTTTAATTTGACTAAGGAATATTTAGATAAGATAAATATTTTTGAAACACAAAAGCATGGATTTGTTTATGAGATAGCGGTGCTTAACAACAGTCTTCAGCACTAGCGAGGGTAAAGTAAGGTGCAGATGGATGAGAGATGAAATAAAACCGTGTGAGAAGTGGGAGTATCCTGAGAACCCACCAGCCAATGGCAACATGTGCCACTTTTCCCACATGCCCCGTGAATAAATGTTGGGGACTTGCTTCGGTAAGTAAGTCAATCTACCACCTCTTCATTCTGAGCAGATCACTTTTCTCTGTCATTATCATCAACAGCTATTGGGATACTGGGAAACTGCCAGCGACAGCATTTTTCATGTATTGTTCGCCAAATTTTTTTATGTTGGCGTTATTAGTGTATAAGTGAGGTTTGTTTTTGTGTTGGGTATGCATCTTGAATAATAGATGACCGCCATATTGGGTTATTTATAATGTTCTTGTGGTTTTAAGCTGTGTCCGAAATGGCTGCGAGACCTTTATTTAGGTTACTAAATTTATCACGTGACCAAGTTTAGGCCCTAAATATTTGGGGAATTAGGGTTGAAATTGACTGAGGTGAAGTAGCACAGTAAATCCCCAAATAGGTCCGTAAAATCGTCTGCTGTTTATTTACGTTTTATTTCCAGTGTTGTGGTGCAAACGTCTGTATTTACTGTTCTTAGCTGCACAAATCATGCAGGTGAAAAATGGAAAATCAGGGATCTACATGAAGTTATTTTAAAATAAAGTTTGTATGTTGTATTAAAATAGTGAAAGGAATGTTAATTGCAGGGAGTGAAGAAATGAGAAGGTTGATATCGGCTAGAAATAAAGATGATCAGTTATTCACAAGACGATGGGATTATGTGAAAAATGTTTTGGAGTAAGTTATTTATTAATAGTGTGACAAACAAAATGTCAAAATTCTACAAGCCTGTAGTTTCCAACTTTGTTGCATGTTGCGCTCTTATAAGCCGTTCAAAACCATCCACCCTAAATTCTTAAATCCTAAAGCGGTTTCGACAATAGTGTCACGTCGCGATGCATTGAGCATCAGCCAATCAGAGCCTTGATGCTAGCGTCGAACATCGAGAACATTGTATGAGTGGCGGACATTGGTTTTGATGCTCGTCACCAGCGTTGGGGAATAAGAATAACATTTCTGTACGTCATAATAAACTGGCGAGAAGCTGAGCTAAAGAACTGAAAACATACATAAATGGTTTGTAGATATACTAATTGGATTCCAAATTTATATCAATTTTACCTACCTGTGGGAAAACAAAAGAATTTTTTCTGATGCCGGAAGAGTCATTGTTTTACAACACCATTTTAAATTTTAATATAATACTTTTATTAAATAAAAGTGTGTATCACTAAAATATAACAATTTTTTTTTAACCAAATGGCAAGAAACTTCACTGCATTTTGTTTGTTTTTAGCATTTCATTGCAAGCTTCCTTGCAGGTTACCAGATGGCAGCATGGTCTGTGTTGCCGGCGGCCGGTATCAGAACATCACTCTATTGTGAAGACACAAATAATGCTCGTTATTGGCTGCGAGCGTCGGACGCGACGTGCCTCATTGCGACACTCTATTGGGAAAACTGCTTAATTCCCCAAATTGGCTGTTTTGAAAATGGTTATAGTGTTCATCTTGTGTTGAAGAAGTGAATATATGCTGTGTGCAAGTTATTTGAAATGTAAATTTTCGGCATCAACCAAATCCCATAATTGCAACACTCTTGAAACATTTTTCACCCATACTGGTATTTTAATAATATCTTCATTTCAGGTCTGTGAGCAATTAGGTCATTATATGTTTTTACGATAGTAAACAGATTTTTGTTTTAGCTGAAAGGAAGTTCATGTCAGTTCTTTGTGATCACAATTTTATAGTTGTCATTGGTATTATAATTATTATTGTATGTATTAAGTTATGCAGCTATACAAAAAACACTTATTAAACATCTTTGTTTTGCTATTTTGCCTGTCATGTCATGCTGCCCACGAAAAAGTGCTGCTCCAGCCCTGGGCCTTGTCGGCCTAATAGGAGCCCTGCATAGGCTATGTTTGCATTTTGACCTTAGATAAAATTTCTTGCCTGAAAGTGGAAAGTGGTGAAGATGTTTGTGATGGTCTGGAAACTGATGGGTGAACATGAATTCTGTTGCAAATATAATCTGTATTCTGCCAATTCAGCCATCCTCATGCATAAGTCTTACTGCACCTCACATTGCAAAACACATTGATAAGCTACATATTCTAAAAGAGCTAGCTAGAATGTCACCACGATACCAATTCATTAAAGTCTTGGAGTAAACCCTCTGCACCACCATTCCAGAACCCCTGAAGCACTCGGACTTGCACCCCATTAGTAATTCATAAACATCCTTGTCAGAGTTAGAAGGCACCACATGGGAACGCAGTACCATTTTGCACACTACCAAACATGCTCATCAGTATCCAGAGTATAACTGATAATAGTTCAATCAAATTTGAATATTACTAAGCTGCTGCAGGCCATTTCAGGGCTCCTTTGTTTTCAAAGTACAGAAATGCAGATATCTTCCAACTTAAACATGTCACTTCATATGGTTGTCAGTAATATTCTGCACTTGGCGAAAAAAATTTAAAGGAAATTTATCTTGCAGAGTACTACATTCTGCTTTCTAGGAATGAATAAGTAGTCAAAAATTACAATTTTCAATACCCAACCCTCTTCTCTTCTCTTCTAATTCTTATTTTCCACCATTTTGGAAAAAGTAGGTAATCAAAATAAATTATCATCCAGTGTTCAAAATTAGTGATCCATGTTTTCTTGAGTTCACCATGTTACTTGATCAATACATAGATACATATCAGCAGGTCTCTGGCAGTGTTGATTTTTACAGCAGTGTAAGAATCACGTAAGGTAGGAAAGAAAAAAACGCTCTTGAAAGTGCTAACTTAATTGCAAATCAGCTATAGCCAAAAGAAAGAAGAAAATCAGTAGCATGGATAGTCTGGTTTTTTATTGCAGGTGGTCACCTGCAGTCTGCTTGTTCCTGATGTCATTGGATTGTTTACATAGGAAACTGACAGGAATTAGTTGTTACGTGCATAGCATGTGCTGTAGTTGGGAGGTTTATAAGGCATGTACGTTTACTGTTTTATTGTCTACCAGAAAATATCTTGACATTTAAAATAGTTTTAAATGTTAAACTTAATCTGTACTTTTATGGTAAAGAGTTCACACAATGAAGGTTTACTTCTGATTTGAACCCAGACCCTCTGAAATCTGAAGGGGTAATATTGTTTAGGGATCTGGGCTCTAGGTCATCTGTAGGCATTTATTCTTTTCCTGCTGTACCAATGCTGGGGCAATATTACTGTTACAGGTCAACTACCTGTTTTGTCAGTTCCTGGCACTTTTGCTGGCTCCCCTGTTCCGGACAGCTCTGCACCCTTCCAGCACCCGCCCAGGGACGCGCCATGCTGTGGGGCTGGGCCTGGGCGTAGCCCTGGGGTACTTCTGCTTCGGAATGTTAGTACCTGTGTGTGTGTGTGTGTGCTAAGTGAAATGCAAAATTTGTAACCAGCCAGGCCCACCAAGAGGGAGGGGGGGCAAAAGGGTACAATTCTCAGGGGTGGGGTTAGTCAGGCCCGATTCGTAAATGTTTATTTATAAAACTAAGTATTACTTGAAAATCCAATTTTGACACTCAAAACTTAACTTTTTTTGCATGCATGAAAACTATTTATGTTGTAAATGGTAGATTTTTGTGGGGAGGAGGTAGGGAGTCCCACTGCACGCATTGCTCTGGGGTCTGAAATTTCTCTTGTTGGGCCTGTAATAACCAGCAAGAGATTGTTAGTGTGTGATCATGTTGTGACTGATGCTTTCCATGAAACTTACGGAATTACTGTTCTACAGTGGATTGCCCAGGTGTCTAAAACTTCTCTGAACACAATTTTTGCTATTGTGAAGCATTTTTGTAGACATTTTACATTCAAACCATTACCTTGCACACCAGCTGCCCATCAAGGTGATCTGGTTTTTATTCCTGGTGGTGGAATTCCCTGTTATCACATTTGGGAAATATATGTTGTTGACATTGCTGGCTGACAGATTTTCTCAATGTACTCCAGTCTCCTCTGCCCTTGTATTGCCTCTACTCCAGCTTTACCTCACTTAACTTTATCCCTGTTAGTGATAAAAGAAGATGTCATATAATGCTCAACTTCTGAACTTCACCCAGTGTTTGTACAGTGTTTAGGACTGAAAATTAATTCATCCTAACTTTCCCAACTAAAATCGCTGTGAAAATTATACTTTACAGCAGCCTAGTAAATATGTTCTGTATAGAGCAAAACAAACTTGGAATTTTTTTTTCGCAGTTTTTGTGAAGTACGACCTAGTTTTTTTTTTTTTTGTTTTTTAATTTTTGCTTAGTGCTTTGAAATTTTAAGTTTATAGCGGATGTGTATATTTATGTGGGAAGTAACCTTGGTGTGTACAGTACTCTGTGTGTGTGTTTGGGCATGCACATGCATGTACAGTAATGCACAGAATCCACTGATTTACACTATTTCTTTTTTCTTGGTATATTTGTTACTGGAAAAAAAGTAGAACATTAGAGTAAGTGGTTTAAGTACCACAAAGGAAAATGTGGGGTGTAGTATGTATAATTTTTTTCTGGATTGAATATTGTAAGTAATCTCTTAACACAGCGTGAGTAGTTAATCAAACATTTTTCTGCAACACCATGCCCCATTATGAAACAAGATCAACAGATTTGGGCTGAGAGATCTTAAAAATATAGTTTGAAAGTTTGTTTTAAACAAAGTACAGTAATGTAAACCTTATGGTAGTTAAGTGACAGATTAGATATAGGCAGTATTTGCTTTGCAATATTTTAAAGTTTTGCAGAAGTGGTAATTAAAAGCACGAAGAACACAAAATAATGTTTATTTCATTAGGCATAACTCACATTCATGCTTGGATAGTTGAATTGCAAATTACAATAATTTGGTTTGAGTGTGCGCTTGGCAGATGTGGTTCCAGGTGAAAAGAGCAGGAAGGGAAAGTGTTATTTTGCCACCCCTTTCTAGATTTTCTTGCCATAATATGAAATTTAAAAAAAAACAGAGGAAATTAACAGCACAACACACTTGACATGAAAAAAGAGCTCAGAGAGTTGACAAATCTTTGAAAATTGCCACATAAGGGGATGGATAGGTATTTCTCCTGATAGAAAAATACTGTATTTATTGTTCAAGAGTACTATTTTAACATATTATGTACAAAAATTGTTTCTTGAGAAGGGGAGTAAATTGATTGCTTTTGTAAATGAAAAGATGTTCATGATAGCTTATAATATGTACTTTTTGGTAGACAGGATCCTTTGTACATTTAATGTTTTCACTTTCATTGCTGAATGCACCTGTTTTAGGAAATAAATACCAATAATACAAATTATTGCTGTATTTGCTGAAGAATTTTATTTTCAAATATTGTACAACAATCTACCTCGGCAGCGTTCACTACAGAAATCGCTATATCAAAGCCTTATACTCAGTGGTCCATAGGTTAAGAGTTTTGTGACATATTTTTTTGAGATTCACATTTCTGTTGCTGTCAATGAACCAAGAGCCTTAATTACTACATGTGTTACTTAGCAGAAAAACTGAAGAGCTCAAGGTTGCCGGATATCTGGGAAGGAAAAACAGAACACCTATTGGAGAAAATGTGTTTTGATATGCCTTAAATTAATGATGGTCATATGCATGTATTTAAGACCTTCATTAAATGAAACACATTTAGAATCTAATACTGTACATTTTTTTTGTAGATATTCATTTGAATATGTCATGGTGATCATTCGTTTGTCTGAAAGTACCCTTTTACCTTTTGACATATTTTAAGTTATGCAGTTAAACTGAACATCTAGCTTACTGTAATGGGCAAGAACAGAACGCGAAACAATATGTTCTGGGTAAAACAGTACATCTGGCAACCTTATAGGGATATGGAATAGTTAGATAGGAGAGAAAGTCAATAGAACAAGTCATATCTCATATCACTTGCAGTATTCATCGAGAACTAGTAAGAGGTGTTTCCTTTTTATAAAGAGAGTCATTTGTGGCCTCATTCTTATCTTTTATTTGACGCAGTCGGGTGAGACACTAGACGAACGGTGACATGATAAACTTACGGTAGGTGGGCGTCAGCTTTGTTTCCCAGTCACCGCACTGTTGAGACTCAGGGTTCTCATAGATGCTGTGGGTTCTGTGTGTCCAGCTCACCCAAGCGTACTTACAAAACACTTTGCAACACTAAACATCATTACTAAACTTTTAGAAAACAATGGCAAGAGGTCGCTGTCATTACAAGAGAAAACACTTGATGCACTGTACTACTTTCTTTTATTATACCAGTCGTACAAAGAAACGTGCCAGAAATTTACTTGTGAAGTACACTCAGACATGTCTAGCCAACTCCGATTGGATGCTCCCCAGCCCGCAATTAATGTAGCGCACTTCCTAGACGAATGAATTCTCCGTGGTGTTTGAAAACACAATCTTCACAAGGGAAGGGTGTCCACAGCCGTTAGGGTGGACTGATGATTTTCCCTAAAGATAGTGCGCAGAGAATAATTAAATGAGACAAAATGAACAAGGTACATAAACACGTGTGATTATTTGGCATCACTAATGTGGACTTGTCGGGGCTCGTCTTGCCGCACGTGGTTAGTGAGGTGACTGCCTATACACATAGTCGGCTAGGACGGAAATAATGTCACCATAAAAATTACATACAATCACATAAATACACTTGGAAAATGATGGAGCACGATATGAGTGGTCACAATAAACACATTAGCGTGTGAAAGCAGTATTAGATGGTGTGGATGCCACTGGATAAGTGTTGCAGCGGAGCACTTGGTGCAGGTGAAGATTGTTGTATTTCTCTGCAAAAACTGCAAATTCTGGTCAAACAAAATATTATTCTGGTTGAGAAAATTATTCTGCTGCAGATTGAATTAATTTTGAGCTTCTATCATGCCGGATGGCAAGAAAATCAGACGTGGAAATTACTGCGTGGTCAGACATACAAATCATAAATTACATGAAAAATACATTGAACCCTGAATTAAATTATGGCGCACATGATATTACAAAAAATAACCCTCAAACTGCATGGATGGTGCAGATATTGACTTGGCGGCCATGAACCATGTGGTCGTCAACGATGTAGCTGTAAAATAATTAAACATGAAAAATACCCTTGAATACATACATGAAAATTAAAGTCCTCTAGCATAGGCGGATGGTACCTGATTCAAGTTGTGTGGGCCGCATGGCCCCTCTGACATCTTTCCTCCCTTTCTTCTTGTTTAAGTTTCAAAAAGTTGCAAGGGCACAAAAATTATTAGTTAAGCGAAGCATAATGCTGGGGAAATTATCTGGCAAAACGTATGCAAGTAAAGGTTATCCGGTGTAGTAAGAATGAGCTATGGTAATGTACATCAGTGCAAAAAGTTTGAAGTGCGTACGTGACAGCATCTTACCTCGTCAGACCTCCTGCAACGACTGCACCGAGGATAGTGTCGCATGGACCTACCGTGGCTGTCTACGGGGTTCACATAAGCGGAAGTGCTATGCACGCCGAGTAAAACTTTTATATATGAAAATAAAGTGATGGAAAAGAAATTTAAATATTGTTTTGCATTTCAAAATTTTCTTATTAATTTTCTGTATCCTTTGAATGTCTCTTTATTACGGCGCTCACGCTGGAATATTACTGTTCTTAATCTCTGCACAGCATGCATTTTGAATTCATAACCAAACATTTTGCAATATCACCAAACATACATTTACAAAAACACTTTAAGACATTTTTGCCCTGAAAAATACACACATTTTACACTGCAAATAATATTCCGTTATAGGAAAGCTCAGATTGGATCCTCTTTGCGCATGTTCATACCCACGTATCACGTGCGTGGTGAGCACCATCATGGGCTTAGCGCCGCTGGCTGTTAGCCAGCATCACATTGCATCAACAGTTTCTGCCCTATATGCGCATAGGGTTTTCAATAATTTTTTCAGAGTTATCAAGCAAAATGAGTTGTGTTAATTCACTATCTTTTTAAATACCACATGGCGAGCTGCACTGCTGTTGATAAATGAATGAGATTCTCGAGTGTTATGTTAAGTAGAATGTGTGTCTGCAGTCCTTTATGCTGTTGACTAAAACCAGGTTTAAGCTGTACGCACAACAGTGCACAGTTAAAACTGACTTTTACACATCTAACTAAATTTAGACTGAAGATCAGAATCAACTAAAGGCATATTTGTTGCCAAGTCATAATATTGGGCTAAAATTTTAGATAGTAAAAGTCTCGTGATAATACAGGTTATAGTTACAAGTATTCCATGTCTGGAACAATATGTAGTTTTGTCCATGATACAGCCAAAGTAGTATGCTTTCCCCAAATTTTCTTAAATGCTCTCCAACGTAGTTTTGCGAGTAGCTTAAATATGAATGTTTTGTAATGTTGCATTATCACCTGCACTTGTCATAAAGCTATTAAGTTGAGGGCCATATTCTTAAATTCAGCTGTAGAACTCCTCGTAAACACCTTTATAGACAAAGTTCTTTTCATCGTGACTTCCTAAGCATATGTGAAGTGTTTGTAAAGTTTTCAATAACATCTGAAGAAGATATTCAGTGATTTTTTTTTCCTCTTAAAGTATGTAATAATTAAGCCCTGGTATGAGAAAGAATTACATCAGTGCACTTTTAAGGAAGTGTTAAATAAGTAATTATCAAGCTACTTCTGAGCTGCAGTATGATGCTCTGAGTTTCTGTGATTGACAAGTTTGTGTCCTAAATGCTTCCAGTCTATACAAATATACATTGTAAGAGCTTATTCAAAGTTTTCTTTGGAAAAGCAAAGTTTTCTTCCCAAAACTATTGCATATAATCTTTCCGTCATCACGGGTGGGACTCTTGCACTATAATTTTCTAGTGGAAAGAATGTAAAACTGTGAAATATATTTAAGTTTCAATATTATAACATAGACTGTAAATGTAGTATTGCAACATGCCTGGGTGTAATGAGAGTTTCATTCCTTATAGTTAGTTCGTCTCATGGGTAGGACAAAAAATATATACCTTCCCATATTTTTCTTGTGACCAAAAAAATACAAAGTTAACAAGCCATTTTTAACCAATTCTGTTTTATGATAGGTTGACAGGAAAATTAACAAAAGGATTTAATTAAAATATCAAATATTGGTTGATTAAAGGATAAATAGGAAAACATTGTTTTAATTAATTAATTCCGAAGGTTACAATTCGGCAGTAGTAGTTACTTCATGCACATGCTGAAATTGGTTTGCAAGGTTGACTTTCCTGGTATGTGCTCCATTTTCGGAACATTCCCCTTGCCAACGCCAGCAAGTTGTTAGACCAAAAAGCAGTAAATTCGTAAATAACAGTAAGCCAGAGCTTAATTAGAATACTTGGTAACGCAGGAAGAAGGCGGAAGTGGGTGCATTCAGAAAATACCAGTTCCGCACACTGTTGTCGGTGCACATAAAAAATCACAGATAAAAATTATCAGTTGAGCGGTATTTTACATTAGTTCCAGAAATACGTGATAAACTAAATTTAACAGAAAGAAAACCAAATAAAATAACAGCAAAGAGTTTAAATATGAAAGTCACAAATGAGTATTCCATTTACCGTGTATTTAATATTTCTGTCGTTTGAAACAGCGGTTTAAACCAGATCAGTATAATTGGTCACCCATAAATTTAAAAATGAAAAGTAACCAAATCACAGAATAGGGATAAATGAATGATAAATAAATCAAATATATAAATTACAGAAATAGTGACAAAAAAATTTTTTAACCGTGCTATACATAAAAAATGCAAAAAAATATTATGTACTAGAAAAGAACACAAAGGACTTCGCCAAGAAAACAAAAATATTCCCAGAAAAGGAAACAAAGTTTTAAAAAAAAGTGAGTGCCAACAAACGGCACACACTCCCTCTTTTAAATGAAGCCACAGGATTCAGGGTGTGGCAAACATGGCCACGCACACAAAAAATGGATAAACTACAGTTTAACATTAAATACATAACCAAAAATATTAACCATCAGTAGATGTAGTAGTAGTAGGTGAAGGAACCATTACACATCCTTATCACACAAGAACAGGGTGGTCAGAAGGTGGGGGGCTTGCCCAAACACAGAATTTGGATTTCAACCAAAAATACACGACAATCAGGAAACAAAATGCAGCAATGCAGGATACGATAATGGAAATGAGATTTAGATTGACTGGAGGTGGTGTAGGGCTAAGAAGACTCAGGACATCCTGAAAGTTGGTACTCTGAGGGTGAGAAGCCAGAAAAGTAATTCCTTAGCAAAGGAGGCATTCATGGTGATGTTAAAAAAAGGGTAAAAATGACCTGAGAAAGTTTAGCGACTAGTTTAGGGATGTGTATGACAGGCAGGGATAAATTATAGTGGAGTGCAGAGTTCACAGAACCAAAAGTTTTGAAAAAGGGACTAATGTCACAATGAGATGCATTATTAATTAAACCAGTACCTGATGAAGCAAAAGTATAAGGAGAAAAGGTTTCAGTGGTAGACCTACACAAGAAAGTAACATCAATGGTGGCATTATAAGCAATCAAACTGACAACAGATTTATCACAAAATTCAAAAAATGGCTTTCCTGTAAAAAGGTTAAATTCACAGTTGTCTACATGTGCTTTAAAGAAAGGGAAAGAAGCAGGACAGAGGGTGATGCTATGAGTGTTGTAGTTCATACGAGAATCCTGCTTAACAGTAGCAAGCTGCTTATACGATCCGAAATGGCAATAAAAAATTCCTGAACATTGAGTAACAAGTATCTGTTTAATTTAGAATGCAAAAAGGGAGTGGAGAAAACTATATATTTTTCAAACTAACTATCCTTATTAGCCAAGGGAACACTGTAACATTGTAGAGTTCGGGGTGAATTTACATTTAGGAATATACATTTAATGTTGTCACTTTTAATACCTTTCCAAATTAAGTTTTAATATATGAGTAAACAGTATAATCTTTGGTTTATTTTGATAGTTATTTACATTGAGTTTCATTTGTCTCTAAACTGTATTCAGTATTAATGTTTGTTATTTTTCTTTTCTTCATCGAGGGTATAGTAATTAAATGTTTATTAAACACAAAATTAACCTGGTTGTCTCTCTTGTCGCCATTGCTGAAGATATGTCATGGTCAGACGACAGCCAATCATAGGACATAAGACAACATAAATAAGGCTGATGAAAATTAGAACAAATGTTTTCTTTAGAATCAATTCTCACCACATCCAGGATGTATGTGTGTTTACTAAAGAGGAATATTTTAATGATTTAAAATGACAAGGTTGCTGCAAAATGTTATAATGATGAATGTTAATTTTATTGTGTTTGAGAAGAGAATGTAATTAATTATCCATTGTGTTTAAGAAGAAATAATTTTGTTGTGTTGTAATGTGAATAAATTTTTATGATTATAAGAAGATGAAATAACTGACGTCTCACACATCTTCAGCCATCAACCTGAAAATTTCATACGTACGAGCCTGGGTGCTCGACAATTTATCAAAGATATTCTGCAAAAATGCCTGTCTACCTGCCCGAGAAGTTTGGAAAAGACGTGGTGGTTACCACATACATACAATTCCTGTGTCTGGAAGAGTAGCGGCCTGCACTGCATGGTGCATTAAATGCCCGAAGCGGTCAGCCGACCTTGAAACACAGCACCCTGCGGAAGTTTGACATGTCTGTTGCCGCGCACAATTTTCTCACTACTGAAGGACTGCATGAGTGTTCTCAGGCGAGTGCTGCTTTCACATGGGCGCTAAGGGAACTACTCCAGTGACGTCACCTGCCAGCCAGTACGAACTGCCTGCTTGGTGGTCTGCGGGGGTGGCACGCTGCTGTGACAACACTTCCGGCCCCACATCGGAGATTGCAGAAGTGTGATTACATGGTCATGCATGTGTCAGCCATGTTTGGACATTTTGTGATTCCTAATCCCTGATTGGAAAGAAATACAAAGACCCTCTAAGAAAAATTGATACCCTTCTAAAGATAATAAAATGTTATTACCTTTTTTAGTTAGCTTTGTGTCTATTGACGCAGATTGTATCCTTCCCGGGAAATTGCTTGTATTTCTGTATGTAAGGTATCCCGAGTTTAGACTTGGGGTCCATTTCACCGCCCAAGAGAAGAGTTAAGTAATGGTTTAGTTGGGTAAATACACATAATTCAGCAGGCCATTATGGTGGAGTCAGGTATCCTGGCTAGGAGATTTAGGCGCCATGTTGGCAGAAAGTTTTTGAAAGAATACCTGTTGAGAATGCTTTTATCTTACATCAGTACATCAGAAAGTAAAGTAAAAATACAAAGTGAAACTCTTAACATTATCTTAAAACTGGATAAATGTAGTTTTACCAGAAAATGTAAAGTAAAGTAACAATACAAAATGAAACTGTAACATTATCTCAAAAATGGAGAAAATGTAGTTTTGTCAGGGAATGTTAAGTGAAGAAAAGTACAAAATATAACTATAACATCATCTAATAAAAATGCATAAATGTCGGAAATTGTGTCTTTTAAAAGTTTTGTGATACTTTAAATAAGAAAAATGGAATGTTTACTAAAATTTGTTGAATTTTGATAATGTTCTTTCTTTAAAATTGAGCCATTTTGGATGGCTTTCTTATGAAGTCATTAGACAGAGAAAATTCAGAATAATAAATGAGGAATTTTTATAATCATGTCATTACACTTATATTTTGGGCAGAACTATAGGCATGCCAGTATAAGAATTGATTCAAAACTATAATAAATACTTGGTTTGGTTATTGTACTGTTTGTGTGGTTACAGAAGTTGTATTCAAATCAATATTATATATATATATATATATATATATATATATATATATATATATATATATATATATATATATATAAACACCAAAGATAATAACCAAAAAGGATAATATAATAAATATTTATATATTTTGTATATCTCTGAAAATGTCAAAGATTAATTGTTTATTGTTTGATTTTGCAAACAAAAATACTCATACAAAAAAAAACAAAGAAAGAAAAAAATAAAAGTACAAATCACAATAACTCATTGCGTTTGTCCTGTGTTCTATAACTTTATGATCTTGTGTTATATTTGCTTCTTTTCTGCTCAAGCAAGGATTTTATTTCTTCAATAAGTTTTTCTTGTTCTGCGAACTTTTAATGTCCTCTTTGCTCGTCCTTGAGTCCAAGGGCGTAGCAGAACGATAATGAATATTTTATGTTTAAGAAGAAGTAATGTGATGAATTTGATTTTGAGAAAAAATACGAAATTATGAAAAATTAGGAAAAGAATTTCTATTATCTTGATTGTAACTGAAATGTAACAACTGGCGACCCAGCGTATGGCTAGAGAACGAACTTCGTGAACATCAGAAATTAAAGAAGAACTTTCAAGTACTTATAGAATGCCGGAAGTTGCAGTTTTTTGGTGATGGGGAGAACTAATCCCAAGAGAGTCTATACTACAGTTTGAGAAGAAGAAATGCAGTGCCTGAGATGTAAGGAGAACATCTGAGATATGTCGGCAGAGGCAGTGAAAAATTTCTGCAACGTGAGACATCGTGTGATTTCGAAAATGCACGGGCTAAATTAAAAAATGTGTTTTCAGGTTTAATGTAGAACTGTTGTAAGTACCTATTGTGGGAAAAGTTTCGGGTAAGAAATTAGTGTCAAGGAATAAATACAATTTTTGGGGTTTGAAGAAACTTTAATACAGGAAACTAAAGTAGATGGTCAAACATCTAGTATGGAACAATCATGGAGATTGGAGGCAATACAGGAGGGTAATGAGGTTATGGGAAAGGAAATGAAAACCAATAGTTAGGTTATGCAGAAAGAAATACAGACTGTTAAATTTCAACTAAATATTAGATTTGAACATTTAGAAAACAAATTGGAAGTTTGAGTAAATAAAGAGAACTAAAGGAAAAATTATACCACATAGAAATCAAAAACTAGGATAAAGTTAATCAATTAGATGTGGAAGGGAAGTGTAGATGATGTAATGAGTAAACAGGATTTTGTATAGTGTATGCAAATGAGAATATAGTGTTTGAAAAGGTAATAGCAAAAAAATGTTGTAAATAATAGGGAAGTCATGCAAGACAAGAGCAGGTATAGTAATTGTGAAAAAATTGCGAGGGGGGGGGGGGGGGGGGGGGGGGGTGGCAGAGAGACAACAGGGTCAGACTACAACATTTAAGAAAGTAGTAGGGCCTACTGATAAAATTTGTATATATACAAGGCAAGAAAGGCAATGAGGATAAAAAATCATGGGGGGATCAAATAAATCACAGAGATAAACATGTAAAAGTAAAGTAAGATTGAAAACACAGAGATGGGCAAAGATTGAGTAAAGGAAAAAGAAAAAGGAGGGTGAAAATTGTCAAGCAATTAAAGCAGGAAAAAGAAAAGAAAAAAGGAGTTTAAGGTCAAGTATTAATGAAAAAAAAAACAGTGGAAATATAGTATGAGGAAGGAGGCTTGAAAAAAATGAGGAAAAGGAGAAAAAATTGAGGACGGATGGAAGGAAGAGAGAGAAATAAATCCATAGAGGAAGACAAACCATACAGAAAGTAGTATAGCAGAATAATTTATATTGTTTTGTACATGGCCGTAGAAGACAGGTATGGACACTTGCCTATCTAAGAATGTTAGTGAATTGACCCTCTTATTAACTGATTTAGTTCATGCAGTAGCCGTAGAGCACTGCAATCAAACTAGTGTTGTTAGCGTTGCTGTTATAGAGATGACACCATGTCATTTTCCAAATTTTTAGAAAAAATTGCAATTCCTCTCCTTATGCTAGCCATGCAAACAGCATTACTTCGGTAGCAGCACTCTGTGGCTGGACTTGTGAACTTAAATTGGTCAATAAGGGCGTCAACTTTTCAAGCTAGTGTCCACTCTTCTACGGCTGTGGTTTTATAGAATAATGATAGTGTTAATTTAAAAAAATATGTAAAATT
Source organism: Dryococelus australis (assembly GCA_029891345.1). Classification (NCBI taxonomy): domain Eukaryota; kingdom Metazoa; phylum Arthropoda; class Insecta; order Phasmatodea; family Phasmatidae; genus Dryococelus; species Dryococelus australis. Next base: position 273,766,031 of record CM056994.1, on the reverse strand, counting down.
GTATCCTATTGAGAGATCATATATTATAATTTAAAATATAACATAGAGATAATAAGTTTGTTTAGAAACTGAGTATCAAGTAGTAAGCCTAGAAATGTAATTTTAGGTTTAGATTTGTTATTGTGAATATATTCTGAAGGTAATTTAATGTGCCCAATGAGAAATGACATGGGAGTGAGAGAAAATATAATGCTTTTAGAAAATTAAAAAATTAAATGGAGAGTGAAATTTATCAGTACATAGAGGTAGAAATAGTAATAACCACAGATGAATGTACACTATCAACCAAAAAGTAATTGGGCACCTGTCCACAATGTTTGTTTGGTGGTTATCACCCCGTTAGAATCTCGTAGGGCCACCTCTTGCGGCTACAACACCATGCTCTCTAAGAGTGTTCGCAGGACCACGAGGATTCGTTGCCATTCCTCTTGCAACCATTCCATGAGTTGAGCAATGGGTTTTTGCCGTGCTTAACAAGCCCTCACCCGGCAATCCAATTCGTCTCAGAGATGTTCTATAGAGTTGAGGTCGGGGCTCTGGACGGGCCAGTCCAATTGGCGAACATTGTTCTCGGCGTACCACTGCATAGTAGCCCTTGAAGCACCTGGCATTGTCATCCTGGAAGTAACACGGGTCCATTCCATAAAAGTGCTACAATGTTGGGAGCATTTCATTATCCAGAATGTTACAATAGGCCTCTGTGTTCATACTACCACGGACAAACACCAGCGGTCCTACGCCGAAGGCTGTGAAACAGCCCCACACCCTCACTCCACCACCACCGAATTTCCTAGTTGGCACTATTCACTCCGGCAGAAGCCGTTCCCCGGGTAGACGCCACACCCATACACGTCCAGCAGACCGGAATAATGTAAACCTCGACTCATCACTCCACAGAACCGATTTCCATTGCTCCAGTGTCAAGTTGCGATGGTTCAAAGACCACCTGAGTCGCTGAGCTTTATTGCTTGTCATAATGGACTTATATGCAGCTGCTCTTCCGAAATATCCAAGTCAGTGGGCCTCTGTACGCAATGTTACAGTGGAAACCGATACTCCTGTTGCTGTATGAAACTGCTGTGGGATGGTAGCCATGGGTTGTGCCTTATGTTTTGAGAATTTTACATTTCAGGGTTCTGCGATTTCTGTCGGTCAAGATTAGAGGTCGCCTAGAATGTGCAGCATTGGCACAATGCCCATCAACCTTCCACTTACGCAGGACGAATGCGACCATTGATTTGGGCCTGTTTACCTTCCGTGCAATTGCGTAGCTAGACAGCCCACTGAAATGGCAGCCCATGATTGTGCCCTTATCGAAGTCCGAGAGCTTTGTACCTTGTGCCATCTCCTTGTCAACTGGTTTTACACCAGCCTGCAGCATATGGCGGCCACACAAGTCAACTGACGTACTGAATTAACTTTTTCGTTGATAGTGTATATACTGATTTTTGGTATTTATAGATGCTGAGAATATTGTAAATTGAGTAGATTGATAAAGAGTAAAGTCAGTTATATACATGAATTAAATATATGTAATATATTGGAAGATAAAGACTTAATTATTTAGGTATGGTAAGAGAGAAAATTGTAAATTTAAAGGTGTAAAACATGTTGCAGTAAGTGTAGAGGAGTAATACTTAGATTTATTTTTTTGGTTTGTAACAAATTTATAAAATGTGTTCCTAACCATGCAGGGGGGAGGGGGGTTATGTAACATTGCAGAGTTTGGTGGGGTATAAATACATTTAGCAATAGACATATTTTTTTTTTATTATATATAATTAATAAGTCTAAATCATTTGAAAGCCAATATTAATACCGGCTGGCAGCCAAAAAAAGGAAAATTTTATAGAAAACAACCTATTGCAAGGGTCTGCAGCTCCTAGAATTGTAGAACATAAAATTACTTGGGAATTGGAGAGTGAAACCTTTTTAGGTGAGAGACGCGAGGTCTTGTAAAATATTTTCCTGAACTGGGGTCAGCAAGACTACCAGTGACTGGCGTTAAAGGAAATTTTGGATTTGGTAAGGACCAATCCATCATAAAGAAAGTTTAGCCATTTATTTGTCAACTGCTCTGCTGACAGGATGAGCTTTACACAAAACTATATCACCAACATGAAATGGATTGTCAATCTGATTTTTGTCATACTTGATACTGCTTTTGAAATGAGCAAGTTTTAGTTTTTTGAGGGCAGCTGCCCAGACTTGACGTATGTCCTTGGGATCATCCGGTAACAAATAATTTAAGTGCCACAAATTGGACAAATGATTATTGTGCAAGTAAGTGAAGACAAGATTAAAAGGGTTCATGCTTGGCATAGTTGAAGGCCATTTGCAACCAAGGAAGTTTTTTGTCCCAATTGGAATGTTCCGTCGCATGAAAGGCAGCAAGAGCCGAACTGAGTTTTCTGTTAAAATGCTCCGCATGCGAAGGTAGGGGTTTATACGGAGACAAAGTATTATGGCAAATGCCATAAGTGAAACAAGTCACTGAAAATACTGGAAGGAAACTGGGAACAGTTATCAGACACGATTGATGAAGGCACACCAAAGTGTGGAAATACACGGGCATGCAGAGCACGAACAGTGGATATAGCATCAGCCTTTCTCATATGAATTAACCATACAAATTTCGAAAAAGCATCGACACAAACAACATGTTATTGCCAAACTTACTTCTCGGAAATGGGCCAACAAAATCAATGAAAAACTTTTGCATAGGTTTCTCAGCAACATCTGAAGAGAGGAGACCTAGGTATGTTTTTTAAGCATGTTACGTGGCAAATGCTAGGTAATAGTCCTGCTTCAATTAGTCCAATCTAGCTCAGAGGTGAATTCCAGTTTGGAATTTTTCTCAGGTTTATTGAACTTTCCAAAACCCAAGTGTACAACATGAACCCAAAAATATTACTCAATCGGCGAACTTTGAACAGCAACAGCGTTACAGTAGTAATGAATTAATGTTCCTCCAAAAAGCTTGCATCGCGAGAAAAATTACGAAGGCAGGGGGCTAAAACTTACCCCCCTGATGCCCGGATGGCCTCCCATACCCGCGGAAAGAATTTTGTAGTAGAGTTTGTTGTGTGAAAGTACTTGAAGTTCTTGTTCTAAAATAGAAGTTCCGGCCGCGGGCGTTTGCGGGTGTGGGATAAGTTCATTCCACCTCTATGTTACTTCTTCAAAAGTTGTTCATTTGCCACAAAACCCAGGGCTCTTCGCACTCAGCTAGGTGCGTGGCTTATCCCCACTCCTCACTCCTTCTGTTACTAAATTTATAAATTCTCAGGCCTCAAATCCCATCTCCTTACTTCCAAATACGATAGCCCTTTTCAAAACCTCCTCTCATTGGCCGAGCCGTAGTGCATCACATCTAGTATTGTCAACTTCCAGAACAAATACTGCTTATGATTTTAAAACTATGAAAGAAGTCGAAAAAACTCATCACAAAACTGACGCAACCTCGCTCCGACTCCTGGGAACTTGAAAATGCCTATGCACTACAGATAACAGCTCGAAATACAGCCCCGCATTAAAACTGATAACTGGTTCTCGCTCCACATGGCACCAAAGAAAAATTTAAAGTATTAAACTCACTAACAAAATAAACAGGGAATTTAGCCAAAATCCTATTTAAATTTAATTAGAAAAACCGTTAAAAATTACATAACCAGCATTGCTACAAGCAGGCTTACTCAAAGCACATAATTTACAGCATTTAACTCGTTTTGAAATTTCAGCATCTATGCCTTTCCAAATGAATGTTTATTAATTGCCTGAATGGTTTTGTGTGTGCCAAAATGAGCACCTAGAGGTGATGAATGAAAATAGTCAAAAACCATGGGTTTTAGATGAGTAGACAACACAACACATTGTACATTATCACTGGATTTGTAACATACAAGACCTTTGGGCAGACAATATGATTTTGTGCTTCACCACATTTTAATTTAGTAATAATTTAATTCACTTCATTATCCTTTTTTTGGATACTCTTTGATATTAGTAAATGCCAAAGGAAACATTATTAAAACATTGCAATTTGGAGGAACTTGAGGTTAGTTGCTAATTTTAGACTCATCGAACATGCAAGAGAGAGCATCAGCTACTACTTTCTGTGATCCTTTAATATGTTGCACTCTAAATTTCAAAGATGAGATCCTAACGACCCAGCGCCCAATTTTGCCCAGTTGCCGTGGATGGGCCAAAAGCCAAGACAATGCCTGATTATCAGTTTCCAGGAGGAATTCTGCATGTTCGAAATATTGTTGGAACATTTCAATGCCGAAGACAACTGCTAAACATTCTAATTCATAAATGGATGATTTTTCTCCCGGAGTGTGAGAGTAGGGATGCAAATGAGATACGTTGGTGAATGCCATTAAATTCCTGACACAAGACAGCTCCTACAGCTGAGCTTGAAGTATCAATCTGCAGGATGATCTCTATAGAAAAATCAGGCATTCGAAGGGCTTGAAGGTTTATAATGTCGTTCTTAAGAGTGTCAAAAGCTTTCTGTTGTTCCTCCCCTCATACAAATTTTAATTTTTTTATGCAACACGTTAAGTGGAGCAGCCTTCTCTGCGAGTTTGAGAATAAATTTTGCAAAAAATTACACCATTCCAATAAAATGGGCAATACCCTGTGAACGTCCCGAGGCGGCGGAAAATCTTGAATGTATTTAGTGTGCTCGGGTTCAATGGAAACTTTTCGAGAAGAAATCTTACTGCCCAGAAAGGAGATTTCTTCAACAGTAAACTTAACCTTTTGTGTTAACCGTTAAACCTGCATTTTCCAAACGTTATAGAACTCCTTTCAGATGAGGTAAGTGTTGTTCAAAAGACTCATAATATATCACAAGGTCATTCAGATAGTTGTATACAAATTTAAATTTTACATAATGGAAAATTTTGACCAAAAGACACATGAGCACTTGACCACCAATGGCCAAACCAAAAGGCACACAGGTAAACTGGTAAATATTCCATTGGAACACAAAAACAAGTTATTGGTTTGGACTGTTTTGATAATGGAGTTTGGTGATATGCTGCATTTATATCAATAGTGGTGAAAAATTTAGATTTTCCAAACCAATTGAAGGTCAGGAAGACGGACAGACTCAGTTTCAATTTTCTTATTTGTTATGCGGTAATAAATTACCACTCTGTGTTTACCATGGTTTTTTGAACCAGAAAGGCGGGACTTACATACTGAGAAGTGGAGGTTTCAATTACACCCGATCTAATAATTGATGAACCTGTTTCCTTAATGCCCATTTTAGTAGGGGCTAACGTATATATAGGCCGTTCACAGTAAAGTGAGCATTTTTGAAGCCCTAGTTACTTTTTTCTTTCAGCCAATTTATATCCCACTACTTGTTAATATATACCCTGCCATGTGAGTAATAAACACAGTGTATATATTCACTATACCCAAAACCAAAAGTCCGAGCCCACAATGAAATGTATGTATTGTTTATTATGTTTGATGAAACAACTTAAAAAAGTGCTCACTTTACTGGGAACGGTCTATAGATGGCTTGATCTTTGACACATACTCTTAACAGATCAGTAAGACCTATTTCCGAAGGGAGGACTTTAGGAAATTGTTCACAAATTTTCTTTATAGCAATACGCTGTGTGGATTCCAAATGTGTAAAAGAATCAACAAATGTTTTTGACTTGGTACTAATTTCAGATGAGAGCGGTTGACTTTGTTTACAACTGGCAAAAATAATTCCGTCGGCTGGAGAAAATGTAAAGATAATTTACTGTGTCTGAATATCCAAAATGAGCCCTGTGGATGCCATGAAATCAGTTCCTAAAATAATGGACAGAACAAGGATTTTTGAAACTAAGCATTTGTGCAGCCAGGTAAAATGTCCAATCTTTAATTTAAAAGTTGTACAACACAAAATGGGAAAGCTTCACTGGAAGCTGGGTCACACTGAATTTCACAAGGTTCAACTGATTTTACTAACTTTGACTCCATCAGTTGGTCAAAAAGTTTACCAGAAATAATTGTCCATGCAGATCCTGAGTCTACAAGCTCATTAACTGATAAAGGTCCCAAAGTCACTTCAACACGAGGGAAAATTTATTTGAAAGGTCTTGTACTGTTAACTTAGTTACACCCAAAGTAACATATTTTGCCAAAGTATTGCGCAAGTACCTAAGTACATGCAAAGTGCATATTTGGTACATGATTGTGCAATTTGCCAAAGTGTTGTGCGAAGTGCGTATTTGATGTGTGTGAAATTACAGATATTGTCCCTTTTGTGGTGCAGGGCTAATTTTGTGTAGAATATATGAACGTCACGATACATCTGGATGGATGTATAAACTGGTCCTTGTATGGAGTTGGAGGAATCAGTAAATCTGAGTTAAGGTTTTGGTCACATTTGTTATTGCAGCGTAACTATTGAAGGTGGTCAACAAGGGTGTGAAGTCAACTGGTAAGGATAGTTTCTTTATGTAGGAAAAGTTTAGTTCAAATAGTTTGCACCGTATATATCGTTGAGGTCTATATTAAACTTGTTTGTTCATATTCCCTCTCATTGCTTGGTTGAGTGATGTAAAAAATATTGATAACCATGTGGTACTAAAACATAAAATACCCAGTGCAATATTATTTAAATATCCAGGGAAGGGTCACCCTAAAAGCCCAGGCGGCCTTCCTTGTAAGACCACTCTGTCGAAACAAGTGTACTAATATTTACTATACACCAAGCAAAAGGTGAGTTGCAGCTTTTGAAGTTCAGTAAAGCCTTCACAGTTTTTAAAACCAATATTGAATATGAGACCCATGGAAATGTTTTACTTTTATGCCAGCCAAATTCACTGAATAGCGGGAAAGTGAATGAAATCCAGCAAGTTGTGGTGATACGGGAAACCCACACAAAGACACAGTAACTCTTAAAGCAATCAAAAGGGGAGAGTGGAGAGTGGCCCATTGTTAAATTGAAACCTGAACATTATTTTGAATATGGCAAGAAACTTAAATTTGAAATAACTCTGATTGCTGTACCCCTCAACAAACACTAGCTGCTTACCTCATATAGAGTGCATTTTCCCAATCACCGAACACCATGACTTGCCATTATTAATGCTGCAGGGGAAATTGTAACTGCTCAAACATCTGGAGTCAAACCAGACCCTGCTTCGTGCAGACAATCGCATCCCATGAGGTGGCAAACGATACGTCCTACGCAGGCGTACATTGAGGAATTAATGTTGGCAGAAGGCCGGTGAGATCATAACAAAAGTCAGAAATTAGTGTGCATAAACTTATATAACTTCATGAGAACCAATAAAAAGCTATGACGCAGCGAGGGTGGGGAGGTATGGAGAGGGAGTAGGCAAGGGAATAGGAAGGGGAACCGAATCAACACCTAGCAAGTCTATTGCAGTGGAGCGCCGGTGAAAGTCTTTAATGGCGACACTAGCTCCGGCGTTTTAACCAGAATTTTCCCATAACCAGAAAAGCTTTCCCCCCAAAAATTCCGGTTGATGGAAATCTATACTGTAGTTATGATTCTAGTGAGAATTTCTTAGTTCACAGTAAAGTGCAATGCAGTTAATGTTGGCAAAAGGCATATACAGAAGGCAAGTTAACTTGGAACTACTGGTTTACTGAATTATGAGTCATTATTAATAAATCCTCTCATTAATTCCAATTTCACTATATCATGATTCCTGAAATATTACTTCCAACTTTGGATTTAAAATGTAATGTATGTTATGCCATTTTATAATGGGATGATTACTCTAAATTTACAATCAAATTGGTATGTTTACCATCTGTCATCACTCTCTTTGGTGAGGCATGTGTATGAATGTAGTGTGTGACAAAATTTATTTCTATGAATTTTTAGACTAAATTGTTTTGTTTTTCTTTGTCCATGAGTGTTGTTTTTTTTTTTTTTTTGTGTGATGCTTTTGCTTTGCATGAGAACTGATACAATAATCATAGCAACACAAATGCAATAAATACTAAGATGAATCAAGAAATTAATACTTCTACACCTAGACACATAAAAAAACTCTTAGTAAGTAATCTACTGCTACTAATCACATAGAAAACATACATGCAATTAAGACATGTTTAATGTTGAAAGTTTAAGTTATATTGAAACCAGGTTTAAAATCCTTATTTCAAACGAATCAAGTTTCTGCTGCCCTCGTGAAATAATGTTGGAATTTTAATCTAATTTTAAAAATACCACCTACCTTATAACATTTGCTTAAGAGAAGACTTAGGTGATTAAAAAATTATATTAAATACTACATAATGAATTATGCTATGCTCGTAAAATCTTGTCGGCACACTTAAATATTGCAAAGAGAAATAATTTGTAATATTCCAGAACGATTCCTGTCAGTCAAATTGGAGATTTTGTGCTCAAAGAAAAACTTAATTTGGTACTTCAATTCTTATTAAAAAAAAAGCTTGTGGTAGGGCGCTCTTATCTAGCCTCTTGAGTCTGAGAAAATGTATCCTTTGTATTAAGAAATTGTTCACATAACGTTAGTAGTGTTCCTAGAGAAAAATTTACTGTATATCCAATAAAAACAGTTTACCATACATCAGCAGATGTCAGATATGTGCATGATCTCGGCATCATTTTAATGTTGCCCATCATGATTCCTGGAATGGTACCTAGCTTCTTGAAATTTTGCACTTCAAAAATAAATGTAATCAAACAAAGCGGGCCTCGGGCCTCTTCTAAATATTGCCCGTGTTTCCTGATAAATTACTTATCATTTTGGTTTACAACATTCTGCCCTAGTCTTTAGAATGGTGCAGCAGAAAATAAATTATGATGGATGCATATTTAGTCTAATCTGCCCTATTCGAATTACACCAAGAAGCCGCTGTTCGATATAAAAAAAAATATCAAAGGTTGCAAAATTCTCCAAGGAAAATTGCAATTAATTATGACCATAGGCAAGATATAAATATGTATCAGAATGATAAACGAACCTTATAATCACAATATTAAATCAGTCTGACATAAATTTTAAATTTAAATATTAATTAACACTGTGATTACGTAAAAGACACTATTTGACTAACATTAAAAGAAATTGATAGATGGTAAAAAACTTACTATAAACTCTCAACTATGTGAAGGTCAATAGACAATTTAAGCAGATTATAAAGAAAAGTAGAATGAATTTAACTAGACCACATAAATAGAAATACTGTAACTTAATCTTAGACCATAACTGGTAATGATTTATCTCTCTTGGTGATTCTATTGAAAAAAAATTGTGAAATATTTTGCAAAATGTTTAGCAACAAGCACTTGGTCATATTTACAAATACAACCTGGTTAGACACGCACTGAAGAGCATTTAACATACACTGTAGCCAACAGAATCATCTGTTTTCAAAATGTCCAATGAAAAGTAAACACCAAATGCATAAAATAAATTCATATTCGCATTTAAACACAAAAATAAACACATCAATATAAATAACATTTCCAATCATAATTCATGCTTAATGTGTGCTGGAAGAGATATTCCAATATGGCACTTCGAATGGGAAACTGGCAAAACAGTGGCAGGTACTACATGATGCTGCCAATGTTGTATATGCAGTTTGAGTTTTTTGTGCGCAATTGGAGTCCAAGTCATTTTCGTAACAGGTGTTCTTGATATATAACAATATATTTGTTCAATTGTAACTATAATCTGTTTCATATAACTTCAGTAAATTTTGACAGTCTCAAAAAAGAAGTGCGGCCACCATGTATCCTTCCGCCACAGCTGTTCTGTCGGTAATGAAAACAATCTTTGTAAACAAACTACGAATCCAATGGCAAGCATTGGAAGACTTGACAACTTCTGTCCAGTACTTAGGCTGTTATAGCTGGTTGCCATTCCCAACTGTTTCATTTTTGTTATAATCACATAATATACTAGTTAGGGTTATGTTGGTGGGTGGGAACTATAGTTTAATGTCTTTCGTGAGGTGTGATTTTTTTGTTGTTCTTCTTATGAGAGAGTGACGATTGGAACTTGCATTGTTTTGATGATGCAATGGAAAATTTTGTTCGTACGGAAATAATAGCTTTCACTTTACTATAACTCTAAGTTTTAACTTCATTGAAAGAACTAAATGTGATAAATGTGTCGCTGTTCGTACCGATGTGAGTTGATAAGAAACGTCACGTGTAAATCCCCCCCCCCCCCCCCATGATACCTCTTCCGTTGCAGCTGAGAATTTTCTTGGCAGTTTTGGGTGAACAGGTGTAGTCAAACAAACTATTATGGGCAAGCTGTTGCTGTGGCACTTGTATGAACACACAAGTACACCTCCAAGGTGAGCGAGGTCACAGAAGCGAAGCACCACTGAGACAATCAGGACGTGAGCTGCAGGAGCAGTCTGCAAACAAACGGAGTAATTTGTAAACCACCAGTTATATAAGGAAGCCAAGGAGTTAAGCATGGGTCTAACAACATCCAGCCAATGATGGGGCAACATGGCCAGCAGATGGGATTTCGTCCGCTGTAGCCTTAATAACAATCAGCCTTTGGCAACACAAAGGTAAAGCCATTCTGGCAGTTAGGAAGATGACTCTTAGTTTGATCTGTGGCTTGCTTTATTAGATAATGTATAAATATGTGCAGGTAAAGAGTAACTTAACACAACACGCTCCCCTGGTGTAGTTTAAGGTATTTACGTAAAATGTAAAGTGTTTTATAATTTTTAATGTAACAGCATGTATGCTTAATGGTTTTAATTACATGATGTAGTGAAATAATATTGTGTTCTCCATCATAGTTCAGTTTCTCCAAATAGCTTGTGTGACCACCATATGGGACCACAACAGAACCCATTAAGTTAGCTGGTAGGCTTCTGGTGCAGCTGTTCTCCTGTGCCTCTTGGCTGGGTTTGGCAGCGGTGTGCAGCTTTCTGGGTTGTGCTTTCTTTCTCTCTTGCTAGGTGCTGGCCTAGCAGCACGTTAGTGCTTCTCCCTTTGTGTTTTTGTGTGCAACACTACGGGGAGTCAGGAGAATGAACCACCCCTTCAAGGTTGAGGAAAGGAAAGTGTGTTGCTTGCACTGAACAGCTGAGGACTGTGGTTATAACATAAGATGTTTTACAATCAAGTTTCTGAAAGAAAGACTGAATTTTTCATGTGAACGTGTATTGTTTAACACACTGAGGAATAAGGTGGGCTACCCCAAACTCACATGAGCACGTTTCTAGTTATTCCCTGCCGTGGCGTTGAGGGAAAATTTCAATTGGATTGCTCTCAAGCCTCTGCTAACTGGTATTACGGCAGGGACAATTTACATGTGGCACTGGGTTTTAATCTAAGTGGGGTACTTATCCCTTTCTTTCTATTTACATACGCAATTACTAGGCGAGTTACACTAATTTAAATTTAGTTAATCTACAAAAATACATACGATTCACTAATACATTGGTAAAAAAAACTTGGCATTAAAAAAAGAGTAACATTTGAACAGAACACAACTTTCAATATGCAACATATATAAAATTGCTTTTGGTGATATTTACAGTCTTTCCATTTTTGTTGAGCATCCACTGGTTACTTGCTCCATTTAATTCTCAGGTTAATGTACTTTCCTCGCTGACTGCCAGGCACGCCTTTACATTATGGTTTCTCGTGTTTGTGTTGGACATAGTCTGAACCTTTATCATAAACTGTTTAGTATTTTCATCACAGTACATCTTTTACAAAATGTACTGTATTTTCATTGTCACCGTTTGGTTTCACCTATCACTTTATGATGTCTATTTCGTCGCGGTATACCCCAGACTACTAATTATACTATTTACACTGCATTGTTTGTTAGAAGCAAGTCCTGTCTTTTTCTAGTTATTTACACCCCCCCCCCCTTTTTTTTTTCTCGCTTATTCTCCCCTAAATGTGTCTTCGAGATCGTAGACCTGTTTGTAGGGTGTACGGCAATGTAAACTTGCGTATAGACTGCCACGTGATCTCTCTGTACCTTCCGCCTTGGTTCTGGAGGTTGGTGTGGCAGGCACGTGGGGGCAGTTCTCTCCTCTGTGATCCCACACTTATACTGGGTTCGTCGGCTTCATCCCAGTCGAACAGAGGCTGGGTTTCAGAACCAGTCTGTGCTTTACCCGAAGGACCGGGTCCCATTGGGGCTGTATCTCTGCTGGGCTCATTTGCTTCGCCAGCTACGGCAGGCAGAGGCAAGAGCTGAACGTTGCCCTGGGCCTTGCCTGCGGAATCAGACACCTCTCTCTCTGGTTGATGAGGCAGTTTCACACTGCCATCCGGCACTGCGTGTCTACGGGGCTCATCTGCCTTTTTGGCTGCGGCAGGCAGAGGCATGGCTGGACATAGCCCTGGACCTCATCTGCAGGTTCTGCGCGTAGGTTCTGAGGGGACTCAGTCCCCACTTCTGCTTCTGCCTAGGAGGAACACGAACAAATCAGTCAGCTGGGGCTCGTGATCCAAGGGTCATCGCCATGGGAGTCGAGATCATCTTACTCAGGAACTTCCTTGCGACTATTGGGTCTCTCTCTGCGGGTTATCTAGAAGGCGTGGACAGAATGATCTGTTATTAACATCGCCCCTCAAGGTTGTCGGTAGGTCGGTACGGGGTTATCAGTAACAGCTGACTGTCTTCCAGTTGTTGCTGCGAAAGTTGATCCTAAGTTCATGTGTGAGGTCTGGTTCTGCTGATTTTACTGGGCTTATTACATTCTTCCCTCCTTCGGAAATGGTTGGGGTTAGGTTGAACACCACAGGGTATTTCAAGACTCCCTGAAGTTTAAACTGGTAAGAAAGGTTATTAGTTTGGCTTGTTCTCTCAACTCAAGTTCGTGCTGACCTGGTTCTGCTAATAGAACACAGTTAAATGAACTGTAGCCTCACATTGGACGCCACTAAAAACCCTTGCTGCTTTGGCGCCTGATAGCCAGGGAATGGGACGTCACCTCAGGTAGGTATTTGTTTCTGCACAAGTCAGATTCGCAGGTAGCGGTCGGACTCTACTGTGGAGGCATCTGGATTATTGTGTTTCGACCTCGCACTGGTATCTTGTATAATGTTGGGCGTGTTGGTTGCCTATTACGCACAAAGTCTGTAGGACAAGGTAATGCGTCGGGAACGCATGGGGTGTCTGGCTTACCACTAGTGTTGGCACTCCGGGCAGTCCCTGGCTCTGACGTCGGCTGTGGCTGGAGCTGGCGGCGGAGCAGGCTCGTGACAGATTCACAAATATGGCGCACACAATTCCAGCAGTAAACTTTAATTCACTCCATATCATTCACTTTTTATTTGACAAATTGAGAAAATAGAAACAGATTCTTTCTTTTGACAATTTGAGAAAATACAAATAAAATTTACCTATATGAGGCTACATGTTTTTTAAAACATTTGGAGTATTTAAAAATACATGTATGTTTCACAATTACATAAGCCATTTATCCTAATTTTATTATTTGGATAAACAATAATTAGCACTAGTTATTCTGAGTAATACACTATAGTAAAGGGGTTCCTTGCCCTGAAATATAAAGCTGCAAACAGAATATTACATCATAACAAAGGACTCTTTGCCTTTTAAATATCAAACTCCAATACACAATTTTCATTCATCAGCCTTCTGGATGGAACCTTCATTCATGCCATGTTTACATAATTTAACATGTAATATTTAAATTGGATTTATACTTCGTTAGACTAGAACTGTTGCTACACAACAAGAAGCACTCACAATGAGCGAAACAATGATTGCCTCCTTGTAAAATGCTTATTTCTCAAGCTCAATTAAACTAATATTTATTATTATCTTTCATTTCCCAAAACACTGTATTTTGAAAGAACATTTACAAGGGGTGTGCTTCTTGAATATTAATGTAGAATATAAAACCTTTTTCAACTTGCACACACGATTCCCTTTTATTTTGAATACATAAACCATACAAGATAAAATAGTTATAAATTAATACTCTCTGATTCCTTTGCCGAGCATAAAAATTAGCACACACAATCCGTTCTAACATTGATTACATGAACCAGTCAAAATTAAATAATTATAAAATGGAATATCTCTGATTACTTTACCAAGCATAAAAATTGACACTAAAGCATGCAACGCACTGTGCGTGTCCAATACAGCTGAATCTCATAAAAGGGATGTTTACCAATAAAAAATTTAACATTAAAAATCATTGAATTCCCAAGGTGACAAGTAGCCCTACGAGAGCTTGGGTTTGATAAAAGCACACACATTAAACTACAAAACCTCTACCACCAGCTGCTGTGACTCGTGGCCCCATCTGACCAAGTAGTACAAGAAAGTGGGCACAAAATTTAAAACTCAGTAACTACTTTCAAAAGTCTAGGTAAAACCAGTATATTATTATGCCCTCACAAACTGATTGCAAATGAACCAAGCAAAATTACACAAACTATGATCATCACCAAGGGCACATAAATTATGCAACACCAAAGCCCAATTATGTCTTTAATAATGACTACAATGAACAGTATACTGAAAGGTCACTGGAGGCCATGACTCACCTCAAGCTGTTTGGTCTGCATCTCGCAGACAGACCACAAAACCATTTCATCGTTTTAGCACTTATACATTTTAGACATTTTGTAAGTTGTAGAGCAGATGTCCCATGTCCGCAATGTTGGCCTAATCACAGCTGGAGTAGAAGAAGCGGGAGAGTAGGGGGAACTCCGTATGTATAAACGAGGACTTTGACAAAGGAGGGAATGGGAGAGGGGATAAGAAGAATAGTTGGGAAGGGATCAAACCTCGGCAAAGAGCTTGCTGAACGTTCAGAGAGCCATAACAACGAAATGCCCGCGACACTAGTGCTGTCACTGGCATCAGCTGGCTGTTGATGCATCTGTGGTCTGACTGGAATAGGGTTGGTTGGTGCTTGTGTCATGGCGGTCCTAGTCTCGTGGGTTGGCTCGTCGAACTGAATCATGCCCACTGGGAGTGGGATCAGTAACTCTACTGTGGGCAGCTTTGGGAACCCTAATTTGGGGGCCAAAGAGGTTGGTGGGAATGGTAGCAAAATGAAGCTGTACTAGGTGGTGGGCAGCTTGTGTACTTTCCCAGGGGTTAAAATGCTGATGGCTGGTATAGGCTGATTACTCAGGAGGTGTCGAGGTGAGAGAACAGCAGTTGTCCTCTGTGCGTTCCTCCTGCTTCGACGTTGGTGGGTGAACCTCATGAGCAGATAGGTTACTATGGCTCAACCTGTAGAGGTCGGCAGGCAACAAACCCTTAGCCGGAGTGTAAGCCAGAAGTTCCTGGGTCAAGCCTCATCAGGCCTGGCACCCCCTCCGGCGAGTTTATACGCTCTGAGGGAATGGGTTAGCTGACTTAGTTGGCCCATATGCGTTGTGTGTCTTTCTAGTGGTTGGTGCTCTACCGTACATGTACACCAGTTACCATCACTACCTGATCCACAGTAAGGGTGGCCATGGACTTTGTGATGTATGAGGCATATGTGCAGTCCTGGTTAGGGGCCTTGCGGTTCTACTCTATGTCTGAAACCGTTGCCGATTGATGATCCGCTACTGCTCCCTTCTAGAGTGATGCTTACGTTCACTTTAGAACAAGGAAAGACAGAAGTTAGCTGGAATACATATTTTACTCTCATAAGAATAGACCATGGTGACTCGTATTATCTCCTACCTCTACACACACTAGATGTTCAAACAGACTTTACGGGCAAGGCAGGTGAAAGGTGAAGGAGCTTGTCGTCGTGAAGACCCTGGCTTAAAGAGCAGATGAGAACAAACAATTAAGTATCAGTGAAAACAACTAAACCATAATTGTGGCTGGTAGTTCTGAAGGGGCCCAGGACATCACATGTGGTGTACGTGTCGGATATGGTGAACTTGATGGCAAGTTTCTTGGGTAGCGATGATTCTTTGGCTGCACTGGTAGAGAAGGCATCAGATGTAGAAATCTGTTAGAACTCTGGAAGCTCTCGGAAAAGTCCTCAGGAGTACTGTGGCTGTTAGTAGAGCCTTAGCTCAATAGATGCTAAGGCGAGCTATGGGAACAACGGGCAGTGTTGATTCCACCAGGAGAAGGGATTGGCAGATAGTCCTAGCACTGGATGGTGCTAGGGTGAGCTGCTTCGTCTTTACTGACATTTCTGTTGGGCGCACAGCGTTATATTCTGCTGGTCGGCATGTCTTTCGGTTCCCTTTGGTTATCTTTACCCACCATCCTTTGTGCTTTGGTTGGTCATAGACTCTGCTGGCATCTCTTGGCAGGGTGGTTTGGCAGCTATGCGGGTGGTACACACTGCCTGCTTAAGGGAAAACACTAGCATTGCAGTGGCTGCTTCTTGGCAGGATTGCAAATGGCATGGCATTGACGTGACTTCCTTTTACTATGTTGGCACTGGCCTTGGAGGTGGTCAGACGGGGTTTGATCTACATCGGGGAATGTGGCGTGCACGTGATGATGCGAAGTTAAAAAAATTAGTTGACAGTAAGTGCCCCACATCACCACAAACAGGTGTGTGCTGCATAACATATAATTGTTTTCAAGATTCTGAAAATAACTGCTACCATAATCATCATCAAACTTGAATCAGTTAAAAATAAAGTTTCATTAATACAACTACTGGATTACCAAAGTACAGTTTTACTAGCAGAGTAGTTATGTTATTGAACAAGGGTGCTGTGGCTCCCTTTTGTTAGGTTATCTAAATATGGGTATTCTCCCTAAATGTAATTTTTAACAATAGCTCATGTCACATTCTGCTAGTACCTATTCTTTGTTCTCTTGCAAACGAGATTCACTTTGTTCTTATCTGACAGAAGAAAAATAATGTCATTAAAGTACTAACATAATCAGCTTCACATAACTATTATAAAAGTTGTTCGTGATGTAATCTTAATCTCAGATAGGCTAGGCAGAATTTTTTCATTTACTTATTTGTGGAGAATGATACAGCAGCACTAACAATAGTGTTTCCTACCAGCTGGACACTTTCAAAAAATAATATGCGACAAAAAAGAAGCTAAGTTGGGTACCAACATCTTTACTCACACTTAGAATCTGGCACTCCGTAGGCTGCTCAGAAAATATACTTTTGACATCAAAATAACAACATTGACACACAGCCTCATGCAGTGAATAAGTCATTTTGTTTTCTAGCCATCTCAAGTTCACAGTGATCTTGTTTGGGTTTAGAACTTATCTGGCTCATACAACAGTAACATACTACTTTTCTGTTCATACTTGTCTTGTAGGGCTTTAGCCGAGTAATGTTGTACCTTCCTATTGGAGTTCCTTCAAGTCTTGATAGAGTATAACAATTTTCTCTTATATCTGTCACCATCAGAGGACCATCGAACAAGATAAATAGTTTCTTTGTGAGGTGCTCCCAAAAAGAACTGAGGCCTTTTGTGTTTCAATACCAAGTCACTTACTTAAAACTTCTGCAGTTTTGAAAGCTTATGACAACGCTTTTGTGACTGCGATTATTACTAATCTGTTTTACTGCACTCAAAATGTTTTCTTATGAGATACTAGGCAACATCTTGTCATGTTTAATGGCACTCCCAAATTAAAGTAGAACTTTAGTGGCAATAGTCTCTGATCTAGTTTAACTTTTTTACTTTGTGAGATAGGTAATCCATCTTGCACAGGTATCCAGAGTAGGCTGAGTAGTTTTTATCAGACCTGTTGCCATTTCTGTGTTCGGAATTTCATCTGAGCATTTCAACTCTAGTTTCCATGGCTGAAACTGCGGATTGGCAGCTTGATTCTGTGTCTGCATTAATTTTGAGATGAATTTTGAGTGTACAGAGATGCTGGTCTGCTTTGCATCACATGCTGTGGTTCATGTTGTTGGTTGCTCTTTATGTTTCTTCCAAGATTATCCATCCTAATTAAATTATGCCTGAACTCTGCCAAGTCAAGATATGAGTGCCCAGAAAACTGTTGTTGATAATTGTATGGCAGTTGTAAAATTATGGTGTCAATAGTGGGTGCTATGAGATCTCTGTTATGTTTGTACATTTCAGTGAAGTGTTCATTAGTTATATTTTCCTTTGGATTGAACCTTCCATGTGAGATCTGTGAATGTGTGTGTCCTTGAATTTTGTTGTTCCAAAATTTTTGTAGAAATAACATTTTTAATGCTTAGGAGTTCTGTACTTTGACCTTGGATACTTCCCACCAGAAATAGGCTATATAACTCAGAAGCTCATGCATTGCAGAATGTCGCTATCAATTAGGGCAAACCGACTAGCATATTCCTCCATTGTTGAGATAAGTTAAGGTGTTCTTATTAATTTTACCAGAAAATGTGGGTAATCCCTCAGATCATTGTTTTGCCGAGTGATGTAAAATGGCTGTATTGGTATGTAGTGAGGTTGTGACAGGAATACACAAATTAACATTATTAACAGTTGGTGACTCAGTTTCCCTTGGTACCACAGGAGCATTTTGTTCTGTGTTCGTACTTCACTTAAAATGTCATCTACTCTGTTATCCATTTGGTTTAGTTTCTCCCCAACTTGATTAACTTGTGTGTTAACATTATTGTTGGCCTCGTGATGATTTTTTTCTGGGCGGCTGAGTTTCCTTTCAAACTGTTGCTTAAAGCTGTTTAACTGTGAATCAACTGCTTTTAGAATTTAATTTTTATCTACTGAGTTACTGCTGTGAGCTTTACTCTCCACCTCGGATACCCAAGATTCTAACTCTGAGAATTGTACAATCAACTCATTGTGAGTAGATTCTTAATCCCTTCTAAGCCCTGTTGCTATTGATTTTGCTTTCTATAATGTGGAAGTTAATTCAGTTTGAATTTCTACAAAGTTCTGAGTAGCTTGTTGGAATTAGTTTTGTCCCCCTACGCGAAGTTGATCTGTTTGAACTGAAAGGTTAGCATTTACACTGACATAACAAAAGTCATGGGATACCCATCCAATAATGTGCAGGGCCCCCTCTAGCCCGAAGAAGTGCCGTAACTCGACATGACATGTACTCCACAAGCGGATGGACGACCTCTGGAGAGATGTTAAGCCGTGCTATCTGAATAGCTGCTGAAAGTTCCCTGGTATTTCTAGGTGTAGAACCTTGGGTGTGAATGGCTCTCTCCACCACGTCCTATAATTCCTCGATTGGGTTCATGTTGGGGGAATATGCTGGCCACTCCATTCTCTGGAACGCTGTTTGAACTAGTCCTGGACACCCGCAGCCCGATGAGACTGCACATTATCGTATTTGAACATCCCATCATTGTCAAGAAAACTGAAGTACATGAATGGTTGCAAATGGTCACCAAGGAAAGTTTTGTAGTGGTTACCAGTGAGTTTTGTGGGTACATGGACAAGTGGACCCAGTCCATGCATTGTGAACACACCCAACACCATTACGGAACCACCACCAACCTGCACGGTGCCTTGTTAACTGGGATCCATGACCTCATTGGGATTGTGCCATACCCAAACCCTGCTATCAGCCCTATACAACCTGTATCATTACTCAATGGACCAGGCCAAATGTTTGTAGTCCTCCAGGGTCCAATTAGCAACCTCACGAGCTCAAGTGAGGCGTTATGCCTGGTGTAGTGCAGTTAACAGGGGCACTGGTGGGTCTTCTGCTTCAATATCCCATGGAAGCTAATGCACATTGCACAGATCTGCTATATACACATCTGACACCACCTGCATTGAATGTGGCTGTGATTTGAGCAAGTGTTCCTTCTCTGTTAGTATGGACAATTCTACCCAACCTCCGCCGGGCACGATCATCAAGTAACTTTGGATGGCCACTGCGTTGTCCGCGGTGGATCGTAATGCCTTTATTTTGATATTCCCTGTACACACGTGACACTATGGATCAAGGAATATTGAAGGTTTCCACAACTTCTGAAATTGAATGGCCCATCCTTCTGGCACCCACAATCGTGCCCCATTCAAACTCTGATAACTCATGTCACCTTGCCATGAGCATGTCAACAGTCAATTTGAATCACACGACCACCTGTTCACAACTGAGACCTGTTTAGGCTGTGCAATGTCGTTCTGTGGCTGTGGCACCACGAATCATTCAGTTGCATAGTGCTATCACATGACTTTTGTGATGTCAGTGACCTCTGGCTGTTTAACAAACTCATTTTTTTAAAGTGTATTCTGTTGTTCCAGCAGTTCTGCCTACCTTTTTCCTTGCTGGGTTGTGAGTGTAGACAGTTGTTCAGTCTGTTTTTTTTCCTTGCTGGGCTGCATGCGTGGCTACTTAAGATTTAATTTTGAAGGTTAATGCAGCGAGAAGTTGGGCAAGGTCAGGTGTTATGTGTGTAGGCGTGCTTGCCGTAGCATCAGCTCTGGCCTGGGGTGGTGTGCTAAAAATAACTATTTTCCCTTCCTTAGTTGCCATTTCTCTTGTTTCTCTTTCATTTGCCATATCGCAGGCAACATCTGCCAAGAGTGGTAGTTTAGGTTATTTGTTTCTAGTGTGTCGTCATAACTTGCAATAGAACTATGGAGAAAGTATATCTCCCGTGTGTTTCATGGATTCATCTTGAATTATTTCAAATGCTAATGATATTCTACACATAAAATACTTAATGTGTGAAGAAATAAAGGAAAAATTCTAAATGGATTTTTTCACCTCCTGTGTCATGCCACCACTTGGGCAACCACTTTCTTTGGTGAAGCACATGTGAGAATATAGTGTGGGATGAAATTTAACTCTATGGAGTTTAAGATTTAATTTTTTTGTTTTTCTTTCTCCATGCAATTTTTATTTCATGTTTTAGTAGATGTATGTGTGTGCAGAGCAGCGAGTCACTGTGTTTCACACAAATGTTGCTTTTGCTTTGCATGAGAACTGATACAACGATCGTGGCAACACAGAAAAACACACATACAATAATTTCACATGAGGCTAAACAAGAAATTAATACTCCTACACCAAGTGACAAAAAAATCTCGTAAATAAGTAGGGATGTGCAGAAACAGGTATTTATGGTTGGTCGTTATGTCGCCACCCCAAAGCCACCCAGAACTGGGTGGCTGCATCCCTAGCCCGAGCCACCCAGCACTGGCAAACTGACTTCCAATGAACTGTATAGTAAAATGGCTGTTGATGCATTGCCTAGCCAAAAAATTAAGAATGTCCTATGCTTACATGTAAGCATAGTTGGCTGTAATTTTCGAACCGTTTGATGCACAACTTCCATATTCATAACATATACATCACACATGATGACGAGAAGGATAGAAGGGCCAGGTAAACCATATCTCTACTTATAAGCATTTTTGGCCGGAATTTTGGACCATTTGAGGTGCAACTGTCAACTTGACCCTGCGACACTTCTCATCGTCGAGATTGATGTCTATGTTATGAATTGTGTATTTGTATCTCAAACTGCTAGGAAATTACAGCCAACTATGCTTATATGAGAGCATAGGTCGTATAAAAATTTTTTGCCAGGCAGTGCATCAACAGCCATTTTGCTACACAGTTCATTGGACGTCAGTTTGCCAGTGCTAGGTGGCTCAGGCTAAGGATGCAGCCGCTCAGTTGTGGGTTGCTTTGGGCTGGTGTCACGACGACCGTAGAACTGCCCCCTCCACAAGTCTGTTCAAGCACTCCGCCCTTTTTTTGCTAGACAGTACTGTGTGGCTTGGGGCTGGGGATGCAGCCACTATTTTGTCGGTCAGTGTTGCATGGCTTTGGACTGGGGACGCCCCTGCCATTTTGTTGGTTAGTGTTGGGTGGCTACAGGGTGCGGACACGACTGTAACACTGTCCCCTGCTCAAGTCTGTCTGAACACACTACACCGATTTTTTTTCCAAGGCAGCACCATCATTTGCTAGATAGCACTGCCATTTTGCTAAACAGTGGAATGAAGGTGGCCAGAATTGACAGAGCAGGAATTTTTGATTCAAGGTGGCTGCCTCATCCCTACCAGGTGCCACTTGTCCTGGGGTGGCTTTGGGCTGGGGACATAACCCGTAACACTGCCCTCCCTCACAAGTCTGTTTGAACACTCTAAAGGCAGGCCTGCCATTTTGCTAGTCAGCATGACTTCCAAGATGGCAGACCGAATTGATAGAGTGGGGAGATCTGATCCAAGATGGCTGCCTCATCCCTCACCAGGTGCTACGTGTACTGGGGTGGTTTCAGGCTGGGGACATGACTGCAACACTGTGCCCTCCTCAAGTCTGTTAGAACACTTCACCAGGCAGTGCCACCATTTTGCTAGCCAGCATGACTTCCAATATGGCAGACCAGATTGATATTTATAGAGCATGAAATTCTGATCCAATATGGCTGCCTTGTCCATCAGGCACCACTTGTCCTGGTGTGGCTTCAGGCTGAGGGCATGACTGTAACACTGCCCTCTCCTCAAGTCTGTTCGAATACTCCACAAGGCAGTGCTGCTATTTTGCTAGTCAGCATGACATCCAAAATGGTGGACCATATTGATAGAACAGGAAGTTCTGTGCACGTCACCACCGCCGGTCAGTGTTGGGTGGCTTCAGGCTGGGGACATGACTGTAACACTGCCCCATCCTTAAGTCTGTTTGAACAATCCATCATTTTTTGCTAGGCAGTGCCACCTATTTGCCAGCACTGGGTGACTTCAGGCTGTGGCTAACGAGTGGCACCAAAGCCCTTCAACCACTGACCAACAAAATGGCGGCCATGCCAAAGCCCTCCAACCAATAACCAGCTAAATGGAGGATTGAATCCCTATCTCGAAGCCACCCAGCACTGGAAAAATGTGGCACTGTCTAGCAAAATGGTGACCTAACCAAGCAGAAAAATAGTAAAGTGTTCGAACAGACTTGTGGAGGGGGCAATGTTATGACCACAAAAACTAATTTTGCTTCAGTATGAAAGAGGTTTAAGACATGTTTTGAAAGCTTATGCAATTAAAAGATTAAAAATATTTTTTTCAGTTATGCAGTGTATTGTCACTTACATCATTGGCAACAGTGTCTGTCACTCGATCAGTGCCAAAATGGCGGTGTGATATTTTGATCACTCTTCTGTGTTCATCTTAGTTTCTCACGTTGAAGTGGCATGCTATGTAAATAAAATTATGCACAGTTAATTAATACTAATTAATGAAATTAATTTGATGCTTCACATCATGTGTTTTTAATTCACTATTGTGTTTTTAATTCACTATTGTGTGGCTTAGGTTATTGTGAGAATGTGTAGGTTTAGGCTGCTCCGTGTGTGTAGTTTTCGTTAAAATAGACGGGTATGTGCTAAAACATTTCTATTCACAGACTTCTACTTGTCAATTTATGTGTAACTTTTAGAAATTTAATATTAACTATTCTTGGGAATTATTTCTTGCCTGAAATTCTGGAATTTTTTTTTTCCAAATTTTTCCCCAAAATTTTTATTGAAGTTCGGGATCCGCCACATCCATATAAATAAGTAATCTACTGTAACCAGTAACATAGAACACAGCCTTATGAGCAATGAAGGGATGTTTAATGTTTGAAGTTTATTATATTGAAACCAAGTTTAAAATCTGTATATCATATAAAATAAGTTTCCGCTGCCCTTGTGAAAGAGCATTAGAATTTTAATCTAATTTTGTAAATACGACCTTCCTTACAAGATTTATTATGAGAGAAATTGGGTGATAAAGTAAAATAAAACACATAATGAAGTAGGTATGCTATGCTCATAAAATCTGAGTCGGCACACTTAAGTTTTGCAAAGAGAAATAATTTGTAACCTTCCAAAACAATAACTCTCAATCAAATTAGAGAGCTTGTGCTAAAAATACACTTGCTTCTGTGATTAAGTCTTGATTAAAAAAAGTAAAATGTCTGTAACTCATGGTAGGGTGCTCTTATCTGGCCTCTAAATCAGAGAAAATTTCGCCATTGAATTAAGAAATTGTCCACATAATGTTTATAGAGTTCCTAGAGAAAATTTATATTCAACAAAATTAATATACCAGACGTCAGCAGATATCAAAATATGTGCATGATCTCGGCATAATTTTGATGTTGCCCATCATGATTCCTGGAATGGTATCTATATTCTTGGAATTTTGGATTCCAAAAATAAATGTAATCAAGCCAAACAGGCCTCTTCTAAATATTTCTAGTGCTTCCTGATAAATTACTTAACATCTTGGTTTACAAAATTCTATATTAGTCTTTAGGATGGCGCAGCAGAAAATAAATTACGACTGCTGCATAATTAGGTTGATCCGTCCTATTCAATCTATCAAGAAGCTGCTGTTCGTATAAAAAAATCTTCAGAGGTTAAACATAGACAAAATATAAATATGAATCAGAATGATAAAGGGACCTTATAATTACAATATAAAATCATTGACAAATTTTAAATAATTATAAATATTAAGTATCAGTGATCACCTAAATGACAATAATTGACAGTTTAAACAGTTCATAAATATACCAACGTAGAATGAATGTTTACTACCAAAATATAATAGAAATAACTTAATCTTAGGCTGTGAACAGTAAAAATAATGTCCTTGAATCTAGTAATTACTGTCTCCATAATATTGTAAATATAGGGACAGTAATTACAAGTCTCCACTGTTTAAGGGCTACATAGTTATGAGTTTTGGCTTTTTTGAAGTTATATTCTCATAAATAAGTAAATATACGGCAACATTAAATTTTCTTTCTGATTGTTTATATCTAAAACTAGCGACCCGCCCCGGCTTCGCACGGGTGCAATTAAGATAAAAAAAACTGCTTAACCCGGCATTAATTAGGTTGGGTAAACTCTCCTAAAGCATTAAAAAAAGCACATTATAATTTAATAATTAATTAAATAATTTATAATTTAAAGTTTTTTTGCTATTTTTATTTGAGATTTTTTTTTACTTTTTTATAATTTTTCAAGTTAATATACATTATATTACGATACAATTTATCTGCGATAGAAGTATTTAATATGTTATTGGCTAAGACATTCTCTGTAGACCATGTTTGACGTTCTGTTATTATTTGGTAGCAAAATGTACTGTTTCTCGGGACTTCCAACTCGTGATAAACCAACATATAGTTGGCCATGGGAAAAACACTCTTTTCGTAGGTCGATTCAAACCAAAGAGAAAGTTTGACCCTGTGACTTATTACTAGTAATCGTGAACGATGTTTTTACGGGAAATTGCAACCGTTTGAAAGATATTGGCAAATCCGTGAGAATCATGGGAATCCTCGGGATGTTTGCCAGCTGGCTGGCTGCTGGACCGGTGAGGATGGTCGCGACAATAAAATTTTCTTTAAAGTCTTTAATGAGCAATCTTGTGCCATTACACATGTTAGGAAGGCTTATATTCCTTAAAAGCATGATAGAAAGTGTCGTTCCTAGGCGATACTATTGCCCTGGAACAGAACCAGTGAAAGTCTCTTTCTAGTAAATTTTCGAGTCCCGGCTATACTGCTTCTATAAGATGCTGCAGACTGTGGACTATCTGACCTGATGTTTCATTTAAAATGATTTCAGCAGAATTAGTGCCCAAATTTAAAGAAGGAAAAACTCCTTCTCCAAGTCTGAGCAATTGTTGTGGGAAATCTTTATGCGTGTCTCCACCAAGATAGGCTCTCATATTCGTTTGCAAATTTAGGTGTTGAATAGAACTCCATAAGGGAGATGATTTAAGACATGCTTTGATGATATCTGCACGCGTCCCTTTTGTAACTACAGGGAGTGTCTGCCGAAAATCCCCAGCAAACACAAAAGTAACTCCTCCCATAATGGCAGTAGAGCTTTATGGTTAAGGTTGGCGCAGTACGCAGCACACAGCACGTTTTATTTTCCAAATCTGTCCGTCCTGCAAAGCCGTAGTACATTATTTTGTTCTATCATCAATAGTTTTCGCAGCGCACGCAATGTAAGGAATTTTATAGGTCATTTATTTACGCTTTGGGTTACATTATTGGAGTTTTAGTAGGGATCCCTATTGATTTTTAAAATAAAATGTAGCCTATGACACTCAGTGATAACGTAGCATTCTACTGGTGAAAGAATTTTTAAAATCGGATGAGTAGTTTCGAAGATTACCTCCTACATCCAAACACACAAACACACAATGTTACAAACACTACCTCTTTATAATATTAGTATAGATAGAACTAAATAGGCCACGGACAGTAATGACAAAAAAAGTCACTCTCAAGGATTAAAATGCAAACAATTACCATCAACAAACTCTAAAGTTAATAACTATCACATACTGTTATTTTACCTAAAAAAAAAATGGTTGCTTTACTATAGTACAGTAGTGTATTCAACCCATTACTTCTATTAAGAAAATTATTGTGCTGACAACAAGGGACAGTAATGACTTAAAACTCATGGGACAAACTTTGATATTAAATACTACATTTCTGTTGCATCTCACTTTGTTTACTTACCGTCTGCTTCTTCCATGTATTTTACACTAATATGTATATCATTTTTAAAACTCAAACTTAGTTTGGAAAAGGTTGTTTGGACGGACAGTAATGATAAATCAGGTGTTTAATTTATCTATGTTCAAATGAGGTAAGGGTTCTAAGAAAATATTGTGGTGTATATACAATGTAAGAGGTTACTAAATAAGTATAACTGATCGGAAACAGGAATAATATTTAATTGGGGGAAAAATTAATGGTTCTGGACAGAAAAATTAAAGTAATGGTACAATTGCCCAATTGAAGTGTTTATGCCTGTGTACAACAATTTGTTTCCTGCTTTATTTGCATATAAAAAAATGTAGCCTTTGCTTAATCAAATGTTAAGACTACTACTTTTTTTATTGTCTTCCTTTCTTTGCTGTGTGTCATTTTCTGGATTGTTTGCTGCCAGTGTTGCTCCACTGCAATAGTGACTTACTGAAAATATACAAAGTTATGTTTTTAGGTTGCATATTGTTACATCCTTGCCCAGAGTTTGTCACATTGTTTACCTACTTTTACAAACCTCCAGTGCTTTTTGTGTGTCCTTTTGCCCTTACTCCTGTTGAAACATCTATCATGAGATCTAGTGCAAACAGTAGTTAATACATCTTGTATTCTCTCTAGCAATATGTTACTTTTTAATAGGGATTGTGCAAACAAGCTATTTTTACTCGACTGCTTCTCTAGTGGAGATGGCAGCTATAACAGAGTGAGAAATAATGACCCTGTGGAATTACCACTAGGGGTCTTACAAACCTAGTGACATGAAGGGTTGTAGGACAAAGCTGTGTGCAATGTAATCAGTGTTCATGTAAAGCGAACGTCAAGTCATTACGTATTTAGGATGCCTTTGTGATGCATTCAAAATATGTACAAAACATTTTACAAAATTTGAGAAAGGTCAAATAAATCAGTTGAAATAAATCATCTCATGAACATTACTGGCAGTCACAAAAAAAGTATTTTTGAATGAAATTTTTTATAATGTTTTTTCTTGCCATTGCTTGTTTCTCTTTGTTGTATATTAGATAATATTTAAGTTGGAGGTCAGTGGCTGAGAATGTGCGTCATCTTTGTTGCAGGCAAGCAGTTCATCTTGGAGGGTTGCCTGCACTCTGCTACATCATCATTCGCACACAGAACCCACGGATCATGCAGAAGTAAGAATCATCCATAGTGGGTTATGGTGTATTGCTGGGTTGTGGTATTCACAGGCAACTCAGACTTGTCACAGCTACCGAAAGCTTAAACAGCCTAGTGAAGTACAGTATCTATGACTGTTAAAATGTACTTTACTTATCTTATTTAGGTGGTCGCCTACCAGGCGCTTGAAGTACATTGCAGCATGTTTGAAATACAAGATTTTTGGTGAAAGTATTACATGTGTCCACTTTATGTTGACCTGCAAAAAGACAACGTAGCCTAGATGAGAAAGAATTGTTCTTTCAAGATATGACCGATGCTTTAAATGTTATTTCAGAGACTTCCAACATTGGTAAAAACAGCTTTTTCAGACTGCTAAATCTTATAATGTAATACCAGGACAGGGCGAAACTATGATATGAGCTTGGGAATAAACTTTGTTGCAGACTTCACACCAATAAAATGATGGGGTGAATTCAAGTTGCATACGTTTATGCAATATGACGAGAACACTGCACTATTTCAGAGCCTTGCCCGTAGCTGCAATGGTGCACTTGATGCATGTGGTAGTGTAGCCCTTATGGCTCCTGCTCTTGCGAGTTTCACACATGTAAATAACTCCACTTAGGCATCTGTGTTAAGTTACTATTTTTTGTCCCCAAATTTGTTTTTGAGACTGTTTGTTTGGTCATGCAGTGGTCTTTGTACCTACTTGCATTCAGGTCATCCTGGATTAGTCCTGGCATTTAGGATGATTTTTCCTAATTGATTTTCTGGTCTCCATTCTAAGAAAAAGTGCAATTTAATGTGTTAACATTTTATAAGGCTGTCTAACTTGTACATTTTGCTCATTATAGATATATGTTTGAAGTACAGTAATTGGTAGTTAGTAGTCAGCTATCTGGAAGGAGGAAATGTCTAGCACCTTGTTGCAACACATGATATACTTTAAGGGACCAGAATTTCAACCATTATTTACTTTTATTTATTTACACTACTTCTGGTATATATGATTGCTTATAACTATTATAATGGAAGTCCGAGTCTAATTTACGTAGATCTGTACAAATAGGATCAACTCTCTACCAAATTTAACATGTAAACAATGAGACATGGTGGGATTAGGCTGCTAGACCACTGATTGCATTATAAAAATTAGACAATGCACAGGTATTCACAGGCCACTACTCGTAGATAAAATAGAACACAAACAAAAGTAAGACAAAAACTTTTTCTACGCTGATGCACTGTTGCGCAATGTTTCACTTGATGCACGGCGTATTTCGCAATTAGAGGAAGCGCACTCCAGAAGCACGATTTCACCCTATCTTAATTTTTGCAAGCCACATGGGAAAGTCTCCGGACAGTAATGAAGGCAGAACTTTGGGAACTTCCAGATGTTGACAGTGCCTCAACACTCGTTAACCCCATGCTCCTAGCTTGTACTGTCCATTTAATCCCATGCTCCTAGCTTGTACTGTTGATCAGAACCTACAGAAAGCCAACATGTCAAAGCCTTTCCCAAAGCAACACTATTCTACTTCACTGTGCCCACTAACTGAATAGTGCACTGTTTGAAATTGGCACCACAGAGAATGAAGTGGGCTGATCACAAAAGTATCACAGCGTACTCCAGCGCCCTAAGTTCGGAGATTTTCACACCAGGTGCAGAGTAACGGGTAATATAAGCATCCATGATCCATGTATGTGACGTCACAAGCTCCACCCCTAAGAGGTGGGGCCAAGCTCCCCTACACCCCTCGGAGTGCCTAAGGTCGCTGGAGATCACTATAAAAGGCTGAACCGACCAGGCTTCCAGAGTTTCTTGGAGTGGCTCATCGGAGTCACTCATCCTCTCCTAGACTGTGAAGGCGGAGTCGACACCTGCAGCAGTGATAGTCTTGCTACAGCCTCTTAGCTGTGATGGCTGGGGACATCCTGACTAAGGGCTGGATGTCCTGCACCCTTGCCGATAGTTGACTGCAATCACAATGATGCCATCTTTCCAGAGCCCATAATCACTAAAAGGACGTCACTTCTGAAGCACCTTCAGGCGTCTGCACTACTAGCACCTCATTTCGTCATCCTAAACCTTCCTTAATCCTTATCTTCCAGGTAACCTAAGGTCACGGCGATGTTTCAAGAAATCCCTTAAGGCCCTGGCCCAGCCATCTCTACCAGTCAGGTAGAGAACCCAGTGTTCTATAATACGAGGTCCCTTATGGACATCCCCTCAAAGTAAAGTTAGGACTCCTTGGGCTGGTAGCATAATTTAAATAAATTTATTTAAATTCGCAAACATACTTGAAAGTCATGTAATGTAATCAGGTAGCATTCACCTGACTTGCATCTCTTTTACTAGAATTGACTTCCGCAGTTAATTTTATTAAATTATGCCTATGAAGTGAAGTATTCTATGTTAATGTCTGTTACCATAATTGTTTTAATTTCACTTTGTTGTACTAAATTATATTCAAAACTACATGAATGCATTGAAGTCACTCCCAAACCATTGAAATTGCAAAGACTTTTTAATCCTAGCTGTTATCAACCTTGTGTCCCTTGATGCATGATGCTTTTTGAATAATGTAATTTTAACGACTTCACCTCCATCTCCAAGTCCCCTTGCACGGAGTTTGAAGCTTCATTTTTTTATGTTAGAATGTGAGATTGTACTGTCTGCCTCGCAGATTGTTTTATTCACTGGTCCACCTTAATCATGCTTAGAGGACAAGCGAGTTATTTTATTCTCCGTTAGATCACACTAGTAGTAATTATCGCTTGTCTCTTGTTCCGCATCCCCTTCCAGCCAGCAGGTGACGTCACAGAGACAATTCATGCATTCGCGTACCCCGCCCAGGAACAACCCCTCACCCTAGTAGCATTAGCCCATGAGAATTGGGCATAAGTCCTCGATTAATGTATTAGCTGAGATGGCCCACATTTCGAGAGCTGTCTTCTTTCCCAGCGCCTGTTGCTCAGGAACTGACCAAATTGTAGTGTCCAGTATGCGTTGCTCAGGCATTCCCCTGTTCACTTATAGCTTTATATTGTTACCACAGTTCTAACACACGTTGCTGAGAACTACCCCCAGTACACATCAAGCAAGCTTATGGTAGGGTAGGATGTCAGTTATGAGACTTTGCTACGGACCCCGCATACCCTAAACCCCCCTACAGTTAATGTCTGTAGCTGTAGAGGACCCATTCTGAGTTTTTCTCAGGACTACCATCCTTTCACGGTGTTCATGATCTCCTTGGAGTGGCTCCACTGAGGAGGTTGTGTCCCCTACATTGGGAAGACTGGGACTGTTCCATGTACCCTTGCTTTGAACACTTAATTCTGTACAGCGACTACCTGCAGACGTGGTATAGTAGGATAATGGTATATCTCCACTTTCTGATGCCTTTTACCCAGATGAGAGGACTGAAGGAGTGAGTCAAGTTAACACTGGCAGCATCAGGTAGAATACACGAGTATCAACCCTCATTATTTAAGCAGATAGCTAGTCTACCTCCACGAGAGCAGGCGCAAGTACTCTGGCATCTGCAAGAAACAAGAGAGACTCCTGTGCCGCAGCATTTCTCCACCAGTGTGTACCAGCCTCGCTGTGTATCCTGAGTGGATACAAGAGTATCTTCGCCGACCTGATCAAACGCCTACACCTGTCATTGCCCATATCACTCCAAACTATACTTCTATCTGCACCTCTGTGCAAACCACAGGAGAACATCTCACAGACTGCTCCCACTCTCACCGCACCACCGCCAAACACTACGGCTTGCCCAGGTATCCTAACGACAGTTGTACCACCAAAACGCCGCATTGTGCTAACCACACTTGATTTTGCGCCTTACAGAATAGCCACGAGACCAGGTTTGTACACATAGAAAGCACCGGTGCCCGCTCAAAACTGAACCCCCTATTTCTAGGTGAACCGGACTTATCTCCTAAGCAAAATTTGCGGAGGCCGCTTCTCCTTAACGTCATAGTAAGTATAAGTTCCCGGTACGTCATGCGCCACCCTTTTGATTTGAAAGACAAGCCAAATTTTGTATTAACTTTTTATGTGTGTACGTGAGGTAATGCCGGTTACACGAAAACACCCAAACGGTAGACACAAGTAACACTGAGCAGTATTCTGAGTTCGGCCAAGGCAATACTCATGATATTGCACTGTCTAATCGTCCAGAGAACCTTCACTAGGAACTTAGTACACCCTGGTACTGCAGCTACTCACGTGATCTGCTGTATAACCCTTTGGGTTAGTGAATGGCCAGGATAGGTGAGTGGGTTTATGCATTTGGTCTAGCCGCATACCCAGATGTACACCTTAGAACCGCTAATGATACCTGGCTTCACGGCCCGTAAACATCTTTATTCGGCATTTCTTATACATCTGAGTTAATTCCTGTAGATTGGTCTTGTGCCAAATAATTACAAGAGTGTGGTGCAAAGAACCATATAAATGGAATCTGAATCTCCTCAAGAAGAAGATAAATCACAATTATATTTCTGAACCACAAGACAATGATTAATTATTTTCTCTACCCACAAGAATTCCAGGCAGATTGCTGTTAGAGTATCTGATTATACTTCATTGTGACACTGCCATGTTGGGCATAGAACCTTCTGTACTAACATCTAAATATACAACTATCCATCCACGTCCTCCCCACACATGATTAAGCATCATGAGCATCACCCTGCCATAACCAGAGTTGGCCGCTGTTCCACAGCCGGCCATTCCAGCACAGCCAACAGAGCAGAGGAGACCTCTGCTGCCTACGAGACCACAAGTAACATGTCGATGTGGAGTGTTGCCCAGTGTATCTGATTTTGTTCCTTAGTGCAAACCCACACATCCCGGGATGTATGCTGGTTCCTTGCCCAAGAGGACATAATCTCCCCAGGGCATGATTTGTGTGATGCTTGCGTCCAAATATTTGAAGGCCACCCATACCTCTCATACATGTACCGTGTACAAGCACACATTCAGGTTTAAATTGTTTATTGGTGTTAAGATCCCCAATCCACCTATATCTAACTTGCCACAAGATGCCTTGTCTCGTAGTCTCCCCATTCAATGGGAAGTACCCACTGACTCGGTAGCCTGGGACTTGTGTGCAACCCCTCAGGTGACTCTGTAGATGAGCGATTTGTTATTTGTGTACATCCCCTGTGATAATCACATGTTGGCAAGCGAGGTTTTAACCCTTAACTGGTAAGGTGCTCCACCAATATTACAGGTACAAGGAGAGATCTCCCCTCGTACTGGGTGACTTAAAAGTTGAATTCTTTAAATCCAATGTGCTTCACACTGGTTAGGCCAGACTGCAGTGTGCCACCACTCGTCGCCTGATGAATCTGGCTTAGTCAGCGAAATATTACATGACTGCGCATCCACAAAGAAAATGTGTTTGATTTTTTTGTGTGCATTTATCTATAAGTATTACCCTGCGAGTACTTGTGCATTCTGTCTACTTTTTTTAATGTTATCTCTTGACGCGTGGCATCTGGTTGGATTGGAAATGGCAGTGACATCACCATCAGACAAAGGTAGTGCTAGACACACACACTTGTAACCTATAAAACTCACTGAGAGGAAGTTTAAATTATCTGTTGCCTGGTGTTAACCCTGCTGTGGTATAGGGTGGGGCATGTAACTCTTCAACATTTTTTTGAAGTCCGGTGTGGTGATGATGGCTTTATGTAAAGTAGGTTTTGACAAGGGTACTCTAACCTACGGTTAGCTTCACCCGGGTTTGATCCTGGCTGGAACTGGAGCCCTGTTCTGGGGTGGCGGTGTACATTTCCCAAGTACACTTGAAAACCAAGTGTACACTATCTTCACTAGTAAAGTATGCATACTTCCTAAAAATTTTTTTTGAAATGTAGTGATCCGCAAGCACACTTAAAAACCTAGTGTTTACTACCTTCACTAGTCAAGTATGTAGACTCCCGGACCTTTTTTCCCTAATTTTGCATACTTGTGCGAAGTCTTTGTTACAGTTCTTCAAGTACACTTAAAAACCAAAGGTTACAGTAAAAAAAAAAAAAAAAAACTACACAATTGTGCTAACATTTTATGTTACACTTCCACAAGTAAATTTGAAAACCTATTGTATACTGTGAGTATGCATACTTTTCTTAATTTTTTGTAAAATTTGGTTACTGTGTTAGTATATTTGTTACACTTAAAACAAGTACACTTAAAAACTGATTGTACAACTTGACTACAGTCAAGTATGAACACTTCTCTATATATTTCGTACATTTTATATACTTGTGCAAAGACTTCGTTACACAGTAGTTCCCCGAACTTGGAGTGGTGCCATATTCAGTGACACTGGACAGAAAAATATTTTTTTCCTTGAAAATGACAAAAGGTACTGCATACTTGAAAAGAGATATTTTGTTAACTAATGAATGCTCTTTGCAGAGTTATATCAGATTAATTGCGACCTCGTTTGGTTTTCAGTTCGAAACCTTTAAGCACAGGGTCACTTTCTGAATTTAATTGCTAATCGTCTAAACTATCAATTTGGATTTTGGTATTAATTTTGTTTGGCTATTTTGGAATATTGCATAGCAAATCGTCTAGTCTTACTAAAATGAAAATTTAAATCAAGTTTACAGACTTAATTACAACATGTACTATTAAATTTTATTTATGTATGAAATCATTGAAAAATAGTAGGTCTAAACATACTGAACTGTAATAATATGTTACAGAAGGTCCCTCCTGCAAGTCAATGCGGTAATAGGCATGTTAAATTATGGAAGAGCAAATTGAATTTAAATCAAACATCTGTGAACAATAATCTGAGAAGAAAAAAAAAACGAACTTACAGTATATCCGACTGTCTTATATGTAATAATAAATTCCTAGCTGAAAAGAAAATATAATACTCTTTAAAAATACAAATACTTACTCATTAGAAAAAAAATTATAGCAGTAGTTTTAAAAGTTGACTCCAGGACAACCGGCTTCTGATGAGGACGAGGCAGCCATTTTGGATCAGATCTTCCTGCTCTGTCAGTCTAGTTTTATAATTTAATTTGAGCATAAATTCACACAAAATGGGCAAATCTTTCCTGGCTAGCAAAATGGCAGTCAATGCAGAACTCCCTGCTCCATTAATCTGTTCCGTCATCTTGGAAATAGAGCTGTCTAGAAAAATGGCTGTCAATGCACTGCCTAGCAAAATGGTTGCCAATATGGAACTTAGTGCTCTGTCAATGTGGTTCGCCATTTTGTAAGTATGCTGACTGCGGCCATTCTGTTAGCCAGGCCAGTCAAAGATGTCTGCAAGCTTCCATCCTACTGAATGTCTCTACTTTCCGCTCTAGCATTCTGTAACACTGCCCCCTGTTCAAGTCTGTTCCTGGGATGAAAACTTCCTGCTCTGGTAATATGACCCACCATCTTGGAAGTCGCACTGACTAGCAAAATGGCGTCTAGCAAAAAATATGACCAATACAGAACTTCCTGTTCTGTCAATCCTGTTGTCATCTTGGAAGGCGTGCTGACTAGCATAATGGTGGCACTCTCTAGCAAAATGTTGGCCAATGTTGAACTTCCTTCTCTGTTAACCTGATCTGCCATCTTGGAAGTGGCACTGTCTAGCAAAATGGTGGCACTTCCTAGCCAAACCGGAAGTCGCACTGCCTAGAAAAAATGCTGGCCCCTCCAGCAAAACCACTGACCAACCAATGGCACCAAAGCCCTTCAACCACTGACAACAAAATGGCGGCCATGCCAAAGCCCTCCAACACTAACCAGCAAAATGGAGGATTGAATCCCTAGCTCGAAGCCACCCAGCACTGGCAAAATGGTGGCACTGTCTAGCAAAAATGGCTGCACTGCCTAACAAAAAAATGGTGGAGTGCTTGAACAGACTCGTGGAGGGGGCGGTGTTACGGTCGTTGTATTGCCACCCCAAAGCCACCCAAGACTGGGCGGCTGCATCCCTAGCCCGAGCCACCTAGCACTGGCAAACTGACTTCCAATGAACTGTATAGTAAAATGGCTGTTGATGCATTGCCTAGCCAAAAAATTAAGAATGTCCTATGCTTACATGTAAGCATAGTTGGCTGTAATTTTCGAACTGTTTGATGCACAACTTCCATATTCATAACATATACATCACACATGATGACGAGAAGGGTAGAAGGGCCAAGTAAACCATATCTCTACTTATAAGCATAGTTGGCCATAATTTTCGAACCATTTAAGATGTAGTTGTCAAATTCATAACATTGGCATCGCCCAGGATGATGAGAAAGGTGGTATGGTCAAGTATACCCTGTCTTCTTATAAGCATTTTTGGCCGGAATTTTGAACCATTTGAGGTGCAACTGTCAACTTGACCCTACGACACATCTCGTCGTTGGGATTGATGTCTATGTTATGAATTGTGTATTTGTATCTCAAACTGTTAGGAAATTACAGCCAACTATGCGTATATGAGTTTTCAAGTGTGCTTGTGGATCACTACGTTTCAAAAATAAATTCGGGAAGTATGCATACTTGACTAGTGAAGGTAGTATACACGAGGTTTTAATGGATCATAAAATTTTCTAAAAAAGATTCGGGAAGTGTGCATACTTGACTAGTGAAGGTAGTATGCTCTATGTTTTTAAGTGTAATTGTCGATCCGTAAGTTTAAAATAACATTGGTAAGTATGCATACTGACTGGTGAAGGTACTGTACGCTTGGTTTTCAAGTGTGCTTGTCGATCACAACATTTGAAAAAAAAAATTGGGGAATTATGCATACTACTTGACTAGTGAAGGTACTGTACACTTGGTTTTCAAGTGTGCTTGTCGATGACTACATTTGAAAAAAAAATTGGGGAATTGGAATTATGCATACTTGACTAATGAAGGTAGTGTACTCTTTGTTTTCCAGTGTGCTTGTGGATCACTACGTTTTTAAAAAAAATTGTGAAGTATGCTTTCTTTACTATTGAAGGTAGTGTACACTTGGTTTTCAAGTGAATTTGAAACTAATCTTAGATTCGAATTTAACTTGACTGGAGTCGGTGGTACTGCTGCTGGCTGGGCTGGTTGGCTCCACCGGCGGGCTGCTGGAATTCGCAGGCTGGAAGTATGGGCACACAATATCCAAAGGTACTGGAAGTCCAAGTCTTAGACGAACTACGAGTGGGTGAGGATCTCCAGCGATCTTCTGGGATGGCTGGAAAATTGAGCTAGGGGGAACTGGGAGGTGAGGCCTCACCAGTTGTTGGGCAGTTTGAACTTGATCCCATGGCGAGGGGCTGCTGAGGGCAGATGACAATGGGTTGCAGAGCAACTGACTAGGTTTGGAGGCAGTAGCTGTCCTCTTAGCTCTCCACCTTGCACCGCTTATATGAGTGAAAGGCGTATTGGAAGGTACTAAGTTCTACCACAGGGAGAAGGAGTAGGCAAAAAGTTCCCTATCTAAAGTGTAACCAGAAGGGGTTAAGCAAATCTTACAATGTTCCCAGTACCAAAATACTTGGTTCAAGGTATGGGTGGCCATCAACTGGGTTTTGTTTAGTGACATACATGTATCCGGTTGAGGGTAGCTCGTAGTCGTACACTAGTTTTGGTAAAGTGGGTTTCAAGATGAAGGTCTTCTGCTTTTTTTTGTGGGTTTGATGTCTAAGAGGTCTGAGGTCACAATCACCCTAGAATAAGCACACAAGCTTAGGTAAGAATACGCGTTTGTTCCACAGAGGAATAAACATGGTGGCCCGAACTATATCCTAGCTACCAATAGTACTGAAACCGGTGAAAGTAGACTACGTTAAACCAGGTGAAGGGGACTTGGAAAAAAACTAAACAAGAGCAAAAACTAAGCTAGGTAGCTATGATAACTGACCCTAACTGATCAACACTGTTGTTCAGGAGGGTCTCAGGGTTCACCAATTGGTAGTGAGAACAAGGGAGCGAAGACTTCTTCGGGGGTCGCTGGACACTGGTATTAGTCTTCTGGAAGGCTGGTTGATCTCTTGTGAGGAAAGAGGTAGGTGGCGAGCTCCAGCACACAAGGTTGTGTGTGTGTGCGTTTCAATTTTTGAATCCGCCAAACAAATTTCACAGAACTTGGTACCCATGTAGTACTCTGTAAGGAGAGACCTGACTAGTTTTTGACCATGCCGTGCACTACTTTCAAAATGACTGCCATTTTAATGTTTAGGGTGATATGTTATATCTTGGGAACCATTTAACTGATTTAAACAAAATTTTGTATGCTGGCAGAATATTGTGTAAGCATTAAATTTTGAAATGAATGCTGATGTAGGTCTGCCATATCAAAAGATAGCACCAAATAAAACAATTACTTTTTTACATTATATCTCAATAAACTATTAAACCAATTCTCACCTAATTTGGCTCGTAAGTAAAACTGTGGTAGGTCAGGTAAATGTAAGTGATTGAACTTGATTAGGTACTTATTTAAAAAATGGTGGCCATACAAATATTTAAGATTTATTTGGTATTGCGGCCAAATTTTGAATACTGAAAGTATCTATTACAAGCATAATATATGCTAACAAACAGCAGCTTTTGTCTGCCATTTTGTAAGATAGTGCCACATAAAAGTTTTTATCGTATGGGGGGGGGGGGGGGGGGGAACAATACATCCATTAGTACCAAATTCGGTAAAGAAGTTCTACTGTGGTAAGCCATATAAATATGTTTGCTTATTATTTGTCAGAGCCACTTATTTTCAGAATGGTGGCTATAAAATTATTTTCTTTAGTGTGCTGTACCTACGGAACTATGTTGTAGATTTTAACTAAACTTTGTATACTTGTAGTATACTGTGGTGCATAGGTGTGTATAGTGCACAATGTAGCGGGACCGGTGGAACAAATCCCGCGTAAGGGAATATGTGGGTAAATGTGTAAAACATCTGGTACCTTACAGTGCAATTTGTAGTGCCTCCCTTTCCTGTCCTATCCTAACTGCTTAACGGCTATAAATTAGTATAGCAACAAGTGTGTGTACATTTAAACTCTGTATTGTATGGACAGCAGTGAACAGGAACTGTGCCATGTTGACACAGTCTCGGGCGTATTGCACATTCTGCGCGCTTGGACAGTGTAAATAGTGTTGATGACTTGAGTGGGGAAGGGAGGCGAGGCCGTGAGGTGCAATTGTTGTCTAATCATGCAATGTATGACTCCTCGCATCACAGTGTTCTTGACGTGTTTCTTTGCACGTCTTACAGCTTCTCTGGCTTGCGAGAATTCATTTTTAAACTATAGTTTTCAATATACCTTATAACTGTGTATAACTGTATAACATATTCAACTTAACAACCTACGCCATTTCAAACACTTCCCATCATCACCTCTCTATGTTCAACATGTGGGCAATATACAATTTTTCATTAATTTACACAAATTTAATTATCTCACACTTTGATTTGTCCTTCCTCTGACAGATATAACCATATGTTGCGTAAAAATATTGTGATTTTCCATTGTGCTCTCATCTCGAATGCACGACTTTACTACTGAATTTCTTTTTGCCTTCACAATATATAGCAGAATATAAACTTTACTTAACTTTCTGCAAATAAAATTTCTAAATACGCACTTTCTTTTATTTAAGCTCGAATAGAGCTGACTTATTTCTCTCATTAACAGTATCGTAGCTTTAAACATGTATACATCATAATTTAATTCACGAGATACAATTCTTAATAATTTTATCATTCCTTTTTAAACTCACTGTCATTAATGGACACTTGTACAATTTACTGTCGCCTTAAGATTCTTATTGTAACGAATATTTAATATTCTTTATAATTATTTAATCACTCCCCGCTGCAATTTTGTTATTTATCCTCTACTGCGGCATTACTTCAAGTATTTACGTGCAATTTATAATGCTTTACTATAATTACTTATTTAGTACTTAACTTAGCTTAACATAGCTAAATAATTAAATAAGTTTATTCTAGTGGGACATAAAAATTATTTACTTAAGCTTGTTCTAGTTCATCATAGAAAATTTATACAACACTACCTTATCATCTAAAGGTTTAGTTTAGCATCTGGTGTAACCCAGAAAAATGTTTACATATCATACTTTATCTTCTAAATGTCTTTTAATTTGGCTAAACTGTATCGCAATTTATGTACATTTCAGGCATTATTGGGATGCACACTTTCTCTGTGTTGTGCAGTGTTTGACGCATTGAGGCCTAGTTGCAGTGCCCTCGGTGGCACACTGCATAATCACATGTGTTTGGGATCCATAGGTAAAATCGCAGTGCATTCCAATGCTTACACTGCTTGGGAGCTCCTCCACAGGACATTATAGCTCTCTTTATTAGACACACACACACCTAGGCCTTGTTAAATTCGGGTCAGCTTCCTGACATGTGCCCAGTGTGTTTCTATTCTTGTGTGTGAAACAAAGCATGTGTTTGACCTCAAGTGTGTCCAATATTAGTATATAATGAAAATGTATTTCGAGAATGTCTGACGCTGAAGGGGAATATGTTAAGGAAATACATGTACCATGATGTTTTTCCCCCGTGCGTACTATTCGCACGTACAAACTGCTTGCATTGCACTGACCTTGCTGAGTTTCAAAAGCTTACGTCGCTGCGGTGTCGCGTGACCTCTGGTGAACGTAACGCATGGCAGGCTTAAATGCTAGTCATCTTTACTATTACTACCACTTTTCAAGTACTGTGAATATTTACACATTTAACACTATTTTCTGTACATTAATTTCTTCATGGACTCATATTTCAGCTCTCGTTTTATTATGACGATAATACTATTTACATTGGCACTATAACACTCTAAACTGTTTCTTAATTACATTTATATACACGTCCTTTGCACACAGAGGCTTAAATATCTACCGCCACTGCATCCTATTACTTTTCACTGTAATTACTGGTTTTGCACTATGTGAATTAATATAATTTAAACTTGATTTATTTTGCCACAGAGTTGCGTTATATTATTTTGTGTGGGTGGGAGGGTTACTCTAGTTTAGTTAGAGGGAGGTTGTTAATAATTTATCCCTCGCAACATAATTGTAATATTTTTAAAATTTATTTTTTACAAGATTTAAACTATTTATAAAATTTATTTAACGGGATTTGGCAGAGCTTTGCACACTAAAAGAGGTGGGAAAGCCCTAGCCTCCACCAATGTTGCGGTTTGCCTTAGGGGCTTTACCGAACAGCTTTGCGTGCGTAACTTAAGAATGGTAGTCGACACAATATAATTTCACTACATCATTAGTTTAATATAATTACTCACATCATTCACAATACGTTAAATACATCACTTTACAACAAGTTACTTTATGTCAAAACTGGGGGAGTTCAA
This sequence comes from Dryococelus australis, assembly GCA_029891345.1. NCBI lineage: Eukaryota > Metazoa > Arthropoda > Insecta > Phasmatodea > Phasmatidae > Dryococelus > Dryococelus australis. The sequence continues at coordinate 273,725,112 of CM056994.1, read as the reverse complement.
TACAATTATTATTATTATTAAATTACTGAATTACTTTAAGTTTAGCCACACCATTATCTAAAGTTTTTGATCCCTATATGATCCGCTGGAATGATATCACCTTGTCTGTTGCTGAAGGCTGCTTCACATCTCAGCAACGGTGGTTCACGGTACGCCCTGCGTCGTTCCATCTTCATGGTTGGCGGCTGGTACAGGAAGACCCCGCTTCATGGCCCTGGTGGCACTTAAGTAGTCCTGCATGGTTTACCAACTATGATGCTGTTTTCCAAACCTCTCGCTGTTTGTGGCCTCGCCCTGAATAGTGTCGTTTGTCGCCTCTGCGTGTGGTGTGTCCCTGGCAAGCGTTAAATATGTTGCTTGTCTACACTGCAGTAGATTGGTGTGAGCTAGATGGTGTTCAAAGTGAACTGAGTAGGTGTGTAACATGTGATATCAACCATAAACAAATGACAAATAATCTGATTCCACACCCTCATCGTGTGTGATACACTGTTTCATTAATTTTCTTACACTAACACTTACATCCTGGACCACTGCCTGGGTTCAGGAACATCACAAACTAAGGATGAACAACAATGCTCTCTCTATGAATACTCCACTTACCACAAGAGATACTAACAGTAAATTCGAAGACATAAAACAAAACCATGTCTTTCCCAAAGACTAAAACAGCTAGGATTTACTACTAGGAATAACTCTCTCCAAATAAGTTTCATGCATTAATAATTTATTGCAAATAATTATAGTGTACTGGATAATGATTTTGAAATACTATATTGGCTCTGATATTATTGGCAATAACAAGTGTACTCCTGAAAACTTATATTAAATATCCATGAAGTGGCCTTAACAGAAGTAGTATCACCCTGTGGATTAATGCCTCATAAAATATTATATGGCTCTTTAAAATAATACTTTCTCAAATCTTTGCAGGAATCACGCAATTACCCCTCATATTACAAACTGACACCTGTCAGGACGGACTAGATGCTGCTTTTTACCAAGAGGACGAAGCCAGGCAGCCAATTGCAGGTTGAATTCTAACATTGCTTTAAGCCACAGCTAAGCCTTGGAAGGCCATATTGTCTTATCCTACTACTAGGCAGGATGTGTGTCAAGAGCCCGGTAGGGTTTTTGATTGCAGTGTTCGGGAAAGTGACGCTTGTGCCGCTATTGTATAACAGACCATTAAGAAGCACACCCAGGACGATTTAGAAGAAAAGAAGAGGGTCTGTTCGGTCTGCAAACCTTAAGAATTTATTAATATAGTTCACCTCCTGCGAATCAACATGTGGTACATAAAAGACTGTACGTTCTGCGTAACAAGGCCCATGTGCCTACAACTAGGGAAGACTACGAAGAAGATGCCTCACGGGTTACTCACTACTGCAATTCTACGTCCTACTGCATCAGATTTTGACGTGCAAGTTCAAAAGATTTCTGCCAACAAGTAAAGGTTTATTTAAGATTGTCGCTGATAGTTTTCATATCATACAGCTAAGTATGCCATTTTAGCCAATGCCAAGTGAATTTTCTTAACTAACCTGCAATCCCCTATTGTTTTGAACCCTGCTCCCAATTAGATTGGTGTGAGCCTTAATTAATTTGAGAAAGTATTATTTTAAAGAGCCATATAATATTTTATGAGGCATTAATCCACATGGTGATACTACTTCTGTTAAGGCCACTTCATGGATATTTAATATAAGTTTTCATGAGTACACTTGTTATTGCCAATAATATCAGAGCCAATATAGTATTTCAAAATCATTATCCAGTACACTATAATTATTTGCAATAAATTATTAATGCATGAAACTTATTTGGAGAGAGGTATTCCTAGTAGTAAATCCTAGCTGTTTTAGTCTTTGGGAAAGACATGGTTTTGTTTTATGTCTTCGAATTTACTGTTAGTATCTCTTGTGGTAAGTGGAGTATTCATAGAGAGAGCACTGTTGTTCATCCTTAGTTTGTGATGTTCCTGAACCCAGGCAGTGGTCCAGGATGTAAGTGTTAGTGTAAGAAAATTAATGAAACAGTGTATCACACACGATGAGGGTGTGGAATCAGATTATTTGTCATTTGTTTATGGTTGATATCACATGTTACACACCTACTCAGTTCACTTTGAACACCATCTAGCTCACACCAATCTACTGCAGTGTAGACAAGCAACATATTTAACGCTTGCCAGGGACACACCACACGCAGAGGCGACAAACGACACTATTCAGGGCGAGGCCACAAACAGCGAGAGGTTTGGAAAACAGCATCATAGTTGGTAAACCATGCAGGACTACTTAAGTGCCACCAGGGCCATGAAGCGGGGTCTTCCTGTACCAGCCGCCAACCATGAAGATGGAACGACGCAGGGCGTACCGTGAACCACCGTAGCTGAGATGTGAAGCAGCCTTCAGCAACAGACAAGGTGATATCATTCCAGCGGATCATGTAGGGATCAAAAACTTTAGATAATGGTGTGGCTAAACTTAAAGTAATTCAGTAATTTAATAATAATAATAATTGTATTGAACTCCCCCAATTTTGACATAAAGTAACTTGTTGTAAAGTGATGTATTTAACGTATTGTGAATGATGTGAGTAATTATATTAAACTAATGATGTAGTGAAATTATATTGTGTCGACTACCATTCTTAAGTTACGCACGCAAAGCTGTTCGGTAAAGCCCCTAAGGCAAACCGCAACATTGGTGGAGGCTAGGGCTTTCCCACCTCTTTTAGTGTGCAAAGCTCTGCCAAATCCCGTTAAATAAATTTTATAAATAGTTTAAATCTTGTAAAAAATAAATTTTAAAAATATTACAATTATGTTGCGAGGGATAAATTATTAACAACCTCCCTCTAACTAAACTAGAGTAACCCTCCCACCCACACAAAATAATATAACGCAACTCTGTGGCAAAATAAATCAAGTTTAAATTATATTAATTCACATAGTGCAAAACCAGTAATTACAGTGAAAAGTAATAGGATGCAGTGGCGGTAGATATTTAAGCCTCTGTGTGCAAAGGACGTGTATATAAATGTAATTAAGAAACAGTTTAGAGTGTTATAGTGCCAATGTAAATAGTATTATCATCATAATAAAACGAGAGCTGTGTGCATTTCCACTTAACGTCTTTGACGAGAAGCTGGTGTAGAGGGACCATCTGGGAGGCTAACCAGTTGCACAGCCTCAAGAACTGGCATAGCTGCTTTTTGTTGTGGGGTTGGGTAGCTTCCTGAATTGCGCAAATGGATTTCTGCTGGGGAAAATTTCCTTCTGGTGTTACCACGTGACCCAGATAGTCAATAGATGTCTTTTCGAAGTGACTCTGAGTTTACATGTTAGCCCATATATTTCGAGCCTCTCGAGGACTCTTTGTAGATGGTTGCAACGCTCTTCCCAGATTTTTGAATATATGATGTTATCATTAAGGTAGGTGAAGCAGAACTGCCTCACATATCCTGTCAATACCTTGGTCGTCATTAGGTTTTGAAGGTAGCTGGGGAATTTTTCAGTCCAAAAGGCATGATGCGGAACTGAGGTGTCTCCCCTTCAAGAGTGGTGAAAGCTATGTATTTCTGGCTATCTGGGTGTACTGCGATCTGCCAGTAACCGGATAGCAAATCCAGCGTACAGAAGATTGCCACCTGCCTGATATTGTGGAGTGTGTTGTGCAGGTTGATGGAGGGCAGGGTGATAAGGTGTGTGTTATCATTGAGATCTTTATAATTCACGCAATATCTTAATCTCCTACTTCTTTGGGACGAGTACCACTCTGGCATTATAAGGGGAGTTGGAAGGCTCCACTAGCTCTTGCTCCATCATCTTGGCTACTTGGTTTATTATTTACCATTGTCAACGGGCTGACATATTGTGAGGGGGGTTATATATACACAAGTTGGTAGTGGGCCATATCACGTGCTCGATACTATGTGTCTACGTAGTAATCCAGGGGACGAGAACTCTCTGCCATGTTTGTCCAAAATTCTCCTTAATTCAGAGAATCGGTTGGGGTACAAATCATGTTTGATTTCATTAGGATATATAATGGATATTTCTGGCTGGCTGGCTGGCTGGCTGGCTGACTCCTGTCCGAGTCAGACATGATGTGGCTAGATTTTATTTGTGCAACACAGGGTGTTTACAAAGTACTCCCTGAAATCCTGGAGCTGGGTTTGAGGCCGTATTAGGTTATTAATCACTAGGTCGCTTGTGAGGGGCGAATAAGCTATTCAAGGAGACCGGTACAGGCTGTGAAATAACTAGCTTAGACCAGAGGTTACATAGTATGTAAGTAACGAATATAAATATATATACACGTGTGCATGCATGCACGCGTGTGTGTGCACGCACATACACACATGCACACACCCATGTGACTTTGTTTGCATGATATTTTTGTAGAGTTATTAAAATAAAGCCCACCATAGTTTCATTAATGTTTTATGTTCAAAATACTGATATTTCTTCTCTCATTTTTAATGGAGTTATTAAATTACACCCTGTCATCGCTTTGTACATGTTTTATGTTAGCATGATATTTAGGAATTTGAATTGATCTAGCTAATTCTATGCTCTATCCACTAGGTCACTGCGGCCCCACTTTGAATAACTGTAGTCACTGGGCCACTTCTGCTTTTTTTAAGGAAAGTTTTACAGCCCATAGACAAAAAAGAAAGGAGAAATGACAGAAATTTTTTAACAATGCTTTTTTTAATTCAGTAATCCTACGAAAAGCTTAATCCAGTACCTATTTACATCCCTGATCGATCATCATTTTTTTTCTGGGACAGTTTGTAATATCTCAATGAAACAAAGGTAAGTTGGTCCTGGGGTTATTTTCTATAAACTGTGTAAATTTTATGTCATTACGTTAAGTGGTTTTTGAGCTAAATCTATTCAGATAGACAGACACAAATAAAATTAACATTAGATATGGCTTTTATTTATATATATATATATATAGACACACACGTACGCACACACACACACACATACAAGGTGAGTCATCAGCTCTGTGACAAACGGCGAAAGGACGTTCCTTCCAAAATTTCAGTTAGTAAATATTTGACAAAAAATGCCAGGAAACCACTCCTAAGGGCAAGAAACCCTTGTGAAGATGGGATTGCAATTATGAGTCTTATTTAATTACACTGAAACCATGTAATATTAAGGGATAAATTTCTGTAGGCATGCCAAACAATTCAGTCACAGTAACATGCAAGTACCCATATTGACCTACTGCATACCCTACATAGTAAAATGGGGGTTGCCACCTCAGTGAAAAAAGGGTAGTTGTACATTTACCTAAATTATGATCATGGCCTATGAATTACCATTGCAAGACTTGAAAACAAGTCCTCTTGATAAGAAAACCTCCGACGAATGGTTTGCGAGAAAACAGACCTCTAAGATATTAAATTCCACGTAATGCTTAGGAGACATTTAATATCTTGGAGGTCTGTTTTCTCGCAAACCATTTGTCGGATGTTTTCTTACCAAGAGGTCTTTTTTTATGTCTTGCAATGGTAATTCATAGGCCATAATCATAATTTACGTAACAGTGTATGAAGATCCTTCTTTCACTATTTGAAGGGGCGGCAATATTCACAAGGGTTTCCTGCCTGTAGGAGTGGTTTCCTGGCGTCCGTTGTCAGACATTTTCTAACTGAAATTTTGCAAGGAATGTCCTCTCGCAGTTTGTTGCAGAGCTGATGACTCATCCTGTATATTGCTAGTGGGTGTGAATTAGCTGTGGAGTATTGTACCTCAAGGTACTGGGAGTTTGTCTAATCTCGCCGGATTAACTGGTGACTGAGAAGGCAGTGTTATAGGGGTGTGACTGGCTTGGCCCTAACAACCTAGTCTTAACTATTGTCGTTAAAGCCCCACGTTGGGGGTTACTTGACGCACCCGGGAATTCTGCATTCCACTTACTGGTTTGTAAATTAATATATTGCCTAAGTTAACTCCCCTTCAGTTACCTTGCCCTGTTCACTTGGGCACGGGATATAGGATGTTACACCATACAAAAAATTTTAATGCAAGCTAAATGCCAGGCTAGGTCAGGGGTTTTCCCACGTTACAGAAAGGTGGCGTTTTGGATTTCTTTGATTTTGTAACTACCGAGGATGGAGGGGAGATAAACTCCAGGGTAAATTTAACTTGGTAGGTCTCTCGGTAGGAGACTTTAGTCTTGTTTGCCATCAGGGACGCCAAATATTGTGAAGCCAGTTTCACAGGGAGCATGGGGGAGAGGGGAGGAGTAACTAGGCAGTGACCATAAGTTTCTGCAGTGCCCAGTCTTTATAGAGCGTAGGCCTAGATAGCTGATGTGTGGGTACAAAGTCGGGAACTACAGAGGTAACTTTTAGTTGTTTCTGTATACATTGTTCTGGAGGCGCAGGTGGATGATCTTTCCTGCGGCTGTGCACACTCTGCGAGTGAGCGGAGGTGCAGCTGCAAGCTTGTGGAGTTGGGGAGGTACTGGAGTTGTTTCCAAGATAATATCTGAGGACTGGGGCTCTGGGAGGTTAAATTTGTGCCAACGCCAGTCAAACCCTAAGATAGCCTCTCCTCCTTGTCGTATGTCCTAAATAGCAATGTGTTGGCCGGGAGCGGCGCATATTAGTGGGCAGAATAAAGGTTCCACTGTTGTGGAACCTTTATTCTGACACTTTATTCTGAAAATACTGACAATTCACAACCCGAGCAACCAAGGTTGCTCGGGTTGTGAAGTGTCAGTATTTTCTGGGGCAGTTTATACTGGTTTTAAAGCAAGCAGATATTTTACAGCGGTCCATAGGGCTTTTCTACGTTGTTTGCTTAAGCTACCTTTCTCTGCTTACAGCATTTGAACTTTGTTAGAAGCTGTTGGAGTTGAAATTAAAAGTGAGTTGCCTAGAGGGTGACTTCCAGAACACTGTGCAGATACCCGTTGTTCCCAAGACCGGCCTTTGTAAGCTGGTACTTGAACGGTGGGTAGTGGCGATAACTGTTCTCTTGGGCACGATATTCGCCAGAGGCTGGTCAATTCGGAGTGCTGCGACTTCTACTCAAGCCTTTTCAAGCTGGGAGAAAAGTTGGGCACCCGACCTGGATGGTTCTCGTGGTGAATTTGAGAGAAGGGAGAAACTGGTATTTTTAGGCGGTCCCAAGTGTGTACTTCCAGAGCACATTGATTACACTCTTTGTTCCCAGTGTCTGGATTCACAAGCTGGGACTGAACTGAGGGTGGTGCAGATAACTGGGCCCTGAGTGTGTAACCCACAAGAGACCAATCAGGCCTGGGCACTACTAGTTCTCCTGCTACCTTTGCAAGCTGGGAGTCAAATGAGTATCCGGTCTGGTCGTATATTTTATGAGGTTGGAGTTACTTGCTTTTGCACACAGCCGAAGGTCTACTGATTGGCAGAGCTCTGTTTGCTTCTTAATGTGTATGTGCACTACCTTTGAGGTTTACATGCAGATACCAGGTTTTCTCTTGAGGCAGTTAATTACTGACACACTTAAACAGCTTAATGAAGTATTGACAAATTAATAAGGGATTTTAATGTTGCACAACATTAAAATGACATTAGCAAGGTTCCGTTAAATATTATATATTTTACTGATGCATAAAAGAAAGCAAGGTGATGATTCGCTAGCTCCTAAATTGATTAGAATAATGATTGGAAACTACCTCGAGTTAAATGCAGATGAAGGCAATCTGCACAAGATCTAAGCGTGTTACAAAGTAACTGAAAATTAAGCATTACCCTAATTGGGATGCATTCAGCGGGAACCTAATCAGAATTACCGTACTGGTAATTAAAATGAACAGTAGATCCAGAAGGGATGTCAGCATTATCTGCTACCACAGGGGAGGGGTGTTGAGAGTTTTACCATGTAGGAGCAGGGAGGAAATCTTCGTAAACCTCTGGAAGTAGTCGGCCAGCAGTAGCAGAGTCCGCGGGGTGGCTGCTGGTGGCTGAAGCGACGTGTAGTCGGGAACAGTCTTCCGGAGCTTGATTGAGGAGAGGTCTAGTGGTCAGCACCCTTTTAGATTGTTCTCCGGCTTTCACAAGCTGAGAGAGAAGGGAGGCGGACCACTTACCCCTACTGCTTACCCTCTGCCTTATGCAAGCTGGAGGGTGCAGGACTGCCCTGAGCCAAGTAGTATGAGGAACAAACGTAAAAATATTTCACTTCTGGATACCAGCACCAAACTTCGGGGGATAGTTAAATACATATCAAAAATTGTAAAACTGCCGGGAGACAATGTTAGAAATGATTAAATTACGCGCAGTGATAATTAATATTTTTAACATTACATGCACCATAGATGTCCATAACAATCTTTACTGATACAAGCAATCACAATAAATCGACTGGAGGAAGATTCAAGAAGACAAGATCTAGGAATTTATGATTATAATGTTTTAAATATGTTTTGTACTTACACATCTTCCTTCCTCCAATAAATATATGGAAACTATTCTGTATGAGTTTGTTTATATTTGTGTAATTACTGCATTTGTTGGGAAAATGTGGCAAATTAAAAAAAAAAATCTCTTAATTCAGACATAAGTCAAGAAAGTTTTACATTTACAGCAAATTGTGTGAAAACCTTGATTTTACCAGAGCAAGTGCAAGAAACTATATACATACTGCAGATATGTTGCTTTTAAGAATCTGGTAGGCAGTCATTTTGATGACATCACTGCATATGACCTAATCATTTCTAAGGTTGTCTTCCTTTAGAGTTACAATCTTTGATATGTACTTAACTAGTCCCCAAAGTTTGGTCCTGGTATCCGGAAGTAAAATATTTAGAGGGTTTATGTTGCTTGTTCCACGCGCTAAATTGATGGCTCCTCCTTTTATACTAATTCTCTAAGCTTGTATGCTCTCGGAGAGGTGCGGGGTGGTTAGCCTTTTTCTGCAGGTTCTGAAATATTTGAACTCTAAACAGATGCTTTTTCTTATCATCTCAGCTGGAGGCGTTGACATTCCTTATTGCCTTGCTGAGAGGCTGGAGTCTGGATGCTGCTGGAGTAGACTGGGTGTTGCCCTCCAGTGGCGAACTAAGACACTAGCTTGACCTTCCTGGAGGGTAGCGATATCTCTGTCAACAGCAAAATTCCACGTCGGGGGTAGAGCGACAGTGTGATGTCTTCTTGAAGTTTCCACGAACAGTAAAATTTCCGATCATGTGTCGTAGTCCCGCTTGACGTACATCAATGTACCCTGTAGGGATGTGTCCCATTGTAATGTTTAGGAGTGATTGACTTGCCTTGTAGTGAGCTGTTTGCTCGAAGATGGGGCAAAGTGTAAGAGTTGAGAGTGCATCCCCCAATGCGCAAAATGTGTCACGTATCGTTACAAATTCAAAATATTTAATAGAGAATATGTAGATTACAACTTAGATGTAGTGAATTATACTCAATACTTGAATGACTAGAGCAGTTGAAATGTAAGTGTAGCAACACAAGTAAAGGAGGGCGGTAACAAGTACTCATCAAAGTCTCCAGTACATAAAACTGCACATTAAAATTTTAAATTATAATTTACACTAAAAGACTGAAATTGACGGAGGCTTTGGTATGACCCTTCTCAAAGCTCCAGTCAACATAAACTATTAGGAAAGACATTTAAAATGTCAAATACTAACGCCCAACGTATGAGCCACAGCAGCAGTGCAGGATACATTTGGCTCACTACAGAGTATGGGCAGCAGAAAAATACTAGCACAACACATTAAAACCAGAACTACGCAGAAAAGCCAGAGTTTAGAAATGCCAAAACTACAATTTTGAAGGGCCTCCAAACCAAGTTTTGAAAAACACTACTTTTACTGCAAGCCCACAACAAAACACCAACTATGCCACACAATATTTAAAATCACTAAACTGACACAGACATTTACATGCTGCAGCCACGACTCACCGTTTTACATTCTCCATTTAAATTGCTCACAATTCTACGTTAATTTCTAGGTGGCGTAAAAGGAACCTTGATGATATAATCAGGTACCGACAATTTAAGCCATGTTGCAATATTTAATATGTTGATGGTCTTCTTCACAGACATAGAGAGAGTAAATGAGCATGACAAAGGTGTTAAATGAACGGTAAACCGAACATGTATAAACTTAAATTAACTTGCCTCGAGTCAAGGGGGGAAAACAAGGGAGGGGAGCAGTGTTTGCCATAGAGCAGGCCTTCAGACAGATGCGTTTAACCAGAACTAAGCTCATGGTGCTGCCACCGTTGCAACCTGAAGAAGTCGGCCTGCACCTAAGCGAGCACCATGATATCACCCACAATACTGAGCTACCCCGCTTCTTACTCTCACTAAGAGTGTGCAGCAATGGATGATGCTGCCCACACAAGGAGATTTCAGCTAGCTGAAGATGCCAGAATGACCTGAAGGATACCAAAGGAAGGCTCCATTCAGTATTTAGGGCCAGAAGAGCCCCCAGAATACCAGTTGACGTTGAGTTATCATATTGGTTTGGCAATCCAGCAGCTCGCCCTACCACTGTGGTGCTAGGGCTCGCTGCCGCAACCAGATTGTCTATCAACAAGGCTTGCTTCAACCCTCGAGACATACTTTCCACTTGGTAATGCTTACTCCCGTCCCTTCAGGACTACACTAGGCGACAGTAGGGTCTTAGTCGTTCTCACGACTGCTTTATTAAATGTTATAGATTTGCTCTTGCTTTAACAGATCCCTTTCACATGTTAGTAACTTAACTTCCGCAGGTTGCTTGGTAACTATGAAAGCCTAGGAGTTAGTACGGGTCACCATGTTTATTCTGCCGAGAATAAATATGTTCAAGTCGATGCAATGCGTTTTAATTTTAAGAGTGATTTGTATTTTTCAATACCCCTGTAAATGCCGTCCCCCAAGGGAGTGGCAGGTGACCGGGTCTTGCCAAACCATTGCAGATATTAGTGTAGGACTGCAGGCTCCCTTAACTGGGTATTACATATGTTGAAAAACACCAAACGATTTGCTGGCCACCCATACTGCAAGTCCAATGTGCAAAGGCACTTGGCATTTATGTACAGTAGAACCACCTACTAGGTACACTCCACGAGTGAGCAAGTAGACCACTCGAGTCAGTTAATCCACTCCATCCACAACATGAAATTCGCTGATTGGAGTGCCAGGCTTGATGAGGCATGACCCGGTAGCCTCTAAGCAGCTCACGATGAAGCTTTAGCGCCATTCCAAGTCAGCTAACCCGCTCCATCCAGCGCATGAGATTTTCCGGTTGAAGTACTAGTACTAACGCGGCGTGACATTGCATCTGGATACTCTAGTTGTGGAATTTCGGTCACCTACCCTTTGCTTGCTGCAATGACCCTTAGCACCTAACCCGATGCTATAATGTAACACCCTCGTGTAGAGAACTTGAGCACCCATACCTACTCTCGTTACAACACAAGGATGATGCACAAAAGGAAGGTGGGATCTAGACTCCTGTGTAGAGTAGGGTTTTACTACTTAAAGTATTTTAAAAAAATATAAATTTTTTTTATACTGATATCTTTATATTACCATAACCATAACCAAATAGGTTACACTGATAGTGTACTTCAAAAGTGTTTATAAACACATTCCAATAAATAAATAGTTAATTATGTGGGCGATGATTAAAAAAAAAAAACTTTTAATTATAACAACTGTTATATAATTTTATATACTTTTTTTTATGAATCTCTGTCCATACAATCATAATTTAAAAAAAGAGATTTTCCATAATAAATATAATTGAGGTTTCTTAGAAGGAGAACTGAGTATTACATTAATGCAATTTATATATATATATATATATATATATATATATATATATATATATATATATATATATATATATATATATATAAAAATTGCGTATTGAAACCAGTAGGTGGGAACCTTTCTTATTGCATTAAATTACATTGCTTTGAATTTACAGTCGGGTACCTGCAATCACTAGAAACTAGAATTACAATTTTACCTTTGAGCGGTTATATCTTAAGTTTTTCATATAGCTAAGCAGAAAAATACATATAAATTTATAAATGAACTTCCAAAAGTTCACGACAGAAAGTAGTTAGGACAAAGACAAAAGTTTGGAGCACTCCAGCGTACATGCATGAAAAAAACAAGGAATTTGTTAATTCATTCTGAACATAATTTAGTAGTAACAATGGTGCTGTCCGAGAAGTAGAATCATTGTCCCAAAACTACCACGCCACAATCTGGTGTGCAGATTACATCCCAGGAAGAATGAAAATTAGCAGATAGGTTAAACCATCTGTCTGAAAGTTGGACTGCTAAAAATCGAAAATATCATTAAAAAAGATTGTGCATACACAAAAAATCATGAGAAAATGAAAGGAATAATTCGCCTACAAACATACCCAAAACTGTGATAAAAAAAAAACAGTTACATCAGGAGGATGTCTACTGATTCTTGCACATAGAAAAATTAGCGAACTACATGCTGTATGTCAAGATTGTGGAGGAGTTAACCTTGAGCTATATATATATCAGGGTGTGCTCAGAACTTCATAGTCTCAAGCAACTAATTGATACATAACTCGAAAATCAGAAATGTTTATAAAAAATTACAATTTACCTTTTTCATTTTAATTGAAATTAAAATCCGTATAAAATTTTTTATGTTAATAGTTAAACATTAATAATATTAATTTTTTTAAATAAAACATAGAAACATATATGAATTACTAAAGCAAACTGTAAAAGTTTTTTTAGCTGGTAACTTGTAGTTTTACATCTTCAAATAGAACAAACAAATAAATTAAGTATAACTGGAGCATGTTTCAAAAAGAAATAGAATATATTTAGGTGAAATACCAATTAAGAAATAATTAATAGAATTACAGTCAAATGAAATAAAATGAAATTAGTGCCAACATAACTGGCTCACCATTCTCCCTGCGAGGAGGGACTAAGTGAGCCGAAAAGAAGGCTCCTACAGCCAACAATTGCCAGGTAACCCATCCCAGTGGATCTTCAGCCTTTTTTTTTTTCTTTGGATCACGTACAAGCCGCCTGCAGCCTTCAGAGGCCTCGCTCATCAGTCCCCCTAAGCCATTTATTCTAACCACCCCAGAAGACCGACGGGGCACCGCATTCAATCGTCGTCCACCTCCTGCTCGCACTACCCGTGGGACTGGGCCTCACCAACACCCACTTCCATGCAATGCCGCCTGATGCCGCCACCCAGAGACCAGCAGCCCCAGGACCAGCCAGATCCAATTGCACGTCAGACGCCCCTTGATGGGTGGCCCGGAGAGTTGTCCACTGCAGCTTTCAGACAGTTAACTACAGTGCTAGTCTAAAGGTGATAAGCCAGCATCCACTGCCACCCAAGCTGCCTTAGACGCCTACATAGCTTGCCACTGCCCGACCAGGCAGACTCTATCATTATACACTGGCTCCCTCTGAGCTAAGGTGCATCCACAGTAATCAACCCAAATGGCCATCCATGATTCGTGGCCTGAACCCACATAGAAACTCCCATGGTGACTAGGTAATGTGTGCAGCATCCCGGGCGTCACGTGTCAGTTTAATAAATGGAGAGTTTTTTTCTGTTTTATTGACAGCATAATTTTCGTTGAAACAGCTTCATTAATTGAGTTTGAATTGACTCCTGAATTAATACATTTCATTACAATTCCAAATTATTCTGAAGCACGACGGCTAGGAGACTATGGTGCATGTCATATAGGTGCAAGGTTCTTATTGTGCATCAGGTCAGAGACACTGGTTCAGGATCAGCTCTAATGAGGTGGAGTCTGTAATATCTTACACATGGCCTTAATGGTACCCTAGAACAGGGTCAGACAGGTAGGCCAGCTGTTGGCTTACCTTTCTTCTCGGGCCACACCCGGAGCATTCGTGCAGTCGGGATCTGCTCTACTCGGCCTGGTCCTTCCACAGGGGCAGCGGGCTGCAGGGATGTCCACTGGGTGTCCTCTGGTGGTAATAGGTCTGGGTGCCTGGGTAGGTGGCAGCTGTAGTCAGAGTACTGGAAGCTGGATGCAGCTTGTTGGTTGAAGATTCTGGGGCAATCAATAGCACCAGGGGCAGGCCCAGCTGGATGCAGATGATGGGGTGTGCTGCTCTGGGGGTTTTGATGGGAAGGCCAAAGAGGTTGGCAGAGTGGGCTGCGAGGTGAGGCCTCGACTGGTGCTGTACTGCACGAGCACGCTCTCTGTGGATAAACTGACGCCGGCTAACAGCCAACAGCGCTAGAGCCCATGACGGTGCTCACCCCACACGTCACGTGTACATGCACGTGCGCAAAAGAGGCCGATATTTTTGAACTTTTATGTAAAGAATATTATTTTTGCAGCGTAAAATGTGTTCCCACCCCCCCCCCCCCCCAGGGTTTGATTTCTTACAGTGTTTTAAAGTGTTTGTTGATATTTTTAAAATGTTTGGTTATGAAATTCAAAGTGCATGCTGCACGGAGATCAAGAACACTAATATTCTGGCGTAAACGCTGTTATAAAGAGACACTGAGATAATACAAAAAATTCTCAAGAAAATTATAAAATGTAAAACAATATTTAATTTATTTGTGCCACTTTTATTTTCAAAGTATATAAAAGTTTACTCTGCGTGCATAGCACTTCCGCTTATGTGAACCCCGTAGGCGACTATGATATGTCCGTGCAATGCTTGCCTCTGGGCAGTCTGTCTAGGAGAGCTGTCGAGGTAAGACACTGTCATGTACAAACTACAACTTTTTGTTCACTGATTTAGATTTCAATAGCCCTTTTAGTATACCAGTTAACCTTTGCTTGCGTACATTTTGCCAGCATTATACTTCCGCTTTATTAATTAATTTCGACCTTGTGGCATTTTCAACTTAATCGAGGAGGATGAGAAATATGTTACAGAGGTCACGCGACCTGTGAAACTTGAATCAGGCACCATCCGTTTCTGCTAAAGGCGTTTCATTGTAATTTCTGTATTATTAATGCATGCAATTTTAAGGGCTTTAATTCTATGTATGTAGTTGAGGGTATTTTTCATATTTGAATATTTTACGGCTACATCACGTACAATTGTGTGGCTAATCGCCGCCAAGTCCACATCCACGCCATCCCGTGCACTTTGTGAGTTCATTTGTGTCAAACCACTTGCACCATAATTTATTTCAGGGTTCTATGTCAGTTTTATTCAGGTTTCAATGTATTTTTCATGAGATTGATGCTTTTGTGTTTGACCACACGGTCACGTTAATGTTTGCTTTTTCCGCCATCAGGCATGCTACACACCTGTAACTGCTGTAATCGCAAAGAGAAAAATTCTCTCTACCAGAAAAAAATTTTGTTGGAATTTAATTTACAGTTTCCACAAAGAAATATTGCAATTTCACCTGCACCACATGGTCTGCTACAAACTTATCCAGCGGCATCTGCACCATATCAACTTGTTTTCACACATGTGTGTGTTTTTTTGACTACTTATCTCATGCCCCATCATCTTTTAAGGGTCGTTGTGCAATTTACGTAATTTTGTAATTTGTGTACGGTGATATTACTTCCGTCCTAGCCGGCTCTGTGTATAGGCCATCACTATACTACCCACGTGCTTGAGGGCAAGCCCAGACGAGTTTGCGTTAGTGATACCAAGTAATCACACATTTTAATGTATCAAGTATTTCATTTTGTAATTGACCATGTCCTATCTTCAGGGAAAATCGTCAGCCCACCCTAGTGGCTGTCGACTCTCTTACCTTGTGAAGTTAATGTTTTCATACACCACGGTGAGATCATCCATCTAGGTGTGCACTAGAGTAATTGCGGGCTGGGGAGCACCCACGCAGAGTTGGCTTGTCAGGACCGAGTGTATCATTAATTTCATGGCACGTTGATTTGTACGAACGGTATAAATAAAACGGGTATCACAGTGAACCATCTTCTTTCATTTGTAGTGACAGTGTCCTAGCCACATGTTTCTTTTTCAAAGTGTGTTAAAATATTTAGTAAATGTTTAGTATTGCCAACGTGTTTGTAAGTATGCTCGGGTGTGACGGATACACAGAACCCACAGCATCCCTGAGAACCCTAAGTCTCAGCAGTGCGGTGATTGGGAAGCACCGGTGGCACCCATATCATCTGTAAGTAATTGTGTCATCATTCATCTTGTTTCTCACTCGATGGCGCAAAACATTTGAAGGCTGGTTTAGATGGGTTACCCAGTGGCTGGCTAACCACAAGGACTGCATCAGTCTTTCTGCCACTCTACTTTATATTTCTTCTGCAGGTGAACAGCATTAATAGGGAGGTGCTACTGTTCACCTTCGTAATGAAGGGGTAGATAACGGTCCCCTATCTAAGGTATACCAAGAGGTGGTTAGGTCACTCCTTGTCAGGTCTGATACTCCATCTGGCTTGTCTATACGTGGTGGATGAAGTGGGTTTACGGACTTGGGTGGCCTAACCACTTCCTCATGTAGTCTTGCTAGTAGGGGGCTCTACCGTACATTCACCAGGTATCTCTCAGTACCTGTACTGTATGAGTGGCCTATGAATGTTTGTTTACTGTCACACAGACTGTCCTCGGTTATGGGATGGCCCATGGTCCTACATTGTTGGAAATTCAAATAAATACAGCAGTCCCGTGCTGCTCCCTTGAGAGATGATCTTTACTAATCTTACACTTTGCCAAAACACTAGGCAACCTACGGAAGTGAATTAGGGACAGCTTAGTGAACTCTGTATAATCCTGATGGAATTTGGGGTGACAGGTTATGACTTGGTTGAGGTGGTGCATGTCACATGTGAGCAAGGGTTTTTAAAGTTTCTAGTCAGAGACACAGGGTTCTTCAAAATATACTGAGAGCGAGATAGGTTATGAGGTGCTTGGCTTTAACTATTCCTGTATAGGACGATTAAGCTATCGACTAAGTATCTAGTCGTTGGCGATGCTGGGAGCCCTCCGGGTGGCTAAGGTGCCTGTGCCGGCTCACCTTGTATCGTCCGTACCCAGGGTTGACTGACGACCGGCGACTGGTGTCGGGTTCTGGGGGCCCTGTCCTAGGGTGGTTGGTGAGGTGAGTGTCCTCAGGTTGGTCTTCGGTGGTGCTGGTGGCAGTTACTGATAACTGTGGATGGCGTACAGCACCGGCAGTTCCCAAAGACAGGTAGGCCAGGCCCAAATGGACAAAGACGTGATGCTGCTTTCCACTGGTCTTGTGGGGTGGCTTAAATTGATGGCGAGGGGGAGGGCTGTGAGGTGAGGCCTCAGCAGTCTAAGGGTGGCCTGAGCTTGTTCATGGGGAGTGGTACAGCTGAAGGCTGGTGGGACGGGGTTACCTGGTAACTGGTCAGCTACAGGAGCAGTAGCTGTCCTCTTGTCACCTCACTTAGTGCTGCGTCTATGGGTGAATAGCACGGGGTACGTCTCTATAGCAGGGGCAGGCGATGGTATCTCTAAGAGGTTGTTATTAGGTCACTCCTTGTCAGTCATGGAACTCCAACTGGTGAATCTCGCGTAGTGGATGAAGTGGGTTAGCTGACTCTGGTGTCCCAATCGCTTCCTTACAAAGTCTTTCTAATGGGGGGGCTCTATTATATGCACACACAAAGTACCTTTGTGTACTTGGTCCACAGTACGGGTGGCCAGTGAATGTGAGTTTTTGACATACGTGCTGCCTAGCTAAGGAAAGCTCGTAGTGCGACACTAAGAATGAAAATTGGATATCAAGCTGTGGTCAACCGCCTCTTCCTTGAGGGATGGCACTTATCAGGTTATAGAGAGATCACATTTTCACCCTAAAATAAAAACTTAGTGGTTATACTCAAATGTGTTTATTCACTAAAGAATAAACCTGGTGACCCGGATTATCTCGGCGCTTATCCTGATTACTAGGTACCAGTGGATGTTACGCTAGGACCGTGTAACATTTCAGTTGAATCAGATGTGCAGAAATTCTCTGCGTCTCAAATATTTTTTATTTTACCTGGTTCTTCTTCTGACAACAAAGTTGACAAATTATTTTTCTCTTCTCAAACAAAATTAATATTCTATATTTAATAATGAATATTTAAAAAGATCTTGCAGCAATAACATTAATATTAACACATATTTGATTCGTTATTATAACATTTTTTAATGATTATTGACCACATGCATCTGCCTTTGATGATGGTGGTATGATTTTTTTCTATAAAATAAGCTAAATTGTATTTCTGCCTTACTTATTGTGCAATCTGCCCTCAAGTTGTCTGTTGTCTGACCATGCTACATCTCTCTGCCAATCAGTAATGGTGAGACAAAAGAGAACAGGTATATTTTCTTTCGTGCATTTGTTTAATAAACATTCAATACTTCCTACCCTGTAGGGAATATGTAAAAAATAGTGAACAAATTTAGAACACTGAATATCATCTATAAACGAATGATCTCTATGTCAATAATCTATTGAAGTAACCAAAGCATTTACTGTATTTTGTTTAACTCTTATAATACAGCTGAATTTGGAAATTATATCAAATGAATTGGCAGTATAAGCCAGTACTCTGTGATCATATATAATTATAATATCGGGAAATACAGGTAAGTATAAATGTAATATATGGAAAACAGAAGTGTTACAACCTGTTAGCAAAAGAAACTAGAGCATACAAATTAGGTAACTGTAATAACAACTGGTCCCTAACTGTTGACCGTAGTCTTGATGGGACTCAGGGTGTCACTACCAAAGTGGTGGGTGTGGTATAGGGAGGCGAAGACTTCCTTGGAGGTAGTTGATAGCTGGATCTGGAAGATTTCTAGAGGTTGTAGGTTCTTCGTGAGGAAGATAGTAGGGCAGAGAGCTTCAACACTAGTAGGTGTTGAAGCAAACTTCTGAGTATTCAACTGGCATACTTGGGGTGTGTGCAGCCTTGTAAAGTAATATCTGGCGTATGCCTCGGTTTCCCTCTGTCGGGCATCTTTGGTGGGGTTGGCTCCTCCCTTCGTGACCGGCACAGCCATGGCTGTGATCTCTCGAGGAATGCTAGAATCTGGGTAGTGTCCTTACATGTGGGCAGTAGCCATTGCTTGCGTAGCAGCAACTCTCATACTTTCACTGGTCAGGGAACATGCCTCTTGGCTCTGGAGGCAAGCTGTTTCGGGGTTCGATACTCGGTTAGGGTGCACGTGATGAGGTGGAGTCAAAAGAAAGCATACTCAGAAATAAGTCTCCCGGCAGGGTGTACCACTGCCGTGTCGTGTCAAGTAGGTGCGTCGACTCTTTGGGGCTGCAGTTTATCAGAACCGCAGATGTTCTGTGCTGGTCGGTGACGCTGGAAGACATCTATTTGCTGGTCACTGGTAGTAGCTGGATACTTAACTTTGGACTCCTCGAGAGGAGAGTGAGCAGATAGCTTCAGCACAATTTGTGCTGAAGCAAACTGGGCGTTCCTTGGGGGTGCGTGGCCTTTCATGTATTCCTCGTCGGGTGCTTCGGGCCCCTTCGGCTGTCAGGGATCTTTGGCGGGTGCAGCCCTCTTTCTTGCTGGGTAACTTACCTGGGATGCGCTGGCCCAATGATTGCGAAAGGCTAAGAGTAGGTTTCCTTATTTGACTGGTGGTATCTGATGCCTGGTCAGGAGCAACTCGTTTGCGTTGCCTCTCTGGTTATACTTTCTCATTGGTATTTACTAGGCAGGGGAAATTGCGTTAATGACTATGTGGGTGCTTAATTCGGCTCTTCTTTTATCTGATGAGTCCAGGGAGGCTGTCGGCTGGCGTGGATGCAGCTGGTTGTGGTTCACATATTTCTGGGGCATGTGTCCCCTCGCACGTGATAATGCGCAGTCTGCATAAAAGAAATGGTTACCCATACGTAAATTCCCTACTTGTGTCACACAGTAATAAAACACAATTTTATTTCAGTAACGTTGAGTATCTGTGTTGAATTTGAAGTAGTTTTAGGAGTTCAAGTGCAGTTCATACAAATAGTATTAATATTTCTGCAACTTTGTTTCTTGTGTATGTGAATTTAGTGTTATATTATCACCTTGTTTATTTCATGCCCCGACATAACAGTATACTGAAATTAAGAATTAATACCATTATACTTTCCTTTGCAGATAACAGAATTATAGATAGCAAGCATTTAATTTCATCAAGGGTTGTTCGTGAAAGATCTTTCTCATTCAGTGGTTTTGCATTGTCGATGTTTAAAATAAGCCACTAGTGTCTGCCAAGGTAAAGAGGAAGTAAGGTGGCGTCAAGTTACAGCATTCTCACACATTTCACACTGATATGCATTGGCACAAACTTACAAATATATAACAAATCTCTCTACCCTTACCTAAAATTACAATGCTATCACTTTGAAATGTTCTGATGCCAACTGCTGATATTTTGCTAGGAAACAAAATTTGTTTAAAGTCTGTTACTTTATTAATAAAAAGACATTTTGAAATATTATTTTTAAATTAATAAATAATAGGCCCTACAATTTTTATGAATATCTGAGTAGCAGTGTGAATATGGTAAGACTTGTGGAAGCCTACAAGTATTCTAGCTCATTATTGTTTAGGTTTGCTGGAACATTGAGCATGAAGGGGGGTACAGAAGGGAGAGTGGGTTATGGTTGTATATTGTAACTGTCAAATAGCAGCCGTGATATTGCAGGGTTATAAGGAAAACTGAGATTTTTCATTCCTTCTCTGTTCAATATTTGAAAAAATGAACCTTAATGACATGTAAGTTACATGAGATTACAGCAATTTTTAAGTGATTATAATTTTCTTGATTGATTTTGATCCATTTTTCGGGTGGTTATAATTTTCTCTCTTTTGATCTTGGAATAAGATTGGTTAAGTCACACAATTGTTTTTAGTTGGTTCCGAACCGAAATATTTTTCAAGTAATGTTATTTTTTTCCCAGATATGTAATCAGTGACTGTTCATGGGAGGTGGTGTGCTCCATAGACATTCTACTTTCAAGGAATGTTGCAGAGTAGCTTGCACAGGAACACAAAGAGAGGACATGTAGTACTGTGTTGTCGCTATTGACACGAGTGCTTGCTGTGCAGGATGGTGCTGGCCGTGGCGCTAGTCTACTTGTCGTGCATCCACATCTACCGTCAGATATACGACTATGGGTCCTACACTCTTGATATAACAGGTAAAGTCTGTCAGTTTTCATTACAGTACTAGTTTATAAATGAGTAACTTGTGCTAAAGATTAGTGTAAGATCTTCAGTTGATGGATCGAGGCACCTATTGCAGTAAAAACTTTTTGTAAATTTTGTTACATTTATTTATACCAATTTTATTTTACTATATTTTTACTATATGTATTTTTATATTACTATATTTTATAAAAAATTTGGCTGACTTTTGCATTTATAAAAAAAATGTTGGTAATTATTGGTATTAAAATTTTATGGTTTTATTTTCAGCTCAATTTCATTTGAAAAGTGTAAGATTTCAGTGTTTTTTTATTAATGCTGTATGTAATTAATTTATACTTAAAAATACATAGCCATGTAAAAGAAGTGTAATACAGTAAACTCTCACCAGTAAATGTTTCCCCAGAATTTGTGACCTTCGGATTTACTGTGTGAAAACCACTGATTTTTGGCAATGCCTAATGATAACAAATGAAAAACTGTTAAACCCAGAAAATGTACGTCCTGTGTAAGCTAACATCAGATGTTGAATACGCACTAAAATACAGGCATTTATTGGTGTCAAATACTGAGGCAGTCTGTGACAAGTCCACAGTAACAAGACATTCTTACATAAACAACCTGTCACTGTCAAAGAGGGTGGAGATGCGGAAAAAATAATTGCTTCTTACACTCTCTACCCGTGGGCCAGTAAAGGAAACAGTACAACACAAAATAATATTGAACATGTAAAAATCCTTCAACTGTACTTGCCAGTATATGATGCCCATGTACAATAAAGCCACAAAGAATAAACACTAAGTTGATCACATGTTTAGGATTTTAAAAATGTCCTGTTAAATCTCTTGCTTACACTAAAGCTGCAGCACATAAGAGCTAAATTTGAGTGTTTACTTTTGGAGTTGGAAGTGAATGGCACCCAGTGTTGCAGCAGATGACTGACTTTGACTCTGTTTCTGCGTTGCATGCATCAACATGTGGTTATGAATGTCAGACTGTTTAATGACCTTTTCTTATTTTGTGCATAAATGTAAAATTAAGTATGTGACACTGCATTACTTCCAATAATGAGCAAGCCTTTTTTGCTCTTGGAAAACTTCAGTATAGTGTCCCACACAGTAACAGTCTCATTCCTAGTGAGATCTGTTTCATCAACACTAACATCATTTTCATTCCCACTACTTTCAATTTGAGTGATTTTACCATTTTTCGTTACTTTTATATCTTCTGGCGTGACATGGAAACTGGAATGTTTTTGTCAACATCTAGCCATTCATTTAAATCCGATGTGGACAGTTTGTTCATGGGATTTTCTTTGTCAGCACATTCACCCAATTGAACAATTTCTCAGTATGATTTTGTCAACCTCATCATCTGTCACATCAAGTGTTGTTTTTGGCCATATTTTTCACCATGCTTTGTGCAGTGTCTCACTTTTCATAGCACTCCATGTATGTAGTATATTAAATGTAGCATCTCTCATGTTGTATTTCTTTTGAGATTCAATTATTTTGCCATCATAGTTCAACTGCTGCATTAAATCTTGCCTCTAAAGCTTTATCAGATTCTGAATAACATCGTGTTCCATTGGTTGAACCAAGCTAGTCACATTTGGTGACAGGAAATGTAATGATGTGTTTGCCTTTCGTGAGTTCTTGTGCAAGAGGATGAGCACAGCAGTTGTCAAACACTATCACCTTGCTGTCTTCTGGCATTCCTTTGTCTCTTAAGTTTTCCTTTGCAGTAGGCACAAAAATTCTATTAAACTGAGAAAAAATTCTGCATTCTTCCAGGCATTACATGGGGCTCTGTAATCAACTGTAAATGCGCAAGGTTTTAGAAACACCTTGGTTTCGCATATTTTCCAACCACAGTGAGTTTCTCACTGTGTGTATCTGCTGAATTTGCATATACAGAACTGTAATGCGTTCTTTATTTTGCTTAAACCCAAGTGCAGAAATTTTGTTACCATCTGCTAAAGTTGTATTTGATAGACATTTCCAAAGCAGACCAGTTTTGTCTACATTGTAAACTTGCATCTGTTTTCATTGACTAACTTTGTGAAAAAGGCATAAAATTCATTAGCAGCATCTACATCAACTTAATTCTGTTCGCCACACACATCTAACTTCATATATCTATGCAAAACCTTGAATGTGATTAGTTAACCCTCTAAAAATGTACGTGGTTCCATGAGCTTTATTTTTTAGTCTAACTTTTTTTTTTTTACTTTTTCAACTAACATGGGCTCCAATATTGCAGCACATTCTGATCGCTTAAAAGAAAACTACTTGTACAGTGCATTTTCCAAATCCTAAAGTTTAGCTGTGTGAGGCATTTTGCGATTATCAGCACTTTACCCATCTCACTGTTTGCCAGAAACATTTTGTCTAGTCCCCCAATTCTTCCCAAATGTCATGCACAATGTAGTCTCCCTATCACCATAATTGCCCTTGATGACATAACGTTCACACCACACTCGTTGACTGTTTGCTAATTTCAAGCTTTTGTATGTGTTAATGTTACATGATTCATTTCACTGGCACTATTTTTATAACACCAATAAACAACGGAGTCTGAACCAGCCGTGTTGATTGTTTATAGTACTCACATTGGCCTTGAACCTGCCACACTAGTACTGTTTGGTAGGCAGCACTCTGGTATCATGGTACATTGCAGCTCAAATATTGAAGCAGCTAAGAGTGCGGTACAGTGAATCATGATACGTCAAAACAGTTAGAATCGCATTGTTGTGGAAACAGCGGATTTCAGAGTTCTGTGGATTCTTGGGCCACGAACTGGCTAGAGTTTACTGTACTGTGATGTTATACAACTACATACACGGAAGTAAGCATCTTTTTTGAACCAAAAGAACACAAAAGAACATTGAATTCTACCACAGATAACTGACAAAAACATCACATTTAAGGTTATTTTTTGCTCATGCCTTGAAGTTCACTGGTTAAGTAAAGTAGATTTTCCTCCATCACTTCTAAAAGATTATTTTTAACATTTTACAAAAACATCCTTTGATTTAAACATTATATTTACTGAATAGTTAATTAATAGAATAATTCTGGAAATTAAATATTTGAGTGCTTGGAAAGTTCTTAAAAAGTTTATTTTATTCTGTTAGAACTCAGTTCTTTATATTGATTTTTCACATGTATGTAATAGCCAATATTAATTGCTCCTATTTACTAGTGCGCTGACAGTTAGATTTATTTTTTCTCTTTTTTTATTATGTTAAGACATTGTTTTTACTGTTAAGCCTGAATAAATTAAAATCACAATGGCTCAAATATAGCTGTGTATTTTGATTTGGCTAAATTTCATGTGTTTAACATATATTTTGGTGTTTTCTGATGTGTTATTTAGTATTAAAGTATTATTCTGCTTTTGCTGCTGTTCAGCATATAATCTTGTCTCTTGTAATGATGGGGCTTTGGTGGTGCAGCAGTTAGAGCGCTTGCCTCCCATCATGGCGAACAAGGTTCTATACCCAGCTGGGTCACACTCAAAATTTTGCTAACAATTCACATCCTAGAGAAAAAAAATATTTTCGAGTTCTTCTTGATTACATTTAATCCTTAAGAAACAAATTCTTTACATGCATCTGACCTCACCTGTATCTCTGTAAAATGTATATATTAGCTGTGATGTCAGATTTGGCAACTAACGTTTGGAAAACTATTTGGCACGTATTAGTATCTCTTATATTTTGCGGAATGACTATTATTTAGTCTTGCATGCTGGTTTGTCAGTTTCAAACTTTCTAAACAAAGGATTTTAAGTGGCCATGTTTGTAATGTGGAATTCATTGTGGTTGGTTTGCATGGGTTCCCTGTCTGCAAGTAGATTAGGCAGATTTTGGCTACATTCAGTATTCACATGATTACTATCAGTGTCTGAATAAATAAATCCTAAAATTAATAAATAAATTTTAAAATCCAAGTACATAATGTTGCTTCTTTCTTAAAATGGTGATTGCTGTGGCTCCAGTGATGTTTTAAATATATTCTGCGTAACTTTTGAATTTAGAACTTGTGTTTTGACTGACACACAGGACTATATTTAGAGTGCTGTAAAACTGCCTTTTTTTTTTCTAGAAATGTTTTCCAAGAAATGGAATTTAATTTAATTTAACAGTTTTGCATTAAAGTGAACATACCTTGAGATATTTCTAATGTTACTAGTATTTGAAATCACCTGAAACCTGAAAATTTAGAGTTTGACTCATAAAATAAGCAGAAAACATTACATTGTGCTATTAGGGGTAGCAGCCTGCTTGCGTAAACTTTTTTACAACATGTTTTAAATTTCTATGTTAGAAGAAGAAATCTGCAATCTGTTCTCATATAAAATAATTCACACTCATCCCATACTTCCATGCTGCACACTGGCAAACGGAAACTCTTAACCTGTCAGAACTGAAGTAACAAGAACATTAGCTTTTCACATCAACAACTATGCACACTCTCTAATCACAGTAGATGGACTCTTTATCTCTGACAATCTTGCTATTCGAAGGTATGTTCTCTTTATCACATCCTTCGTCCATTTCAAAAAACACCCAATTCCTGTACAACAGTCACAACATTTTACAAATTACAATTTAATATATTTTATTTTTGATTAGTTAACAGGAGCCATTTTACTTATGTACTACTATTTATTTTCTCGTGTTAACAGCCTGAACCTTACTTAAATAAAATAGTTGACAGATATTATTTGAAAAATGCAAACATATAGTATTATAACTTTCACTTAACAAAGGTTACCAAAATTAATAATTTAAATTTTTCCTTACCAGCTCATATTAAATGAATACAATTGAAGGCAAACCTTTAAATGTATGCACACCATTAATTGTATGCAAAATTCATTTTCACATGCTTTGGCTTGAAAAAAAAATTTCAAATAAGCGTTTGTTATACACACAGTACGTTCACACTTGTAATACAGCACTTAATAAAATTTTAATTTTGGTTATCTAACATGAATTTTCCTGAAGTTAGCATCATCTATTAAGCAAGCTGCTTAAAGATAACTGAAAGCCTGCATCACAATGCAGATCAGAGTTTAGGGGAAGTGTGTGTGGTCACTTAAAAAACTTTTTGTAGGACCACTGATGGTAATCACACAAAAGGTGACAAGTCTGGCCTTCAGCCTGCATGATGGCCTCACACGACAAGACAACGAGTTGACAGACTCCCAGAAGTACCATGCTGTCAGGTGAGTCTTTCTGAAAATTGTTACAATGCCACAGAAGGGTTAGTTTTATTACAGCAGTGTGAAATTTGTGTTAATATGTATGTACTAGCATAGCAAGTTTACATAATTTGTCTTTTCAGCTGAACTTGGTTATTGATTTTCTGCAAATTTTGCCAAAGTTATAGTAGACAAATCTTTTGATTGCAAATGAAGCCTGTTGACTTATGATCACATTTTAATCAAAAATTGTTTATTTATTGTATGCAAGTGGTAAACGAGGATGTATCTGTCATTCAATACTATGCACCATTCAATACCATCGCTCATTTGGTGAAAATCTGCACCTTCCCGTCCACGTGATGAAAGCATCTCTCTTAACATTCCATTGGAGTCCCCAGGATGCTATGCGCATGCGCTGGAACATTGGTAAACGTGTGTGTTTCACAGTCTGCCACTGGAAGACCATCCAAAAGCTGGGGGTGATTGGCAACCAATTTCCACAATTCAAAACATCCCTTCTACAGTAGTTGGATGAGCTCGTCCCGCACAGCAAGAGCTTCTTCGAGTGATGGAGCAAATGCTTCTGCGACAATGCTTCTGTCATAAAGTTTCCCTGGGCAGCACGATCCAAAATGCCACAGCAGTTGTGAAACCTTCTTTGACAATCAGCAATTTTCACCATGACTGTAGATATAAGAATTATATTGCAAGCAGAGGTTCTGGCTGACATTTCCACAAACTGTGAACCATCATCATCAGTATCAACGAAGTCCAAGCTCAATTGCTGATTAGCATGAGCATCTGAAGTTGGCGGGTATTGCGAGTCATTTACCTGTCGGTCAGAGTGTAATGATGAGTGATGCTTTTGGCCACAATGTAAACATGTATTTTTTTAAGAACTTTGTGCCACCATGTGGGAGGTAAGTAAACAATTGTAACACAACTTTCTACTGCACACAACTTCTTGCCTTTCTGCAGGAGACTTCTCCATGAACTCTACACAGCTGTAGATAGCATGAGAAATTTGCTGACACAAAACACATTTCGTAGTACCGAGCCCAGAACTCGACAGTAAAACAGTTTTATTTTGTGATGAAACTGCTGAACTAGGACAAAACGTGACCCAGTTTGGTTCTTATTTCATGTGCATTATCTAATTTAGTGGCTTCAGTTTCTAAATACTCCACAAGCTGACCAACCCCAGGGAATGTGTCAGGTGATGAAGAGCGATGGTGTTCAATCTTTGTTCGCAAGGGCAAGTCCATCTTTTTTAACATGATTGACAGCAGTATGGAATTATTTTGGGTGACAGCATAACCAAATTTTCTAGGGCACTGCAATTTTCCACAAGGGCATTGACAAAGTGGTGCAATGACTTATAATTTGTAGCATTAACAGGAGGTAACTCCAAAATTCTGTTTATATGGAGTGTAGTGAGTTTCCTTGAATTATGACAAACTTTCCCATGCAACAGAATAGTTTTCACCAGTTGAGGGTAGGTTTTTCATGAGCTTAGATGCCTCACCTTTCAAACAACTGACTAAATATTAAAATTTTTCAACACCGGAAAGTGCGTAATTCTCATGAATTGTAGCCTGAAACAGTAGGTGAAATGTAGGCCATTCCTCCCACTGCCCTGAAAATGTTGGTAGGTTTAGTTTGGGGAGCCTGACATTCATACGAGACACAAGAGTGGTTGTTTAACCCTTGTTTGCCAACAGTGATGATATGGTAGAGCGAGTATCCAAAATCAATGGCGCCAAATTTGAATGGCATTCCATCAAGGCAGCCTCATCATAACCCTTAGAAACGGTTTCCAAGGTCAGAAATTTGTCACAATGTGAATTGATACTTGCGTCAATGCTTTGGACAGCCTGTACGTATACCTTAGCTTCCTGTGGACTGACAAATGTTGCCCCTTCAGCCATTGTGAGTGATAGCAGGCATGCCTGAATCTGCTGAACATTATTTTCTTGAAGCTTTAGTTGCATTAATAACCCTTTGAAACTCATTCTAATAAATTACCTTTCAACAGTAGGCTAATGAAACAAAAGCAAAATAGGCGGGACACCACAGAAACTATTATTGACTTGCCACTTAACCTTAAAGATACCACACAACCTGTAGCCCTACACGCTCTTTGCTGATTTTGCACAATAGTCAATGGCAACTAGTACAGAAACCAAAATATCGAAAAACACAAACTATTGAAATACGTTACATAACTGTCACCATTGACGCCGTCAGGTGAGACATGAGAAGAACGATGACACCAAAAACTTACTGGTAATATAGGCGCTAACGGTGCTTCCCAATCACCGCACTATTGAGACTCAGGGTTCTCAGGGATGCTGTGAGTTCTGTGTGTCCGTCTCACCCATGTGTACTTACAAACACGTAGGCAATACTAAACTTTTACTAAACATCACTTTGAAAATATCCGCTTAATAAAATCTATTTGGCTAGGATACTGTCACTAGTGAATAAAAGAGGTAGGTTACTGATGCTTGTTTTTATTATTATTGCTCGTATAGATCAACATGCCAATGAAATTGTGATACTCTCGGTCATGACTAGCCAATTCCGCTTGGGTGCTCCCCAGCCCGCAATTAATCTACTGTGCGCCTAGATGGATGATCTCACCGCGGTGTATGAAAACACAATCTTCACAAGGGAAGAGGGCCGACAGCCGCTAGGGTGAACTGACGGTTTTTCCCTGAAGACAGGACATGGTGAATTACAAATGAAACCCTTGATGAAAACATTAACTCGTGTGATTACTTGGCATCATTAATGTAAACTCGTCTGGGTTTGCTCACCAGCACATGGGTTATGTGATGATGGCCTGTACACAGAGCCGACTAGGACGGAAGTAATTGCACTGTACACAAATTACACAAAATTACATAGTTACCCTTAAAAGATGATGGGGCACAAGATGAGTAGGCACAATAAACACACACGTGTGAAAACAAGTTTTTGTGGTGCGGATGCCGCTGGATGAAGTTTGTAGCGTACCACATGGTGCAGGAGGTGGAATTGCAATATTTCTTTGTGAAAATGGTAAATGAAATTCCAACAAAATATTATTGTGATAGAGCAAATTATTCTCTTTACGATTGAAGTGGTTACGGGCGTGTAGCATGCCTGATTGTGGAAAACGCAAACATTAAAGTGGCCGCGTGGTCAAACACAAAAGCATTAATTTATGTGAAAATTACATGGATCACTGACAGAATTTAACGTAGAACCATGAATAAAATATTGCAGACATGATGTTACATAAATAACCTCTCAAAACGCAATGATGGCATAGACATATACTTGGCATCAGTTAGCCACATGGTTATACGCGATGTTGCCGTAAAATATTCAAACATGGAAAATACCCTCAAGTACATATATAAAACAAAGTCCTTCAAATTGCATGCAGTAATAATATAGAAATTACGATGAAATGCCTTTAGCAAAAGTGGATGGCGCCCGATTCAAGTTTCGCGGGTCGCGTTACTTATGGACATATTTCTCCTTTAAGTCGAAAATGTCACAAGGATGGAATAAATTAGTTAAGCAGAAGCATAACTGGGAAATGTCTGGCAAAACGTACACAAGCAAAGGTTAACCGGTATACTAAAAGTGATATTTAAATCTACTACAGTGAACAAAAAGTTGTAGTTTGTACATGACAGTGTCTTACCTCGACAGCTTTCCTAGACAGACTGCTCAGAGGCAAGCATTGCACGGACCTACCATGGGGTTCACATAATCGGAAGTGCTATGCACGCCGAGTGAAATATTTTATAATTGACATATAAGTGGCACAATTAAAATAAAATATTGTTTTACATTTTATAATTTTCTTATGGATTTTTCATATTAATTTAGTGTTTATTTATGATGGCGTTCATGCCGGAATATTAGTGTTCATAACCAAACATTTGCAAAATAACAAACACTTTAGAACATTTAAAGACATATCAAACCCGGACATAAGACATATCAAATACAATACACATTTTACACTGAAAAAAAATATTTATGTGAAAGTTAGAAAATATTGGCCTCTTTGTGCACGTTTATGGACATGACACATGCGTGGTGAACGCCATAAACCCCTTAAAATCACTCTGATTCATTGTGTCACTACAGGCATTAACAGAAAAACCTGGAAAGATGTTTCACTACTACTCGCTCCTACTTCCTCACTACTAGGTGCTGAGTGTTCTGTCGGTGCAAAACCTTTAAATGACAGTTCATTTCGTTGGCTGGGCATTGCTGTGTTAGTGTTATTGTTTACAGTAGTGCACGTGTTGACATTTCCCTGTGTACTCTCTGGTATACTGCTCCATTCTCGCCGAGGCACTGGGCGTAACGTCTCCTTGCCTCTCTTCCCTACAGGTTGTCAGGCTATACGCAGGTCATCACGGTGCCGTTTTGTGACACGTCTTGGTCCCAACTTCACTAAATACGTTGAATTCCCCATCTTTTCTACCACTCTTACCGGCCCTGTCTATCTAGGTTGCTAGCTCAGCACAGTATTTTCTCATCCCGGCCGATAATGGGTTCTCTCTCACGTAAACATTCCGGGTACAAGTGGGGGGGGGGGGTGGCCTTTTCCTCTCCGATACCCACATGTTGCAATAATTTGATTTGCCCTTGCTTCCTCGTGGATTTGTGCCTGGTGTTCTACAATCTGCTCAGGTGGTATTGGCGTGTTTTCGCGGGGTGCTCCGGGGGCACGGAGTTCGCGACCGTGTACCATTTTGGCTGGTGTCTTCCTGGTTGCTGCATTTACTCTGTTCCTTATGCCAAACATTACCTCCAGGATCAACTCGACCCACCTAGTGTGATCTTCTCCTAACCTGACGCGCATCTGGATTGTGACGTCTTGGTTACATTGTTCGGTTGGGTTAACTCTGGGGTGGTATGCTGGGGTGGTGCGGTGTTGTGTTCCTCACCTGGTACAGTATTCTTTCCACTTTCGCCCTACAAATTGTGTGCCGTTATCGGTCAGCAAATACTCGGGCGTCCCCATCTTGGAAAGAACTCCTTTTGCATCACCTGTGCGACCGTGTGCGCACGAACATTGCTGATGGGAAATGCCTCGGACCAATGGGTAAACAAATTCGTGGCAACAATAATGAACCTTTTACCAGTTTTGGTTTGTGTGTACGGACCTATGATATCAATTGCTACTGTTTTGAATGGCTGAGTTGGCAGCCTCTGTTGTTGTGGAGCGTCGCCGTCTGTTCTCCACGGTTTCCGGGTGTTACACGTGATACAGCTTTGTACATGCTTCGTTACATCTCCATGAATCCCTGGCCAGTGAAATAATTTCTGCACGTATCTTCGTGTTTTTGGATCCCGGGTGTCAATGCTCTAAACTGTCGTGTGCATACTTATGTACAAGTTCCCCTGTCTCCTTTGGCATGTATGTTCGCCATAGCGTGCAATTATCAGGGGTTTTGGTTTGTATCTCTCCGCCCACTATCCTACAGTGTTCTGTGTACCATATGGCGCAGTGTTGTCAACATTGCGCAGCATCTGGGTAATTTTCTTGCGCAGTATGTACCTTTCTTAACACGTCCCGTACATTCAATGAAATAAGTTTGCCGGGTGGTGTGGCAACAATGTTTGTACAAGAGTTTGTGTTTTTGCAGTTGGTATTGCACGGCAAGGTGGTAGCGCTTCTTCCCACTCCGCATTGTCAGTTGCCGTTAAATTCGGACAAGGATTCCTGGACAAGGCGTCCGCGAGCTTGTTGGTTTTCCTCACCACTTGTTCTACCTTGAAATCATACTCCTGAAGTAACAGCACCCAGCAGGCTTCCTGTTATGTATGCCCTCTAACCACACGAGACATCGGTTATAAGTTTTGAGAGTAAACTGTCTTCCTAGCAAGAATGGCCGGTCCTTTCGCAATGCATGTACAATTGCTGCACATTCCTGTTCATTGATGTGATACTTGCATTCTGTTTCCCCGAACTTCGCACTGTGGTAGCTGATTGTGTTTTTCCAGCGTGTTCCCACCTGATACAACACGGCCCCGATGCCTTCTTGACTGGCATCTCTTTGTACAAGAATGGGTAACTGTGGGTTGAACCTAGATAGCGGATTACAGTTCTGAAATGCAAGATTGATTTCTTTAAAAGCTTGATAGGCTTGAGGTGTCCAGGAAAATTTACGTTTCTCACACAACAAAGCAGTTAATGGTGCTGTAATAACAGAAAAGTTCCGGACAAATTTCCTTAACCAAGTAATTAAGCCAAAATATTTCCTGACTTGTTTACGTGATCTGGGTGTGGGTTTGTTTCGAATTGGTGTCCCAAAAACTCCATTCTACCCATACCCAACTTACACTTTTCCACTTTTGTTAGTTTATTACGTTCGAGCCGTTCAAATACAAGGCTCAAGTGGTGCAAATGCTCTTTCCAGCTGTTAATACGCCATCGCAAAGTCTCCAATGAATCCATCCAGTACATTAACCAGTAAGTTTTGAAATGTTGTAGGGGCACACTTTAAACCAAATTGCATCGCAACAAATTGATATCCATGTCCATCTGGGGAAGTAAATGCTGTTTTCTTTCTGTCCTGTGGGCGGGTAGGCACTTGCCAATATCCAGACTTTAAATCAAGTGATGTGAAAAGGTACCTGGTCCTCGTGTTGACAAAGTGTCTTTCATATTAATGACTGGTGGTGGCATGTTTACTGTTATTTTATTGAGGGGGCGAAAATCAACACAGAATTCCCATTCGCCATATTTATTTGGAGCAAGTGTAATACCTGAATTATACACACTCTGTGTAGCTTCAATCACATTGTCATGTAACATTTCACATACTTGCTGGTTAATGACGCAGCGAAATACGTGGGTCTCGTGGCTTATAGTACACTGGGTCCCCGTGCGTTGTGACGATCGCTTGCTCCGTGACATTGGTGTGCTGCAGCTTCCCCTCAGTGTGGAACACACGGGCATACTGGTCCAGCAGATGTTGTAGACGTTGATATGTAACCGGCACCTCGTGCTCGAAGTCAGCAAGCGGTACAGCAGTTGTTGTTGTTGGCGGTGTTGCTCCCACGGCGTATACTTTCCACTTGCCATGTGTCCCTATGTGCAGACAATTCAATTGCGGTTCTATCACGGCTTGGTTGTCAATAAGCCATGGCAGTCTTAGAATCACTTCCTCGCACAAGTCAGGCACAATGAAAACATTGCACTTGGTACACAGTTCTCGGATCCCTGCAGTGACGTGCATGACACTTCTCGCCTCACCTTGTTGATGCGTGGTGGCAAATTGCAGACGTTGCGGTGGGACTCTAGTTATTATCGCCTGAATTAGACCTTCACGTACCAAGTTATGGTCCGCAGTAGTGTCAGTGACGGTGATCACATTCTTACCTTCGTGTTCAACACAGACCCTTAAAGCTTTCACTGTAATGTTAGTCACTCGTAAAACTTTGGCATCTTCATTGGCGGATTGTTACGACCTGGGGAGAGATTGGTTTAGGTGCTGTTTCGCCAACCCCCGACTTAGTTTCCCAGCCTTTTGCCTTGGTAACTATTTTCCCGGTTGTTATGGTGAATGTTTCTGTGGCCACGGTTCTGTCTTGTGGGTGTAAACATTGGCGGTTGTCGTGTAACATCTGGCATCGCGGTAGGTGTTGACGTGTGAAAGTTCAGCCTCTGGGATTGGTATGCCTGCCCCACCCACAAGTCCTGCTCATACAAACACGCTTCTCGCGTAAATTGCTCTATACTCGCTCTGGTTGCTCTCCTCAAATAAGGCCTAATGACCGGTGTTGACAGAGCGACAATGATTTCAAATACTCTGCACGTCAGCTGCCCTGGGTTCAGACATTTGAACAAACCTAACTTACACTGTATGAACTTATCTATACCTTCTCGTTCATGTTGTTGTTCATGGTACAACCCCACTTGGGCGTGGATGGCATCTCCATCTGTGTCAAACCTGCCCAATAGCCGATCACAAAACTACTCCTACGTCACACGATAGTCTCTAACTAGATTCCACCATGTGGCCGCATTTCCTCTGTCGGTTGGCGGTGACTTCCATCCAGTCTTCTCTATGTACACGGTGTCTGTTCCACTTTTCCTCGCACATGGCTAGAATTGTACCCGGTCTTTGGAGTCATGGCCTGCAAAAGTTGGCAATGATACATTGCGATCTGACCCGGTTAAGTCCTGTGGCGTGTACGTAATGACTACTGGCAGCGGCGTGGGTTTCATCTCTGGTGTTTGCGGTGGCACAATCTCAGCACAGTTTGTCTTACGGTACTTGTCACAGTTTATAATACCAATTCGGTAGGTGGTAAACTCCACAGGCCCTATGCATCGTAAATGCGAGTCTTTCCTACACTGTTGGCACTGCGCCCACTTCGTACCCGCTACGTCACATCTGGTGCGCATGCACAGGCATTGCTCTGATGGCATAGATGTGGTATCAGATGTACACTGGCATAGCAGTTGATCCCATGAATTTTCTGGAAATAAATTAATTTCACTTATTCTGCCACAATGTATACAGCGTTCAACCGACATGCTCATATCATTCGTGATCGCGATCGCGGGTGCCACAGTTGCCGACACAGATGTCTCTCGCAGTTGATCAGGCGTGGTATCCGCCATTTTCTCGCTGTTGATG
Source organism: Dryococelus australis (assembly GCA_029891345.1). Lineage (NCBI taxonomy): Eukaryota > Metazoa > Arthropoda > Insecta > Phasmatodea > Phasmatidae > Dryococelus > Dryococelus australis. Next base: position 273,690,082 of record CM056994.1, on the reverse strand, counting down.
CGACACGGGTGAACAGACTCGACTACACGTGGGAACGCCAATTGACGCAGTCGGATGAGACATGAGATGAATGATGACACACATACTTACTGGTAATATGGGCGGCAGCGGTGCTTCCCAATCACAAAGGTTTAAATTAAAACAAAGTACTTTCATTACTAAGTATAAAATTTGAGGCTTTATTCATGTACATTATGAGATTTTACTGTATACACACTTCTATGTATATACACACACATGTACGAGTATTTATTTACACATGTGTATACAGGATGCTCGGCAATTTCCCTTAAAAACTCGTAGGACTTGTTGAGGGGACAGAGTAGACTATCTTTTGAATAGGAACCCATGTCCAGAAACATACCTTTTCTGTGCTACAATAATTTAAAATCAGGTGTATCACTTATCCACTTCCGCTGAGGGAACGAGCAGTGTCTCGGATGTCGCTGTGTCGGTATGCAACCAGGTAGATAGTATATTAGTTCAGACAATCACCTTATGGCACGCAATGTCTACCCTGCCTGGTGCCCCTTTCCCGCACCTTTATGTCTCTAATTAACATGGTTGAGTACATGTTTGCAGAATACACAGACATGTTCCTTGTGTATGGTACAGCTGAACGTAATGGAAGAGCAGCTCGTCGGCTGTATCAAGAGCGTTATCCACAACGTGTGACATCATCGCATACTCTTGCCACACGCAACTGCTTCGAGAACAAGGTACCTTCACCACTGACACCAGCCTAAAATACAATGTGCACCTCATTATTCTGGTTGTAACAAGGTAGCTTATTGCTTAGCTGGTCGCCTGTCTTGAGTCCAGTACTGGGTACGAGCGGGTAATTGGCATTGTCTGTGCGAGCATGTGGTTATAATGGCTTTCAAATGGACGTGTAGCACAAGAAAGGTTACATCCTCCCACTCTGCAATAGTTGTGGTGGGGCTGGCATGGACATATGTTTGGGAACACTAAAGAAAAAACTACATAGTTCTGATTACTTACATGCAATGGCATGTCTCCAGTATCAATATTAAATTGTAATGTTTGTATACATTTTTTTTGTTTGCATACTACTTTTCTCTTCTTAAATCATTACATTTATATTGTGTTACGTTGGCTGGTTAATAAAACTGTATGCAAAGTGTATGCATTAAACAATTATTTTTTGGTTGCAGAACAATGCCGACAGTACTGGAGTACTTCAGCTTCTTAATACACTTCCAGACATTAATGTGCGGCCCTATGGTGTTCTACCGAGACTATATAGACTTCATAACAGGCCAGAACATCTTGAAGCATGTTCCTCCTTCGTCGGTGAGTATAGTGTTTAAATGCCATAGTGAATTGTCTATAGCAACGAAACACAGCATAAATTTTAACAGGTTCAGCACAGTAGCCAAAACAGTAGCTATAGAAATAATCCAACATTCAAAAAAATTGACGCGTGATGCTCTCAGGCTCAGGTTGAGTGATGTTATGGTAGAAGCAGGTTTTTATTGTGCAGGCCCTTCACACAGGAGGTTAAGGGAGCTAGTTTGCAACTTACTTGATCACAGGCGTCCGACCAGTATAAAGTGTAGGTGGAGTCGTCTTTCTGCTGGAAACAAAATCTATGTTCGGCTTGGTTGTTCGTCAGGGGGTGTGACGTGAGGTCGCTGGTTTACTCACGCCGATGCTGGAGTGGCTGAGCTGCGCTCGTGGTTCGTTGGTTTAGTGGCAGCTGCTGAAGAAGCTGGTAGGCCCCCAGATAATGTTGCGGCTGGAGCTGCTGGTGGTTGCTCAATCCGGGCTGGGGTAGCGGTGGATGCTGAACCATGGTCAGGCTAGACTCACTGGCACCTTCTCTCCTCAACGTATAGTGGACACCACTGGGTGTGGCAACTGAAGGATTTTTGGGTTGTCTGGGAGATGAAGAGTGGTCATAGAGCTCCAGCGCACGAGGCGGAGCGAGCTACCGGGTTGATGCGATTCTAACAAGCGCAGATGAACAACTGGCGTTTTCGGCCATTGCACAAGTACATATACAGCCGGCCGAGCCCTCGCCGCGCCTTGGAGTAGGTGTGCAACAGGCTCATGTCTGTGGGTGAAGCCAAGGGTAATCTGCTTGGCCTCCATTACTGAGTGGATCATGGGGGTGCCATCCTTGGTGTACCCTCCAACTACCTGCTCTCTCAGGAGTGGCAGCGGTGACTCGCCTGCTGGCTCACTCCAATTTATCTTGAGAGGAAGGGGAGGGGTGGCTTGGCATTGCTTACGGACCGTGGTGATGAAAAGCATAATTCTGATACATCTCTAATAACGTATTTTGGCATGTATAGGCCACACCAGAAGTTTTTGATGAAAAATTAGGAATAGTTTATATTTGAATAATTTATATTTCAAGTATAGGTCGTACTGAATTTTCGTATTCCTGTACATATTGTTAAGTCACAATTCCGTACCAACATAATAAATTCCGATTTAATTTCTCTCCTACAAAACATTTAAGACAGAACATTTGTATTAAGTTACAATGTTTACAAATATACATTGCGTGATTACTATTCCACAGATGGTAATGTAACGACATATTTACATTTTACACGTTCCAGATGGTTATTTGGTTTATGAATGCAAGTGAACTAATAATGGCATGAGTGGAAAAGTTTCATTTTTCCTCTCCTCCCCCTTAATTCCTTCCTCCCTCCCTCCCTCCCTCCCTCCCTCCCTCCCCCCCTCCCCCCCCCTCCCCAAAATGTAATTAAATGTTTTTGCTAGTAATACTGCACCATTGAACTTTGAAATCTTAACTCTTTTTAAGGGTGCAACCTTCGATCTTCCCATCAGGTGGCTCATAGTAGCAGTGCCATGGAGTGGTACAACACACAGATAGACTACTGCAGCTTACCCAATCTCAGAGCTGTCAGAGATTCCATGTAGTTCTACTGCTGCGGTGTCATATTCTTTGCGCAGAGCACAAGATGGGCCAACGATTTTGGCCATATCGGACAGTATGCCCCTTTTGGCAACACAATTTTTTAGATGGCTGCACCTTCTATGAAAAGCTGCATGCACCAGTGTCCCACTGAAGACCTAGGACTTTCCAGGTGGCATGCTTCTCAGAATCAAACAAGTGGACAATGGGTCGTTGCAGTTGATCTGACTGCAAGTCTGCAAGAAACTCAGGACTGTTGCTTACTTTCCTAGGTTAAAACCTCCAGTTTTGAACATTTTCACCAGTTGTTGCTTCAAGACAAGCACAACCACGAGTGATTCTGCACCAGTCACAATATCGTCTTCGTATGTGTCCATAACAAGAGTTGCAGCAGCAAGAGGAAAGTTGCATCCTTCATCCTCCGCTAGTTGAAGTGCACGGGTTGCAAGAAATGGAGCAGCGCAAACTCCGTAAGTCACAGTCTGCAGTGGATACTCCTCCACTGGGTCTGATGGCTCAAAACGCCACAAAATCCTATGGAGAATTTGATGCTGCTAGTCGAGGTGTATATGTCAATGCATTTGCTGTGTGTCTGCCGTAAATGCTACCTGGTGAAGTCGGAATTGCAGAATCAGGTTGCAAATGTTGGTTTGTAGTTTCTGGTTGGGCAGCAAGACATTGTTTAAGGAGAGGCCTGAAGTCATTTGCGCACATGCATAAAAATCTTCACACAACTTGGTGGTTGTGCTATCTGGTTTCAGAACGCAATGGTGAGGAATGTAATATTCAGCCTACCTTTTCCATATGTCCTGCAGCTATGCAATCTGTCATGAACTCTATATAGCTCTACTTCAGTTCTAGTTGCCTGCAAAATTTTCACTTCAAATCATTTAATCTCTTCAAGGCTTTGGGCTGTGATTGCCTTAACTCAGGTCTTGGAGTACGAAAGGGTAAAGTAACCATGTATCTGCCATCTTATCTTCGCCTATGAGTACGTTGGAAGATTTCTTCACATTCCTGTTTGTCTTGTGTCCTCTAGACCACATATGGTATTTTTTCAGTTCCCAACATTTCTTAATTGTGTCTTCCATACAGTCTACAGAAGACTGATGGCAGCTGAAGCTTACAAATTTCTCAGGTTGCATTTTGGATTCCACATTTTCCATGACAAGCCACCCACCCTAACAGGGAATCCAATGCTACTGGTGAACCAGGACCACCATCAATTCGTGAGCCAGTTAACAGCTGTGGAAAATGCTCTGCCCAAATCAACAAGTCAGTTGAACTAGGCGTCCAAAACTGAGGATCAGCTAAGTGCATATTAGCGAGGTGTTTCCAGTCTCGAGAGGAAAAATCAGTGTTAGGCAGCATGTCACTGATTCTGTTAGACCAAGGTTTCACACAATGAACTGATTGATTGCATGTCCCACTGGTTCAATCTCTGTTGTGACAATTCTGAAGTTGAGTCTTCAGTTACAGATTGTCCTTTTCCCAATGTAATGAAGTGTAATGTCTAGAGTTGCACGTCAGGCAATTAGTTTTTGACAGACGTGTCTTTACCTTATGTGTGGTTCGCAAATAGTTTATTGCAAAGATTATGTTCCTTTGCAAGTTCAAATTGCTCCTTAGGTGATCTATTAAAAAACACAGTGCACTAAAAAATTGGGTTTACTCCCTTACACATGCTGCACTCTGATGGATTAACCTCTGTGGCATTTCGTAGTAATGACTGAGTAATAGGTGAGCATCCAGGTTTTGGGGCCCCAAGAAGCAGTTACGTTTGGCAAAGGCTTTGGCTTCTGGCCAGCACTCAGGACATCTACCATCCACTGTCAACTTTCCAGGAATGCAATAAATTCCTCAAAATAGGGCAGACTTGAGGGGCTTGTTAGTGTGAACGCCCACTCCCTTCGTATGCTGATAACCAACCTACCTTCAAGTAGGTGCAGCAACAGAGGGTTCCAACTCTCCACAGACACCTCCAGAAACCTGAGAGTAGACGCATAAATTGCTGAGAGTAACTGAAGCAAAGTGACAGCATTTCCTGGTGTGACCTATGGAGCACTGACCAAAGCCACAATGTGATAGGAAACAATGAGGCACTTATTATTGTAACTTTTGAAGTAGGCTCCATGCGACTCATAGTTGTCCTCTGTCAAGGGAAGAGATTGTATTAAAGACAATGGTTTCCTCTGTAATGATGATTTCAAATAAGGGAGTTTTTCAACTTTGCTTAAGGAGGTATGTTGTTCAACTAATGCCTCAAATAAGTTAGAGAAGTTCAGCCACTGTTTTATTTCACCATTAATAGTAGGCAATTTTATGACCGGAAGTTTTACCTGTGATTATGAGCCACCTGCCGACGAAGATGTGGCCTTCTCCTGCTTCTCCTTGCTTCTGCCAAGGTTTCTGTAACTGCCATGGTTTTATAATACAAATCATCAAACCCTTTTAGCAGTTTATGTCCCTTTTCATGAAAGCCTTCCTTGTTGTTGGAAGTCATCAGCACCACTAAATGATCTTCATTAAAACATTCGCAACGCTGTCCCAAGTCCTGGCATGTCACTTGAAACAACTTCTCTTTTGCATGATCTGCCAATGCTTTCTCCACCAATACTGTCACTCTTTGCATGCAATTTTTAGAGCGGTTCAACCTCAAACGGGCTGCCACAGCCGGGTACACAGTCATCATTTTTTCTCACTTCCCTCCTTTCTGTTCCAATTCTCTGTAACACGTTCAAGTGAATGATCCCACGATCCCCTCAAAAAGAGGTTGTCCATGACCCATTTGTTGACCAACTGAACAACTTCAAAGATCCATTCATTTTTTTTTTTTCCTACAGGCACTCGTGCCATGTATTCCCACCAGCTTTCTGTTTTTATTCTTGCGTTCTTAGATGATCAACACCACAGTAGGTTCTCTTGACAGAACAAAATGTTTCTTGGACACAAAACAATTATCATCTTGCTTTCTCAATGCAAAACTAAAACACTGCACTTCTCTTTGTTTTCCCATCTCGGTGCCAAAACATGCTCACACTTTCCAATCCTTTCTCTCGCTACATTTGCAAACTGAACCGATGCAACCGTAAATTTCCATTGATACTGTTTTATCCAATCCGGAGGATCAAAATGTTCAGTTGTAATTATGCCAAACTTGTCACCACTTTCAATAATCGCGACCATTTACACCAAATCCCGTACTGTCTCGCCATCTTGCAATTGAGAAAAAAATGGGTCTCAATGCTAATGTTCCAATATAAAACAGCGACATCATGCAGGTTACACACACATTATTGCACTTAAAGATGAATTTCCATGTTACTAAGAATATATACATCAGGCCCTTAGGGGTATCACTAGACAAGAACAAACTTTATTTGATAACGGTAAGTATTTTTTCCCGGAAGAAAAAATAAACACTAGAGATTTAGCAATTATTCCTGTAATCAGTTTTGCCTACTCCAAAGTCGTAACAACCCCACCATTACATGTGAATTCAAATTTAGTACATGTTTCAACTTTAAAATTACGTTTGAATTATAGATCTCAAATTCAGACAGTGTTATTTGTTATAAAAGTGTAAAATCTTGTAAAATATCGACTCTGCTACGAGAATGTAACAAATGCAGAGAATAAAGCAAGTCCAGAAAGAAAAATATGCTGTGCCCGAAGTTCTTTTCTTTATGAAAAAAATGAACCATAATGTCTATGAAAAAACACAGAGTCTATGGCCTACGCACTATATTTTTTGCCAGTTAGCAAAAAGATAAAAACCTTACTATGCAACAATTAAATACGTTTTCACCACTGCTACGTAAAAAGGTAAATGTTTAATGAAGAGATGTTTATTTTACAAGTAGCATATTAGAATTCCATTTAATAACATTTTATGTGAAAACTATTTCTTACTAGTTCCCAAAACAACAGTGTTTTCACTGTTTTTGAACTCGGTTTAATAACATTGTATGTGCAAACTATTTTGTACTAGTTGTTGCCAATGCAGCAGTGGTTTCACTGTTTTTGTTTCATATTGGTTACAAAACAAACGTAATTTAAAGATGATACACGAGAAAAAGTTTTGTTTAATCAAAATTGGAATATTTTAGAGTTGTTCTGATACCGATACTAAATCTCGGTATCGGCTGATACTTCACCTTTTTACTATGTATCGGTATCTGGTATGGTATTGGGCCGATAAATTTGTATCGGTTGTAAACAATTAAGTCAATTTATTACTTTCTTTGGACAAAAATTACCTTATTTCTGTGTGTATGTAGTAAAACCTCATTAATTCTAAGTAGATTAATTCAAAATAATATATAATTCGACGTGTGTATTCGCCCCCAAACGGAAGAATAGGATTTTATATGATCTTGCCAGAGTTTTCACGTCTGTTGACTGGTTTTCGTCGCCTCTACCGCCCGCTAAAGAGGTGAAAAGATGCGACAGTACTACGCATTGCATGAAGTTTGGGAGAGTAGGTCAAAGAAAATTATGGGCTGCCTGTTGTGACAGTTGGAGGGAGGAAAGAAGCTTAGTGTAGTGTGGATGTGGCTTGATGATGGAAAGAGAAAATGAGTGTAGCGGTGTGGGCGTGGGGCTGGAGGAAGGAAGGTGGAAGGAAGCGAAGCGGTGTGGGCAGCGGTGTGGGCAGCGGTGTGGCTAATGGGAGGGATGACGGACAAGCTGGTGGAGGGTAGAATGTTAAAGTGGGGGGGTAGGGGGGCGCAAAGAAGATGAAGGCAGCGAGCTACCTTTTCAGAGGCCAGACCCAGCTTAGCGAGGGGCTGCTTGACACAAAAATGCGGGCCAGGCAGCATGGGATTGAGACAACATTCGCTGGAAGTTTATTCATAGTAGAGGGAGCAATAGGGTTCTGGCTACCTCAGCAACAGTTTTATACCAAACTTAACTTTTTTTTTTGTGTTTTATCTTTTGGTATAGCAGTTGGGCCTAAAGGAAACAGTTACAACACCTATGTTTTACTGCATGTTAACATATGATTAATGACCAAGATAAATGCAACAAACTTATTTTTTGGGCTATTTCCTTCAAATTTTTGCCTTTTTTCAACCAAAAATTTCGTGGTACCCCAAAACAGGTTTGTAACTGCGAGAGGGTAGTCATTCCCGGGCCCGTAGTTGTGTTTACTTTGGAAAGGGAAAATGTGCATTTCTTTAGATGTTATTTTCTTTACTTAAACGAGTGTAGGAAAAATGTTTTTAGTATATTATTAACAGTAATACTTTTTCCAAAATTCAGTGCAAAGGGCATTGGTATCTGCAATGGTATCTGTATCTGAAAACATGGTATCGGAACAACTCTAATTTTAATGTTAATATCAGTATTGAATATTTGTTGTGAAAGATTTGTTTTAAACACAGGCAGATATGTTAAACTTGGGGTGATTTTTCAAAGGTTTGTTTCCAAAAGTGTGAAGTAGCCATAAATGGAGTATAAAAGACAATATCGAAGATACTATCTATATTTAATAGTTACAGAAAAATGTCACTTGGGCTGTTTTTTTGAGTGATGATATTCATGCCGTGATGATGGATAATCACATTGTCAACTGGTCGCAAACCTACAGTTATGTTGAATATTTTTCTTGTCTTATGAATTCAAGTGATTCCATTGATTTTGTATTCAACTATCTCATCATTATTAAAGTTTTCAACAAATTTGTTTTGCAAAAAACCAATCCAATAAATGTAAACATAGATAACTGAAAGTTTGATATTATTTAAAATTTTCCATTTACAGATTCTGTTGTATCTAAATGTATGTATTAAGAGGAAATTAATGGATAACTGCACGATATTTACATGTGTAAATTTATAAGAAACATGTGTAATCTCATTATCATTGCAGCTGATAGCCATTATCTTGTTTTGTTTTTACATGCAAATTATGCATGTGGATGAACAGTAATTCAATATTCTTTATAGTTTGAGTGATTGAGATGTTTGTGTTGGTTGGGCTGTTCCCAGAGCCGGCTGGATGGTGCACCAATCAGCAAAGAGGTTGTGCGGGAACCATCACCATACCTTGTAGTATTCAAGAAAGTTGTTTGCTCCATCGTCTGTGCTCTTATTTATGTCATGCTCATCCCATCATTCCCTATCAGTAGGCTAAAAGGTAAGAGACATTAGTATGCAGCAATGTGATAAGTAGGTGCACATCTATATTTGAATAGTGCATCATGCTTTTGTGTAGGTTGAGGCAAACCCCTCTTTGGGTTTTATGGAGATTAACCGTTTCAATCCTGTAATATTATATGTTGCAATCAAGTGATATTTTGGTCCATACTGTACACACTGATCCAACATTTGCTTCATTCGTGCAAGTAATGAAACGTATGCTTGGTGTTTAAGAGACTTTACGTCAACCTCTCACAAAATAGAACAGAATAAACATCCACAAATCATATAACTCACAGGGAAGAAACTGACTGCATTAGACAATGATCCTAGCTGTGTACAGCTCTGGTCATATGTTTCGTTCATCTGCAGGAGTGAGGTTAGCAAAGTGGTGTTTTGGGGGTGTTCTTTCCTGGCTCCAAAAGGGGGAGTTCAACCCCTATGACCAATTTTATACTGATGGTTTTGCAGTAAGTGGATCTGGATTGATTCTGAGAAGCGGCCTTCTGTAATCACGACTCCAGACTCGTGAGGATCATACCTCAGTAACTCAAGACAGTTTTGGGCAAGTTCCCCATGTACAAAGTGGGTTGAGTTGGTTTTCTGGTCAGGACGAAATCAAGACAGCGGCCGACACTGGTTGTAGAGGAGTGGTGCAGACGAACGTCTCTTGAAGTAGATGGGGGGGGGGGAGGATTGTGTGTGCATGTCAGGTAGTAACGTTGGGGTCTAGGCCAACGTGAGTGTGGTTAAAATGTAAGATCAGTAAATGTTCCCATCCTATACGTTCTGGATGTCTGGTAGGTGGTAAGAACAATGGGTTTTCCTCCTCTACAGGTGGAGTAAGCAGATTGAATATATTGTGCTCAAGAAGTTTTAATATTTATTTTTATTTACGTCCAATCTTTTTAGCGTAAGGCATGAGGGCAAACAAAGAAAAGAACTAAGGCGGAACTGGTGGAAGGATACGCCCTAGCTGTGTAGAGCTGAATCAGTTGGGTTTGGAACATGCAAACTCGCTCTGGTATTCCGCGTCCGGCCATATTAGCGGCGGTGGTTAGTATTATTGGCCATCACCAGCGGTGAAACTGAGCTTAGGGTTTTGTGTGTTATTCACGCCAACAGATCTAGGTGAGTTTTTGACCATGGGTCTAGTGACAAAGACAATCCCCCCTCCAAACCAGGCCGTTTTCCAGCAGGTTCAGAGTAAGGGACTATCCAAGACATTTGATTCCACTGGTAAAAAAGTGTACATAGTGCCTTTGGGCAGCTCAAAGATTTACCAGCAAGATAAGCAGTATATTTTGCCAGCAGATCTTGGTTTGCCTCTTTAAGTTGTGGTGTACCTGCCTTGGTGGCCGTAATACGCTAAACTGTTTGTACCTCAATATGAAAATGATCACATCAAAACTGATAATCAAATAATGAAAATCTTGAAGATCTAAAGCACTGGGTCTACCAAGACTAAAATAATCAGAATGATTAACCACAGAAGTTTCACATGAAAAAAAATTTTAACGTTTTATTGAATGCCTAATCAAACATGTGATTTCCACTCTCTTCTAAATTAAAATTTATTTCTTAAGTTGACTTTACGTTATGTCAGGCGAAGGCAACCTGGTAAAACAATAAGATGTAAAATTTTGTTTAATTGGTCTAAGGAAAATTAATTTAGAAAAGCCAAAATTAATTTTACCCTAATTCAATTTAAAGGGTCACATCCTGAACGGACCTAGTTATCAATGAAGGACTCTTACGCGTGACAGACCCAGCTGATTGGCTGCCCGCATCCCCGGGTGACTTGTTTGATGCTAGGCGAGTCATGTCGTTGGGTGGCTAGTCTCTTGGCACTGGTGCCCGACTGGAATACAATGCTGGCCTAGTAGGCTACCGGCTTGGTACGAAGTTCAGCTCTGGCAATACAACTCTGTGTGGTACAGGCTTAGGGTGAAGGATGTAATTCAAGTGAGCGGGACGGTGTATCTGGGTACTGCCGGAGTGGGTACTGGGTAGTGGGTACTGGGCAGCTAGGTACTGCCGGAGTGTAGGTGGACCCCTCACTGAACAGGATCTCCGGCACCACTGGATGGTATCCTTCCATTATACGTGTGGGCGGCTCGAACAATGCTGTAGGAATGACGGATGGTACTGGTATGGTGTGTCATCGCAGCAAAGCTACTTGTTCACATGGACTCAGTAGCCCGAACCTGCTGGGAAGGATGCTAAGCACTTGTGGATCTATAGAGGTAGCCCTTGCCTTCTTAACCTTTTTAACACCACCCCTATGGGTGTAAGGCATCTGGCTCTAAGCTAGGATTGGACGTGCAGGAGTTAGGCATTCAGTGCTGTAGGAGTGTAAGTGTAGGTGATAATTGCTACCGCTAACACCCTACCCCACTCTTGATTTCCCCACCGGAGGTGTGGAAGTCTCGAGCTGCAAAGTGTTGATTGCAGGAACTGCGCAATTTTGTCCCAATGGGGTTGGTCTCCTTTGCACCGGAGTGTAACCTCACTCGGCACCGCATAGTGTGCGATGAGAGGAGTTCACCACACCTGGGTGCAAGGAATGGGTGGCCTTCCAATAGTGGTGAGGTGAGTGTCCCAAGGTCACTGGTATCCTCAGGCCCGAAGTTTTCCTCCTCGGCACCGCTGAGTGTGCGGTGAGGTGGGGACAACTTCAAGCTGGCAAGCCACCTTCCAGAGGACGGTATCATAGTGTCGTCGCTCTAACCGTTCACTGCGCTGGGCAGAGACACTGCGCTGGGCAGAGAATGGGTGGCCTTCCAAGGATGTTTTGTCTGTTGTTAGTGTGGATTCGGAAAGAGCAAACCTGGTCTCTGCTGTCCGTGTAAGATTCAGTGATGATGAGGAGTAGGAGGTTGGAGTGATGCTCGAGAAGTTAGCAAGATCAATGTTTATTTTGCCGTAAAGGAAAATAAACAAAGATGGTGGAAGTACTACCTCCTATCCACTGGGGCTTGGTAGAAGGGAAAACACCCTAGCGTAAAACAGGGGAAGGGGCCCTGTACAAAGCTAAGGGAGTAGGCAGTTACTGGTGCATGTTAACTTCAGTTTACTCCTCTGGGCTAACTCTACTCATGGTTGTCCATAAGGGACCGAATGTGTATCAGTGTGCTGAGCTGATGCCGTCGCTGGTTCTTCGTTAGTAGATGGCTGAAGAGGATCTTCAGCCCTGTGAGGTAGTGGTGAAGTGTTCTGGATTTTTGCAGCCCTCGGCACAGATTACTTTTGTGATGAGAGCCCAGGAGAGGTCGGAAGACTGGTTAAGTACTGAAGCACAACTGATGGTCTAGAGGCCGGGGCGCATCGCCTTATATACTCATCGGCCATCCCTTCCTTCACTGGAATAGGGCATCTGGAGAGGGGGTTAGCAGGTGCAAGCCCAGCACCTAAAGCCTCGGTGCGAGCGGCATAGTGTAGAGTTGTGGGTTCTAGGCATCATACTTGTGGTGGCATCCTGCGGCACACTGCTGTACTAGCCTCGGACCTCTTGCATGGTCCTGGTGGCTCATTGGGCGAAAATTAATTCCATTACTGGGACTCCTGTCCCGGGCATTGACAATCCTCTGAGTTGCTGGCGGAGATTGAAGAAATGGAAGGGCATCTGGTGGTCCTCCGGTCACTGGTTCTTCTGCGGCCACTGGCGCAGATAAGGGGCTTTGCCCGTAGCTAACACATTTGCACCTTCACAGCGGTGAGAGAGGATGCCAACTGCCCTGAGTCCACGCTGGGATTCCTTTTATACTAAATTTCCCAGCTTGGCCGCCTCGGAAGGGTGTAGGGGGTTTAACCACGCATCTTGGGGGTGGAGCATCTGAAGTCACACGTGTCTTCCTGGGCCCTTATCTTAGTAGTGCTAGCACGTGGTGTGGAGGCGATGACATATCTTGCCCTCATGTTATCAGAGAGTCCCTGACTCTCTGCTGGATGGCCTGCTACGCTTACAGCGGGCAGTGTTTGAATATTGCGGCCGTCCTGTGGCCGTGGAAAATTTTAACTGGGCGCTCTTCAGAGAGAGATGTTGATAGGACAGCTTCTTGGCATGATGCCGGCAAACAGTAAAAGCCAAGAGCACGTGGTGTGAAGGCTGTGTTGAGACTGTGTCAACTCTGGGTAGACCACATATTTTGCCTCCAGTACTGTTTTAGTAGAGGTTGGACTTGCCTATAAGAATTAATATTATACAAGATGGGGCTAAGTCGTCTGGAAGAGTGCACCTCTTCAGTAGCGCAGGAGTGCGTCACACGTCAATCGCTCCCCCTGCGACGTGATGAAGACCCATCTTGAGGGTTTGGGAGGTAAATTCCGGATGGTGATATAGGTTAGGTTCATGTGTCTATATGTGGTTTCACTTCTGTAGTGATTTCTATTTTATGTGCATGTGGGCCCGGAGTGCGAAGTAGAGAGGTACTATCTCCGGTTGCACGGCAAGCAGGTGCCTGGTATGTATCTGCTGCTTGGCAGGTTTCTCTCTGTGTTTCTCTGTTCACGAACTCCATTTTTTCTGTTTCCCCCTCGCTTCCCCTCTTCATTCTCTTGCAGTGGGCGGTGTCTTAGCATCAGCTGTTTTTCTTCGGTCAGTTACATTTGCTGTGGGGGGTAGGGGATTTGGGGCAAGGAAAGAGAAGCAAGGTCATGGCGCATTAAAGTTGATGCGGAGTGTAAATGTGTGGACTTTCTTATTTTGTACTAGATCTAAACTCTTGCGGTCGCTGACTATGTATGAGGTAATTCATGAATTTTTACTCTTTTACAGCTACGTTCATTCGGCTAACCTAACAGTTTTGTGGGAGTCACTCAAAATACAAGATTGACAATGATAATAAGAGTACATTTCTCAAATTTTGTTAAATTGAATTGTTTAAACACCGATACCTCCTATTAATTTGCTTGTCATACCTCATAAAATTATATAATGATTATTTAAATTGTCTTTGCTTAATTTTTTTCCAGTACTTCTAGATGGAGGTATTGTATGAGAAGAATATATATATAATCTTGGTGATTATTAATTAATAATATTATGTGAATTACGAGGTACATATTGGTTATTAATTTTATATAAAGCAAATTACCTCAAAAGTGTGGATTGATGATTAATATTAGAATTACGAGGTACGTGTTTAGATTTATATAGTGCAAGTACCTCAGCAAGAACACATTAGTAAAGAAAAACATCTTAATTACTCTTATTTCAACTTTCACTACGTGTACACAAGAACACTACTTGTTACTTAACAGTGCGAACTCATTAATAAAGCAACATCTCAATACATTGATTCCAAGTTTGCCTACATTTAACAGTGAACACCTTTGGTTATTTACACATTTCAATTATGCTTTACACACTTCAATCAGTTTCCTTCATTTATGCCCTAGCGGCTCCTTAACAAACAATTTTATACTCTAATTCAATTATCTGCGTATCATTCACGTGGCATGACTGTTTTCACTTTTGCATTTACAGCAATATTCCTACCCAAACTGTACATACAATTTCCACTTGATTTAGACACTATTTACAACCCTTCATTGACATATGATGCCAACCTAATTTTGGATTGATGTTGACCCCTATATTATGTACAATACTAACCTATTTAAATTTGGAACAATCTTTTCATCTTAACCTATGGCACACTGGGAGAGGCATTCAGAATTATCATCACTACAGCTGGGCCATTCCAGTTGTGCATGAACTTTGGAGTCTGGCCCTTCTTCCTTATGGAGGTGTATATCAGCACCTCCTGGCCTGGGTGATATTCCATATTTGTGCGTTGGGGGTCGTAATGCTGCTTCACCTTTTTCTGTTGTTTCTTGATGTTCTTGATGGCCAGCTTTTGGAGCGCCTTCCACTTCTTGCGCAGCAGCTTGCTTTGTTTCCCCCATTTTCTGGTTGAGGCTGATTTCAGAGGGTAAGATGGGTTCGTGCCCATACACAAGCAGAAGCGGGCTAAATCCTGTGCTTTCCTGCTTACTAATATTATAAGCAAAAGTGACCAGGGGTAAGCTCTGATCCCAATCCCTTGGTTGCTAGATATGTATTGGGACACCATCGTTGTCAGAATGGCATGCAACCTTTCCACAGCTCTGTTGCATTTTGGATGGTAATCATATGTAGGGACACAAGAAAGTGGTAAATAAAACTTTTCTAAATTGGTAAATTACACAAAGTGGTTTTAAATATCATCATAAAATTTACAAGACAGTGCCAAAAAGTGGTGTAAAAATTTGTAAACAATTAATTTCTAAATTACTCTCACGAGTACCTTCATATATACATTTTCACATAAGTGATATCAACTCATATTCACAGCTATGATAGAAAAATCTTTTATTTACAGCCCTGCCTTTGAGTAATATGATGACAGCTTTATTTCAATGTTCTCTACTTTTAAATTTGTGTGCAAATCTGTCAAAATGTGACCAAAAGAAAAAAAAGCTTGTTCACTGTCCACATTTGATGGCAGTATCCACAAAACATAAATGGCGCTCTCTGTGAAGTCACAGTGACTCTCCTTCAACCCATTCAAAACCTTTAGAACATCAACTATTCTTTCTTCCTGCAAAATGGCTTTAACCTGCTTTTGGAATGAAAGATACCCTTCTAGAAATTTTTTCTCTTGAACTTGACCAAGAAGACACACAATCTTTACAATCTGATACAAGCTACTGTCCACAATGTTGTTCAGTATGTTTCGGGGGTCAAACAGCTTGCCAACAGAGCTGATAACTGCTTTTGCACTGTCTTGCTTCACTAAATTCACAAACTTGGTGTGGCACTGCAGTCCAAGATTTTGAAATTCTTGTTTCATAGCACACTGTTTGACTGCAGACTGAAGGTTTGAAATTTTTGAGCTAGTGAGCTCACCAACAGTTCCTCTACTTATTAGCAAGAATGTGTCTTACAAATCTGACACTTTGGAACTGATTTTGTGCATCAGTGGATGCATCAATCCGTCAAGTTCCACAATGCACTCAACTAATGCTGAACAGTGTTCCAACAGAAACTGAGTTGAGCACAATAACAGCTACTTCCATAACGTCTAAGGCTTTGAAATATACAGACACACTGCCACCATCTTCTATTTCATTCACATACTCGAACGATGTCTGGTAAATATTTATACAAATACTTTGCAGATCCAAACCATGAGTTCCGTCGCGTCATTACAGGCAATGGAGACAATTTCACTTTTGAGTCATCTTCAGGATATTTTTCCTTAAAAAATGTCATGTATTCTCGGTAGGAGGTATTAGTAGTCTTTTCAAGATTGTCATGTTAAGACAATCTACGCACATCTGGTAGTCACCATCCTTTTTCCTCACTAGTAAGACAGGGGAACACGAACGAGTGCTAATGGGTCTTTCAATTCTGTTTATAATGTGATGAGTGTTCCATACACTAGTCAGTATATTTCTTGCTCCACTCGGCGGCTGCACTGCTTCCGAAATAGGAGTTGAAAATGCCCAACCTGGTCTCATTCCCAGTGATTAGGGCAGAAACTGCAGGATGACCCTATATGCCAAGCCTAGTGTGCATAGGGAAATAAACAGGAATGCTGTCTGAAGAGGAAGGCCTCTCCAGGTGATAGGCTGTCTTAGCTCGTTCCCATTGGGTGTATCCACGAAGTGCAGAGGGGCTAGTAGTACATGCCTGCTTAGCAGCAAGGAACTTATCCTTTTTCTCATCCTTTTGAGCTCCGTGCCTCTCTCCAAATGTCATAGAGGTAACAGTGACACTTGACTTACTCCTAGCCGGCGTAAGCAGTTGACAGTACCCTAATTAAGTGTAGAGCCCAACAGTAGTTGACGGTGCGAACTCTGTGCTCCTACGGTTTCTGCACCTTGGTGCACAAAGCTAGAGTGGTGGGTCGTATCGACTGTCTTCCTACTACTATCGGGGTGTGGTTCAAAAACATTTGGGCCTCCAGTCCCAGGCAAAATACCCCGGCCAGCACTGGTGTTGCTCCGGCAGCAATAAAACCTGGGGTGGCTATCCTGCTCCTGTTCGATGAGTACCTAGTGGTTGGGGCAGAATGAGTGGCTGTCAAAAGTGGTGTCTGTTTCCGACGTACATATTCCAAAGCGGCTGTGCAGTCCTACACTATGGATCGTACAGTTATAAAAACCCGGTTGCTTGCTTGCTCCGTCTAAAGCTTGATTACCTAGTTATTGGAAAGGATTTACCTCTATAATAGATTGGCTCTTGGGGTAGGATTAAAATGTATTTATTACATATAATAAATACTGGTGACACGTACTCTTGCTACTAAGCAAAGTGTGAACGGAAGTAAGCTATGCTTGACAGGTGGAGGTGACCTGCTCCTAGGCTATTCAAGTTTAGGACTTAGACGGCTATGAAAATAACTTAGACTTAGTTACTTTACACTGGGATTATCTAGACGAGACCATATAATAAGGGGCAACTACCGAAAGAGCAGTGGGTGTAATTGCTGCTTACCAACAAGTAGCGGTGGCTGTTGAACCAGGAGGATCAACAAAAGTGGTAGAAGCCTCTGGAGCCACTGGTTGTTGATGGTGGCTGCTGAAGATCTGGAAGACTTAGTACCTACACTGAAGTGTTGATGTGAGCTACTGGAGAACAACTGGTGTCTTCGGCAGCGCACAGACTTATATACTGAGCTCGGCCAGTCCACGCCTGGGCTGGAGTGGGAGCTGTGACATCTGCCTGGAGCGAGCAAGGTTGGAAGAATCTACCCTTGCGCTCAGTGATATGGCTTCGGGTGTTTGGTCGTCTTCAGTAAGCTTCGCTGGAGTGGCAACACTGTACGGTGATATGGATAAAACCGAGCATATACTTTTGTTCACGACTATGGATTTTAAATTTTGTTTCGTATGAATAAAAATTTGAAGCATAAACTCAGTTGAGAAGATACTCAAGGAGTGGGGGAAATGCTGAACCATTTAGTTTATACTCCAAAGAGATATAAAAAGGAAAGCTTAAACACATTTTGTTGAGTTTGTAACCCCTGTTTCTTGAGTGTGGTATCGAGCAGGCTCAGATGTAGTTACAAGTTGTGAATAATGGCAGAATTTATGAATTTGCATGGTTTAAGGAAGACTAAAGTGTCGAATGTGCGAAGAAGTGCTACAGAGAAACGGTAAAATACTGTAAAAATTTAACCCTGAAAATGTATCCTGGTTAGCTAACTATTTTCTCGGTGAGTATGCTGAGACAAGAGGTAAAGCACTATCAAGCGAAGAAAAAATGAGGATATTCCTTCGTTAAGTTGGTGACCCAGGCTTCCAGTCTGGTGTTGGTGAAGACATAGGCATTAATCAGACATCTGTGTTTGAAACTATAGGTTATGTTATGAGCAAAATAACAGAAAAGTCACGTGTATAGATTATATTTCCAATTACTCAGCAAGAACTAGAGGCTGCAAAGGCTGTATGGCAAGATAAGTACACATTTATACTGTATGTGCTATAGCAGCACTGGATTGTACAAACATTCCTATACACAAGCCTCATGTTCATGGAGGTGAATATATAAACACGAAAGGTGTGGCAACTTTGAATGTACAAGCTACTTGCAACAGTAAAGAATTATTAACAAGTGTAGACTGTTCTTGGCCAGGATCAGTGCATGATTCAAGGATTTGGAGGAATTCTGCACCTTTCACGGTGATTCGGGAAAATACATCTGGTGCATTAATATTAGGAGACCAAGGATATGGATTAGCACCCTGGCTAATGACTCCATTCCAGAACCCAATTACAGCAGAATAACATTCTTACAGCATTTTTACACAAAAGGGAACGGTGTTTAATTAAAAGGTGCTTTGGTCAGATTAAACAAAGATTTCCAATTCTTCAACATAAAATAAGACTAGTGCATGACAGAATACCATCTGTACTTCTCTCATGTTTCATTTTACATAATCTTGCAAAATATTTACTAGATGAAGACCTTCCTGTTAACTTTCAAATGAATGAACCAGGTCCTCTCCTGCCAATGTTAGTGGGAGAGGTGTGACTCGAAAACTGGAAATTGCTCGAATAATCCACGAATTTATATGAACACAATATTCTGTAACACATAACCTAGACTGCCATGCATTTTCTGTAAATTGGAAAAAATGTGTGATTATTACTTTAATTCCAGTTTATTTTTAGAGGCCCAATACTGTATCAGTAATGCACTGTACTTAAGAGTGTAACAGTCATAAGACATGGCAGAGCAGGGTACTCACTTAACCTATTATGTACATTAATGTTAACAAGAGTTTATATACACTAAACTTTCTTTTGAATCATGTCATTATAGCAGGGCTGTGTAAATTCTTAATAAAGATACATTATTGTTAATACAATTTTCGTTATTCGTTTTTGAACATTTATATATGGCCTACTCTAGATGTGTAAAACAAGTTATGAATTTGGTAAATTGACAGTTTCAGCATTCTCGTAAGATGCAAGACAATTGGAGACTTTCCGTTTCTTTGGCAGAGCTGGTATATTATGAGACACAGGCAAATTAACTTCGTACACAGATGTTGATTCCTTTGGCCGATTCACTTCCTCTCCACAGCGCACTGATACAGCGCCTTTAAAAATTCAATTGTAAGCTTATAAATATATTGCTCTTTGTGCATTCAGCCTAGGCTAGCAAACATTAAATTGAGGTTATGTCATGCTGTCAACAGTTAAAATTCTTATGTCTTTCATTCTCATTACTCCATGCATGTATGTTCAACTGGTATGAAAAGCGAACAAATTATCCAAACAAACCAATGGCGGCAAATAAAAAGGGAAAACTAAATTTCATACAAACCTATAACCACATAAAAAGCAGTACTTTCTAATTTCAGACACATCACGTGTTTGTCACACCTTGTACAACACACATAATTAGGTTAGATAATTATCATCTTCAATACCATACAAATATAATTAAATTTTCGAAAATATTACATGATAACCTAAAATGTAACACTTATTTTTGTATATTTAATGGCTTTCCCAAATTTGTACATTTACATTGCACAGGTTTGATGTGTACCCAATTAGACTGACTTGGCACGTTTGTCAAGGATTTTGTCCGCTAGACCAAAAGCGGAGTAGTTTGGTTTAGATAGTCTGCGTGAGGCGAGGGGTGTTGGTTAGCACTTGCTTACTACAGCGTTGTGGTCGGGATAGGTTTCATCTAGACACTGTGAATTCTGTCTACACGGGATCAGAGATTCCACAGGTGTGCTTCATTAGTCCAGAAGTTGAGGTTGTCAAAGCCGAGTTGCACTTCGGTACCGGTCAGAAACCCTTTTACCACAGAGTGACACGTAGAATGTATGCAAATACAAGGTGGGAAGTCAATTACTAGAACCGGAGAAGGCGCGACTGCCTGACATCTAAGTTCGGTGGCGTGGTTCAGATCCATCTGCCTCTCCTGCGTAGGATGTGGCAGTGCGAACCACGGTTTGAAAGCATAGTAAGCCAGGTATTGTTCCCTACATTTTCTACCACTCCTCTTCTCATGAGGCATAGGGCAAACAGCGACAGTCTACATGATGCACTTAGACTGGAAGGTTCAACAGTGTAACGTAGTAGTGACTTGTCGGCATGGGCTCGATAAGTACCCACTGATCCCCCATAGTATGTGGGCTGATCAGGGACGTGGATTCGTGGGGACCACTAAGTCTTTACTGGTTGTGCATTCGTATTAGGTTGAATGGCAGAACTTCAGACTGTGGTCACCGCGCACTGACTTAGTGCGAATGGTGAGAAATAACTTTTCTGTTGCCCTGCCCAGTGTGAAGGTGTTTCTAGTGGTTGTCTCATTGCTGTTTCTTACCCACAAGCACTGAGTTAGTGCTAATGTGTGACACAGAAGAAACAGGTAGTACGTCTTCTGACTTGCAGACACCTGAAATTTCCCAGTTCCTGTCGGCAGTGCACAGCGTAATCTGTCTCCAACCGTTAATTCAAACAAATACCCTGGAAATAAAAAACCGAAAGGTAGAAAACAGTGAGTGTTTATTGAATATTCAATAAACACGTGACCCATGCTGCCTCCTACCAAATTATAGAGGGATGAAGGTAACTGCGGTTCCAGGTGTAGGCGACCTGGTTCTAAGTTAAAAAGGGAGTAGCTGGTTCTAGACGAATACAAATTAGTTAAAGTTAAACTGCTAAGTAAAAGGTGTATAGAGGAGAAAAGTGAAGTTGAATACGTATGTTAGTGATCTTGGTCGTTGAGATGTAGTAAGTAGCCGCTGGGGTGTACTTGAAGTTTGCAAGATCTCTGGAGGTCCCAACACTGAGTCAGTGCAAGATGATGTGAGAGAAGATGCGTAAGAATGACTCTCAAGCCCGGCAGCATCCTGACTTCTATAGTGGAGCTTGTGGGCTGCCAGCGTGGGATGCGGAGAGGGCGTGACGGCCTTCTGCCCATGTTGGCGTGGGAATACTCTGGTCAGTATTTCTGCTTCGTGCCTCGTCTGTAGCGCTCTGCCTTGCCCGAGGTCTGGGCAGCTTGTAGGCTCTCAGCGCGGGGAAGGGGAGGAGGCGTGCCTGCCAGGTTGCGTATCCTTCAGGTGAAGAGAATTCGCTCATAAGTTCTGTTGCCTGTAGGGTAGGCAACGTGGTACTCACGTCTGTAGCAGTGGAAGTAGGTACTCTGGTGATGAGCCCTAATCGTAGTCGATTAGTTGTGTAAGCGGCACGCGACAGGTTTGAAAATATTAGTTTTACTTACTGCAAAGTGTGGTTACACTCTCCTTGCAGGGCATTAAATACTAATTCCATCCAATCTTATCTTCTTGTTGCCAGTTTTCTTCATCAGTTTTCGCCTTCAAACGAGATTTCATGTTTTTAATTTTTTTCAGTATTTGTGCATCACTGATGTCTTTTCCAGACACACCAATAAACTTCAGTCATATCGACTGCAGACTACTATTCTTACTTTTCCTTGCTTCTGGATTTTGAGATTTTATGAAAACTGACGGATAGTTACAGATGATTTTTACAATGGTAACATAATTTACTTCCCCATATTATTTCGCACATTCACCGTCAGAAGATTATTCATCTGCCATTATTAGTTTAATGTAGGCTTGTACTTGTTTACAAGACAAATATAAACATAACATCTGGGAATAAGAAGAATATCAACAATCTCACGGAGTTTATACTCAAAAAGTAGAGGAAATCGGAGTTTGTACTCTGCCATTTTTATTCATACTAACGAGAGAAAAAACTTCAACGAAATGCTCAAACTCAAGAGTATATACTACGGAGTTTATACTCATTTTTATTCATATCACTTTCTGTCTGCCAGGTGCGTTAGGGAGGCAGATGTGTTACTGTGGCTCCTTGGAAACATTGCTTATTTCACATGCTAGAACCACCCACTAGGCTGGGAGCGGTTCCGTTACACTTGTGAAAAACATGGTGGGTTAAACCCTTCCTTGGGATACGTAGATACTACGTGAGTAGTGTTAGAAAGATGGGTCTGGAACATCAGGAAATACCTGATTTCAGACTTTGTCCCTCCATGGGAAACAATCCTGTAGCAATCTATGGTTGTGGTTCCTGGTATAATTTGAACATATTAGGATGAGTCGCAGTTATTTGGTATAACTCATATAAGCGGCACGCATCAATTCGCCCCACCCCTCCCCCCTCATGCGACAATGGCTCTTCTATCTTCGGTAAAGGTGGAGTAGGGGACAGTAGAACTAATACCTCCTCTCTGAAAGGTCTAAGCTTGTAGCAACCTTGAAAAATCATTTATGGTCAGGTTGCCTGACTGTGGGTCGGTTGACATCTGTGTTTGCTCTAGTTCTGTGTGTTGGGACTCGTCAGAGAAATGCCGTGCTAGATGGGGCATCATCCCCAGTTCTGTCTCTCTCTGGCGTGCTGATTCTCTTCCCCTGGCTGGCTGGTGTTTGAGCTTTGCTAATGTGTTTGCTCCTTCCCCCCCTTTGTGGTTTGGGATTTACTGTCAAGGGTGACACGGTGTACCGGGTGTCCCTTGACCTCCATTATAAGTGACGTTTACAAGCTCAGCATAGACATTGTGGTTACTTAATATAAACGTTACGGATATACAACACTACCCGTGGAAAAATATTACACAAAAGAATGACATGTGTAAAATGATTGGCAATAAAATATATATACAATGCCTTACTCGCGGAAGGCAGGGAGGAAAACTAACAATCACTTTGCTTGCGGTGGTGTATTAGTTTGGAGGAAACCCTACATTCTCTTTTAGGCAACCTGTGGGTCTCACCGCAAGCACAACAATTACATGTTACATAATGGAAGGTTGCCAACCCCAGGCCTTCAGTCACCTGGGGCTGACTAGCCACCAATTCAAAACGAGTACACTTTAATAAAACAAACTAATACGAATACACATGCATAGGGATGTCACCGTACATTCTAAAACATGATCACTAAACACACAAAAACCCTGGAATAGTAAAGAAGTACCTTTGGTTGTTTTATGAGTCGTTAAAAGCACTTGGGTTTGGTCCTTGGTTCGACTCTCTCGTGACATAAGAAGGCACAAATATAAAAAATACATGCAAAACACTTTTAAAAAATGTTTGTGGGTGCATATATCGAGTCTTTGTAGTGATCCCTTATGATCATACTCTATATCTTCTCTTAGTACACTAGAAAACTCGGGTATATTTATGGGTGTATCTACACATAATATCATTATTATCAAAAACTAAGCTAACTTAACTCTCAGTTTAGGGGGAGAGAAATTTTTTATGAAAAATTAGGGCTAGTTAATATTTCAATTATAGGCCTCATCGAATTTTTGTATTCCTGTAAATATTGTTAAATCACGATTGCATACAAACATGATAAATTCAACTTAATTTCTCCCTTACTAAACATTTGTGACAGAAAATTTGTATTTTGCTGCTATGTTTACATATGCACATCGCGCTATTACTATTCCACAGATGGTAACGTGACTTGAGAAAGCAAAACACACAGCAACTTGTTGCACAAAATGGTGTCTATCAATCTGCACTTGTGGCATGGTGGCGAGCGTGCGCACTACACAAAAATATCTTTTTCTTGTACAGCAACAAAATTATTTTCTCGTGTATGTCTTGAATATTGTGGTTGATAAAGTGCAGTGAATAGGGTTACCTACCTTAATTAGTGTTACATTTTTATAGATAATCCATTTGTAATTTTCATAAAAAAATATTCAAGTGAAAATTGAGTGTGTTGGCAACATTGCATTGCGAATCAATATCTCAAACATGGCTGCTGCAGAAAACTTTGCATTTTATTTGCTAAACATTAATAAAATTCTACAGTACAAATAAATATACATATGTACTGTATTTCCACTTTTTTTCCTAGTTTTTTAATTGTATTTCGTGCTCTGCAAATAAACAATGTGTAGTGTGAGACGTCTATTATTATTAATTATTTGGTTTAGCTACAAAGAACGAGTTTGCAATTAAATCAACAAGAGGTTATTTCGGAAGTGGTAGATTACTAAAAGAGAACTAAATGCAGGGCAGTGAGCCGTAAGCAAAAATGTGTGTGTTAAAAATGTATTTTATTTGTGTTGTCTATTAGTATTACTGGTGCATGTGTACATAGTGTACTGTATTCTGACTTTGTATGCATTGGCGGGTGCAGATCATACTTATACTTTTTTGTTGATAATTCGTTGAGTATTGATCGGAGCATGTAATTTTCAGCGATGCTTCATAAATTTTTATTTGATCAATGCGGTAAAAAATGAATTTTGAGTTCGGCAAAAACTGACTTTTTTAGCATTGTTTACATCGGGATTTTATCTCTGGACCACAGAAAATGCTCTGTGGGCACGAACTTTCAATCAAATTGCGTTAGAGGGTTTGAGTTAACACTATATATGGTTATTAATAATCTCTTAATGCGTATTTTTGGGGGTAAAATTTTTTTCCATGCACTATCTCGTAATTAGGCCGCACCCCACTTTTTATAGTCCTTTTGTTTTTTGTAAAAATGTGCGGCCTATACACGCTGAAATATGGTAATTACTGGCTCTGTCGAGAGTGTGTATATGTGATTTCCTGTATCACTGGCATTGTGGAGAGTGTCTTATCAGCTTTAAAGTTTTAGGAAGTGGGCTGTCTGGCACTTTAACTCTTTGACGTGAATTGGTGAGAATACCTATTCGTGTTTTACTGGCTTACTAAGAATAGCTATGTGACTGCTAATTCTTAGTTTTAAGTCTGTCTAGTTTCTTTTCGTAAGTGCACTAAATGTCTACTGTACACATATTTCTCGTGCATCTTGGGTTACCTGGCAACTTACTTGTCTGTTTATTCCTAGGGCTGTCTTAAGAGCTCCTATACATCTTGGGATGCTGTTCAAACGTGATGAGAGCGAAATTACTGCTACTCATTACAAGTTTACCTCTTCACTTTTATACACTTTTCTAATGTACTCTGATAGCTTTAATGTGTGTGTCTGGAAGCGGTAATGCCTTGCACTACTCTGTCTATTAACTGGGGGTTATCACTAGGTTAGTGCTTTATGATTTAGGTCTATAACGAGTCCTAAAAGTCGCTGTGGGTAGGTAGCTTAGCTATGGCTACCGACATAAGCATCTTTTTTATGGATCACTGACTTACTTGTTGACGGTTTTGTTTATCGCCGGTCTTCCCCTGTGCCGCAGCTCTGCATGGACACTATACTGCTACATGAAGCGTGACGTAGGTCTCCACGGAGACTCCTTGTACCGGCTTGGTACTTCTACTGTTTTGGTGGCAGAGAGGGCATCACTCTTTTGGGTTCTGCATGTAGTGGTGTGGCATCGTCTTCAGCTGCGACCGTTGTGGAAGACTGATCACGTACTAAGGACAATGAGGCAGTGCGAGGGAGTTGCAAGGTAGAGCCCTGAATCTCGATTGCTTCGGTTCCTACTAGAGTTGTTCCGATACCATGTTTTCCAATACAGATACAGCA
Organism: Dryococelus australis; assembly: GCA_029891345.1. NCBI lineage: Eukaryota > Metazoa > Arthropoda > Insecta > Phasmatodea > Phasmatidae > Dryococelus > Dryococelus australis. The sequence goes on along the minus strand of CM056994.1, from coordinate 273,664,042 downwards.
ATACCAAATGCCATGCACACTGAATTTTAGAAAAATAATTATTGTTAGTAAAATATTAAAAAACATTTTTCCTAGGCTCGTTTAAATAAAAAAAAGTCTTAAAATACAGTTGATGCATGCATCATTGCTGCGCAGCGTGACTGCGCTCTCTGCAAACGACTTCGCCCCATCAACGAGCAAGCAAGAACTCGGGGCAAGTCACAAACAGTGGCAGAGTACTTTTCACGTGCCGATAGAATAGACTCCATGTATTGGACAGACTCGGATGTAAAAATAATTTAACGTGTTTAATTATGGATTGTAATGCCAGCCCAGAATCCGGCATGTGAATACCACCACTTTTTGTCAATATTGTTTTACCCGACGGACCACTACCCTTAGATTATCTGAGAAGGAAGTTCCACCAACACCACGTGATCTCAACACCTCTGCTGCCCTGTGATGTCACACCTACAAGCCTCGGGCCGAGGTGGTAAATGTGTCGTTGCCTCGGAGCAGGAAGATAAGAAATGTGCGGCGCTTGCTGCTACCCTGATAAACCTACCCCTGCGATGAAAGGCAACAACATCCCCGCACCTCCGGAAGATTGCATACACAGGGATTTTCTATTATATAAGGAGGCACTAGGATGCCTCTCGCCAGGTGCCGGGCTCGCCGGTCATATAGGTCAGCGAGCACTCCCAGGGCCCGACTCAGACCTCTCTCCTCTCCTACAACCTGCAAAAGGCTCCAACCTTTCCAGCAGCTTGCAGAAGGCTCCAACCTCATTTGCAGCTTGCAGAAGGCTTCAACCTCCCCAGCAGCTTGAAGAAGGTTCTTCCTGCACCTAATGACTGCCCGAGGTAAATCCAACATCCAAACCCTGCACCCCTTTACCCCAGTCACTCCCTTGACTCTGCGGTAGCAGGTCATCGCGACGTTTTTCCCTTCTGGACAAATTTCCCTGGAGAGGTTACGCTGTAAAGAGCGTAGATTAGCGTACCATTTGAAGTCAGAATAATTTTACCTTATTCTTTTACCAGACTCACCTTCGCCTGAATTAATTTACATCAATAAATTAATTCTAAGGTAACCTATAATTTAATCAGGATTTCCCACTTCCAAAATTCATAGTAATAAATATTATGTAAACTGAAATCGTTGACTATTGTAATTTTACTATTAGTTCCTAGCTCATCAATTTTATTAATATTTTGTCAGTGAAACTTGTCACGTGCAACAGAAAACCCTGCTGAGGCTAGTCGTGAGGCGTGCCGAATTCAACAGGAGATGGAGCTTGTATAAAGTTTTAAGACTGAAAAGACACACTGCTTCTCAGATTTCTGGTGTTCCCTCGTCTACCCTCTCTGGTGTCCTAATACCGGACTGCATATCTATATGTCAGTGCCTTGGGTGTGACTGAATAAAACACACCCCCAGGACTGCACAGTAAGAAGGGTGGGATCCTGTGCCGTAATTGGCACTAAGAACGACGTGTGCTTTACAAAGATGAATTAACTCAAAGGTAAACGTTGAAGCTACCAGTGAGGACACACTCCCATCTGTGGAACCTGACTTTACACCTTGACCTATTTGTCCGTTTATTCCCCTTAACCACGAGTCAGAGTTAAATGCATATTTGGGTATTCGTTAGTTGTGGCCCGATCAGGAATCAGTCAGCTACTCATAGCCGGAAATCCTCTTGCCCGTAGTAACACAACCACCACCCAAGCTAGACCAGAAAAAGGAGGTACGGAACTCGTGTTGTATTCACTTATATTCCAGGAAAGTAATTAGGGATCAACTACCATCGAAGGTCACCCCAAAACCCCGCACAGCTACTTCACCCGTAAATTACGTTCCCGCACGCAGGCTGCACGACCACTGTGTATCATCACACCAACTTCTCCGGCGGGATCATCTACCTCCACCATCATTAATCAAGCCGTATCATGATACACACCCCCGGGACAGCTCTCATCCCACATTTTGGCAGCTCTTGTAGTGAGGAAGATTGAACTTCCAGGACGGGAATCAATCACAGTTCGACTCACTTTGTGGTTTGATTCCCCTCCCTTCAGACGGTATCCTACCCCTAAGAGGTCCCCCACAGAACCAACCACGACCCACCGGGCTAGAGTAGAAATTAACATGCCGCTGTAGAATTACTTGCTGAACTCGGGAGGGCGGTCAGCGGTTTAACGACTATCAAAGACAGGAGCGCCCATCAATTGGTGCCCAACAGAGGGCCAAACAAGCTCTAGGTAGCTCAGACTTGAGAGCTGGGACCACGCTAGTCACCCCTCCCCCCACCCTTCGACGACTCATTGCTGAGGAGCCAACACCCGATTTCAGAGAGTCGAATTAAACACCCCGTGATGCCCATTAGCAAAATTGTCCGATTCTGAAGCGAGTCTCCCAGAAACGCGAGGTGTGTTAGCCGAGGTAAACACCGCTGGAGCAAGCAACACGCCTTGTCCCATCCCGACGTGCACAGCCACAGGCGCGAACCTGATTAGGTGCAATTATTGCAATCACGACTTTCATTATGTGTGTCTCTTATGGGATGAGACACCCTGCTACACAGATGGCCTTGAGTACAGGTGTCAATCGTGTAGGTAGGATGACGCTAGGGTCTGCCAATAGCCTGAATGCGAAGGATACGGGTGATATATCATCCATTGCGTTTTATGCAATTGAGAATCTCACCACAGATGTATAGGGTGGACAGATGAACACGTCCAGAACCCAGGGCAAGTGTACTAATGCGAGGTATGTAGGCTGGAGCAAACCTACAAACCTCCTAACCCGATAAATCGGAATAGTCCGATCAACCCAGACATACTCTATGAGCTTATATTGCCTAAGTTACATGGGAAACCCTACGAGGACCCTGAGAGTTTTATTCAAAACTGCAAACGGGAGTTGAGGGAACACCTCATCCCCCGGAACAGTTTATGAGCCGAGAGCGCCACCAAGCGGGCCTGTCAGAAAATTGTGGGATAAGTACGGGGAATTTATAGAGGGATGGCCCCAGTTTAAATCCCAAATTATCTCACATTTTACAGGAAACTTAATTCTCTCCAGCCTCATTACTGACTTGCACTCCCGTGTGCAACGCCTTGATGAGGAAGTAGAGCTATTCGTTAGACAAAAGGAACTCTTGCATAAATGAGTCTACCCTGAGCAGATAGAAGGACAGAGGGTCAGATACATAACCCGCACCCTCCTGCCGTTGCTCAGGAACCTCTTAACCCCTAGACCCCAGATGGTAGAGGAGTTGGCTGAGAGGGCGCAGGAACTCGAGATGAATGACTGCCTGCCTCCTTTCTGGGAAGACCCCTGTGGTACGCGCCGTTAAGGACGTCGGTCCTGCCCCCTTCCCCAGACTGCCTGCAGGGTGAGACACGACCTTGTCCCCCACTGCTCCCTTGTTACGTTGCTGGTATTGCCTGGGCAGGCACTTTAACCAGAACTACCCAATGCTGCAACCCTAGGAGACATGCAGTTCTCCTCTGCACCCACCTAACACGCAACCCTGAAACCCGTTTTCCCCACTGTGGAAACGGAAATGCAGAAGTGGGTCGCAGTGCAACGAATGGGAGGCCACTCAACCTCAGTCAAATCTACGTGCGCCCCACTCTATGTACAGGACACGAGACCGTCAATGCCACGGCCTCAACATGAACCATGCGGGAACCTAACCCCGGACATCCCAGAGGCTGGCAAAGCATCCCCCTCAAGCCAGAGCCAGTAGGTCATTATCGCCTGACTTGGGAAGGGTAGACACACCCCCTCCCCCGTTCTATCGCTGGTACCCAAGGGAGTACTTCCGGAGACAGTTGCCCACCAGAAAATCTCGTTACACATCCAGTCTGAATACCCCTTTGTCACTCAAACCCTGCTGGACACCACCAAGTGTCCACGCTGAGCAATCGTGGTGCAGCCCCCACCCCTCCCGACAGGCCAATCACGATAAGGCCACCTGCCAGAAGCACGCTAAAGTAGACATGTGAACCTGCAGCCACCCCCCGAGAGTACGGCAGAAAGGCCGCAAATTCCCCTCGTCCCCCTTCTTGCCCCACCCCTGGCTGTCAATCACCAGGAAACTCGTAAGACGTCACCGCCACAACGGCTAACACGTCCCCCCGGCCTTCTGTCCCGGAGCGGAAGAAGTGCCCGTCCCGGACGACGACCTGGGTGAGGCTGCATATCCACTCCCGCCAGGGTCAGTCCCGGCAGCCCCACCCCCAGAGATGGTGGAACCCCTCCAGGATAGGGAAATTGTGTCGCACGTCCTGCTGCCTTACTCATCCTCCCCATTTCCCGCAAGAATGGAGAAAGTGGACAAGAAATGGAAGCAAGCACATCACAGCCCTCAACTATAGTGGATACATCTGTCAAGTCAGCGACTGATGTGAGTTAGTCGAAGAAAATGGCTGGAGATGACAAGAGACTAGACACTCGGGCCAATCAGAAAGTAAACATGTTTTACCAGACGCCCGTGAGCATTGCGGCTGTCCACGCAGCCCCTCCATCGCCTGGAGCGGATGGTGTATGTGAACACCGTGCACTGGTCACCCGCACAGCTGCCGCAAGGAAACATCATCATGCTGCCACGAGAGCCACAATGTCAACAGATGCTGCCCGCACCGAGGCCACTGTTCCTGAGCAGCAGCCTGCCTCAGTTTCCATGTCACGAGCGATGCCACTACATACAAGATGTATGCATTACATATCTGGACGCAACAAGGAGATGCCCTGGAGGGTGCTAACCTCATACCGTTGGCCTGCTGCCTCCGCTGCAGGCCAGCACAGAAGAGGACATCCAACAAAGCGACGCCACACGAAGCACCATCGTCCAGTGCCAGCATCATCATCTGAGAGAGTACGTGGCAGATGCCAGAAATTGAATTGCCACGTCCCTCATCTGAAGTCTAGTTAGAGCCAAATTAGTAGGGAATGATGGAATAGATGCAGAGACATTTACTAAAAATGAGAGTGCAATAGTTCATTAGTTAGCTTAGTAGGGAAGGTTATGGTATGAAAGATGTCCCAAAAAAAAAAAAAAAAACCTGATATGCAGTGCGATGAAAGTACCGCCCCCCCCCCCCCCAGAGTATTTTGTAAAGCCATGTTAGTTAAGACATTAATAAGTGCCATAATTAATGTAGACTACCTCCTATCAATGGGCACCAATAACATAAAATTAACAAAATTATTTTTGAGCTATCAGAATTTGGTCCCTAGTTTGCCAGAAAGTTACGGAGGAAAATTAACGCAGAATCAAACCCACAAGTAACTGGAAAGTAATGTTTGCATTACCCCCAAAAATCCCCCAAGTGCTCACGTAACGTAAGCATTAAATAAGAAACTGGAAAAAAAATTTTACTGTTGATGTTTTGAGAAATCTAACACGACAAGATTAGCGTAACGCCCCAGAATTCCGTGAGCACTAATAGGAAGTGTGAATGCAAAACGAAGCCTGTCAGCAGGCCCATGAACATACACTATGTAACCCTCACCATTCTTCGCAATGCTACTGGGCGACTTTGTTTAGAGAACCCCTGTAACCTTGAATAAGAGCTTGAGACAAGATTTGCTGTGAACATGCTGTAACCGCCACCCAGGAAATTGCCAACCTTCATAAAAATAATAGTGTGACAGTACGAATAGTGTCAGTGTGACACTACCCAGAGAACTACGTAAACGTAGAAATTAAGGAAAGGTGTGATTGTGAGTAGAGAAGTGTATCCCAAAAACCCTTGTTAACGTAGGAAAATGTAAACGTACTTTTCGCTGAAGCCCTTGAGAAAATTAAAATTAGTTTGTCAGATTTAGTTGAACGTGTTAGCCCAGAGAGTGGTCAAGAAAGACGTAAAATTTCATTAGAGAGGAAATCCCTGTAAGAAAGTAGATTTAGCTTTGTTAGTTGAGAGCAACGTTTTAGCCTTGAGAACGGAACTCGTAACTATCCCGTATGATGCCGTCAGTATGGCAAAAGCATAGTATCAGCTCAGATGATCTATATAACCCGTATGCTTTGAAAAGTAAGAGAAAGTTATTCTCTCTCCTCCCATAGACAAAGCCAAGATATATAGTGAAAATGTTAAAATTTATATGCTAACCCATAATGTTAACTGAGAGTAGTCTCAAGCCCAAGTGTACCTGTTTAGACATTGGGTATTAGAAAGTAAGAGTTGTGCGCATAGGTAACCTCAAAGATGGAATTAAAAAGTATTGTAGTTTAGGCATACTTGATCAGAGGTAAAAAGCAACTCCTCTCACCCCAGTTATATAACATAAGATTAGAAAGAAATAATTTGTGTTATTGTGTCCTTGCTTAAGAGAAGTAGAGAACTTTCCCATAAACACGTAAATTTTCATGCTAGTGAAAGCCTTTTGTGTAGTATAGTAATTGAGGCCAGTGCCAACAATATTACATACCCATGTCAGAAGCTTAAAAAGCCGAAAGACAATGCAATCACGTGTATGTACCCTAGGATATAAGGATTGATAAGAAAAATAACCTTTGTTAACCACTGTCAAATATAAAGAAAGAAGGAAAATATTGTAATCTAGATTAAGTGTGTCATGTGCAGCAAATGGCTGGAACCTAGACTTAGATAATTCTCATACAAACTGTACACAAAAACATTTACATTGAGTGTATTATGTCAACATGTGTGTGCCTTTAAAAGTTTGTGTTTCTGTATGTTCTGACGTGTGCTCCTCTTGGGTCTTGTTGGGGAAGAGGTTACTACGCTGACCACCCCCTTGGTTTCGATGAAGGAGAGGGGAATCAAACCCCAGGGTGAGGCGGATTGATATGGATTCCCTCGCTGGGAGTTCCACCTTCCTCACAACCAGGGTTGCCAAAAGGCGGGACGCCAGCGGTCCCAGGTGGGTGAATGATAGCTAAGTCTGTGATTACACGAGGGTGATGGTGGCGGTGGATGATCTGGCTGGGGTTATGGGGACTATCCGCAGCAGCCTCGTCGGTCGGCATGTGAGAATATAGTTGACTGGGGTTTGGTTTCCACGTGGTTTAGGAACGACCTTTGGTGAGAGTTGAAACCGGAAGGTTTTCCTGGATGCCAGCTTTATTACACAGCAATTTGGCAGATCCACTGCGGGTGGGTGCCGAACCGTTACTAATTTACTTGAGGTTAGCTTTATAGTATTTGAGCTGGATGGATCCACCTGAATTGGGGTTACCTAGGGGTCAGTGGTGCTTACGGGTAACGGAGTCTCTGATTGAATGAGACGTGTATATTCCTGGTCGTCCTCAGGTGTACACCAGCCTAACAAATGGTCCAACAGGGACTCTTGTGTGGGCGATACAATTGATTCGTAGCACAAAGGTATACTCTCTGGTTCAATGGGCTCTACCTGACAAGAGTTTACAACAATTATTTCTTTAGCAGCCTGCCTGAGTAAGATACTGCGCTCTTTGTGCCTTATGCGGCTCTAATACTACCATGTCTATTGTGCATCAGGAAGCAGCCTTCTACTCTCTGCTGACGCACAGTCCTGGGGGTACAATTTTGGCAGGGCCTTCCCTGTCGTATAATGTGCAGTCGGGTATGTAGGACTATGTCTAGTAACAGCCAAGGAGACACTGGAAACCCAGAAGCAGCGGCATGTCCTTGCGGGATCAAAGTCAACTTTCAGGCCCCGTCTCTTGTGGAGTTCAGTGCACCTCACAACTGGTTACCGACATGATAATTAATTGCACAGTTTAATTACACTCACTTAATACCACAGAATAAATTAAAGGAGATCTATTATTAAAATTATAGTAGGGGAGACAAGATTTTTAATTCACGTAATATTTACTACGGCAAACTGGAAATGCGGAAAGTCCCGGCTGACTGATACAATCTAAATTAGCTAGAATATTAATTATGATCATTATGTGCTGAAAGCAGGTGAAGGTGAGCCTGGTAAAGTAAAATAATAATAAAAATGCAAAATTCTAAGATGTACGCAATTCACAGCGTGTTACTATAGAATGGGGTGTGTCCAGGGGAATACTGCGATAACCTGCTACCGCGGGGAGTTGATTGAGGTAAAGGGGTAGTGGGTACATTTCTACACTCGCTACGGGTGACTTTGCCCTATCAACAAGCAAGCAAGATCTTGGAGCAAGTCATAACCAGAGGCAGAGTATTTTTCACGTGCCAATATAATTGACTCCACTCGTTGGACAGCCTCAGACATAAAAATAATTAACATGTTTAATTATGAATGATATGCGATTCATTGAACTTAGAAACACTAAAAAATGTAAATGGGTCAAGTAATGATCAATTAAAATATTTCCCTGATAACAAAACTTTTTGTGTGTCTGAGAAGAATACCCTCATTTTACCTGAAACTGCTAAATACCCACATTTTTAACCATGAGTTTGTAAAATACCCTAAATTCAGGTAATTACCCACACATTGGCAACATTGGTAGGGAGTTAGACTGTCTGGTGAAAAGGTCGACAAACTGCCACTGGCTTACCTGTGCTTGTTGGGGCCTGGGGTAGCTCCTTGGTCTGCTGCTGTGGTGGCGGCTTATGGCAGGAACTTGGTGAAGCCCCTGGAGCGCTGCTAGCCTGGTTGCACTGGAACCAGGGGTTGGTGAGTCCCAGTGGTACTACTTGTCCCTGGCGGATGTCTGTTACCACTGGGCAAGGTCGTCCGGCGGTCTGATGGGAGGCTGGAATTAAGTGTGGGAGGGAACTGGGAAGTGAGGCCTCTCCAGCTATCGGGTAGCTTGAGCTTGTTCCCATAGGGTTATACTGCTAAGTGCTGCTGAAACTGGGTTGCAACTCCTGTTAGCATCGGTTGTAGTAGCTGCCTTTCTGTCTTGCTACCTGGTACCATTTCGTTGGGTGTATGGCATAAAACAGGTACAACAGACAGCCTCACGAGAAGAGAGCAGGTGACATTTCCCTGCCTATGTGTAGAACCAAAGCCACAACTGAACAAACGAGAGTTGTACCCAGTGCTCCACTAACTGGCAACACAAGGCATGGGGGTTATAGAGCGTTGGGTTTCCTCTAGGTGCCAGACAGCGACGGTGGGTGTGGGTCCAAGTGTTGGCAGATCGCCAGACCAGTATGTCACTCCCTCCGGCGACAGTTCAGCATGGTGGATGGAGTGGGTTAACTGGCCTAGGGTTTGATGACTCTTGGATTGAGTTACCAGTGGTTGGGGCTACCTTACTGCACACTAGGTGTATAGTTGGGTGACCATCCAATGTTTGGATTGTCAACGTATGTTTCGGTAATTGAAAGTACTAGTGCGCTGTCCCCTGCTTTACTATGGCGGGAAGTTATCCACTATGAAAGGAACATACACCCTAGAAAATAGTACACAGAGGTTTAAAGAAACTCATATCTATTCTGTCTGAAATAAGCCCGATGGCCCATATTACCTCCTACTAACTTGTGCTGAGCAGAAGTTAGACTATGTGAATCCAGGTGAAGAAGACCTTGTCCTAAACTGAACAAGGCGATCCGTCTAGGTAGCTATGAAAATAACTGGCCCTAACTAATTTTAACCGTTGTCCAGAAGGGACCGTTGAGGATCGTTACCAGAGGAGTACTGTCTATTTCATATAAGATGGCAAGATTTTGACAGTCGGTGAGTGCAACTTGATATATACAAAACAAAGTGCAGTTTACAAAATCGTGTATCAGCCAATGCAAACATCAGAAGTTCATATTAAGTTGACCTTCTGAGTGTTAGGCCGACCCACATCAGACAAGTACAAAATATGCAATAGCAAAGAGTTCCTAGATTAATTAATATATTTTATTTTATGTGGTCACAAAATAGCGGTTGTAGGTGTTACAAACTAATCTTCATGCTGAAGTAGTAATGTATAGGTGTTCAAAATGAAATACAATAAGACAATTCATAGCCGAATGAAATGCAACTTCAAACCTTGGATCTTTTCATGTCATATTCCAAATTGTCCATCCATGCTTTCCATATGTGCGTGGTATTAATTACAAAAGCCTACAGAAATATTGCATTGTAATATTGAATTATTTTTTCAAATAATTTGAGGAAATATATTTCAAATTCGTGTCATTTCAAGACAGTAATAAAAGAAAAGTCAAGTTTTAAAAAGCAGGATCTAGAGGCTGCGAAACTGCTGCTATATATTGATACAGTGCGCGGCTTACACGCTTACCTTGTCATGCGTGCCATCTTTGGGCTCTTCCTTGAACTTAACCAGCTATAAAGCTAAAATGAATATGTTTCGTATGTAAAATAACAAATTTACAAACAGATACCAATAGTTTTATTTTTCAGCGAGCTCTGCGTAATTTTGAAAGTAACATATGTTTTGTGTACAGCGATTTTGATTACTAGTAATTTCTATTGGACCAGTAAGTGTCTATCTATTTTCTAAACATGCCATATTTTTTCCCAGATACCCATTTCCTTGTTTTCGTGTAGCCTCCAATTGCGGCATCAGCTGATGGCGAAAGGATACATAAACTAAATGTAAACATTCGTTGAACTGTCAAAATCTTGTCATCTTATATGAGACAGACAGTAGTGGTGGTGCGATTTGTTACCAGCAGGTAAGGCGAGAGGTGTTCAGAAGGATCCTTCGGGGGTCACTACCAGAGGTTGGTAGTGGTGGTGTGAGTGCCCTTACTAGCAGGAAAGGCAAGAGTGTAGATGGGGTCTTCGGGAGCTGATGCAGCACTGTTGAAGAGCGTCTGGAAGGTTGCTGAGGCAGTCACTGAAGAGTTTCTGGTAGGTTGCTAAAACTTCAAGGTCAGCAGAGACCCCCAGCACAAGAGCGGTGGAGCAAGCTGTTGAAGCTGCTTGGCTCTGAAGAGAGCCGGAGAACAACTGGCGTTTGAGGGCAGCGCACTGACTTATATTGTCCTTTTCCACGGGCCCTCTTTGACGAGGGGGTGTGGTGGGGTGATATGCTCAGCCTCCCAAGCGAAGCTGTCTGCTAGCAGCATCACTTGGAATGCAATGCAACTATATGACCATGGGAGGTAGTCTCGGCCGCTTGGCCGATAGTACAAGTGCATTTCGTGAAGATCTATTTGATGTCTTACCTCAGGTGAGAATAGTACAAGATGACGTGTCTGTAATAGCACCCCATGGCAAGGGAATATAGTGTAGGCACTGGTGTAGCTCATACAAACTGTACTAACCCCTCCTGTAGTGAAGTGAAGGCACATTCTGATGATGTGAAGTCATGTGTAGCATAGTCAGGAAATGCACCATGCATCAACCTCAAGATTCTGACATCATGCTGGGCCAAGGATATATATGTTGTCGTAGCTGACACTGTTGTGGTATTGAAACATGTCTGTCAGAGCTAGTGTTGTGGAGAAATGGCCAGCTATCTTTTTGATAGTGCTGCATGTGCACACATCTTTGATGCAGACAAAAAAAAATTTTTGTTTACAGTTACGTTAATACTCTTTGCAAATACTAACGTGAAATAAATACATTTAAACGCAATGGTGCAGTTACAAGCTTACGTAATTTATATATAAACACATTGCCATTTGTTATATGTAATGAGAATTTCGCAGTTACCAGTGTTAATTCATTTCAGTAAATGGTAAAAAAAATTCTTTATTACGCGTTTGGCGGAGACCAAGTTTACATTTTTTGTATAGAGTATTTCACTATATGGAATATTCAAGGGAGTATTTGTGGTATAGCGTAATGTACAGTGCATTGTTTTATGTTAAGTCATGTACTCAGAGAATCAACTTTATTGGTATTCGGTACTCATTTTAAAGGAAGAATCGGCGGTATCGAGGAATTGAGGAATCATATTGACCCACCCCTAGTATTAAATTAAATTTTAGATGTTGGAGGATTGTTTTTGTAGGTGTGTGGTAATTAATATACATAAATATTTATGCAAGTTTTCATTGATTTTCTTGAAAAAGTGTCCGTCTCTCTTGATTTATTTGTATGGTAAGACCTCGATAATTTGAAATGCTCAGAGCCGAATTTGACTTTAAATTATATAATTTTGAATAATTTACGTTAAATAGAAATAGATAAAATTTTTGGTTAATATGGTCTTACCCGTGGCATGCCTTTTTTTACTTGAATGTGGTGTTAACATCACTGAAGTTAATGAAAATTGAAATCTATGGTATTTACCCAGGTAGCAATTTTTTTTTTTTTTTTTTTTTTTTTTATTTTATTTTATTTTTATTAATAAGGCACCAGTGGTATGTGGGTTCGACAGAACTTATCATTTATGCATGCTGATGTATTGGGGTGGTTTGCTGGCGGCAAGATAAATGCTGGTGGATGCACACACATCTTAGTTGTGTAGTGAAAATATCATAAATAAATAGAGTGCAGAAAACACCATTGGTGCGTTGTGCATTTGTGAAGGTACTTTAACCAAGACGTATTGTACGTGTCCAAGACCAAGATGTGTGGGAGCAATAATGGCGGTAGTTGCATGCACATTACACACCATACCACCTCTACACCTAACTGGTGTATTGTCTTTCTGTCTGCAACTTGCTTCTATGAGACTTCAGGGGTAACACTATACTTTTATGGTGTAATAGTTTCAAAACATTTATACAGAAAAGGAAATAGTAAACAGAAACTAGTCTTTCAGCATGAAATCTTTAAAATACTGTTGGTAAGCTAAGGGAAAAAGAGGAGCAGTTTTAAAATAAAATGTGTTTCACTTACACTTAAACTCTGCAAACTGTTAGCAGTCTACATAAGCAGCAGCTTTATGAGTTTGCGGGAAAGTTAAAAATTAATGGTGAATCACATTGACTGCAACTGAAAGTAATTAAAAATAAAACTGTGTTGACAAAAAGTATAAATGGGATGGATGAAAAACAAATTGTGATAGATGTGCATTTAATGGTCCGAAATATACCGTAACACTTTGACATGTACCATACAACATCCCTGCGTGCATTAGTTATGTGATGCTGACCATATCAAGTCATGTTATCGCACCCTGTGTGCTGTGGGGACCGTAACCTGTGCCCTTTCACTAACTTTATTTTCAATTTAAGCTCACTTTTTCTAGTAAGTGAACAGCATTGAAAGCGAGCTACCATACTCCTTTACTTTTTATCAGTTTACCTAATTATTTCAAAATTTGCTGAAATAGTTTATTGTACTTTCTGTTCTTTACACTTACTTTATTTCTGATGTGTAATACAAGGAAAAAACAGATGCATCACACGAAAATCAATTTTTAACAGGAAATGAGGTTTTTTTCTTCTTTTTTTTGTCAGGAAATACAGGTCGGGTTTTAAAACACAGAGGGATAAATGAGACAATAAAATAGCAGAAATATGGCAGGAGATTTTTGTCTGCGGATTTGTGAGGAGAGGGGGATGACTGCTCAGTTGCTTGTTCCGTGCTGCCCATGGTCCACTGCTGCCAGACATCCATAGGCAAGGCGGCCGCATGCAGCCGAATGCGCCTACGTGAAGTGGTCCTTAACAATGCTCATTTTGTTACACAAGTATCAAATTTCTGCAGAAAAGAGAAGTTAGTTAAATTTTACATAAATTCTGGGTAAGTTTCACTTAGAATTACACACTATGCAGAGTTTTGAATTAACTAAACTGCAAAGCATTTAAAATCCTATTCTTATGTTTGGGGACTATCAGCAACTTTGATTTTCATGGAATTTCAAATTAACAGAGTTCAAATTAATGAGGTTTTACTGTAGTTGCATGTGAATACTTCTTCTTGTAAATTATGTTTCACAGTATGTAGATTGCTGTCCTTTCTGTATAGAGTCGGAGTTTGTGGAAGACACGCCTTTCTGGTTCAAGATGGCCTACCTCATGGTCTGCACCTCAGCAGTGAGGTTCAAGTACTATCATGCTTGGCTGCTGGCAGATGCAATTTGCAATATGTCAGGACTTGGCTTTAGTGGCTATGAGGATGGCACTGCACGTTGGGATCTCATTTCCAATGTCGACATTCTCGGGTTTGAGGTGAGCAAGCCATTCACTTTCCAGAGTTCCTGCGTGATTGTTCATATTCTTCATTTGGTATTATATTGCTTATATTTTGACACCTCCAAATTATTTAACTTACAAACGTATAAACAGACGATGTTCTGTACTAAAGTAGTTATGGTGGGGTTCAGTAAACAAATATTTGGAACTTGAGATCAGTGGAGAAACATGCCTGTTACTATGTGAGAACTGTGTAGCAGCAGGGCTGTGGTTGACATAGCAGCTAAAACATTACGCCAACTGGGTTCAATTGCTGGTGGGGTTACTTTTGGATTTTCACATGTGTGAATTGTGCAGCATGATGCTGCTATAGTCCATTCACAGTTGCTTCTGAAGCCCTGTTAAAGTTCTACATCCAGGATATTCGTCCACCTCATGCAAACTAATCTTAATCAACTCTACAAAACTGCACCAAATGGACAATGCACTGCATTCTTGTGCACTCAGTGTAGTGATATTTTGCATGACAACAATTTCTTGCTAGGAATTACTAATATACTTTTTTTCTCATTGTTTTTATTCATATTTATACTAATATTATAAAGAGCTAATGTGAGTTTATTTGTATATATGTCTCGGGTAATCTCAGAAACTACACTGCAGATTCTTATAATTCTTTCAGTGTTAGAAAGATTGATATAGACTATATTTAGTTAGAAAAAATTCTTTGAGAAATTTCAAATTTGTAAACAGTCTGAGAAAAATGAGCTACTTGGCTGCTTTCTAAGCATGCTGTACCAAAACCATTAAAGATAAATTGAAACAATGTTAGAAGAAATTGTGTAAAAATTCAAAAGTAGTCACAAGTAGTCACAAGCAGTTGCAGGTAGTCACAAATAGCCACAAGTAGTCTAAGGTAGTCAGGTAGTCGCATATAGTTGTGGGTAGTTGCAAGTTGTTGCAGGTAGTTGTAGGTAGTCATGGGTAGTCGTAAGTTGTCACAAGTAGTCGTAGGAAGTTGCAAGTTGTTTTAGGAAGTTGTCGTAGGAATTTGCAAGTGGTCGTAGGAAGTTGCGAGTGGTCGTAGGAAGTTGCGAGTGGTCGTAGGAAGTTGCGAGTGGTCGTAAGAAGTTGCGAGTGGTCGTAGGAAGTTGCGAGTGGTCGTAGGAAGTTGCAAGTGGTCGTAGGTAGTTGCAAGTGGTCGTAGGTAGTTGCAAGTGGTCGTAGGTAGTTGCAAGTGGTCGTAGGTAGTTGCAAGTGGTCGTAGGTAGTTGCAAGTGGTCGTAGGTAGTTGAAAGTAGTCATAGGTAGTCACGGGTAGTCGCATATATAGGTATGTATTTCAATAATGCCATAAAACCTGAGATAAGTGATGCCGAACAGAAATAGGTAAAATTTAAATAAAAATAAATACTTATACGTCATCAGAAGTATGGCACCCTTGTGATACATGACATACTTAGGAAAATAACCAAACACTTAATACGTGGAATGATTTCTCAAAGGTAATAATTGACGCACGTGCCGCTTATATCAATATACCAAATACGACTATGACTCCTCCACATGTACTTCCACAACCAAAGGAAACAACTCCAAGAGGTCTAGCAGGATGTGTTCTCTGGAAAGGGACATTGAAGATACTTCGTTTCCGGACTGTTCCTGACCTGCCTTTCTCTCTACTAAGGAGTCTTAAAACCCGAAGAAGGGTCAAACCAAGCACTGAGTTTTACGACTGCACTGAGATTAGTTTCACCTCAAACTGACTATATCTGCACGTAAAACGAAGGGTATTCAAAGTGGCAGCGTGACACGTCAGTCTCCCCGAAGCAATCGGCAGAAAGTGTGTTGCCACACTGCCGAAGTTGGCAGAGTGCTGCTGAGTGCCCGAGGCCATATACCAAACCTATGAGGGTAGTTATCCCATACCACTCACTCCAGGCAGACGTCACAGGGACACGTCACACCTCCCACCTCGACCCGACGTGCACTCATCACTGAGCCAGATATAAGACAGTGTATAGCCAAGGTCGGGAGTTGTGTTTTCCAGTAGCTCGCCTCAGCACTTCGTGTGCTGGGGCTCTCTACTGCCCTAGGTCCTCACGGTCTTCTTCAAGAGCTTCTAGTTTTTCACCAACCACCAGTGGCTACCGCTACCACCTTCCAGAGGCATCAACAACTTCTGCCTGGTACTCCTTACCACCAAAAGCCACCATCTGCAGAAGACATCAACCAGTTACTTAACACTTTGGTTACCGATCCTCCTGGGTCAACAACAATCACTACTTGCTGGTAGTGGTCACCCCGTAAGCTAGTGTCTCTTTAAGGCAACCCCATAGGTATTAGTTGCATCAGTTACAGTTTAATAATCCGCTTGCATCTTAAGTAGGCTTAGGAGTGGGTCACATCTACCCGTTAACTGTGTAGCTTTTACTTCTGCTGCACAAACCTTCTTTCTTTACTTACAAGTCACATAGTATTAATTGTTTCAATAAATGCTAATTCTTTATCGTATCTGAGAGTTCTCTGTCCTACGAATAAAACCTATCTGTCACAAAGTATAGACTTCAGAAGGGCTAGCAGGGGACCGGCTGATTTACTATGAACCTAGAGTAGGACGTCAGATCCCCTTCGGAGGCCTGCCTGTCACCACATACACCTCATCTTTTGACAGCCACCCATTCTATATACCCTGTTGTTTAGAACAGTAGAGTCTCTACCACGAGGTATACACCCCACAGGTGGAACAGCCACCTCAAGTTGCATCGGCGACCGGAGCGTCTAGCTAGGGTGCTGGCAGGGGTATTTGCTTGGGACTAGAGGCCCTACCTTTGTGGACCACACCTGACAGTGGCAGGAAGACTGTTTATGACCCACAACTCCAGTTGCTTGCATTGTTTGGAGCCAGGGAATGCACCGTCGGCCATTGTCGGCATATATGTTAGCCAGGACTTCGTCAATCCTGCCGTTTTCAAGGAGTATTGAGTGTGTTGTACTTCTATGCCATTCCAAGTACGGCACGGAACTCGGAGAGCAGTGTAGAAGACAGAATTCAGTATTGCTAAGCAGGTGTATGCAGTCAACCTCTTCGCTCCGGGAATCGAGACTCCATGGGGGGCAGGCCCAAGCTGCTCGACACGCGGGGAGACCGGCTTCTCCCATCAGGAGTTTTGTATTCTTCTCCAACCCAACTAGGACCGACAGCAATAATCATCCAGTGGTCCTGGCCCTAGTTACTGGGAGTGACACCAGTCTCGGCCCCGCCAACCCTCATTTTGGCAGCTGAGAAGGTACCCAGTGGAATTGTACACACTTAACGGAACACTACAGCAGCTCCACAACTGCAGAGGCCATGAAGACAACTGAGACCAGCCGACTTTCCTCTTAGCATATCTACAGCCTTGCTGAAGCCAAGCACCTCGAACTCTGGTAAGTCAACATTGCCCCAGAGGGCCAGTGTTCCGGTTCGACATATCGCCCGGCCGATAGTACTGGACTTTGTGCCCAGCAGACAGCCCACACAGCCTACTCTGGTGACCATTAAAAGATCAAACTAAGTTCTTAGTATAAATGTGGGACTGACGTAACACAGTCCCAAAAGCCACTTGCACACACACACACAGTTCAAGTGACGTGAGTCAGATTAAAAAAGTAGGAAGAAACTGTGAATAGACTATAGTCTGTGGATTTTCTCAGGGTGTTGAGTTTCCACCACCCTTGTATTCTGGTGCTGCTCTATATCCATCTCACTTCACCCTCACTGAGTCTTAAAAAATTATTGCTAAGTCATCCAAACCTTTCCACTCCACTGAGTAGCAGCCATAATTTTATCATACTATCAGTGGCACAGATTTTATCCTTATTTTCAATATGGCAGCAGTTTGTTTGCTAAAAGGTCACACATAATATCTTTAAAACTGCCAAATTGAGATGTGAACCAAATTTTATATTGATGCGGGAGACGCATACTAAGCTTATATATTTTTCAACTCAAACTCATCACGTGTGGTGACACAACCACCCAAACTGAGTATTGAACTTCAAGTCTGGTCAACTCCAAAGCCAACAGGCACTCTCCCAATCTGGGACAACCAAGGAAATGGCAGGCGAGTCTCAACTACCATTATGTCAGATCTGCACATCAAGTAATCGCCCCTGTAAAAGAAACCAAGCAAAGCCAGGTACGTCAGTTGCCCCTAAACGAGCGCCGGATACCACCAGCACATGGAGATACTGCCGCACTTCATTCCTTCCTCGAAAGAGTGCAGCAAGGGCTGTGCCGGCCACGAATGGAGAATTAACCCTGTCGAAGACACCCTAACCAAAGGAAGTCAAAAGGGAGTGTGTGCAAGTTATGTATAAGGTCAGGCGCCCCCCCCCCCCCCCCCCCCCCAGAATATGGTTGTCGTGTATACTCAGCAGCTTGCTCGACCACAGCTGTGATAGAGCTTTCTGCTAGTCTTCCTCACGAAGAACCATCCTTGGAGTCTTCCAGACCAGCTACCAGCTAACACTAAATAAGTATTAACCCCCACCCCCAACACCCCTTCTCACCATTCTTACACTGCACTCACATTGTACTCACTTTGGTAGTGACATCTCACTTTGGTAGTGACATTCGAGTCCCTTCTGGACAACTTAGTCAGCAGTTATGGTCCAAATTGTTTTCACTGCTACTTAATTAGTTTGCTCTTGTTTCTTTTGACAATGGTTCCCCTTCACCTGTTTTAATGTAACTTCTGCCTGTTACTTAGGAATCTAGAGAGTGCAGGGATAATATGGGTTACTGGGTTTATTCTACTTTTAATAAACATGTTCAAGTGTAACCATGGCGTTCTTATTGTAGGGTGAACATTGACATATCTTTGCCTGGTAATAGACATCCCTTCAAAGGAGAAGCAGATGACAGCAGCCTTTAGATTTCCTAACGTAGTGTAGGACAGCAGGCTTCCCTTAACCGGGCAGCGTGTACATTGAAAAAACAACACATTCGCCAGCCACTCATACTGTGGACTAAGTCCTACAAGGCACTGGGTGCATATGTATGGTAGAGCCCCCCACTAGGTACACACTGCAAGGAAGCGAGTAGGCCAACCAAGTCGGCCAACCCACTCCATTCACCGCATGCAATTCACTGGTTGGAGTACCACGCCTGATGATTGGCTGGTCAGCTCTGAGCGACTTGCGACGAAGTAGTAGGCACACGTCAACTAACCCACTCCATCTACTGTGCGAGATCACCGGTTGGAGTGACAGGACTGATGCTGTATGACCAGATTGCCTTTGGGCACACCTAGCTAGGGAAACCATCACCTGCCCTTGTTTTGTCAAGGTGAACTATTATTACCTAACCCCATGCCATTCACACATAGTGGAGGCACAAAGCTACTGCCTTAGTAGCCAATCAGTTCCAAGTAACTCGTTCCAGCCAGCCTTCAGTTACACCTCTCCTTGGAAATAAGCTCAAGTTTCTTTAGACTGCTGGGGCCTCATCCCACAATCGCCCCTAGACAACCTGTTCAAGCCGGCTTAGATCACCGGAAAGCCACATTCCGTCGTTCTCAGACTGCGCCTGGGCCTGCCTATGGCATTCAGCATTGCTGGAGCCGCCAGATGACCACTGATGCCAGCTTCTGCCTCAATCAGATGGCTCAACCTCCAAGGTCCACCTCGAAGCCCACCACACAGCCAGCCGCCCATCATCAGTCAACCCCAGTTATGGCCCGTATAAGGTAAACCATCATTGGCCACAACCTTATCTGCCCTAGGACTCTAAGCACTGACTACATACCTTGCTGATGGCCTACCCGTCCAACCCTTTTGACGCATGAATGTTCCTATAGACTATTTTGTTTTTTACTTTGTATCATCATGTGCATGCCACGTGCCCCAGTGAGATCAAACCCAGTCTGGTTGCCTCCAAGACAAGTGCCAACATAGTAAGAGGGAAGTCACGTCATCAACCCCACCATTTACTAACATAACAAGAAGATACCACCCACATGCAAGAGTTTGCCCCTAAGCGAGCAGCAGATACCGGCCCCACAGCTGCCAAGCCACCCTGCCGAAAGGGGGCAGCAGAGTCGCCGCCCTATCTGAACCCGAGAGGTGGCCGCTGAAGATAACCCAAGTGCCCATGACACAAAGGAACCCTCAAGTCCAGGGCATATAGGGGCTAACGCCGGTTGTTTCAGTATCTCACCTTAGCATCGGTCATGCTAAGGCTCTCTTCGTACTATGGCCACAGTTCTCTTGAGGACTCTCCAGAGAGCTTACAGTGTTCTACCAGCACTTGCAACTTCTGACACTTTCTTTACCAGTTCAACTGAAGAGTCGTCACTTCCTTGTACACTTGCCGCCAAGGTTCACTACATCCGACACGTACACACACATGGTGCCCTGATTCTCTTCAAGACTAACAGCTGAAATCAGGGTCTAGTTGTTTTCACTGTTACTTAATTGTTGCTCTCATCCGCTCTTCAAGCTGACAGACCTCATCATCTATTTTGCCCTTATACCTGGTTGTGTTGAAGTAAGAGATATTACGGGTCACCGTGTTTTATTCTCGTGAGAATAAAACACAGTACAACGTCAGTGGCCACCCTTACTGTCGACCAGGTATGTGAAGGTAGCTGGTGCACACGTATGGTGGAGCCCCAAACACTAGAAAGACACACTAAGCATCTGGGACAACCAAGTCAGTTAACCCACTCCCACCAGACCATATAAATTCGCTGAAGAGGGTGCCAGGCCTGACGAGACTTGACCCAGGAATTTCTTGCTCATACTCTACTTAGAGGTTTGTTTACTGCCACTCTCTATAGGATGAACCATAGTAACCTTCGTGCTCATCACGTTCGCCCGCCGACGACGAAGCAAGAAAAACACATGTAAGACAACTGCTGTTCTCTCATCTTGTCACCCCCTTAGTAATCAGCCCATACCAGTTTTCAACTGCTTGACTTCCCAGGAAAGAACACAGGTTGCCCGATACCTAGTGAAGCTTCACTTCATTACCCACCCCGCCAACCTCTTTGGCCTCCCAATTAGGGTTACAGAAGTTGCTCACCTAGCAGTAGGGCTTCTACACCGTGGGATCATTCTCCCACTTGGAGTGATACAGCTTGCAGATCAGACCCTAAGAGATGACACCAGCTGTAACATCAGCACCGGCCAACCACATTCCTGCCAATCTACAGACCCTACAACAGCCAGATTACACCATGGGCAGCCTTCCCAGCTGCCAGCTCCAGCCAAAGCAGACGTCTGAGCAACAGAACCATTGGCTGCCCCGGAGTGCCAATACCAGTGGTAAGCCAGCCATCCTGAGTGTTCTTGAAGCCTGGAGGCATGACCATGCTCTTATGGACTTTGTGCCCTGCCGGCTATCAACACGCCTGACTATATTTAAGGGACCTGTGCAAGGCTTTCACCCACTAGTACAGACGCCTCCCCAGTAGAGTCTGCCCGGGACATATGCTCGTAGGGCTTCTACACCGTGGGATCATTCTCCCACTTGGAGTGATACAGCTTGCAGAGCAGACCCTAAGAGATGACACCAGCTGTAACATCAGCACCGGCCAACCACATTCCTGCCAATCTACAGACCCTACAACAGCCAGATTACACCATGGGCAGCCTTCCCAGCTGCCAGCTCCAGCCAAAGCAGACGTCTGAGCAACAGAACCATTGGCTGCCCCGGAGTGCCAATACCAGTGGTAAGCCAGCCATCCTGAGTGTTCTTGAAGCCTGGAGGCATGACCATGCTCTTATGGACTTTGTGCCCTGCCGGCTATCAACACGCCTGACTATATTTAAGGGACCTGTGCAAGGCTTTCACCCACTAGTACAGACGCCTCCCCAGTAGAGTCTGCCCGGGACATATGCTCCTGACTAATGCAGAACAAAAATCTACTTGACATGATGTCCCATTCCTTGGTCGTCACGCCTTACTGTATACAGGACTGATAAAAGTGAAGTGCAGCATTGTTTCGACTCCACCCCAGTAAAATTAACTTTTCCTGTGTCACTGACCTGACACCTTAAGAACTCTTTTGCACATGTAATGTGTTCCAACTAGGCCCTAACCATCATATGTAAGTATGTTGATACATATTTAGTAACAGAAAAGAGCATTTTACTGGCTTAATAAACCCCTCTGATAGGCCACTTGGTATTGCCACTGGCAAATTCACACTGATGTACTTGTAATACATCAAGAAAAGCCTATTTGTTATCAAAGTTGAACCCCATCAAGTTAGGGTTTTTTAAAATTGGCCTCATTACAGCTCTTCCCCTGGGGATTGGGATGCGTGTGTCCTGTTAATGGGGAGAGAATTAGTGGAGGTAGTCTGTGGAGTGGCTAAAGAAATAACCCTCCAGACTAAGAGCGGATCCAGGTGTAGCACTAGCTGGGTATTCGAGTGGATTGGTAAAATGTCTCTGGTGTGAAATCTAGCCTACGTAAAGCCTTAGTGGGCACTATGGATGTGGCTCTGACCATCGTCACATCAGTGGTGTCGGGGGGAGAGCAGAAAGCATATGGTACATGGAAGCAGAGCAAGGTGATCTTCAACTTATCCTCTTCCTGCAGACGAACTGTAGGTGGACGTTGGATGGTGGTTGTTTTACTTAGCTGTGCAGCCTCTTCCTGCAGATGAGAGTACACCTTGTTGGAACCCTGCAGACTCCATAGCCTCACTAGCTAAAGCCAAGACCTGCCTGACTGCTTTCCACCACCCAGCTCAATGGTGCAGCATACGGGAAGTAGAAACTTTGAGGTTAAAGTGGATGTCTGATAGTGGTTGGCACAGCTAAGTGCAGAAAAGAGGACGTAACTATGGAGGAGTGGTATTATGTAACTGCCGGGTAGCCTCCTGGAGGGCAGTGACTTCCCTAATGGTGCAGTGTTCCTACAACACGTATCATATTTACAGTATAGCAGAGCGAAAGAGGTACCACTCCGTGTATCTGTGGGATGGTTCGCATCCTGTGTCATTGGGTGACTAGCACTGCCAGGGCCCAGCAAGTAATCAGGTAGGTTGGAATTATAGCCGGCATGCCAAGCACTCCACTGAAGGTCACTACAGCAATCAGATACTCCTCTCCAGTATTTACTGACAAGGCAGGGGTGTCGCCATACCACAGTCTCCAGTATGAAAAGGTATGCTCTGTGCTAAACAACCTTAAGGGCGTTGGGATAGTTAGTAGCTTGTATCAACTCCTGGAAGTGTGTTCATGGCACAGGGCAAAATGGAAATAACAATGGGGTAAGGGTAGAGAAAGAAAGTAAGCGTGAAGAGAAAGTCAACCAGGTTGAAATTAGAGTGCTTTATTTATGGACCAAAAAGTAGCAAACTTGACCAGTACCCTTTCTAGGTCCTGGAGGGCCGAACTAGGTTGCCAACAATACCTAGCGGGGAGGGTTCACGTGTCTGCACTGGATATTTTCACTTAATATTACTACAGTGGAGAAAATGTGAATTAAAGTAGATACCAAACTTTAAATTACCCGGAGATTACTCCCAAATGTTGAGGTAGGGAGAGGGAGGGATAAAATTTAGAATAACAATAATAGAAAAATGAGTTATCACCAAAAGCTAACTGTGCTGTAACTTTTACTCAGCAGGGCCAGCACGATGGCCTGTACCCTAAATACATACTTGAAAACCAGAAAACTCATAAAAAAAGGAGTAAAAAAAAGGGGGGGGGGGATTTATGGGAGGGTTTTACTCGCTCAGCATGAAAAAGGAAACCGCGACCGTTTCATGGGTCTGATTCAGACAAAGAAACACTGCAATGATGAAGTCCCTTGACATTATACTATACTTTACCTGGCACCCAGTGCCTGTAAAACCTCTATAACAAAACTAAAGTGACCAAATATTTGGGTGTTTGTTATAGTGGGGTTTTTTTTTTATAGAGAGGTGATTTACAATGTGTTCCTTTTTTATCATGCAGTAAATTTTGAATCTAATTGCTGCTGGAATTGAGTAGCATTGGTTGTTTTGTATGTATTGATTTATTTAAGAAAAGTATTAAAAGGATTTTCTTTTGAACATTTATACAGTAGAACATTATGGCCACTGTTAGTAAATTACCATTGTCATAGAAAAAAAATAAGCCACTAATTTTGTTTGGAGCCACATTATATAAACAAAAAATTTGCAAAATTGTTAAATTTTAAATAAGTAATGAAAACTGTTGTGATCAAAAAACTCTTGGTGCACACAAAGTGAGAAAATACAGCTTCTACAACAGTTAATAAACATTATGGCTTTTGATAATTTTATTTTTTGTCTGAAATATGTGACAAATGTCACATATTTTTTACAGTAAAAAAAAAAAGAGAGAGAGAGAGAGAAATATAAGGACTTTTCAGTCTTTGTTATAGAGAGGTTTTGTATCGAAGAGAGAAAAATAATTTGTTATAAAGAGTAGAAAATGCATTGGATCGTATACAGTTTTACCGGACCGGACACAAACTTTGTTATAAAGAGGTTTACTATATATAGGTTTTACTGTACTATGGTAGCAAGACCCCCAGTGAGGGTTGAAAGCTGCAAAGATAGAAGTGTTTCCTTAACAACTATAAAAAAAACCGTTATTAAAAAAATTAATGTAGGTTTATTAACAACAAATAAATTAACAGAGAAACAAATAATATAATAATTTATTTTTTATTTTTTTATGTACTTAAAGAGCTTAAAGTGCCGACCAACAGTTTTTTAAAAACTAATAATAGGAAGGCACGTTACAAATTACATACAGAACAAAACACCTGACAACAGAGGTCAGTAACAAGACAGACATCTAGACATAGAACAAACAACTAGAACAGATTAAATGAAACATAAAAATAATAAATTAACTAACAATTTTCGCACAGAGGAAGAAATACAGTATTATTTATTTACCTAATATAATGTTTGTAGATATCCTTGAAAGTGATTTTCGTTTCCAGAAATCGATCAAAATCAGAAAAGAATTTATTATAATTTTTAATACATCTGTCTACTAAGAAATTTTTATAAACTAAGGAAAGAAAGTGTAAAATTCTGTGTGTATACAAAGGTATTTTTAAACCCACTTTATTATTTGCAGCTGAACAAGAAATAAAAGCTAAGAAGGAATTGATTAAAAATAAAGCACCATTAATATTATGTCGTTCTTTTAAAGTCAAGGTATTAAATCTGTAACAAATTCATTAATGTAGTTAAATTCTACATTAATTGGAAATCTGATGGAAATTAATTTAAATATATTTTTTAAATATTTCTAATCTATTGGAATCAGTCAGAGTAATGTAATTCCATATAACAGAGCAATAATCTAATCTAGACTAACAAGTAAATAGTATAAACATAAGAGAGTCAGAGGATGAGGCAGAATACGTAATAAATTTGATAAAACCTAAGGTCCTACTAGTATTACTAATTGGACTATCTACATGAACATGGAAATTAAGTTTGGAGTCGAGGATGATTCATAGATCTCTTACAAACTCCACTCTCTTAATTAAAACATTATTGATATTATATTTATAAAGAGTTGGGTTGGTTTTCCTTGTAAATGAAATACAGAGGGTCTTATTTACATTATGATTCATTACATTTGTATTATACCAATTACAAATGGTTAAAATATCTTTTTGCAGATGTAAGCAATCAGCATCATCCTTAATACTTTTGTAAATTTTTAGATCATTGGCATATAGTAGTGCATGTGAATGACTAATTATGTTGACTATATCGTTCACATAAATATTAAAGACAAGCAGCGCCAAGGTGCTACCCTAAGGGACACCAGAAGATACAGGATGAGAAGTTGAATATGAGTTTTCTAATTTAACTAAAAAAGTTCTATTTGAAAAGTAATTGGGAAACCATTTGCAGTATAATAAATCTAGTCCTAAAATTTTTAATTTATGTAAAATAATATGATACTAACAGGTGTCGAAAGCTTTATGTAAGTCAAAAAATATAACTTCTATTTGATTTCTAGTCGTTACTTCAGAGTACACTTCATCTACAAAATTAAATAAATTAGAAGTTGTGGTTTTGCCTATTTGAAAACCATACTGACATTCTGTTATTAAATTTTTTTGTATAAAAGGAAAGATGTTTAAATATTACTTTTTCGAATACCTTAGAGAAACTGCATATAGGCTGTTCACTGTAAAGTGAGCACTTTTGAAGCCCTAGTTACATTTTTCTTCCAACCAATTTATATCCGTCCACCACTTGTTAATGTAAACCCTGCCACGTGAGCAATAAACACAGAGTATACATTCACCATACCCAAAACCAAAAGTCAGAGGCCACAATGAAATGTATTTATTGGTTATGTCTGATCAAACAGCTTCAAAAAGTGCTCACTTTATCGTGAATGGCCTATAGCAAGGATATTTTCCTGCAATTGTTGACATTATGTTTGTTTCCCTTTTTTTGAAAATGGGAACAACTACTGCACGTTTCCAAATATTGGGATGGATGCCACTGGAGAGGCTAAAGTTGAATATGTGAGTTAGAATAGGAGTGAGAATATTAGCACAGCCTTTAATGATGAAATTGGGAACGTCATCGCAGTCTGTAGTTTTAGTGCTTTTAACCTTTTTTATAGCCCATAATACAATTTCGTGAGATATTACATGGGAACAAATGTCAAGATTTTTAGAATTCAAATAGTTGAATCAAGACTATTGTCAGATGGATTAGAATCAAACCTTTTAGCAAAATGATTTGCAAAAATATTTACCAGTAGACCAGAGTCCTGCATCATTTTATTTTCAACTGTTAATGAAATAGATCATTTATAACCTTTTTTCATTAAATTTACATAATTCCAGAATTTTCTGTGTTCACTTTTAAGGTTGTTATTAATTTTGGATTGCAAAAGAATTTTTGCAGATTTAATTTTGACTTTAATAAGTTCCTTCATTCAGAAAAACACGAGTAGTTAAAGTCTGAGTTTGTTTTTTTTAGTAAAGTCTGTGAAAATGTTCCTTCTTTTTTAACAATCTAATAAAGTCCTGTGAAAACCAAACTGGATATTTATTTTTTGTAAATTTGGATTTTGGAATACAAGAGTTGATTAACAATTGTAGATTACTAGTTAAGGGTTCTACCATTGAGTTAACGTCTTCCATGTGAAAGATGGGAAGCTAATCAAAATTGTTAATTACTAAATAAAGGGCTAGATAGTCACCCTTTTGATCATTTCTATTGTAGACCTGAATATTGTTTTTATGCTTTTCAAAATCTACAAAACCTTGACAACAAATTGCCAGATGATATTTATCTTTGGATTAATGGATTTAGCAACACAAGTATAAAACTTGGCAAAGACTAAATCTAATAATTCCGAATCCAGTTTAGATAAAATTAAACTGTTCAAGGTTAAGTGAACTAATAGTTTGTAAAAGGGATTGACCTTTTAATTTATTATAATAATACAGAATGTTTAGCGTATTAAGCATTTTCCTGGTAATTCCAGGAACATTAAAATCCCCCACAATAATAATTTGATAATAGTAGTTAGCTAATTTTGTTTAAAAAAAAAAAAAAGAAATAATTTTTCAAATCATCCACTGACAGTTGTGGATGAAGATAAATATTTCCAATTAAAACTTTGTTAACATTATTAGTTATTATTTCAACCCAGATTGATTCAATATTTTCTTTGTGAAATTCAAATTTTTCTTCGAAGTAGGAAAAATGTAATTGATTGACAGCTATTAAAACAGCACCTCCTCTATTTAGGTTAGTTAGGCAGGTGTCAGAATCTTATCGAAAAATACTATAATGATCAGGAAAATAGTGTGAAATTACAGTAGAGTTATTAAACCACGTTTCTGTTAAACAAATCACTGAAAAACTTGTACTATTGATATTTAAAGAGAAATGGAAAGAATTAGTTGTAAGCCCTCGAACAGTTTAATAATAGAGATCAAGTTCCCGCAGCGGCATTTAATTTAGGAGTTAGCACCTCCGATTGCCTATACGTAATTTAGGTCTTATCAGTTACAGCTCCTCCGGCCGCTTCATTACATAGTTCATCATTTGGGAGCGTAGACTCACTGTCTGAAGTGAAAATTATAGTAATAGTAGTAGTAGTAATAATAATTTTAAAAAGATCTATCAAAACATTTTACAGGAAATCTGTCAAAGTTATAACTCGTTTAACAAATTAGGTAAGTATTGAAATTGAAAAGGTTTTGCATGGACAAAACAGTAAATACTGAAGAACTTTAGTTAGTTATTACTCTACAGAATGTGTAGTTACAGTCGTCACACGAGAATTCTTAAAATGAATTATTATACAAACTATATTCAGTAAACACACTGGCTTACACAGTGTTCGAATTAAGAAGTGAAAAGAAAAAATCTACTGTGGGGCTAACAGGATGCCGTATTCAATAATATTCGTGGTTTAACTCACTCAGATGTGGTACATACAAATCTAACATAAAGGTATTTAAATTACTGCAGATTGATTAGGGGTAGACTGCCACCTTTAATAAAATTATTCAGAAACAATAAATATTATGTCTAACAAATGTGAAGTTACCTTAACAAAAATAATTTTGGATCAGTGCATCGGAATATTCGTTTTGAAACCAGTATAAGTCAATAATAAATATTAGTCATTCAGGGCCTAAGTGAAAAAGGACAAAACTAATTCTTGTAGTGTACTACATATTTGGTTTGCTTAAATACTTTATTCATGGATAGAAAGATTGGCATGGTTATTGGAAAAAGCTGTAGAGAACTTTAACAAAAATAGCAAAGGAAGTAAAGGTTCAAAACGGCCCTTAAATGAATAAGTGGGAACACACATAAAAGTAGTTAATTTTTTAAGGAGGAACCTGTCAAAAATTATTGTGATACATAACCTAAACCTCTGTTTACTTCAAAGCAGTAGTACCAATTCAACTCCGCCAGTTACGAACATCAGAAACATGCAGAGCCATTTAAATACCAAATACTACAATTACCAAAGTTTCCACTAAGAGGACTGAAAAACATCTGCAAAAACAAAGGTTCCATCTACCGCTTTCAGCCTTGATCCTTGCATAGAAGGTTGTTCAGTGGCACCATGAGTTCGATATTATTGGGAATGAAGTCGCGAAGCCAATTGCAAAGTATCAAGAATTTCCGTAACCGTTTATTGTTCTTCGGCGTAACTGCTTCAGCGATTGTGTGAATCTACTTGGTCTGAGCGAAGTTGCCTTCTGGGTGACTTGATGCCTCAAAAAGTCCATTTCCACCTTCCCGAAATGGCACTTGGATAGGCAGCAAGTGAGGCCATGGACTAGGCTCTTTCCAAAACCAACTGGAGGTGGTGCTGGTGTTCCTACCAGGTCATTTGAGAAGATTATGACGTCGTCCAAGTATGCGTAGCAGAACTCACGGATATAGCCTGTGAGGACTGAGGTGACCATTGGACATTGAAACATGGTGGGGACGTTCTTTAGGCCAAGAGACATGACTTTGAACTGGTATGCTTCTCCGTTTGAAGCAGTGAACGTGGTGTAGGGCATCGACTGCGGATGCACTGGTATCTGTCAATAAAAGCATCTTAAGTCAAGGATGCTGAAGTTTCTGGCTTCCTCAAGTATCTTGAGCGTGTGCCCCAAGTTGAGTGAAGGGGAGCTACTGGCTGGGTAATCTGGTTCAGGTCATACTAGTTGACATAAAACCTCAGAGCAGGGCTGCCGCTTGTACTGATTTTATCAGTTTTAATAGATTTTTATATCAAATCGATAAACGGATTTAAGACAAAGTCACTGATTTTTTAAAAATATGATTGCAGACACCTTGTTTACAAACAAAAGGCTGGAGTCCTATATCCGTAGGCAATATGGACACCAGCATTAGAATTTCCAACATACAATAAGCACCTAAGCGATAATAATTTGAACTACACTACAATTGAGATCTGTCAACTTTGAGCAGTTGGTAACATATGTACAGAAAAAGATCAAGGGTTCTTTGAAAATGGTGAGTATACAGTCAGCAAAATGAACAAAAATCGACATGATTTGATTGTTGATTTTTCTGTTTCACAATATTAAAAATGGTTACTTATATAAAAATGTTTTGTTTTCTATTTATCAATAGGAATAAAATACTTACCTCCATGCAGCAAAAAAAAAAAAGTAATTACTAAGTGAATGTGTATTGCAAGTTCTGCTTGAATAAAATGTACAAATTATGTATCCTCACGTGCGGCATCGTGTATGTCAAGTATCAATTAGTTGACTAGTTTCAATATATGTTGTACATACATAACCTAAAAACAATACGCTCGCAAAAAAAAATTAAATTTCGCATGAATGTAGCTACTAATATTTATTCCGATTATTTGAGTGTGATTGATCTGCTATTTAAGTGATATCTAATTCTTGTCCCTTTAAAATATGGTTTTGCTATAAACAATCAGAAAAATCCCATATTAATTGTACAGAATGTGCGTTCATTTTGCCAAGTTGGATTCCCTACTAGGGATATATTGGCCCCACACTAGCACCACTAGATATTTATCCCGAGCCTAGTCCACTGCCCCACCCTAGTACTATCACAAATGAATCGGTGGTCCCGCATGAAGTTTGCACAGCAGATATACGAATACCTCCCAAACCCTCTATTACCCGAAGGGTAATCTGTTACGCCATATTTTGTCCCTGTAAGGAAGCCTATCAGGCCTGCTCCTTACAAGCACAGAGTAAATGCCAAGGTAGCTGAATAATTCGTAGCGAGGTTGTTTCTTCCCAACTTCATTAGTATTGTTATCTTTTCCATTAAAATAAGTGACAGCTGGCATCACAACTGTTTACAGCCTTCACAGTAAGCAGAACCAAACTCCCTGGGAGGGAGATTTTTATGGTCAAGCTTACCCTGGGGTTTGATTCCCCTCCTATTAAGGTCCCCCATCTAAACCATGTCTCCCTAGAGCTCCGAACGCAGACAGATCCACGACCACGCCTGGCAATTCATTTAGTAAAACTGTTGACACTTTCAAAGGGAACTAGTTTAACGCACATTAGAGGAGAGAATCAGTGCTATATATAATTTGGAGTAGGAGTTATCGGAGAACCGAGGAGGAGGTGAGTGTGTTAAACACAACGAACACAATACGATAGATGGACACATCATCAGTGCTCAACGGAATTTCACATTATATTTTATTCGCCAGCAGGCGAGAGCTGAGCCAGTCTGCCCAGCCGTCTGCTCCAGCTGGAGCCGAAGCCTTCCAGCCAGGGCCAGCATATGCCGAAAGTGAGTGACACCAGTGGTAAGCTTGCCCAACTGTATGTGTGCAACGCCTGAAGGCATCACCTCGACCCTACAGACTTTGTACGAAGTAGGCGCCCGACGCATCTTAGATTATATGTATAAGGGACCAGTGCGAGGCTGACGGGTCGTACTACAGATGTCTCCGCAGTAAATACCACACTCAACCTGCGCAACTGACCGCGCAGAATTAAAAACTCCCCCACTCTTGACATGACATCCCTCTCCCTAGGCAGTCATGCATCATCGTACACTTTCAACTGTACAGAGTACAATTCCTGTGTTGGGTCATTTTTGGGAGATGAACAAGAATTGCCATGAATTCTGAATCAATCCTTGTATTTATATGGTAAATTACATTTAATCCTAGTCTGAATAAATTAGCACTCTTAGTAGCTCAACAAAATAATATTAGACTAATATAATTTTATACATGACATGGCATGATTGTATATAGTATACATTTTATTTTTCACTTGCATCCATAACTGTTGTTTAGCAAAATAAAATAACATGCAGTTACAGAGATGTTTGCTCGCCAAATAAAAATGCCATCACTTAGTTTTCTTTTATGTGTCTTTTAAATGAATATGTGTACATTATGTACTATCTTTTAATAGATGGTTATATCTTAGTATCCACTTGTCTAAGTAATAATGCTCGATTATTTGGACAAGTAAGTCAACTGCATGTCGTTCAAATATAATTTTATTTATACAGAAAAATCCCTTAACGTATATGAATAAAGCATCAAGTTTTAAACTTGGCAATAAATGTATTCTCATACTGAATCATTCCATTAAAGAAAATTAATATGTAATTGATATGTTACTAATAATGGTAAGAGTATTTTTGTGTAGACTTTGCAACATCACGTGCACCGTCACGTAACAAATGGAGACGCGAACCCTTATACCGTCAGCATGTAGACCAGACAGGTATCCCAAGAGACATAAGCAACAAGGTAGGACTGAGATGGATACTAAATACTAATTAGCTCGAGCGTGCATGCATAATTGCCCATGAAGCCATGCCAAGTGAAGCAAAGTTGGTAAGTTGCCCATAAGCAAGTGCTGATACTTGCCCACCACACAAGGAAACTACCCCCAGCCTTTCACAGTTGCCAGGCATGCATGCAGCCATGCTGTGCGGGCGAGGAAAAGAGAGGCTGCACCAGAAGCCATCTACAGCAGATGAGACGTTGGGACCCGAAGCACTCCTGACCATGTGTATAAAAGGCTGCACACCCCCAAAGAATGCCAGTTGCAGTTTGCTGTAGCACAACTTGTGCTCAGGCCCTCAGCTCACTGGATTCCATCTAAACAATGGTTAACAAAAGCATGCAAGCAAATGACTGGTAAAGCTCGCGAATAAGTAAAATACGGAGAGTTATAACTGAGTGGTCACAACTATGCAGTGGATAAGCGATGCAGTTCTCGAGGGTGGAAGTCTTGCCACGGAGTGTCACAGCTGGTGCCAAACCGCCTTTGATGAGGCAGATATATTCATTAGATGGAAAGTTCAAATGTATTGTAGAATTGTTCTCAACGGCAGCGAGGAGAACTGCGTAAGAGCAATCATTCACATGCTTCTCCCTAACTTAAGGAATTTGTTACAGATTCCTTGCCCACAATCAGTTGAGGAATTCGTGGAGAGAGTCAGGGAAACAGAATGGAATACTAAGGCCCAGACAGCCTTAGACAGAGTCAAAAGGGTTCAACCAAACATCAAAATCTAGTTGCTCCCCTACTGCTGTTTACTGTATGTTGTGGGAAGTGTTGTAGGTAGGGGACAACCCCACAGTATAGCCTTTTATTGTGCTGTTTAGATGTGCAGAATGCCAGCGTACAGGAAGATACAAATGAAGGTACACTGTTCCTTGTGTTACACTATAAGAAAGAAATGAGATTCTCCTTTGCGGCTATTGAATTACTGTTATTGTACTGTTTGAAAAGGCCATGTAATAGTAAATGTGTAAACAACCTGATAATGCATTGTAATAATGCATGCCTCTTTGCTGCTAAAACCACACACATATGTAAAAATGCTTAAAAAGTAAGATTTTTATCTTAAAATGATCAATTATTTTTGCTCGGGAAAATGGTGGGTACCAGTTTTATTTGGGCATTGACCTTGTTATTGGACTCTTGTGATCTCATTGTTGTTGCAAGTTTCTCACATGGGGATGTTGTGAAGGAATTGTGTTGTGTTGCAGTTTGGGTTGAGCTTGCGAGACAGTATCCAGCAATGGAACAAGGGTACAACACACTGGCTGCGCCTGATTGTATATGAGCGAGTCACACGCTTCCATACGGTCCTCTCGTATGCCCTCTCTGCTGTCTGGCATGGCTTCTATGCCGGCTACTACCTCACCTTCATGACTGGAGCTCTGTTCACTTTTGCCTCTCGTACTGTAAGTATCTTTGTATCATCGTAGAAGTAGAGCATATTTGTAACACATTTAAAGCTGTGGTAATCCTTTTATACAGTTAAATCTTGTTATAATGCGCACAAATAGAGCCTCAACTTTTATGCTTAGTAATGAAAGTTAGGGGTGGGCAAAGCTTCAAAAATTTGAATTTGAATAGAATATTTTTAATATTCTGCTTTGTATTCTAAATTAAGTTTTTCACTTAGAACTTTGTAAACAAAGTTTTTTTTCGGTATCTTAAATGATTTATTATTATTTTCCCAAAAAAAAAAAAACAATTAAGTTGCATGTATTATTTGTCCACAAAACAAAAGAAGACGTTGGCTTAGTAACATCAGCATCAACATTTTTATTTGGCTAATGCCACACGCATGGCTAGTGAATAATGAAAACATAACCTTAACAGAATGCCCACAAATTAGTCCAAACAGAATTTTGGTGTAAAATAATAGTTATTGTCTGATTTTACTCACAAGATAGCAAAATTGAATTATCGGGAAAAGAAAACGTTTTATATTATGAAACACTTCATTATCTTCCCAAACTTAATTTATCCCTTCAGATTTTAATTAGTAATGTATGTTTATTTTTCTCATGTCCAACAGAGCCTTAGTGCATTTTGGTGTGATTAATAGATTAAATTGCAAGTTTTACAAACTTAACTGCTGTGAAATTGCACCCACTGCGATTCGAATTTCAGTAATGTAATAAAAATAAAGCAGGAAATTAACAACGCTTCACTTCACGCCTTTTTCAGTGGCTTCGGAATACCCATACAGCAAATATCATAGAGCAAATAATAAAGTAGTGGAACAGTTACCATGTGTATTTGTAGAAGAAAAAGATGGCTGCCAAAAACAAAATTTAAATAATCTTGACTCTCCACATTATTAACTTGTTTAATTTATCAATGTATACGTATGCCACGTAACTATTGGGGTGTAAAACATGAGCACTGTAGTTAATTATTGTGTCCAAGTTTGCATGTTTCACACTTTTCTGAAATAACCTTTAGTTTCTTTGATTTAATATTCAATTCAAATTCAATACGAATTCGCAAATATTTAAAAAAATTTGCGTAGAGTTTGCTTTAAAATAACATTTACAGCTTTACCCACCCTTAATGAACGTATGGAATACTAAAAATATTATTTTTAAAGTTTTTAATATGGGATCTGGTTTGCAGATACACACTGCTTACTTGTAGATGAAGTTCGCTATGAAAAAATTACACCACTTAACCTTTAATGAATATAACTGGAGGGAAATTATTTGAAAGGTGTTTATCTTTTCACATAAATTTTTTCAGTAACAAATCCTCTTTATTCTTCAAGAGGCACTTAAAAATGACCACACCCAGTATAACATGCTGCTCAATGTAAATACACATTTTTGGTGATGAGGGTGTTTAAAGTTTGCACTTCTGGAATATAATTTTATAGTGATTGGACGATTTTGTTGATTCCGATTCTCGATTCGTTCCAAAATTTTTGTTTCGATTTTGATTCTGGACTCAATTCGATTATCAACTAATGTTATATACATTACAATATTTTATATATAGTGATATATTTTATATGTACTGTTCTACATTTCACACAACTTACAGCGGGGTCTACAATGAGAACAAGAGAAAAAAATTTGTCAGTAGAAATTGCAAATCTAGTGGCATTATGTATTTCATCCAGTGCTCTGTGGAAGAAATTTATACCTTTGTCATGTAGATATGACCCTGCTAGGTAAAACGAATGTGTCAGCATCATGTGATTTCAAGAATACTGCACATTTCCCAAAACAATATAATTTCAAGGACATACAGTAAACAGTAACGCAAGTCATACATATGTATATTCGTTTCGTAAATTTTCAGTGTAACGTTTTTAACTTCTGATTTTGCTGTGGGTAGCGGCATTTTATAATACCACTGAACGTGAACAAAACAAATCAATCGCTGTGTATTGGAGGTTAAATACTTGCATTAATACGGACAAAATGTCCAAAAGATAGACATTTTAAGGTCTTTTGCATCGGCTGCAGCTTCTTATTAGGCTAGATATTTTATGAAAACAGTCCGTTTAATGTATCAGTTTAGATATTTCACTTTCGTTACAATTTGGTGCCACAGATTACTGCACACATTCTAGTTGCGAGTGTTCACTTCGCACCATTGTGTTCACTTCGCACCAATGTTACTAGCACTTGGAAGCAGTTTGTTGTCAAACTACTGTAGCTTATTTTGAAGTGCATATTTGTATGCTTGTGTATCCTTTGGAATATATTTGTATACATGTTGTTATGCAAGGACAAAAAAAACTTAATATTATTACATGCATGTGTTGCATGTAGAACAATGATTTCTGAGATTTAAAAATTGTCTCAAAATGAAATAGAGATTTTTTCATCTCAAGTATTTCTTGAAATTGCCTAGAACTTGCACAACTTTAGATTTTTTATTTGTACAGTGCTGAAGTAAATTTGTGTATATAACATGGGAAAAGAGTTCATTTTTGTGGAGAAAGCTAATTTAGTGAGATATTGTACATTTGTCAGTATTTCATGATATTCCTTTTGCATTGTAACCTGTATTTTGGTGTTATTTTGTTGTATAGCGATTTACCACAAAATCGTGCCTCTAATTACGCCTGATTAAACACGACTGCAAATGCACATGAACTATTTGCATTACGTTTAAAGAGCACCACCTGGTTTGCAGAACATGCTATCCAGTAAGATCATTTTAAAGAATTCAATCTAAATTTTGAATGGGAAAAATCGGAATTCTTAGACTCTTCGATTCAGGCAAGAATCAGTGGAATCAAAGAATTGGTAATTGAATCATCCCATCACTAATCAAAATTAATATCTAATATTGAAAATCATTTCGATTTTTACGTGGAAGACCAAACACAATCTTTATGGGGTGGAGGAAGCACTTTGATATGCAATTTCTAAACTCTTTAGGGGTTAGAATTTATCAGTTTGAATTTTTACTAAGGTAGCAATTTTATAAAGTTGTTCTCATAAGAGAGTTTATTGCATGTTAATAGTTGTAGTACCAAATCTAGTTCGACACGTAAGAATCGACAGCATTGCGAGTCTGCAACGAAAATAGATTGTTCGCAGCATCTGTACCCGCCTTGAATCTTTGGTATAGAGCCACGATTATTTTGCACACCCAAAATAACATGAAATTTGGTGATGAAAAGCAAAATGAAGCCATATGCTCGGTAAAATGTGAAATAATGTAAATGTCATAAAATATGGCATTTTACACTTTAAAGTCAGGTACAGAGAATTGTTATTCATATTTAAATGTAAGATATATTAATACTATACTACCATATTTTAGAAATATCATAATTGAGTCGCTGGTATGTGGAATCGGGACCATGAGTTTGGAGGTTTGAAAGGAGGTAAAGAAATGGTAACATAAATACAGAATTTAAAAACACTCCAGTGAAAATGTCCACACTTTATGTAGTCTCATGTTCGGCTAGTTTCGTTTAGCAATTGTATACATCCCTGCATTTTTCAAGAAAGAACTACAATAAATAAATTCAATCAATGTGTGGGCACTGGGTAGAAGTTGAAAGTCTGTATATTTGAGCACAAGTTAAAATATGCAACACACATCAAGCCTTTGAAAAAGTTACCACTACAAGTACTAGTGCATATTGTCCATTTTAACTGACTGGTGAAAGCTTGTCTACAATTGTGCTATCCCAACCTGTGTCTTAGGACAAGGATGTGCTGATTGGTGCATGTGACCCTCTGACATGTGCTGTCCCAAGCTGTGTCACAAGTTGAAGCATTCGGAAAACTGAACTTATGTCCCAAGTTGTGTTCTAAGCTGATAGAAAAAGGAGACTTTAAATACTTTTGCATGTATTCATAGAATGTTTACATTATTAATGTAAACAATGCATGTGTGAGGTGGGTTTTCTCAAAACAAATATTATTAAATTCTAATAAATAATTAGCAATGTCTTCATTCAGTCTGACAATTTTATTTGAAGGCTAAAACTTTTAAAATGTAAGTTCAAAAAATAAAATTTTGATGTAATTTGGCTAACTTTTTTAGAGTAAAACCATTAAGATGTTTATTATAAATAAATATTTAAATCGCCCATTTTGTAAAAACATTAAATAAGCAATAATTCAGGAAATTTAAACATCAGTACATAACAAATAATGTGCCCAATTTACTGCGACTTAGTGTCAGAATCTGGAAGCGCTCTTCCAACAACGCATTTGTAGACCATATTCGGACTTCGTCAATGTGACGTCACTTGGCGCAGAGTTTTGGACACGTCCACATCCACAGGAACGGCCGATTGTGACCAACCTACATAGTATATAAACAGTAAATTTTCTCCGTTTGCAAAGTATTATGAAGGCCTGTGCATGTACTCTTTTCTCGTCATGTTCATGTTTATACAAGTACTTTGTTGGTGGTGTCAGAATATTTTGTAGGTAGTTAATTTCCCCCCCCCCCCCCCGTAATTTTCATTTGCTCCTTTTTAGCACCGTTTGAGTCGCTTTATTGAGTGAAATGTAATATTAGTATGTGTTTACCACTTCGTAAAAGGCTTGTTACCTCGATTTGCCATTTTTCTCAACTGCCATTAGAAATGAAGTGACACAAATATAATTTATGTTTGTTAGTTAAGTTTGCTAGTTTCAGGAAACATGCAGAGCGTTGATTTTACTGAACGATTTTGCAAATAAATTTAATGTCGGTGACAAACATATTATCAAGAGGTTGCGAATTATAAACTGTAAGTTAGGGTTCTTTGTAAATAATATATTTATAAACTGTTATCATAATGTTTGAAATGCACGTGGCCTAAAAAGCTGCACTGTCAACTGTTTTGAAGTGTGTAAATTGTAGAAACAATTGTTTATTTGGTCTGTATCGTATCCAATGAGTGGAAGGTTAACTTCTGTCAAAGTATGTATTGCATTTAATTTTGTTATTAAAGTTAAAACGTTTCAAGTTATAATAATTTTAATGTTACTTCCATACAAGTAAAATTTTCCTTTGCTCCATTAAAATAATATGTAACTCAAGCTGACACACACTAGTAATAACAACTACAAAAAACAATGCCATCTCAAGAAAGACGTTAAACTACAACCACCCCCTCTCCTTACTAGTTGCCTTCTTACCATCAATCAAAATAAAATAACAGGGCCCCAACAAACTTGGCAATTACAAAAATTAACAGATTGGAATGACAACCTAGCTATAATATCCTACAAAGTCACTGCGGCGGGAACTTCTAAAAGATTTTAACCAATTTTTTTTGGGGGTTCGACTATAGTTAAATTGTGAAGAAACACAAACCAATGTAAGGTA
Organism: Dryococelus australis; assembly: GCA_029891345.1. Lineage (NCBI taxonomy): Eukaryota > Metazoa > Arthropoda > Insecta > Phasmatodea > Phasmatidae > Dryococelus > Dryococelus australis. The sequence continues at coordinate 273,625,027 of CM056994.1, read as the reverse complement.
TCTAACAGTTGGGTACATGGCCTTGCAGAAACTTGTCATAGAAGAGCAGAAGAAACCACACACAAACCACTTAAACATTCTTGTCTTGCTGTGCAGAATAAGATGTAAATTTCCACAGTTTGGAGCTGCTGCACTGAAAGTGATCTGGATCCCAACATCAAACATGAATACAAAAAGATCTTACTCCAAGTATTCTGTGTTCGCAAATGACAGATGATCACTCTTGCCTGGATATGCAGAACTGTTAACAATGGTGGCTTTTTCTTGAACTTGTGACTGAATTTGTCACTTTTTTTTAAATTTATGCAAACAAGTTAATGGAGAGTTTTGCTTAGAAAAGTACGATTGCATACCATGTATACTTATACTGTTTTTTACCTTACAGTTAACCACAGGTCAAATGTTACTTCTGGTACTATTTTGTTTTTGTAGTGGTTGTGATTTTCTGTTCGGTTGTTTTGTAAGTGGCCTATGTGCATTTTTTTGTATTCTTATGTGCAAATAGCAAATGTTCAACTTTAGGTAGTAAAAAATTTTGGATTAAATTAAAATATAACTTTTTGTGATGATAGACAAAATCTTGAATTTTTTATAACTAAATACAAATAAAAACTAAACCACAAAATCTTGGCCCTAGGTGTAGATGATTCCATCATACATCAAGGACACCGGTCATTTCTTAAAATTTTAACACATCCCTTGAAATGCTTACCTGGTCACCATAGATGTCATTTCTCATTACACCAATATTCCTCACTCATCAGGAGTCTGTGCATTAAAATTCTATCATAAATTAAATACCTCACAACAGTATACCTTCCCCAGTATTTCTTGTCGAACTGGCCACACACATTTTAAAGACAGCAAATATGTTAGAAGGACAATATGGGAAACAGGCGTTTTAACATTGTCAACATGCGAGACACGCTACAACAGCGCTCCTAGCGGCTTGTGCTGACGAATACTTGGGAAATTCAAATTTACCTGGCTCGGCATGCAGGATTTAAGTGCAGTTGTCGTCTCGTAGTATTAAAACGTGTTGTTTTGCCAAATGTAATATAATAGTTGCTTATTCATATTACTGTGCCTTATTTAAAAATGCAAGTAAAGCATAAATATTGTCATTGAAACAAGGACAATCAATTGTAACAGAATCATGTTAATGGGCACAGACTTATATGTTGCAAGTTACAAAGGACAAATGTTAATAATTTATAAGTAAGAGATTGGAATCCTAAACCGTATTTCATTTGTCAGATACATAACTGACAGCTTCATTCTCAAGTAAATGTAGTCACCAAGCATATTTTTCTGCAAAAAAATCGGGAATGGACATAACCAAAAAAATTTCTTTGTTTAGAAAAATCTCCACAACTTATCTGTGTTTTATTAACGAAAGATTAATTAAAAATAGCGCTACTACAATTAGTGATTTAACACTGTGGCTTTTATTAGCTCTATAAGCAGTAATATCTTTTAGATATTTAAGATTAACCTAGCAACAAAATAAGTTGCTTAAATATTAACATACTGCTTTTTTAAGTTTTTATCATTAAATTAGCAGCAAAATAAATAGTTCACAAATTTCTATTCGTAACGGATATGGTTTTTATTCTGCTGTCTTCTTTCGTAGAAGGTATATTTTGGTTGGAAATACATTTTCAAGAGAGAAACATTTTGGGGAAATAAATTTCTGCATGATAAAAATGTGTACTTAATTATTGTTTAAGTTTTAATTTCCTGAATTTACCACCAAGATAAATAGACATATTCAGCACGTTGCATTTTATTTCAAAGTGCGTATTCATGTCTGCAGAATCTAGTCAGAAGGTGGTGGCCCATCCGTCAGTCCGTCGAAAGTTAAAGTTTGGCTGATAAAAAAACGTTGCCCTGCGATTGGTTGAAGATCATGTGACCACCTGAGGGGTGCGACGGATGGTTGCAAGTCCACCTTTACACATATAAATCAGTTTTGTTGTACGGTTATGCCACAACTACACTGCCTCCAGTGAAACAGGTAGCTATGGTTAACCCACTGGCAGCCATGCTTCAACCATAAGTAACAAATATTTGAAACCTCTGTCACTTCTTCATAATCTGATTCAACCAGTTATGAAATTTTGGATGCTGTAACCAAAAATTATACACAAAGGACTATTCTGTAGCTTGGTAATATCTAGTGTCTGTTCATCAACAAAACGAAGTATCTTTGTAGTACAGAGCAACTTGGGATTGGGGGAAATTTTAATTGAAATGGGTGTACCATCAAATTTGTAACCGTACTGAAGGCACAGTTAAGTACAGATGGGGCCTCCTCCTCCTCCTCCTCCCTCCCCCTCCTCCTCCCTCCCCCTCCTCCCCCCTCCCTTCATCCCCCTCCCCCTCCCCCTCCCTCCCTCCCCCTCCCCCTTCCTCCCTCCCTCCCTCCCCCTCCCCCTTCCTCCCTCCCTCCCTCCCCCTTCCTCCCTCCCTCCCTCCCCCTTACTCCCTCCCTCCTCCTCCTTTCCAAATGCTGGTTTCATAGACACTAATTGATCACTTCACTTAATCATTTAGCAGGTTTTTATAAATTATCGTAAAATTGCTCATCTCACTCCTTTTAAAATGTTTTATTTGTACGTATTAATGTAAAAAAAAAAACACACACCCAAACATACCACACATAGTGAGACTGTGTTCAAAGTTACTGTTTAGTACAATAGTATTTTGACATGTAGTAGTGTTCAGTTCGGAAGCCACTAAGTCATTTGTTCAGAAGTGGTTGCGATTTGGTGATTTAGGATTTTAGTAAGTATCGTTCGATATTAAAATATCAAATACGTCATTATTTTACTTGACTAATTCAGATCACGTTACCTCTTAGAATATTATGTCAGTGCCTATGGAGAGTACCCCAATTAAATTTCGTAGAACTATTAAGTTTGATCATTACTTTGACCACCACACATGGTGTGTTCATATAGTACATACATACATGCATTGGAACACAACTTCCTACTGAAGACATCCATTTTCTTGGTTAGTGTAGATAATCCATGGAGGACGCAGCAACATTGACTGCAAAATGCTTACAGCTTTCAACAACAAAATGGTACGCCTATACCAAATGTGAAAATGTACCATCGCCTCTGATATCATGCCACTTGGGTGACATTTGAGAGATTATAGATGAGATAAATAATGTAAGTACTACACAAACTATAAATAAGGCCTACTGTGATAAGGAGAGTATTTCAGAACATACTAGATGACAATCTCTAAACATTTTAATCACACATTTCCCACCATTTACTAATGGAATTTATGCAGTACAGCTGGCGCTAGGATGAAAATGCAATTGGTCAAAATATTTGATAGTACATACTAACATATGTACTCAAGCCATTCAGCTTATTTACATCATCTCTAAGTTTTGTATGCATTAAGCACATTTAATTTTGTAATTCACTTTCAAAAACAAAGCGTATTTCCAAATTTTTATAACATTAGATCATCATGAACAAGTCAATTCTAATAACCAACCTGAATTTTACCACAGATTTTCATATGCTTCATGGCAAGATGACTGGAAAACATGTTGCAGAATTTAAAAGCAGCTGAACTGAAAATAACTTACCTTGGTCATGAATTTAAGGTACTTTCTGTTCAAATTTATAGCCCTTGTTATTGTAATCCAATTTACAAGTACTTTCTCCAATACTGTAATCACCGCAAACAAAACTGTGTAAATAGACTATCAGGTCAAAAGAAATGTGTGCATATCACTATAAGTGACTTATCTGCATTGCAGAATGTGGCAAAATAATTAATTGAAAAATACCTCATTTAAGTTAATACTATAGGTGTATGCACAAAGTTAAAATACTGAGTACTTCAGGGAGTAAATATGAGGAAGTGAAATTAAAAAAAAGAAAATCCTTTATTTATTTGTAAAAAATTTATAATAAATATCACTGAAATGTAATGACTACTCTCAGGAGTGAAATATTATAGTTTGAAAGTTTTGTAAACAGTTGTGTAAACAAATGTGTGTATGGGGAGGAGGGGGAAATGTTGCTACTACTTTTGATTGGTTTGGACGGTAACCCTCACTCGACAGCTGGTTCACACTCTGTAATATATACACTGACTTGCCAACTGTAGGCAACCTGATGACATCTCCACTGCTGCAATTAAAGTGTCTGGTGTGTGGTGTCAGTACATGGTGCATGGTGTTTAGCACACAGAATTACTTTGATGCACTGGCTGTAGAAGAATTATTCTTGCCACTGAAAGCTGTACTCAACAACTCTCCACTCATTCAAATTAGAATCACTTACAAACTCGGTATGTAGAGAAATTAAAATATTTCCACAGTGAAACAGTAATGATATGTAGACCTTAGGGTGTGTAAAGGGTAAGCGACTACCTGGAAAGGAAACTATTACAGTTTTTATTCAGTTGTTTCTTTAAAAAATCATCAAAAATATTTGGTAGTTGGTGCAAACACAACCCAAATAACATACAAATTAATATTCAAATGCATAGTTTCCCAAATATAAACAATACGGATATGTATATAAACAAAATAAAAATGCTGAAAACTGGGGAAAAAAATTTTTAATGGGGGCTTTTAAAAAAAAATTCAGAAAATTGTATAATTTTACTCTACCAATTACACAGAACATGAATTTACTAGGGCCATCAACATTTGACCAATAGAAACCCCAAAAACGATGGTGGTGACGGCTATGAAGACAATATTACCAATACAATCTACAAATACGATAGTGGGGAGGGCTATGAAGATCAGAGAAATTGTGTGATAAAAAAAATACAAAATATGTACATTTTCATTATAAACTTTTACACTTCAATTTCCCTCACGTTCATAGCCCTCCCCACTATCGTATTTCTAAATTGTATTGGTAACATTTGTACTTTGTAACTTGCAACATACAAGTCTGTGCTCAGTAACATGATTCTGTTAAAATTGATTGTCCTTGTTTCAATGACAATATTTATGCTTTAAGTGTATTTTTAAATATGGCACAGTAATATGAATAAGCAACTATTATATTACATTCGGCAAAACAACACGTTTTATTACTACGAGACGACAACTGCACTTAAATCCTGCATGCCGAGCCAGGTAAATTTGAATTTCCCAAGTAGTCATCAGCACAAGCAGTTAGGAGCGCTGTTGTAGCATGTCTCGCATGTTGACAATGTTAAAACGCCTCAGTTTCCCATATTGTCCTTCTACCATATTTGCTGCCTCTAAAATGTGTGTGGCCAGTTCAACAAGAAATACTGGGGAAGGTATACTGTTGTTTCGCATCAGCGAAACTGGGAGTTTCACTGATGGTTATGCCTCTCATTACCACCTCAAATAAATTGCCGGCATGCCTTGAATCATTGTTTTGGGTATTTATTACCCTGCTGACGTTGGGACTTTGGCTCGGTGTATAATGTTTGGCTAATATGTAAACACAAATGTAGACACAAATATGAAAACACAATTTTAACACAATTAATCAATTATATCCCTAGCTCAACTTGCTGAACTGAACACACACTTTAACAAGAGACTTCTGCCAGTTTAATAGATGAATGTGGAATTTGTAAACATTGTTCACTTTTATTTTTCAAAGGTGTCTCTCCAATAAAAACAAACCTGCACCTTTCAGGTTAAGGGCTATCAAACTTCGCAAGGCCCTTCAGTGTACAAGATAAGAAATAGCAGCTACGACACTCAAGTGATTTCTTTCTTGGTCTTGTGGAAGCAAATTTGGGTTGCAAAAATCCTCTTTTCTGAAAAGGTTGGAACACACTAGTTTCATGTAGGTATAAACGACCAGGGACTGGTGTTTTGTGTGAATGGAATTTGCAATAAAAACGCAAATGGAAAATGTTATCCACTACAGCTCGTGTACTTACAGACTTGCATCCTTTGAAAATCTTAAAAAGGACTTGCTGTAGTTCACAAAGTTGTAATTATTGCATCCAAAAACTACACAAATCTTTCCTGCTATAAAAAATAACCACTCAAGCTAAAAAATTTGAATTAAAACGTATCCAAAATACTCGAAACTACCCATACAATGCACAGCTTATTATCGTACGAACAGCACAAACCACTGGGAGCGCTGGCATCGGTGTCTCACGATTTTTTCGGCTACTTTTCCCATATTGTCCTTCTACCATATTGATGACAACTTCAGGTTTCAGAACAAGCACAACCACCAAATCAAAGTTGGTCATGGGTTCCCTTGACACATGGTGCGTGATGCCAGTTGAGCACTGTGATGGTGCACTGGCTCTGTATCCCTGTAAAGACTAGGGAAACAGTAGCTCTTTACAGAGGATTATAAAGGCCGTACGAGCAGATGCATTTAAACCTTTGGGGCGTCTGGCTCTGGCTCACCAGAGTGAATAGAGCTTGTGCACTGTGGAATACGTTATCCCTTTTCGGCCCCGCCTGGTGATGAGGCAAAGGAATGTAGCTGTGTGTACACAGCTATGCACAGTCAGTAATGTTAAGTTACTTTTTAGGTGATAAAACAAAAAGAAGAGTAAAGAAATATAGTTTACTGGATTCATCGAGTGTCCTATAGGCGCAGGCACAATCGCAGGCACAGTCACATAGCAGCATGTAGGAGGACAGGTTCTGGCATGATCTTTTCAGGAAGGAAATGACTCTTCTTGGGTTTCTTGCCTTGGGGTTCACCCCTGCCAGAGTCCTATTAATTAATTGGCGACGCAAGGTATGCCTCAAGATTGACGGTGCTCTGGCTTATAGCAAGTTTTGAAGAGGGTCCCTTGATCCTCCTTGGGAGGAGTTAAGTGAGAAAAGCAACCAACTACTAATCTCAACTTCCCCTCTGGGTTCACAGCGTTCCCCATGCAAGGCCCCTACGGCTCTAAGTAAGTGGCATGACCAGCTTTTAGCCAGAGAGTCTTAGTAACATAATGTAATTGTTCTCCTCAAGCCTTGGAAGCCTCAGAGAAAAGTGCTCTCCCCCCTTACCTCAATGGTGCTAGATGGTGGCGTAACCAACACTAGACACCAAACATTGACAATAGGTGGGAGCACCTTTCAGTTGGGACATTGTTCTTTTCTCTAATGCAAAGATCATGCATGCACCTGGAAATAGGTTGGCGGATATGCACTCAGAAGGCAAAACAAGTAAGGAAGGTATAAAGCAAAAGAGAATGACTGGAACACAGAGATAACTGGTTATGTTTAATTTTGTCTGAAGGATTGTACAATGTGCCCACTAATGTTTGTTGGACGAGGGACCAAGTTTGTCAAGCTGTATACTGGAAAGTAGTAACGAGGTTTGAACAGAGTCTCAGGGTGAGAGCGACTCCAGTACACACTATGTCCAGTGGAGACGAAGCATATAGGCCAACTATCCCTTTTTCCCTCACTCCCTTTCTCCCTCACTCCCTTTCTCCCTCACTCCCTTTCTCCCTCACTCCCTTTCTCCCTCACTCACTCGCTCCCTTCCTTCCTTCCTTCCTTCCTTCCTCCCTCCCTTCCTTCCTCCCCCCCTCCCTTCCTCTCTTCCTCACTCCCTCCCATCCTTCCTCACTCCCTCCCATCCTTCCTCTCTCCCTCCCTTCCATCCTCTCTCCCTCCCTTCCATCCTCTCTCCCTCCCTTCCATCCTCTCTCCCTCCCTTCCATCCTCTCTCCCTCCCTTCCATCCTCACCCCCTCCCATCCTTCCTCTCTCCCTCCCTTCCATCCTTACTCCCTCCCATTTTCACTCCCTCTCTTCCTACCTACTTCCCTTTCTCCCTCCCACTAATTGGGTAATATTGGGTATGAAGTCCCTCAGCTAGTTACAGAGGCCTAAAAAATTATGTAACTGCTTCTTCGTACTGGGCTATTCTGCCTCGTATATGGCTCTGATGTATTCCGTTTGAGGAAAGTTCACTTTAGGGGTGACTACATGGTTCAGATAGTCTTATGTTTGTTTTCTTAAAATGACTCTTCCAGAGCTTACAAGGGTGTCCGTGTAGTTAGTCTTTTTAGTACTCACTGCAGGTGAACACAGTGTTCCTTCCAAGAATCTGAGTACGCTATAATGTTGTCCAGGTATGCAAAGCAAAAATGGTCAATATATCCCTTTTGAAGTTGGCAGGTGCATTTTCCAGTGTGAATGACATGACCTTCAATTGAAAGGTATCTCCTTAGGGTGGGTGGAAATCTGCAGCACCCTGACTGCATGTATGGGTTAGATTAATCACTGTGGAAGCAATAGGGTGTGTGTGAAGTCATTTAATTCCTGATAATTTTCGCAGAAGCGTAGTTGCCCATATTTTTTTTTGGGAACTAGAACGACCTTAGAATTGTAGGCCACAATTCCCTACTCTTTCATCTCCTGTACCTGCAACATTATTAAATGTCTCCTTCCTGCCATCACGCGGTAGACCAGCAATATACTGGCCTCTCGCTGGTTAGCCATATCTTGTGCTGATTGCTGTGGGTTTGGTGAAATCGTTCCCCATGACCGAATGCACTGGAATGGGTTGACTAGGATGTCTTGCAACTAGTTAAATTCTTGGGTTTTCAGTTGGTGGTTTATTGCTTCTAGTGCTATTGGGGGAGGGGCTATGGTCCCAGTTGACGGTCATCCGTTATTTATCACCTGTATAGATATGCTGCTGTCCACAGTCCATGATGCAGTGCTGTTGTAGCCATAGTTGTCCCAAAATTACATCCTCTGCAATGTCTCAGACTACTGTAAAGTCAGCTTGCGTGCTTTGCTTTGATAATATGCACAGTTAGGTTAATCCTCCCTTCCACTTGTAGAACGTGGTCCGGTTGGGACGTTTGCACTTTTTGGTTTTGTGGGGTTAGGTGGGTTTTTAGCTCTGGGGTAAGGAGATCACTCATAAAATTCCAAATGGCTGCAGAGTCAAGTAGGGCAGCAGCTAGGTACCTGTTCACCTCTAATTCAATACGGGGAGCTTCTGGAGGACAAGGTTTCTCCGTTAGCGTCTGGATTGTGATGGGCTGGTTAATACCGGTGGTGGTGGCCTGCTTTACACCCTAGTTCCGGCATTTCCTGTCAGCATGTGGCAATCTCTGTTTCCCATGTAACATGGTATGGGTTTGCTTTCGTCAATCACTCCCCAATCTTTGGCTGTCCACAGACTGGCTGGTTTCACTGGGCAATCCCGGTTAAAGTGTCTTCCTAGAGCAGAACCAGCACTAATATATTATACGTGATTACGAAGAGGAGTTTAAATCTTTGAATGCCCTACTTTTTAAATGGACACAGGCATCTCATTGGCTTCTCCAGTGACCAATCCTCGCTGGTCTTGCAGGAAGGTTCACAGCAGGTGTTGAACAGGTGCTGTCTATCCCACCTTGCCTATTGTTTGCCAGCCTGCGTCGTGTCGCACAGTGGAATATGTCGTAAAAATTTCCGCCACTTTTTGGTTGGACAAGAAGCAGTATCAAGGATTATCAACTGGTAACACTACCAGAATGCAGCAAAGCATTCGTAAGGCAGGAAGTCACATTCGTAGGAGTTGATTACATTTGAAACTTTTTCTGTGTGTTAATACCTAACGTATCACTATGCTATTAGCACATTGGTGTTTGTACATTACTGTTTTATTATCCCTTTTAAATTGTTTTACATTTCTTAACTTAGAAAATTGCAGTGTTATTTATGGATTTACTGATTTTACTGGGAGTTCACAGATGGAAGTTCATAACTCACTATCCTGCTCTTAACTTTACCAGCTCAGAGAGATGAAAATTAAGGGGTGTACGTTTTAAGCACGTTGTCCTATTATATATATATATATATATAATATCTATATCTTTCCTCTAGAACTGCTTTGTCAGAGGATTTTAGCAGCAGATAAGTGAGATACAGTAGTTTGTTACAGGAACGATAGCTCTAACTTCCTAGCTTGTTCTAAAATTATTATTTCCTGTAAAATAATAATCAGTGTTCATAAAATTACATATATAATGATGCGTGATGGCAGTGAAGCTTGGCATGTCAGTCTACAGGGGAGTTTTGTGTGGGTTTAGACCGAGAACGCTGGGTGGCCTTAATAGGCTGATTACTGTGGGTGCACCTTAGTTCGGAGGGAGCTGGTGTACAGAGTCGGCCTGGTTGGGAGGCGGCAAACTACGTAGGTGGCTAAGGTAGCATGGCTGGTAATGAATGCTTACTTACCACTTGTAGACCTGCGCTGTAGCTGACAGTTGGCAGTCTGTGGTAGGCTACTCTCTGGACCCCGTCTGGGGCGACTGGAGCTGGCTGGTCCTGGGGCTGCTGGGCTCTGGGTCGCAGCGGCAGGCACATCGCTTGGTAGCGGGTGCTGGCAAGGCCCAAGCCCATAGGCAGTCCGAACCAGAGGCGAAAGACGACTGGATGTGGTGTCCCGTCTGTCTTCGGGATTGGCTCAAATAAATGGCTAGGACAGCCTGAGGAGTAAGGTCCCTGCAGTCGGCGTGTGGCTTGTGCCTAATCTAGAGCAGAGGAAGGCTGAATGCCAACTGGAATGGGTTACTAGGCAATTGGTTGGCTGTGGGAGTCTTAGATGCCTTATCTGTCTACTTAGTCCCTCCTCGGATGAATGGAATGGGGTTATGTACTAGGAGTCACAGATGCCTTCTTACTGGCCCACTTAGTCCCTCCTCGTCGGATGAATGGCATGGAGTTATGTACTAGGAGTTGTTGTAGCAAGCAAGGGGCGGGTGACATAAATTCCATAGCTAGAGTACCCAGATGTAATGTCAAGCCGCATCGGTCGTGGCAACTGGAACTGGCGAATCTCACGCAGTGGATGGAGTGGTTTAGCTGACTCTGCAAGTCCAGATGCTTTCTCGTGGAGTGTACATAGGAGGGGTTCTACCATACATGTGCGCTCTAAGTGCCTTCGCGATGTACATACTACTCAATTAAGGAAGTCCGCAGTCCTATTCTAATGTTGGCAATAGGTTGGCAAGATGCGGTCACCTGCTGCTCCCGTGGGGGACGGCTTTTACTACAGGGAGGTTGAGAGGTACAAATCACCCTTGGAATCAGAACGCTGTGTGTAGACTTGAACATATTTATACGGTGACTCATACTAACTCCTAGGCTTTCATAGTTACCATGCAACTAGCGGAAGTTAAATTACTAACAGGTGAAGGGGACCTGTTAAAGCAAAGAGCAAATCTAGAGCAACTAATAAAGCAGTTGTGAAAATTACTCAAACCCTATTGTCACCTAGTGTAGTCCCTAAGGGACGGGGATAAGCACTCTGTGGTGTGGGTGTCTCAGGGGTTGAAGCAAGCTTTGCTGGTAGAAGATCTTGTTGAGGCAGAGAGCCCTACCATGGCAAGTGGTAGGGCCAGCTGCTGGGTTGCCAAAGCAGGGGAAGCCAATGTGGCGACAACTTGACTTCATCTTGCATTTTCGGGCCTTGCCCGGCCCTAATTACTGAATGGAGCCTTCCTTCAATTTCCTTCAGGCGTCAATTGGCCTACCAGTTCCTCCCTGTGTGGGTGGTGTCATCTCTTGCTCTGTGCTCTCTTGCCAAAGGTTGGAAGCGGAGTAGCTCGGGTGTGGGTCGTATCATGCTGCTCACTTAGGAGCAGGCCGGCTTCGTTCATGTGGCGAGGCAGGGGCACATTATTGACATGCATATTTATTGTTACTGGCAATGGCAAGTAGCAATCATCTTAGGGACATAGCTGTACAGGTTCAATATCCAGTGTGGGTGTCGTGGCTCCCTAAGGGCTGAATTGGTTGTAGATTCATATAAGTTATATTGCCAGTTATTTGTGTCATGTTGCAATTCACTCCCCCTACTTTGTGGCGTAAACTCAGCTCGTGGAGCTCTGGGGTGGCATTGATATAGAATTGTCACTGGAAGTCTCTGACATTGCCTTCTGTAATTCGTGCTTTTCTGTGTACTCTCTCGGGGCTGGTGTGTGTGTCAGCCAGTTCTCGTCGTAGCACTATCTCTCTTCCGTATGGCAGTCAGGTGAGGCGAAAGCCCGCTAATGGCTTCAACCCCTGGGGGAATGTGTGTTACAGGATTTTTACCGGTGTTGGGTGAATGCACGCACCCATCATGGTTGTGCAAAAGATGTGGCGCTCACACAAAACAGTTGAAGGCTGTGGGTACTCTACATCTTCATTACAGTATGACCTGGAAATGCAAATACATGCATCAACATGTATTTAGCATTGAAAAAAAAAAAAAGAATTTAGTGTTTTTTAATCCAACACAATGGGTGTGTGTGGTTCTAGCTGTACCTGTCATGGCGCTGAAGACATGTTAGCAAAAGGCCTTGCTCTGTGGTCACTCCTTCGGGTTGCACTGCAGGTAATTTACATGTGACAATGGGCTAACCTAGGCCAGCGCTAAGCGTTCTGATACTTAGGCCGGTATCTAAGTACATCCTATACTAAATACAAGTTACCCTTTTATATAAAGGGATTTACATACATATCCAAGCAATGGTGTACAGGTCACAAGAGAAAAAAACACATGGCACCCAAAATTATACAACAATCACATAATCATGTACAATTACAGCATCTCTGGTTACTGCTTCATAGTTTAAGAGCAGTCTTTACACTTGACATGTTCTCTGAAGCAGTTCATGAGGGTTCTTGTTGATTGTCTAGGTTGGCGGATGATGTTCTTCTGTGCCTGTCAGTCTGTGTCTGGCATGGGTATTATCACAGTTTGATTCCCCCCGCACCACTTACACTTATTATGCACTGTAATTAATTGGTTGGTTTAGGTAATTTGTAAACGTGGCACTTTTGATTGACCCATTGGTTACCTAGTGGTCTTCTCTACCAAAGTCAGCATGGAGAGTCAATGTTCAGGTGCACTGGCCACGTGAAGCGTTATGTAGGTTGCCAAGGCGACTTTTTGTATTGGCTGAATTGCCCCTTGTAGGCGCGCCTGTCCGACATGCACAGGTGGGCATCTGGTGTATCCCACTTATCCTCTGTTGGCTGCTGGGCTCATTGGCTTTGATGTTGGTGGTCAAAGTCTTGGAACCGTTGGGCTCTGTGGACCGGATGGGTCCCTCGATGGCTGTGGTGGCAGTCGGTTGCAAGGGCTTTAGGTGCTACCCCATCTTGATTCATTCAAGGTATATTACCAGCTATGTGTCATGTATCAATAAATACCCTTAAAATTGCAAAATCGTCTCAACAATAAAACAATAAATAAAATTATTCACAATATAATTTAAATTCGTTCAAAACAATATGAACATATTTTCAACAATACCATTGGAAGAAAATTAGTGTGGTGAAGTGGAGTGACATGATGTTTGTGTAATGGCATGTTACTGGAGAAGAATTCTGAAATTATTTCTGTATTTTTTTCTTTTAAGTCAAACAATAAATATGTACCTTCGACAAAATGGATATATGGATTGACCACAAAACTTTGAGTATTCTAAATGAACAACTGTTAGTGTGCACACTCAAGTGGGGCCACAGTGGCCAAGTGGCTAGAGCAATCCCAAGTGGGGCTTCAGCAGCTCAAGGATAGAAAGATCTCAAGTGGGGCCGCAGGGACCCAGTGGCTAGAGTGATCCCAAGGGGGGATACAGTGACACTGTGGCTAGAGCACTCTCAAGGGGGGCCGCAGTGGCCAAGTGGCTAGAGCGATTCCAAGTGGGGATGCAGTGGCTCAGTGGCTAGAGCAAATCCAAGTAAAGATGCAGTGGCCCAGTGGCTAGAGTGATCCCAAGTGGGTTACAGAGGCCCATGGCGTAGAGTAATTGCAAGTAGGGCCACAGTGGACCAGTGGCTAGAGCAATCTCAAGTGATGTCGCAGTGGCTCAGTAGATAAAAAAATATCAAGTGGGGCCACGGTGGCTCAGTGGATCCTACTATTATCTTAATATTATAAATTCGCAAGTAGTCACAGGTACTCATGGGTAGTTGCAGGTAGTCACAGGTAGTCGCAAGTATTCGCAGGTAGTCGCAAGACGTCACCTGACCGCACGTTTTCCACTTATAAATTTATTTGATAGGGGAGACATAAATTGCCCCGCGGTATAACATAATCTGTGGTATAAAGGGCCATGGTATTCTGGGCTTCCGCTGTATTACATTTTAAAAATCACAGAAATTGAAAAAAAAAATTTAAGTAGCAAAAACATACCAAAAATACCTCATCGAAACTGAAGAAACCATGAAAATATTTTAATGGAAAACAGATGTGTAACACACAAATAAAACTATATTTTTAAATGTAGGCATGTTATGTTTAAATTATTTCGTAGAGCTTGCAGATATGAACACAGATTACCTTCAAAATGCTAATTTTATCGTTTGTAATTAGTTTTTTGTATGCAATAATAGAGCTCAAGCTTGACGTACGGGAACTTTTCAGTAGGCTTGATCGGGCTTGGCTCGAACTAAGAAGATCATGCTTGCAGACCTCTAATTATGTAGTTAACATAACCTTCACCTGACACAGATCTTATAGGCTGCTGAACATCAGTCAGTCTGCCATGCTCGTCCCACCACCAACTGGTGCCAGTAGCCTATCACAGCTGTGTGCTGTTGCCTAGTTTGCAGTGTTACAGTAGCCACAGTGAGTTAAGCAAAATTTTCTCACATGTGTTAAAACACTAGTGACATATTTCAATAATATTAAGTTACATTTTGCAAGAGACTTATTTTGCTTAGTAAGTAGGTGAAAATTCCAAGGTTGTACTTTTATCCATTCATATTTACATTATTAAAGAATGTGCATGATAGTTGACAAGAACTTGCAGCTATATTTTTAGAATAAAGGAAATTGTTCGTTCATTGTGTGAGAGGAAACCATATTTCGTAACTGCCAACTCTAAATATGCCTGCCTTGTAGACGATAACTAAGCCTGGCTTGTGCCTATTTTTACACAAGATAACGTCACAGTCACTCCTTCCAGGATCACGATTGGCTTTTAGCATTTCTATTGTTTTTTATATATTTGCATTTTAAAGTTTCTATTGGAATTGTCGGGTTAAGTAAACTTTGCTCTAATATCAATACATGCAAAAGAGTTGTGGTTTATAAGCTAAGTCAGTTTTGAATGTGCATTTGTTTTACTTTTTTTTTTTTCCTTCGCTAAATTATCTAAGTATTTCACTAAAGTATTAATTTTAAACCAAAGTAGCGGTTTACCAGGAAGAGCATGTGATTTAGGTAAACGTACAATGCAACAAATATGCAGGAAAGGAAAGATCAGCATTGCATCTACATCAAAAGCAGTATTTGTGTCACCTGGGAAAAAATGGTTGGTCAGGAAATGAGTTACAAATTACGATGACTTTAACAAAGATAGTCATCCAAGAATGTTGTTAGGATTTCACGATAAAGTGGGAAATTCCAACAAAAAAATATATCACCTGTGTGTTATAGGCCTACTGAATGTTACAAGATCTATGGAAAATTGTTAAAAGATGTTCGGTTTTGCTATCAAAATCAAATGATGGCCAGAATTTTCTAATAGTAAGTAGTTGTATTAGAATAGCGTGGACAAGAAAACAACCTGTGCTGCCATTACAAACTTCAGTAACGAAGATTAATTATTTCTATATTGTACATATCTGAAATTAAATAAAAATTATTGCGTACATTTAATAGATGTTGCTAATTTTTAAATTTGTCAAAACTTTTTAACTACAAAGCAAGTGGTCTACTCATTCAGTTTCCCAACAGATATAAATTTTCAAATGTAAAATGTATGTGCTTTATCGAAGATTTCTCTTTCCAAATGTTCCTCTTAATGTGTTGAATTGAAATTTATAATAACTATAAATCCAATTTCATGGCATACACATTATGATGGGATGGGCATTAAATATATTTGGCAACAGGGCTTGGTAAAGCTTACTGATAGGTTGACACTCAGCAGTCAAGAAGTTCTGTGCCGGGTATAATATGTATATGGGTATACTGAAATATGAGCGAGAGCCATTAAACTAGAGATTGTTGACAATATTTTGAATTGGAAAATGTAATTTAGTTCTTAAATTCAGTGGTATAAAAGTACCACTACAAGTACTTGGCACCGTGTCTATAACTGTGGCAGGTTCGTCGCAGTGTGCGGCCGCACATCCTCCGGCCACCCTGGCTCAAGAACCTCTACCACCTGACAACCCTTGTGATTACTAGAGTCGCTCTCGCCTACGCCACCTTCAGCTTCATTCTGCTGGAGTTGTGGCCTAGTGTCAGACTGTATCTGTGAGTACATGAAAAATGACAACTTCCATTTTCATTTTGTTAAGAAATTTGTTTGCAGAAAGTTGTAAACAAAAGGAAAATCCTATAGTTTGATGAATATTTTGGGGTCTAATAAATGTTCCTTTAGTCCACCAACTTGAGAAGTTTTGTGTGTAAATCATCTTACCAGTTTTGATGATTTTGTAACTAAACTAAGTACATAAAGTTGATGCATTCCCCGGGGAAGGAGTAAAATTAAAACAATTATTTAGTGGGCTAGTCGCATCAAACAATGACTGAAGACATTTGGGGTTAAAAGTTACGGTGACTTTTGTCATAAAACGTTTACGTGAGAAAGTGGAGGTCTGTCACCTTTACAGTTTTAACTCGTGATGTCAGAATTACGATATTGAGTGCCTTAATGTTTAACTGGTGCATGGTCAGTGTATAGGCAAGGTCTGGTGGCCTGTCTGAGGGGCACAAAATCCAGTACCAGTGTCATGGCCCTACAAGTTGGCTGACCCTTGTTCACAGTTACCTTGTGGTATGCTGGTCTTCTGCTGCTGTGATCCCGGCTGGAGACTGTCCCTGGCGTGGCAAGGGCTGGTGGTCACTTTGGTGACGTGCAGGTGGTGAAGTATTCGTGCAGGCCAGGGAACCACCAAACCAAGGGTTTGCAATTCCTAAGGGAGGTTCCTCGCCCCTTAAGAATGCCTCAACTACAGAGTGAAGGGGACCTGGGAGATTAATTGAAGGTGGAAATAATGGGGTTGGTAATACAGAGGGGCGAAGCTTCTTTGTGATTTGGGCAGTTTGAACTTGGCCCTGCTCAATTGAATTACTGCTGAGGGCAGTAGAGGAAAAGGGTAGGCAAGTTGGATAACCTTCCGAGGAGTATGCTACCTTTTTCAACCTCCTCTGAATGCCTCCCTTCTGAGAATGCGACATACGGGGATTGGGACTAATACAGTCTTGCAAAAGGTAAGCCGGTAACTCACTTCCCTACTGTGTACTTCTGAATAATTCACAGTCTCCCAGACAAGAACGGTTACCTTTTGCTCTGTTCACCTGGCCCCTTGAGGAGTGGGGGACAGAGCATTATGCGGTGCTTAAGCTGTTCCACGGAATACCCAGATGTGGTATTCACAAGGGTCAATTAGTCTAAGCAATTCCAGCTCCTTTCCAGCCCCATAAGAAGCAGTGGTGAAATATGGAATAACAGAGTCTTCTCAATTCATCTAGTGGAGGAGTTGCAAGTGGTATAGGCTCTATCGAAGTCTACCATTTTGGCAGAGCTCCGGTGGCCACTTAATGGGTGTGTATTTAGCTTTGTGCTTGATGGTTTTCTGGCTATTTATTTTGGTGGGTTTTTTTACGTAGGAACAACGCATTATAGTAAAAAAGCCCAATTTAACGCTGCAGTTGGGGGACATAACTCAGACCCATGTAATAGTTTTCTGTGCTATGTCTGGAGTGGCCAAGTACAGTAGTAAAAAAAATGCAGTGTTCTAATGGGGCATGACACCTATCTGTCAAACAAGGTGCAAGTGTTGTGCAAATGTTATGAAATCATAGAGAAATGATCTAACAGAATTCAGATTCTTCTGTCCTTCATTTTCCAGAAAGCAGTAAAATGAGCTTGAGTCATTGTTGTGACAATGAATGTTGAATACATACAGCCACAGTAGTCTCTTATAGAACTGTGATGTAACTTTTAGTTTGCTTTTTGAGAGAATTGTATTTCATTATTTTTCTCTTGTGAATTTTGTAGTCCACTTTTCTAGAATCACAAGGATAGTTATTTAGTATGTGTTTACTCTCCTGGCAAAAGTCGCACACATCAGTTCTTGGTAGACGAAAACTATAACGGCTTTGCTCACAAAAGAATCTGTGATAAGTATTTCATTGGCAGAGTTGATCCAGTTTTGTCAAAGACATACTACTGGAATGACTTGTACATCTTCATTACATTCAAAGTTGGGTCATCAAAATATTTCCTCTCAGATTTAGTTCTTCCATAGTGTGAATTTTTAGATGGAAACATATCCCAATGCTCTCTTACCATTTCCCAGATATGGTTTCCTATTTTAGAAGGCCTGTTGTCATGTTTACCCATGTTTTCTTGTGGTGAAACATTTCCCAAGTTCACTTCCCCGAGGACAGTCTTCATTTGTGACTCAGATACTTGTAAGTTCTGCAACAAAAAATTCTTGCAAGTTTTGTGGCTTTTTCCATCTACTTTGACAGAACTCCTACTCGTATACAGTTAATTTTTTCCAGACTTAGGATCATTAGCACTACGCGTGACCTCCTTCTCTATATTAGAAACAAGAAGTGTGTCTTGTTTTTGTTTACCTCCGATGGACCAAAAATCTGTGAATATAATATTTTGTTGCTTAGCACTAAACATTTTAAAGCATTTAGATGTGTAGCACCTTGTAACTGAAGCGAATATCTTGGCTGAAATAGCTTTCTTCCAGTTGCTGGTATCGACTTTTTTCACACCTTTAGTATGTTTTTCATTTACATTGACGCATTCACTATTAAAATTACTCTCCATTTTAAGTACATAACATAGTAAAAAATTCACTCAGTAAACAATGACTTTACCACAAACTTCAAAATGGCGCTCTCTGGACTAACGACTTAACTGCAACTTCATAGAGGTTCAATGGGCTAATCACTTGTGACATGCCTTCGCTTAGAGGTCGTTCCTGCCATCTAGGTAGGATATATGGAAACCAAAATACCATATAATAAAACAAATAGTGGAGAATTTCCATTTGCACAGACATTAATGACAACTTAAGTGATGTTAAGTTGTTAATCCAGCCAGCTCCTCAATTGTGGGTCACACTTGTTTTTGTAGAATGTCAGATTTTCTATGTGTGCTAGTGTACTTTGGTCTAGGTGTTTTGTTGTTTGTAAAAGCTGCCTGTAGTGGTCTTTTGTTTCAAGTTTAGTGAATGTCTGTAATAGTTTATCTGCAATCTGTTGCCACAAGATTTCCTGTGCACTGGCGTAATATAAATTTTATATGTTCTTTTGGCAGTCCCTTGGAGGTAAAACTTTAAACGCCGCCTTTTTTATAATTCTGTCCAGTTATTTGGCTCACTTTGGCATTGAAGGTGTCTAAAAATTCCTCAATGTTTTCGTGATTTTCCTCTGAGAAGGTGGGGATGGGTTTTGAGTGTTGTAAAATGACTTGTGTGGGCATTGGAATGTTGGGTAAATGAGGGATTTGCACTGTGTCGTTAGTGGCGTTGACAGACTGGTGTTCTGTTTTATTATTTTTGTTTGTGTATTTGTGTTCAGGAATGTGAGTATTCGTGCTGGGAATGGAAATTAAAAATGGTTTTGTTGTTTGTAGTGTTGAAAGTGGGCTGGGTCGGAGATATCCACTGGTACTGGGTTCGTGTGTGTCGTGAAATGAGTAGTCTAATGCTGCATTCTTCTGTGTGGGGAAAGTGTGTTCAATAGGTGTTATGTGTATAGTGTTATCACTTGTTAATTGGGTTCTCAACTGTTCGTGTACTTGTACAGCATGTTTTGCGTTGCCTAAGTCTACCAACAGGGTTTCAACTAATTTGCGTATGTTTTTGTTGTAGATCTGTGTTCTGTGTTCATGACATCATGTTAGCATAGGTGGTGTAGTGTAAGTGGTGCCGTGCACTCAGTGTAACTTATAATTAATTCAAACTACAAAGAAAACAATTTGGAAAGCACTCCTAAAACACACAAAAACAAGTGGAGTGTTTCTTGGTTACAAGGGAAACAGGTTGTCCTACATGCAATTACAAGCAGAGAAGATGCATTTAATATAAAAAAAGCAGGGAAGCATTTCTAGCGGGAACGGGGCGTCATGACGTACAGCGTGACTGGCAAGGTTGCCTGCGCTTATGTAATGCTGATGTGCGCACGTGGCAGACTGACCTGCCACACTATCGCTTACCACGCATTCCTTTTTTGCAAGGTCAACAGCTGTTACGTGCTCACACTGGTTAGCTGTGTTTTACACATATCTGACTAACATGACTGACAGTAAAATACTAATGTAATAAGGATTTAATAATAAAATGAAAGCACAAGGAAATACTGTAGCAAAACAGGAAGACTTAAGTCGGTAATTAGTGATTACGCCTATGCGCAGCCACGTGGCCTTCCAGCTGCCTACAGTTCTCTATACAAGGCGTAGTGAAATTTCTAACTAAATGAGCTTGCTCGCCTAAGCGTGAAGTGGAATCATGAGGCACTCCACCAGTGTAATAACCCCCTTTCCTCACTCCTAATATCTCATATCTCTCTCACTCTGTCCTTGTTAACCTCTCTTACTCTCAATACTTTACTTTACGTCTCAACACTACGATTGGGGCCTACTGGGGGTCGGTAACTACAAATGGCCTGGAGCTCCTCCAGACCCTGGTATCAGTTGCACTCATCTTTGTGCCGCTCTGGCACACGTCATCGCTTCTCAGTCATGCTCTTGGTTCTGGGTAGGAGGGGGGGGGGGGGATGGCGCTCTGACCGTTCATAGCTGGGTGACAGTAGGTCACCTAAGGTTTGTTGTACAAACAGGGGGCTCGTAAGGAATCTATAGTGCAGACAACCTTAACTCGTGTGTGCGGCCCCCTGGCATCCGCCACAATTTACTTAAAATAGTAAGAGTTAATTTTATCACGTAGCATTGTGCAGTGAAGAGTAATAATCATAAATTCAGTTTCACAGCAAATCTCTATATTTTTCAAAATAGAACTTAATATTACTGTAGTTATTTTCAACAAATATTAAACAATATTTTTAACTTAGCCAAGTTTTTATCCTTGGCTAAAAACAAATATAAATCTTATTATTGTATAAAATTCATTTTAGTCTACTTTCTGATGAAAAGGAAGCCTTCTTCCTATTTACATGTTTGTTTGTGGCGTTTACCTGCATATGTTATACCACCTTCCTAAAAACTTGTGATTCGATGCACCAATTTACAGCAAACTTGCTACTCATACACAACTGTAGACATCCAGGACACAAATTGAAGTTATCACAGTGTGAGGCAGTACACTTATAGTACACAATAGTGACACCTGATTCTTTAAGTTTTCAGCCATGCTGTGTACTTGTTTTCAAAATCGCTAACTTTCAAAGAAAATTAGGTGAAGTGTCAAAATTGGTACTTCAAAACAACGCCTCGACCTCAAATTCAGAAATTCACATTCATTAGCCTGCCATTTTTGTAAGATATCACATGAAAATTTTATTTGCAAAAAAAAACTGGGGAAAAATTTAACAACTACTCAGTCGATTTTACCCATATTGCTACTTTTATGAACACTGCCACACGTATTTTCTGACTGCAAAGCATTGGTATAGGGTAAAGTCAGTAACAGGATAAACTTTTTTGTGTTTATTTTTGAAGAAAACAAAGAATATTTTCAGTGAATCTCAACTGAATTTTGATTTCTTACACAGCAGTTGCATCGTTTCTTGGCAGTGTATTTATTGGTTTATGGAGAATTTGTGCTGTTTCTGGTTGTTTTAACTCATACATAAAATATATGTGTAAATTTCAAGTGTATTATTACATTACAATCTTTTTTCTTTCTTTCTTTCTTTTCAGAATATTGTCTTAGTATACACAAATTCTTTAGACTTAATTAAAAGAGTTTTTATTACACAAATTGGAAAATGTGTGTTTTCAAAAGCTTTCCACAATTTAATTTTTCTGACATTTGTTAATGTTCTTTTATACACATCAGAAATAGTTTAATTTGCTAAGAAACCATTAGTTCTGAACTTTAGGTGTGTTGTGTGAGTAGGCTTATCATCATTATTCCCTGAACTGACAAAATATACTACATAGTTACACTCAGAATGAAATCAATTTTTGAAACTCCAGAAATTTTGGCATTTCAGTAATTGTGCAAATGCTTATTGTGACAAAGAACATAACTTCATAATCATATTTTACAATTACATGTACTATAAAAATGATAAACATTACAATAACTTCCATCATAAAAAAATTTACCAAGATCATACGAAAACACACAACTTTTTACTTGAGCAGCTGCTTGTTCATAGCTTAGAACAGAAATTCACTTATATGTTCTGATGAAAGACGGGAGCATGTATCCATCACAATGTTTCCTGTGAAGCTGAAAACTCACTCTGATGGCACACTAGTTTGTCAAGCAGAGATATTTTTTAGCTGGTGTTCCAAGTTTCGGGAAGTAAACAGAATTGGACTTCCACCACAGTAAAGAGTTGTCTTCTAAATTAATGGTGGTCCTTCTTAGGTAGATCTCTATTTCTTCTTCTACCATCTACTATTTTATCTTTAAGTTTGAGGTTTAAAATGTATAAAGACTTCAGTTGCATGAAGCAGTACATTTTTCAGGTCGGCATATTGTGTGAAATTTCAAGAATTTCTGGGACAAAAAACTACGTTGGTTGGTTGTGAACCTCTATTTCTTTACGCAGGAGCGCGGACCGGAAAAAAACCAAAATGAAACACTGAACCTTTAACTTGAATGTTGCGTAAGCCAGGCGAAAATGTAAAAGCGTTATAAACATATAAATGTGTTACAATCATGCCATGTTTTATTCTTATTTGCATACAAAAATGAGACTGGATTGCAGTTTATAAAAATGTTTTAACTTTACGACTAGTAAGACGTTAAAAGATGGAAGTACTTATCGTAGTTTGTTCCCAACATAAATTTGAGTATTGTGGCCATTGCTTACATTAAAATATGTACATTTACGGGCAGTGACTTTTTTCAATGGCTGTTTTTAAGAGTGCTCACTTTATCGTAAACCATCTATAACACTAATTGCCTTCACAAAGATGTGGTGGTTCTGAGGTATGAGTGTGGGTAGACTGCTATCTGTGCTTATTTTTGGACGAGTGCACCTGTTGTGAATTGTGGTCTTCATAGATTACCCGTCATGTACGTAGTACATTAGCACATTAAATTAGTTTACAAAGTATAAGTCGTCGTATTCCACTATAATAGGTATCTCAACACTGTTTTGGTTGCAACATTGGACAGGGACGTTTCCTGACTGGGGTTCTCTATCTCATGGATACTGGTGCCCTTCATCGTCATCCCTGAAAGTTTGTCTCATCGCCCTTGATGCATTCTGTATAATACTTGTTACATCGTTATACCAGTGTCATTGGTAATGTCAGCCAAATAAAAAAAATATATACAGGAAGAGTCACCAATTATTTCTGGAACCGTTAAAGATATCATTACTCTGTTTTCACCCAGAAGAATGATCATAAATAACTTACTATACAATGTGTAGCATTGTGTCATTGGAATGTTAATTATAGAGATATCAATATTAGCTTGTTTTTTCCTTATGGAACTATAGTAATTTGTGCTGCTGGCAATGTCAATCTGAAAGAGGCAAATTTAATGGTGTATCACTCTCCGAAATCAGATAAGTAGTTTCAGAGAAATTGCAGTATATAGAACATAGGATTTCTCTGGTTGTACCATCAGATTGTGCGCAGTCACATGCGGACGTTCGTGATATCATACCTAAAAAAAAAAAAAAGTCTTGTTGCATCGCGTAGAAACTGAATGTTGCGCCACTGCGATACTGGTATAAAAGGGTCAATGAGGACACGCAGCTCTGAATTCTAGCTGTGGAGTGCTAGTGTGTCGAGTGCTGTGGAGAGTAAGGAAAATGTTGTACACGAATCAAGAAAAATTGAATATGCTGCTTCTTTATGGAGAATGCAGAAGCAACGTGAAGGGAACAGTTCATCTGCGATACAGCATGCAGTCTGATGGTACAACCAGTTAAATCGTATGTTTTGCATACTGTAATTTCTCCGAAAAACTTCTTATCCAATTTCTGAGAGTGATAATGCCATTGAATTAGTCTCTTTCAAATTGACGTTGCCAGCAGCACAAATTACTATAGTTCCATTAGGAAAAAAATTTTGATTTTGATATTTCTATAATTAACGTTCCTATGACACAATGCTACGCATCATTTAGGAAGGTATTTATGACAATTCGTCTGGGTTAAAACAGGATAACGATATCTTAAACGGTTCCGGAAATCTTTGAGGTTAACATCCTAAGTGACTCACCCTGTGTATTGTAATTTAGATGGTGCAGATAAAATCAATAATATCCCTAACATCAATGATATAGAGAACGTCAATAATAAATATGTAGGATGCCGATAACACAGCTGATTCCGATAATATCACAAATGACTATAATATGGGAAATGCCAATAGTGCAGTATTTATAATATTGTAAATTTTGGCATCGGAAATGTTGTTAATACCGAAAATTTCTATAGTACCGAAAACTTTGATAATACCGAAAACTTTGATAATACCGAAAACTTTGATAATACCGAAAACTTTGATAATACCGAAAATTTTGATAATATTGAAAACTTTGGTAATACTGAATGATGATATTGAAACATCAATATTCTGATACTTTTCAAATTTACATATCAATATCAATCAGTTATTTTTTATATCAATAATTATAGATATATCAAGATATCGAACAACCCTAGTGAGGATTTCACACCATACTGAATTCTCGACAGAGAACATGTACAGTTCTGTAATCCTAATCGTGTATTGTCATGTACCTAATCTGTGGTATAAAGTTCACTTCAATCACATGTAGGTATCCTTCTTGGTGTTGCATTTTTCACAAACGTTTGTGTATTAGATACTAATTTAAATTAGTAAATAAAATATAAATTAATTAAACAAAAATAAACTTAAATTAATAAAATCTTGATATAAATAATTATGCAAAACTTCATATGAATTTCCCATCATGATTACACACATACATGTGCCAGTGCCACTACTGAATATGGCAGATGACAAAAAAAAAAACCCAGATGTCTAAAACAGTGTAGTTATCACTCCAAACACTAAAGTTTTTATAACACTGCATGTTCTAATTATTGCACAGCTCTAAACAGTAGTATTATCGCCTATGATCTTATTGAATCATTACATGATATGAATTAGATTTAAGAAAAAAATATTAAAAACCTGAAATTTGTACGAAAATTTATGTGATTTGTAAAAATGTACAAACAGTGAAAATTAGGACAATACACAAAAATATCATACAATTTGGCAGCTATGCCATAGTGGAAAGTGGAGAGAGAACTTTTCTCTGAGGCTCCTGAGACTTGAGAAGAAGAAACATACAGCGCCTCCATGACTCTTATACTACAAGCTGCTAGCGCTGCCTACCGAGAGCTGTAAAGGCCTTGCAAGGGGAACCCCGTGAGACCAAGGGAAAGTTGAGGATAGTAGCTGGTAATGATGCTTACTCAATTCTTCCCGAGGAGGTTCAGGGGATCCTCTCCACAAGCCACTATAGGCCAGAGGAGCACCGTCAATCATGAGGTGTATCTCCCAGCTGGTAATGCTGCTAGAAATACTAATTGATATAAGCAGTTTACAATATAATGAGCACTCTCGAAATCAACCAATGAAAAAAATCACTGTCTGTAACTGCATATTTTAGAACGTAAACAATTATGTAATACAGTTACATTGGCAGTTAACTGCAAGAATTAGTTCCATCTTTTAGTTAAAATTTTTTTTGTCATCTGCAATTCAGTTTCTTTGTGTTTTATGCAAATAAGAATAAAATGTGGCAAAATTGTAACACATTTTTCTAACTCTTTCATGTCATCACCTGGTTGATGCAACATTGAAGATGGCTGGTTTATTATTTTTTATTTTTTAATGTATGTATTTATTTATTTATTTATTTTGTTTTTCCAGTACGCACTTGTGAGACTACAAAAAAATTGTTTACGACCAAAGTAATTTTTAATGCATGTTTGTGATCTCTGAAATAAAGTATTTATTAACATAATAAATAAAATATTTTGATGTGTACATATCCAGAGTGAGTGAACTAGACTGCTTGTTATTGCTATCTGCTGTATTTCCATGTAGTAACATTTCCCAGAAATTCTTGAAACTTCACACATTATTTCGAATTTGAAAATGTGCTTCATGCAATTGAAGTCCGTATAAATTTTAAGCCTCGGATAGACTTAAAGAAACTTTGGATGAGTGTGTTTTGCTATATTTGCGATGTGTGGCAATTCTGAAAATAAATGTGTGTGTTATTTAGTATTTAGGCGATTCTGAACTTAACGATCATAGATTTAACACCTCAGCATATATGTCACTCATTTTGAAACAATAATGACACAAAAATGTTAAATCCTGCATGTTGATGCATGACACATTTTCAACAATGGTAATTAGAAGACTCAGCTCATCAGCATAGTCCATAGCTGCGGAGATTTTTCATTCACCGGCCCACCGAAGCTATGTACCTCAAGACAACAAATACTAATAACCACCACTAGAATGTTTTGTCGTTTGTCTTCCATTCTCTCAGATGGCCGGGGACATCACGCCAGAGAGCTATGCTTTTTGCCACCCCCGCTCTGCTCAGCAACCACCCTTCGCCCTCAAGACAGCAGCCAATGAGCGTCAAGGCAACTGCCCGGCAGAGTATAAATACGGAGTCAGAATTCAACTCGGCAGTCTTCGGTCTTAAACCACACTCGCTGCCGGAACTGACCAGCCTGACAGTCTTCACCACACTAGCCACCGATGATCTCGCCAGCTTCATTCCTAGCTATAACTTCCTTCACTGCACCTTTGTGTCAGAAGGAAAACCATTCCTTAAGCTCCATTATTAGAACTTGACCTATCACACCCTGCTTAGTCATCTAAGCACCGTGCCACTCCTACCACTATGTCGTCTACCTACACTAGACACTGCAGCCCCTTCTGGGCAACAATGCGATAGGGAGTCAATTATAGTTTTCACTTGTTTTAACAGCGCTTTACTACCCTGCCCTAGCTAGCCTAGAAACAAGTCTCCTCTACCTGTCTTGCGTAGTTCAGCTTCCCATAAAGCTCTTGACAAACACAGGAGGGAGTACGTCACCACATGTTAATTTCCAATAACACTGGATAAACATTGGTTGAAACTAATCCTTGAGTGAAACGCAGGTGATCCTGGGGATTATACTCAATTGGGCTAATACATGCTTTGCTAATCTACAAACACTAGCTTTGGCCAGTCTTTCTACATACTCCAGTAGGTAGAATGGTGGAGTCATCACAGGTACGCGGTTTTCATACCAGCTTGTCAGTTCGATGCTCGTTCTCTCTACCGCACCCTTGTGCCGGAGGGGATATTCCCTGGATTGGGAAGATGCACCCGACAAAATAACCCCGCTTCTGCATGGCGTAGTGTTTGCCTAATCGATAGGGCATCATATGTCAATGTGAATTATTTCTTTGGTGTTAGGAATATGTTAAAAAAGTATTGTAACGTCTGTCCGAACAGTTTGTATGAGCAGATATATCAAACAGCAAGTACTAACTTCCACTACTTACCTCAAGGTGAGTAATTTGGGGCAAAATTAGATTCTGCTTTAAAAGTGCGGATGCAGTTTCATGAAATACTTTGTCATCAGTTAGGTATTGTGTTTTTCGTATTCTTGTACAATTAAGTGTATATCAGTGAAAGTATTAAAATTTTATAAATAAAAAGTTATTTTCATTAGAAGCTAAGCAATAGGCCTTTACAAACGTTAATGTTATGTGGTGTAAAAACTGCGTGGCTGGACGAATTTTCTCTAAACTTACATCAAGTAACAAATATTACTGGTGAAGTATGCTGTAATAATTTGTATAAATTCTGCTCTGCCATTGAGTTTAGGGACAGTTTTATCTTTGTTCAGTACTCGTAATAGCAAAGCCTGTCATTCGCTTGTGCATGGACTTGTATTAAAATATTGATTTGCGAGGTATTTATGCCTATAATTCTATTCGTAGATTTGTTAAACATAATTCTTAGGTCAGTCAACAATTAATCGAGGCAAGTTTTCTTCTGTATAAATGAATAAATATCCATTTTACCTATAAGGATTCCTTTCTTTAATGGGTGAGCATTTCAGCAGTAAGAATTAAAGGTGCATGTTCTAAACATCTTGGCATTGTTTTTATAATGGGAAGAAGATTGTTTACATTTTCCGCTATTCTGTTCACAACCTAAATCAAACATATTTTCCTGTGTTTTCAGAAGTTTTGACCACTGTTAAAGGTATTCAGAAACCAGTAGGCTTATTATTTCCTGAAATTAATGTGTGTGTGTTTACAGTGATGATTACAATATTTATTACTGTTTGTAGTTTATTTAATCATTATGATTCATGATGTCTGGTAGTTACTGAAGGCATGTCACTGCGCCCAGTGTTATTGATGGGTGCTAGGTCAAACTCATCCCGGGGGAAGATTTGTACTCTAGTCCTTACGTGGTACTGGAGCGTGCCCAGAATATATAACTGGCCATGTGGCCTTTCTTCAGGGCACAAAATCTGGTGTGGCCAGGACTATTTTGCATTTTGGTGGGATTCCCTTGACAATTATACCTGGGCAACGCTTTACCGGTTGAGCTTGTGAGGTTTCTATCCATGCTACACTGGGGGTAAGTGTCGTTTCAGGGGTGTGACTGCGCAGGGACTCGGTGCTGTTGGCCATAGGTGTTGTCTGAGGGCACTGCATTTCCCAAAACACAGATCATGGTAGAGTGACCTGTCTTGTCCGCTCAAGTAGGCTGCTAGAATTGGGTGTGTGTCGCAGTCGAGCTGAGTGGGTGTATCAGAGGCATAACTTGTAGTTGGACGTGGTCTGTCTCTGGTGAAGGGTTGCTGCTTGTTTCAGGAGACAGAGGTGCTGTTCTAGTGGGGATTGGGTTAGGCTCCGGCTGGGACTTAGAAATAGTCTCAGCCTGCAGTACATTCTTACGTATACCACTATTGTAGGAATATGGCATGAAGCCCGAAATAGAGAACACTACTATTGAATCTTGCGAAAGTGGAGCATGTGACGCTGTGGTCCTACTCGGGTGTCGAACTATGTACCGTCTCTGTTCACACAGCGTGGGATCTCTATCCCCCTATCCGGCACCAGAAGTGCAGTGGACACAGGGTGTCTGGTCACACTGGCTGACGGTCTCTGTACATGGGTGAGCCTCTCCTGAGGACCAGTTTTCCCAACTCAGGGAATGCCCTCTCCGGCACCAGAAGCTCGGTGGAGAGAGTAAGCTCCAAGCCGACAAGCTGACTTCAATAGAGAGAGAGAGAGTACCTAGTGTCGAGGCTGTGCCGTTCTGTACACCGTGGTGCACAGAAAGGGTAGCCATCCAAGATGAGTGTGCGTACTCTACTTGACATGTGCAATGGTTATAGCCAATCACCCTGTCACCTGCTGTCCCTCTGATGGGCTGATGTTTATGGGGAAAGGTGCTATTGCTACTGGATCGATACCCTTAAGTGTATAAAACTTGTTTATTCCACTGACAAAAATAAACAATGGTGGTGTTGTACTACCTCCTACCAGCTGGAGCTTACGGAAGCGTAAACTCTATGTGAGACAGGTGAAGACAATCTTTTCCTAGGCTAACAAGGGTAGGTAGATGAGCGTTAAGAAAATAACTTGAACTGGACTACTGTACTATGTTGCCCTGAAGGAGCTGGCAGTGTCAACATATTTAATGACATAGATGACTGGTAAGGAGTGGTAGAGCAATGGATGTCTTTGGTACCAAGAGCGCGGTGAAGATCAGGAGATGAGTCGATGGTTCCGATGGGACCTTCAGCACTAAAGAGTATGGTGAAGGTTCGGAATAGACTGAGTTTTCTGTGTATTTGCCCCTATTTATACTCTGGCTGGCGCTCACTTGCTTGAGGTGGAGAGGCGATAGACGTGGCATAGATCCTCTTGGCTTGACATCGATGTCTGGTGCTGCATCCAGGAACAAGGCTTGCTGATCGTACTAGTAGGGCTATCTGGCGGCGTGTTATAGTACTTGGATGATCTGTGAAGCATTGTCTCGGTGGCTCAGCCAGGTACAATCTAGACATGGCGTGCCTGTGCTTTGCCTCGGGTAGACAGTAAAATTGCTGACATCTGGTGATGTGTGGCAATAATCAAACTCCGTAGAAACAAATGGCACAGGCATGCACACTGATAAGGCGAAGTTGTTTAATCATTGTTGAAAAGGCATTGTGAGTCAATTCCCCCCCCCCCCCCCTTTTTTTTTTTCCCCCCCAACCAGGTTTTAGTCCCTTAGTTTGGACTAAGGGAACAAGAAAATAAATAAATTCTTTTGAGGGAATGTCGAACTGTCCCCTTAGAAACAATTTAATTCTCTCTCCATCAGCTTCTGTAGTTGTCTCTGGGCTCTGTGTTTCTGCTCTGTGCCCGGCTTCGGAGCGGCGTGGCTGCTTGGCTGCATGGATTGTAGGTGGTCGCAGGTGGCAGTGCTGCCTCACTCATTAAGCGAGTGGGTGGTCTAGACAATGCTGTCTCTCTGTTGCATGGCAAACAGCATGCTCTCTCTGCGTTGCACAACTATGCCAGGCTGCGAGTAGAACTGTGCATCTTCTTTTTATTGTGTGAGGCTAGTGTCGTGAGAGGGTATCTGGTGACGGTGCTTGCGGCCTTTGTTTTTAAATGTGCCGCCCTACATTATCAGCTTATGGCTTGGGTATGTATAATATGCAGTTTACACAGTTGAACCTTTGGAAAGAAAGGCATGATACAGGGACGGTACAGGAAAAATTCTTCCCTTGGGAATAAAGTAAAAATTGCAATTATCATTACATAATATAGAAAGTTGCCAAAAGCTTCACTCGTAAAGGCATGTATTAGCTAACTATCCATCTGTGGCCACCTGTTACAGAGAATAAGAACGACCTCTATTTGTGGTCTTCCTATTTGTCGCACAGTAGGAAAAGTTACGTGAAATGGAAAGCTAAGGGGTTTAGTCAAACTGAGAGCTTCTCTGGTCTCAGCTGATCGGCTAAGCTTTGCAAAACGAGTGTGTGGCAAGTGAAGTTAACTAACCGACAATGCATACAAACACCACCATAAGTATAAAAGAGCACAGTGCAAGAAAGAAAACCCTTCAAAACAAGACACTGCATATTACAATAAATTCTGAAAAAATTATTTCACAAACGTGCTTTGGTTTAGATTCTCTCTGTTGTGTTTGTGATCTCTTGAGGGATTCTACACAATTCAAAGTGTGATAATTAAGTAAAAAAATGCTTGCGTTTATTTACAACAATCAGAAATGCTTGACGTTTCTTGAAGTGACTCTACACAAAACAGAAATGAGTTATTAAAAGTTTTAAGGATTATGCACAACACAAAACTGAACTTAGTTGCTTTAGAGAACTGAAAATTGATTTTACACAATGCTAAGAAAATGTTTAATGATTTTCTTGGGGTGATTCTATATAAAGTAGATTGAATTATTAAGGACTTTAAAAATCACTTTCAGCAATACTTAGAAATTTTCAACGATATCTGACCATTTTCTTTTCAACAAGAATCTCGCTGACTCCAAATGTTTTTATACACTTGATGTCTTCTTAACCCATGTTATATAGCACTGGCACTAGGGAGTGTCCAAAGTGTTCATGTAAAACTTACAAATAGCTCATTTAGCTACTGAACTTTACTGTCTAGTTATGTAATTTCACTGAGATTATTAGGAGAAATTGCACAGCTGATGCAACTGCAAAATGCTTAGTTAGTAGAGCATTGTGCTGAGATAAGCATCCAGAATTGTTTATATTTACGTAACTGCACTGATCACAGAATGATGTACAATGGCGGTATGTGTTTACTGGTTTAGCAAAAGAAGAATAGCATATTGGCTGCTATCAAAGTTTGTCTGTTCATGCGTAACACTTTCACTCATTTTTTGGTAGTCTCTTCCTTTTCGGTGGTCACCCCCACTTACGTAATACCGCATGCTGTGGATATGGCCAGCTGAAGCTGGCAGTGGGCCTCCAGGATGCCTCTCAATACCGGCCTGGCACCAAATTGACCTGGCAGGCACAGGGTCGCTGCACTCGTCATGGTGGGTCAGCCATCATGAAAGGACCATCCCCAGCAATGGTTGTGGGTTGACCTCCAGGTGCCAGGAGACTATCTGTGGTGGTGTCGTCGTGGTGAGCTGCTGCCTGGGCGGCCAACGGAGGTGATGGTTCAGGTGGTGCTACCACCTCCTCATCTGCAGGCGTCGGGAGACCCAGGGGAGGCCCGTAGCTCAACAGCGTGTTCGCTGTGGATCTCCTTCCCTTGTCCGGGAAGCTGCACTGGTGGATCAGCCCTTATGTCAAGTGACACCAGGCCCTCGGCAACCGTCTGGAGCTGTCTTGTCATCTGGCTGTCTTGTACTGCCCCTCCGGTTGGTGGGTACCGGAGACAGAGGTCGGCTCAGGACCCCCGTCTCATCGGCCCTGGTGGGTTGCTCCTTCCCTCATCTGGGAAGCTGCGCTGATGGATTGGTCTCTGTATCTGGTGACACTAAGACGACTTCAGTCATGTGGGGTGGTAGATGGACCTCTTCCCCTTCCCCTCTGACTGAGAATGCCTGAGTCAGAGGCCCAGCAGGGACCTCAGTCTCGACAGCGTTAATTAGTGGCTCTTCTTCACATTCATGAAGTGGGGCCTGGGAGTCGGCCTCTGCGCTGGGTGGCGTCATGGCCGGCTGAGCGGCCATGACGCAGTCGTGCATCTTTGTAAGGTGAACAAGTGCTTGTGGTCATCCCCCACACTTAGATGGAGGCTTTACTTTAGCTCCAGGTTCCTCCGCTCAGTGGGTTTGGCTTGTAGGTGGTAGGGAGTTGTCAAGGTTTCTACTCCCCACTCGGTGCGGGTAGTCAGCCACTTCCTGCTTGAAAATTGGATCCCGTTGTGCATAAGGATATATTGCGGGTAACCTCAGCACGGGAAAATTTCTGTGTCTAATTATCCGAAGATGTGGGTTTCCTGGCTTGGCAAGGGGAATGCTTCCACCCTTCTTGAGAATAGGTCCATCATGACTAATTTATAGTGGTTTCGCCTCATGCTTCGGGGATAGGGCTTCATTAAAACGGCAGCAATGTGCATCCATGGCAGGCGTGGTCATCAAGGTTTAGCAGTATGTTGTATCACGGGGTAGACTTTGCCCCAGCTGCAAGTCTCGCAGCTGTGTACATAACGGGCAACCCTGCTTATGCTGTCCCATATGTAACTTCCACCTACGTCTGCTATTTGCCCGGGTGGCTCCCCTTTGGGGTGGTCATGATGTTGCCTGCAGATGTCGGCACGTATATCCTTGGGTATTCAAATTGTCCACTTGGCTCTGGGTTGATTGTTACGGGACCAGAGAATGTAGTCTGTAAGTTCAAACCACTGAGGATGCTTCCGTAGGAGGTTTAGAATGTCTAGATATTATTGCTGGTTGCGCTCTATCTGGCTTCGGCTGATCTGCTATTGCAGCAGCTTGATTTGTTCTTCTAGGCTGTGATACGGAGGTTGGGGCGGCATCATCAGTTTCCATTTTTCTTCTGCTTTAGTGACGTCTTCAAGGTCCGGTTGGCATGACAGGGCATCTGGAAGGTCGTTGGTTTTGCCCAGGCAGTGCTTTACTTCAAAGTCAAAATCAGTAATGAACAGGTCCCACCGTCCGAGCTTGGCTATGTTGTTTCTGGACTCTGATAGCCACTGGAGGGCTTTGCTGTCGGTTCTCAGAATGAAGTGAGTGCCTTCCAGATAATATTGGTATTTCCAGATTGCCCAGATGATGGAGAGGCATTCCTGCGCTTTGTTGTGGTAGCTTTTTTCTGTGGCGTTGAGCCACGTGCTTGTGTAGGTGTTCCCTAGTGGGTGGCAGTCGGGGTATTCTGTGTGGAGGATGGTGCTGAGGCCATTCTGACAAATGTCTGTCTGTAGGATCAGGGGTCCTTCTCCTTGTGGCCGATGAAGTAGCTTGATGTCATTGAAACTGGCTTGGAAGGGGGCGCAATGTTCAGGTCCCAATCGCCGCTGGGTTTCCTTCTCTAACAATGGGTGCAACGGTGCTATGTGATTGGCGATGTTGGGCACAAAGTCTCAGAGCCAGTTGCACATGCCAATAAAGTGGAGTAGTTGTTTCTTGGTGTCTAGTTCTTCAGCTTCTTGAATTGCTCATATTGAGTTGGCTTCAGAGTAGTTGCCTTCGGGTGAGACAATATGGCCCAGGTAATTGATCAAAGTCTTCCCAAAGTGGCTCTTCGAGAGTTTTGTTGTCATACCGTGGAGTTCCAAGCACTCGAGTACCCTTTGTATAAGTCTTAGGTGCTCCTCCCAGGATTTTGAATATACTAAGACATCATCGAGGTACACGAAGCAGAATTGCCCAATGTACCCTGTCGGAACCTCGGCTGACATGAGCTGTTGAAACATGGCAGAAGCGTTTTTGAGTCAGAAAGGCATGACTGGGAATTGGAGGGTTTCTCCTTCTGGGGTGGTGAATACAGTATATTTCCTGCTGTCTGTGTGTACTGCGATTTGTCAGTACCCCAACTCCATGTCTAGGGTACGGAAAATCTTCACTTTCCCAGTATCACGCAATGTGTGCGCTACGTTAATGGCTGGTGGAGCAATGGGGAGAG
Organism: Dryococelus australis; assembly: GCA_029891345.1. Classification (NCBI taxonomy): domain Eukaryota; kingdom Metazoa; phylum Arthropoda; class Insecta; order Phasmatodea; family Phasmatidae; genus Dryococelus; species Dryococelus australis. Next base: position 273,590,295 of record CM056994.1, on the reverse strand, counting down.
TGAAGTCGTTCAGTGTCCTGTAGTTAACGTAGAATCAAAGTTTTCAGTTTTTCTTAGGAACCAGTACCACGTGCGAGTTGTATGGGGAATCAGAGGGCTCAATGATTTCCTGTTTCATCTCTTCTAGTTGCTCCATAATGAGATGATGTCTGGCCGACATCCTGTATGGTCTTTTGTAGACTGGTGTGGTTGTATTCAGCCATATTTCATGCTGTATGGTTCTCATTTGTCGAATAGTCTTGCTAAATTTTGAAAGCACCGGCATGTCTATTGAGAACTCTCTTCAATTGTTGGAACTGTTCTTCGTTCAGTTGGTGGTGGCTCGCCTCTTCTTTGAGAGTCTGTGGAACTACGGCATCCGGGCAGAGTTCTCAGTTGATCGTCACACTGTTTTTGTTGTCCAGATATACCTTGTGTTGGCCATGATCCACAACACATTGTTGCTGGCGGAGTAAGGGTGTCCCAGTAGTACGGCCTCACGGATTTCTGGCGAGACACCTAATTCTGCAGGTCCGGAGTTTTTGTTAAGTTCAATGAGAGTGGTCAGTCTGTTGGCTTTGGGCTGGCATTCGTGTTTGGCCATTCATACAGTTTTTGTCTGTGGATGCAGTGATGCTCTTTGTTCTTCCGTTAAGATGTCGCTACGTATCACGTTTCCGGTTGTGGCTGAGTCGAGCTGAATGAAAAATCCTTTCCCATTGACGTTGACTTTGATGTGCGAGACTTCTGATATTTTGGCTTCCTCGTCTAGAAGTTGTATGATGGGCCCTTGTGGTCCAGTGGGGTCGGCCCCCCTTTTTGCTTGCCGGCAGTGGCATTTCCTGCCTGCTTGATGATTTTCTTGTTAGCTGGTTGCTGTGTGGTATGCGGCGCACGAGTTGCTCCATCTTCCTCTATTCAGCTCTGTTTTCCTGTCACCACGGGCAATCTTTGTGAAAGTGGTGCTCTGGGCAGTACCAGAATTTCAGAAGGCAGGGTGCGGGTGGAGGTGTTTTCATTCTTAGTTGAGATGGCTTGTCTGATTCTACGGGCTTACTTATTCTTGTTTGGTCCAGGATTGCTTGCATTTTGAAATTGCGCTCTGTTTCCCATGCTCGTTTCACTATTTCATCCACCATGAGTGGCTTGGTTGCAACATGCAGGTTACATGCAGTATGCAGCTTTCTTCGTCTCCTGTGGGAAATATTCGTCAGTACATCTGTACTTTTTGGCGCACATATTTCCGCTTCTTTGTCTGGCATTTGGTTTCGGCTGTAAAATTCCGTCATGAGGCTTGTTAGTACGTCCTCACCGGTGAACTGTGTGGTGAGACAACTACTGAGTTGGCTGCACTCAAAAATGAATTCATGTATTTCTGCCACCATTCGAGGGCTTAACCCTTGTGTTTGGCTTGTGGCCAGGTAACCAGTTTCTTTTCAGTAATTTCATTTGCTCGAAACTCCTCGCATTCGGCCATAGGGTTCTCGTGTGTGCCCCGCAAATTCTGGCAGTTGTGGCTTCTCTGTGCACCATGTGGTACTTGCGTGGGAGGATGGCCAGGGGTTGTGTGGTCTCATTATCCATTTGTCCGGCCATCGTATGCATTTGTGGCAGCATGATTCCCCACGTAGTATGCAGCGCACTACGTGGGTACCACGTCCCAGGCAAGTGATCCAGTTACAGGTCATTTGTCGTGTTTGACACTGGTTGCATCTGTATTTAAGACTGTGGCTAAATCTTGCTCCATCTGTCCAGCCTAAGCAGATGTTGTGAAAACATTGTTGACGATGGACACATTCAATGTGGTGTAGTCCCATGCCTAGGCAGTTAGGTTTAGCACAATGCTTGTATTTGGTTTCTGCCATGCTTGTGTCAGCTGACTTGTGTTGGTCAGTGTCTGTCTCACATTGTTGCATGATTGTTGAGTGCCACAGGGCATTTTCAGACTCCCCGAAGTATGTGCGATAGGCATTTCAGCTCCCGGCTGGTTAGCTTGGATCAGTGTTGTGCTGGCCTGCTTCTGCTTAATTAATGCCCTTGATTAAGGTGTTATGCCCCATGGTGGACACCAGAAAAACAACTGCTATTTATGTGTGACGTCCAATGGTTACTGAAGGCAAGTCACTGCACCTAGTGCTTTTGGTGGGTGCTAGGTTGGACTCACCCCAGGGAAAGATTTGGACTCAAATCCTTAGGTGGTACTGAAGCGCATCCAGAATATATAACTGGTCATGTGACCTTTCTGCAGGACACAATCTTGTGTGGCCAGGACTGCTTTATTTTCGCAGGATTCTCTTGACGAGTATACCTGGACGATGCTTGACCAATTGAGCTCGCAAGGTTTCTGTTCGTGCTACGCTGGGGTGAACTTCAGTGTCAGTGGTCTGACTGCGCAATGGCTTGTGGGTGCTGTTGCCCACAGGTGTTGTCTGAGGGTACGGCATCCCCAAAAACACAGATTATCAAGGCAGAGTGACCTGTCTTGTCCAATCAAGTAGGCTGCTAGAACTGGGTGTGTGCCGCTGTCGAGCTGGGTCGGTGGATCAAAAGTATAACTTGTAGTTGGACGTGGTCTGTCTCTGGTGAAAGGTTACTGCTTGTTTCAGGAGACCGAGGTGCTAGTCCAGTGGGGATTGGGCTAGGCTCCGGCTGGGATTTAGAAATAGTCTTAGCCCGCATTATCCTCTTACGTATACCACTATTGTAGGAATATGGCATGAGGCCCACAATAGAGAACAGTACTATCGAACCTTGCAGAAGTGGAGCAAATGACACTGTGGTCCTACTGGGGTGTCGAACCATGTACCGTCTCTGTTCACAGCGCGGGATCTCTATCCCCTATCCAGCACCAGAAGCGCAGTGGATACAGGGAGTCTGGTCACACTGGCTGACGGTCTCTTTACATGGGTGAGCCTCTCCTGAGACCAGTTTTCCCAACTCAGGGAATGCCCTCTCCGGCACCAGAAGCTCGGTGGAGAGAGTAAGCACCACGCTGACAAGTTGATCCCAATAGAGAGAGATAGAGTACCTAGTGTCGAGGCTGTGCCGTTCTGTACACTGTGGTGCATAGAAAGGGAAGGGTGGCCATCCAAGATGAGTGTGTGTACTCTACTTGACATGTGTAGTGGTTATAACTACTCTACCTGTCACCTGCTGCCCCTCTGATGTGCTGATGTTTATGAGGAAAGGTGTTATTTTGCTACTGGATGGATACCCTTAAGTGGATAAAACTTGTTTATTCCAATGGCGAAAATAAACAGTGGTGGTGTTTTACTACCTCCTACCAGCTGGAGCTTACGGAATCGTAAACCCTATGTGAGACAGGTGAAGACAACCTGTTCCTAGGCTAACAAGGGTAGGTAGATGATTGTTATGAAAATAATCTGAACTGGACTACTCTACTATGTTGCCCTGAAGGAGCCGGCAGTGTCAACATGTTTAATGATGCAGATGATGACTGTAAGGACTGGTAGAACAATATATGTCTTTGGCACCAGAAGTGTAGTGAAGACGATTGTAGAGGAATTGTCCTCGGCACCAAGAGCGCAGTGAAGGCCAGGAGAGGAGTCGATGATTCCAATGGGACTTTCATCACTGGAGAGCATGGTGAAGGCCCAGGATAGACTGACTTCTCAGGGTGCTCGCTCCCATATTTATACTCTGGCTGGTGCACTCTTGCTTGAGGTGGAGAAGCGGTAGACGTGGCATAGATCTTATTGGCATGACATGAGTAGCCGGTGCTGGATCCAGGAACAAGGCTTGCCGATCGTACTAGTAGGGCTATCTGATGGCGCACTATATTACTTGGATGATCTTCTAAGCATAGTCTCGGTGGCTCGGCCAGTGAACAGTAAAGTCTGGCATTGTGCGTCCGTCCTTTGTCTTGAATAAACAGTACAATTGCTGACATCTGGTGATGCGTGGCAACAATCAAACTCCATAGAATCGAATGGCAAAGGCATGCACACTGATGTGGCAAAGTCGTTTAATCATTGTTGAAAATGCGTAGTTTGTCACGTGTATAGTGGACATATGGGCCAGCAGATGTAAACACCAGCTAAAAGTCACGTGGTAGAGTTTATTTTGGTAGGTGCATGGAAAGATATGCAGGCAATGGGCAGATAGAAATGTAGCAGGACTTTCAAAAGTGCTCACTTTACCGTGAACATACTTATGACTGGCAGGGGTTTACCCCGAGGCACCAGTTCCAGGAAGTGTCAGTTCCTTCCTGGACAGACTATGTCAGTCCTTTTCCTCCCCCACAATGCTACTTTAATGTACTTATATCTACAATTGTGCCTGTGCCTAATAGGACACTACAAAGTCCTTTAAAGTAATAATTTATTTCTTTTAATTTGTAATATTCCTTAAGTAACTTAACATGTCTGACTGTGCATAACTGTGTACACACAGTTATTCCAGTGCTCCATTACTGGGTGGGCTAGAAAGGGCTAATGAAATCCTTAATGCTCAGTTTACGTGCTCTGGTGAGCCAAGACCTGATGCCCCCAGAGTCCACGTACATCGGCCCATACGGTTTTTAAAGACCTCGTTAAGAATACTCCAATTCCGTAGTCTCTAAAGGGATACTCAACCTGTTGCCATTGGCATCAATGATACCATAGAATGGTATCTTCAACCTCAATTGTCGCCAAACAATTTCAAAATATTGTACAGTGTGTATCATTTTGCAAGCAAATATTCCATTTTGGAAATTCATGTACGGAAAAACCAAAGAATATTTCAATAAAGTAGCCAAACCCTATGTAATGCTCATGTAAATAACAAAAACAGTGATGTTAAGAAACTGTCAAAACATGGAAAAATTTGTGGAAAGGATAAAATATCCTTGCTAAAATGTAACAAATTGCAATTGAAACCTATTTAAAATACATTCACTGGGCCATGGCAAGAAAATTATAGTATTTCTCAGTAGGTACCAACAAACAATCTGCCAACATAGGGGTTAGGAGAAATTGGTTAAAATCTGTTAGAAATTCTGGCCACAGTGACTTAAGTTGAGCACACTATATTACACGTGGATAGCGAGGTAGACTTAGCAATTTTGCGTGACGCAACGTCGTGAAGGGCTCATTTGTTCTTCATGGAGCCGCAGTGGTGTAGTGGTCAGACTACTCCTCTTCCCCCTAGGCGAACCAGGTTCGATTCCTGGCAGGGTTGCTGCCAAATTTTTGCATTTTAGTAAGAAAGTTCTTTACACTGACTAAGATGTATGCTGGTAAAAAATTTATCCATAGTGGCATGTACCACTATGCTAACAGTTTGGTGATGATAAGGGGACGTGCATGCCCTTATGGTATGTATATTATTATTGGAAATACTTCTGATTTTTTATATAAATTTTTATTTTGTTAATAAATCTTCTGAGTTTTGCACTTATTAAAAGTTTAGCAGCACTCCTTAAAATTCAAGTGGGGCTCACTCAATGTTTAAACTTTTTCTCATCAGTGTGAGGTTTATGGTTTTGTGATGATACATCTTTATGCAGAATACTCCTTCGAACTGAAATAAGTTAAAATTTAGTTAGTAAATTGTTCAATTTTTGTACAGAAAGTCCTTTGGAAATGGATGTCGTACTCATTAAATGTTAACAGGAGCACAATGCTTAAAATTTTTTCTCGGCTACAGATCATTTATGGTCTTGTGTGGTACCACTTAATTTACAGAACATCTGCCTAGTAAACTACAATTTAATTTAAATAAAAATTTTATTTTGCACCACAGATGACAAAACACTGTCTTATCATGAAAAAACCATGTTTTCATAACATCTTGGTGTTGTGGTTTTAAAATAGGTAAATTTAAGCCTGCAAAATATTTTCAGAAACCATGACAATTTGTTAAATCTGAGTTTTACTAATAATATGTCTTCAGATTTAAACAATACCAGAGAGTGGAATCCAGATCTTCCTTGTCGCCAATTAATTACACTCTGTACTTATGAGCACAAATTCAATGTTTGGTGGCATATTATAGAAGAATCGTAGGATATTTCAAAGAAACATTGATCTCTATCCTATTGTGATCCTAATCTTTGTGGATATCTGGATGGATGCTGTGGGATGTCTCCTATGTGAATCTATTTATATTTCCTACTTCCATGCCTTGTGCGCCCTGACGTCAGCCATACTCACCTCTATAGGGATTGAGGAGTGCGTATCCAGTCGACTGTTCCAGTTGTGGAATTTTTTCTACTACGATTTTGTGAATCCTGAAGTCCAACTCGGTGGTCGATGGAATCCTTTCCATCGGGCTCATTGCCGGATCATCTTCGGGAAACAGTTTTGGATACAAGAGGTGTAGCCCTGGGCACTTGGGAAACTCGTCTGAGGTTGATGTCTCCTCCAGTTGGGCTTGACCCTGTTGGTACCGCTGAGCTTTCTGGTCTTGCTGTACTGCTCAGTTGGGGTGGACATATTCCTCTGTCCTTCGTGTTGCCGAGTAATTAGTGGCAGGATCAGGTTGAGCTGGGGTCTGAAGAAGTCTGCCAGGTTGTAGACGGATAGAGTGGATTTAGTTTGGCCGGGACGTCTCTCTCCCTTGCACACAGAGAAAATTACAAAATTAACACTTTTTGACTTACTTTCTTCAAATTTTTGACCTTTAACAAATATTTTCATGGTTCCCTAAACCCCAAAAAAAAAAAAGGGGGCATATTATTTCAAAAGGGGCGGAGGGGTGTCATTAAGCCTATTGACTGTTAGTAAACTTAATATCATAAGCACATTATGATTGGGGTCAGGGTCGTATTGTAGTTAGACTACTCGACTCACCTAGGTGAACTGGTTTTGATTCTCGGTGAGGTCACTCCCGGATTTTCGCTTGCGGGAATCGTGCCAGGCAATGCCGCTGGCTAGCAATATTTCTCTTAGATATCTCATTTCCAGTGCCCTTTCATTCCAGTGCTGCTCCATACTCACCTCACTTCCCCTTCATTGGCTCTCAAGATCTGTTTGGTAAGAGCCACCCAATTCCCTTCACTCACATGATTATGTTTGGGATACTCCTTTGATAATTATACTCTGTGAGTAGTCTCAAGAATTGCCTAGCAGGTAAAATTAGCATTTTTTAAGTTTTTATTTAATTTTTCACAATCTTCAGATGTTGGCTTCAGAAATCCCGTAATACTGAGCACCCGCACTGTTGTTCCTTCATTATGAATGTCTGATAACCATCAGTTGAAAATTTGAATTGACATTGGCCATTAAAATTGCAACGCCATGGAGGATATAAGATATCACAACCAAATTTATTGGGTAAACTACCAATTACAGGTGACATAACTTTTGCAGCTTGGTATGGAATACAGAACATGGGGTTGAGTGTGTAGATGTATGAACAGATGGATCGAGCTACCTTTTCAAAGTATGCTTCAGCAAAATAAAATTGTTTCCCAGTTCCCATGTATGTGTGTTTCCTTTTGAAAAATTGGAAATTTCCCATTGCCACCCTCTTCTCCGTTCCCCATTTTAGTTGTGCCAATGAGATGCTAATATACATGTGTGTATGTGTGTGTGGTAATGTCTACAGGCACATGTACCTGTGGCTACACATTTTGGCTGCCCTGGCACTCGTCCTGGTACCTATTGTGCTGTCCCCTCCTGCTCATGCTGCCTCTGTGGCTCGAGCCAATGGCATCTCGCTTGTGAGGAAGGGCAGTGCCGGTGCCAAGTACTCTGCCCACTTGAACGGCACAGCCAAGAGCAAGCATGGCTAGCAGAGGTGTGGTTGCCACGTCGTGACCACCATCACTGGCTCGGTGAACAATTACTGATTTGTTACTCTTCCCTTCTTTTTAATTGTCCCCCTCTTTTATCAAAATTTTATTACTATTTTTTAAAATGTTTCATATTTTAGATGTTACTAAGTGTAAAAGGTAATTAGTTAATTTTATTAAATAAACTAAATTGCTTTTGTGTTCTTTAAGTGGCAGTGTTCCATGCAATAATCAATATTCACCAGTTTCAGTGAGCCAATGGTGCAGTGTAGTCGCAACGTGTGCTTGAAGTACTTCATTGCCATAACCTAGAGGTCAAAATGGTAGCATAATTTGTAAAGCTTTAAACAGAATCAATATTTTGCAAAGTGTTATTGTAGTTTTTAACTTTTAAGTGTGTTGGGTAAATATTAATGTTATTAAATTTTTATGTTTTATAGTATTTGACAGAGTGCAGAAATATGCTCAGCACTTGGTTACAACAGTTGCAGCAGTGATAGAGAAGCCACATTTCATGTAACATCTGAGCAGAGAAAAAATTTTTTTTGTCTAAACTGGTGTCAGTAGAGGGATTTTTAATATAAAAGTGTTACGTTACAATTAAAAAAATTGTGTTCATTAGTGCACATGACATTACAGTGGTCATTAATTTAAAATGTTTTGGCGGACTATATCATATTAATTCAAGATTTCATATTATTACTTTAGTGAATCTGTGAGGAAGCTATAATTTTAAGTTACTCTCTGCATTAGTAACAACACAAAACTGTAGGCTGTTCACAGTCAAGTGAGCATTTTTGAGGCCCTAGTTACTTTTTCCTTTCAACCATATTTTAAAATCCTTTAAGCACTTTTTTTATATATGTAAATACTGTCATGTAAGTAATAATCATAGTGTGTGTATTCAACCACACTCGGAAGTTAAAATCTATGGCTAAAATAAAGTATATTTATTGACTATTCCAAATAAGAGGGCTTCCAAAAGTGCACACTTTACCATGTATAGTCTATAATAAAAAATATACTTGTGCTAGTGTAAATGAAGTGTACTAAAAAGGCATTTGTTTTCCTCCTTAAAAAAGACTGAATTTTTCCTTCTTTCTTAAAATGTTAATGAGTTTTCTTTAATGAGTTTTCTTTAATAAATTGAGTGATTGTATGTGATCAAGATTACTAACCAGTATTAAAAGCAATCACCAAGTTTCTTTATTAGAAGCACCTAATACGATACATCTTAATACTACGTTTACTATAACTGTAAATGCATTTTGTTTACTTTTACTATAAATGCTACGAGAAATTATTTTACTGTTTCTGCTAAACTTCATGCACAGCCAGTTTAGATTCAAATAAATCTTAATGTCCAAATTTGGAATAATAAACAATGCATAGCAAAATTAGTTCTTGAAACTTTTATTTCAGGTTGCCCTTTACTGGCCAGTTGGAGCAGTGTATTTTCTACTGTAACATTTAAATTTCATGTACTATTTACTCTTAAAATTACTATGCACAGAACCCAAATTTGATAATTTTCAAGTGTGGAGTTTAGTTTCTTAATTGTGAGCATGTTTACAAATGGGCGGAACACCTGCAGCAATTTTGTGCAAATTTCTGTACAGATGGTTCCAGCTTCTATGAAAACCTTAAATATTTTTGTAAATATAGTATTTTCATTTATTTCAGTGTGATGAATAAAAATATTTAAATTAAATATGTCAATGTTAATGGTAGTCAATGCAATGGCTGTACCTGTGGTTGGTTTTGGTTTTATTACGGTTGTTGTTTTATGGGCAACACCAAACATTGCAAGCAGTAAATAATGTAACATCAGTTAACATGGTTTAGAGAAAAAGGTGTTTTTTTTTTTTTTCATTGTAACATTTTGTATACATGTCTGCCTTTTAATTTATTCATGTGATCGCTGAAATAATGCGTGCTGAAATCGTATTGGTATTACACTTGGCAAGTAGGGTATTTATTTGAATATAGGACTATCTCGAAAATGAGCCAACCCCTCACATTTTTACTTTGATTTACAGGAAAAATTTATTTCTTCACAAATAATTTGGTTATGTAATTTAACAAGATTATGTAATATTGGCACATAAATAAAAAATTAGCATTGCCAAAGTCTTTGCAGTTAATATTATACTTAGCACAATACACTAATTTAAGATTTTGCCAAGCGAGTTGTGTTGTAATTAAATATGTCCAGTCATAAACCATTGACTATTAGGCCCTACTTGCTATTGCTCAAGCAAAAACATTCATCTCAACATTTTTTGTATAAAAAATAAGACAAACTACACATTTTGTAAGTAAACATCTAAATAAAACTAGCCGTATATTCAGATAAATGCTACGTAACTTTGAAGTACTCAAAAACCATATTGGTTATGGAAAGTTCTTTGTTGTTTTTTTTTTTTTTTTTTTTTTGTGGAGGGGGGGGGGGGGGGGGAGCTTGCTAGTGTTTGTACATTATTTCAGAAGTGATAGTAACAAATGGGATCGCACACATTACAGGTAGATTTTTCTAATAACAATGATCAAAGCTTATATAGGAACTACCTTAACTGTAAATGTTCCTATTTGAATTTTAGTAATTTAGCTGGTTTTAACGTAAAGGAAATTTGCTATAAGCTTTCCTGAGGCAGCAATAAGGTACACAATATGACTGAGACTGCAGGTTTAATATTTTAGTAAAGAGTTAGAAAGACTGTTGGTATTATTACTGTAATTAAATAATACTTTTGTTTTATATCTGCATTTTTATCAATGTTCCCATAGTTTCTTTTCCAGTCACAAAATTGATGTGTGCTATTTTTTGATTGGTAATTTGTAACAAACATTATGAATATTGCATTTGCATTCAACTAAATGTATGTTCCTCTGAAAGATAAAATTTCTTCAGTTCAGGTCTCTCTTTAGTATCATACATAGTTTTATATTTTTAATAAATTTATATATATATAATTTTAACTTTCTTGTATTACCTTTTGTTCTAAGAGTGTCATATTATGTGGTGCTATGCATATCACTGTTATTGATGTGTGATACATACTCATGTTGATTTCAGAATGAATGGTCACATTTTACATGTCTGAAATTACCTGAACAATTTTTCCTTATAGACTACGTGTGTACAATGTCGTCATTTTTACCCCTGAACTTATTTTGAGTGATTACCTCTTTTTAACACTGCAGAGAGTCGGTAGTCTCTTTATTTTATAAGACTTTTGTAAAAACAGATTTCTTGGCCACAAAATAAAACTGTGACATGGAAAAAAAGTAAATAATAAATAAATAAAAGCATCACATTTCCTGTGCTGTGCACAAAAAGTGTAAAATATTATCAGAATGTTGATTATGTACTTGTTGGTGAGAATGTATCTGGAAATGTTTATAATAAAATTAATGGAATAAATGTTTTCACTTCCTTTTATTTCCTGCTATCAGCTCTGGTTTCCAGTAGTAGACCACATGTTATGATAATACTAGATTAAGGAGCTGATTGTGCTTCGTCTCCTAGTTGACCACCTGGGATTCATTTCATTTTACAACAACCTAAGGGAGATATCTAGTCACTGCCTTGAAATAATGCTCTGTTTGCTGCATCATGTAGTACAATTAGCATAGTTGTTCCTTTTCTGTTTTTTTCACTGCTGGCTAATTGGGTTTGAACAGTTTTCGTCCACCAGAATGTTAAAATTACCAATTTATATCCTTCAATTTTGCTAGAACTTGACTTTGCAACCTGCTTATTAAAACCACCTCTCCCTTATAGTCCATTTTTGAGAAACTGTGAAAAATTTGGGGGTGGAAACTAAGTCATGGTAGTTGTGCTGAAAACAGCCGAAAGCAAAGCTGTTTTTTTTGTGTGTCTGCATATTGACGTGATTAATATTTGATTTCAAGTGTTTTTTAAACAGCAGTGATTAAATAGTCAAGATTTGTTTATTTGTGACCATCCATAATAATTCAAAACCATATCCTCTGGTTTTCCTTTAGAATTCAATTTGCATGACCCAGAGCTCGGAAGGAACATGGTTATACGAATGAGTGCTGTTCATTTCGTTACTTTTTTTGTCTGGAATGGAGTATGGAAAGTGTTCATTTTTTTAAAGGGATGAACGAAGTTTCTTTCATGAATTGGAACAATTTTCCATTTCCTTTATTAGTGCACTAAGTTAACCTTACTTAGAAATTTAAAAAAGTGAGTTTAATTAGCATATTTTTTGTAGTAACTAATCCAGAGTAGAGCTATCATACTATAAAAAAAAGAAGAAATTTTATACTGCTGACTTGGTAACAATGATTTGTTTACTTTTTCAGAATTTTGGAAGCTTCTGCCTTCCTGTTCTGAAGTGAAACATACACACGCGCTTATTTGTGAGCTGAGAGTGCAAAGGAATAGGAAGAAAGTAAGAAACTGTTGCCATAGACTGGTTTTGATAAGCATTTCAATTTTGTTCTCAAAGAAAAGATTTTTGTTTGTTTATGATAATATTCTACTCCATAGTGAGGACAGAGATATTATTTTGCATTCGTTGGCAAGTTTTGTATTAACATTTTCTGGATGGGAAAAAATGTGTCAGTGGGATGTTCATCAAATTCAAATGAGGTGAAACTTTTTCATTTTCCAAGGAATTCAAAAGGAAGTTAAGACAATTCACTTTAAGATATGCATTTACCGAAAAAACTTCTACTGCAGTATTCAAGCAGTCACAATTGTAATCACTGTTGGTTAATTATGTATATCTGTTAGTATAGACAACATGTAATCAATGTTCAAAGAGTTGCTTGATGATGTGTGCCTAATATTTTAAGTGTTTAGAGATGTGGTCTATCTTAAATAATTTGACAGCAATAAAAATTGCATGCCTTAGGAATAAAGTCCAGTTGGGGGTAATTTGGTTAAGTAATCTGCATTTTACATGGCTAGCTGCAGCAGTATGTAAACCCATTAATTCCTACAGTCAAATACAATAGGGATTGCACATTACAGTTAAATTCTGTTTATCATAGACAATAAATAACACACATATGTGCGTATATTGCCAGACATGCCTGCGGACAGACTTACCACATCGTAATCTTGAATCACACTGGCGTTGGGAACTACTTGCCGCTACGTCATTGCTGTAGACAAAAGTAGGTCTCTGCGGAAGGATATACAAATCTGATTGCACACTAAGCAACATTCCGCCCTCAGAGATTCAGTCCAACTAATCACCGCACAGTTTTACATGCTACAGATTCTATACATATTTACACAACATCACTGGCAGACTTCATTATGCTGGTAGACGTTACAGGTTGTGTACTGGTCTATGTAGCTGTCCGTTGTTGGTGCACACATCCGCCACTCTGATCACTCTCTCTCTTCCAGGATGAATGTTCACCACTCTAGCTAGGCTCCAGCCAAGGGGTGGAAAGTGCTCTTCTCCCACAAGAACAAGATCTCCAATTTAGAGTGCTGGCTGTTGGGTTTCCCACTTACCCCAAAGTTGCAGCTGCTGCAGGTATTCATACCATCGCTTCCAAAACTGGTTTGCTAATGCGCACACCAACTTCCACCTTCTCATTAGACATGTCACTATTTTCAGAGGACTTTGGTACAGCTACCAGAGGTCTACCAATGAAGTGTCCAGATGTGAGGGCAGCAAAGTCATTTGGGTCTGAAGACAGTGGAATCAGGAGCCTGGATTTGAGGACTGCTTCAACTCTAGTACAGAGCATAATCAATTCTTCCAGAGTGAAAATTTGGTTCCCAATTACTTGCCTGAGATGATATTTAGCAGACTTTACAGCAGTTTCCACAATCCTCCTTGATGACTGCCAGGAGGGAAAAAATGAAAGCTTATTGAATGGGCCAAGGCAAAGTTTTCCAGGAGTGGAAATCGGAGGAGCTGGGTGAAAGATTGTCTGAGCTGTTTTGAAGCTCCTATGAAATTGGTCCCACAGTTGGAGTGGAGATAAACACACAAACCTCTCTGCGATACAAACCAGGTAAGGGCTGCAACAAAACTGTCAGTGGACAAGTCTGTAACTACCTCAATGTGTATGGCTATCATCACAAAACAGATAAAAAATGGAGAGATAGGCTTTCTGGGTTACCATGCAATGCAACTTGTTGAGTCTTATGGTGATAGGTCCAGCATAGTCCACACCAGTCCGTCGTAGGGCCCAGTAGATATGACACGTTCAGAAGGCAAGTCGCTCATCAATGGGGGATAGTTTACAGGCCGACAACGAAAACAATGTACACACTTAAAAACTCAAACGAACCAAGGACTGCGCTGACAGAATCCAGAACTGTTGTGACAAAACTGATTGCAGCAACTGAGGTGCTGCATGCAAATACTTAATGTGGTAGTGGTCTACCAAAGCTTCAACAGCTACGTGGTTTTTAGGTAGTATGATAGGATATTTTATTGAAAATTCTATGTTGGCATGTGACAAATGGCTGCCCGTCCTGAGCACATTATTTTCATCCAAGAATGGTGCCAAACGCTGCCCTCGTGTTGAGCAAGGTTTTGCCTCTTTGAATCGTTTCAAATCCTCTAACAAATGCTCCTATTGGATACATTTGCACACCAAAGCAGCGGCTTCCTTCAGTTCTGCAGGAGACAGGATGCCACTAGTACAAGGCTGTTTCTTAAGTGATTGATGAAACGCTTTACATATGCCATGACAAGACCAGCTTGGGCCACTAGGAAATTTGTCGCAATACTGTAAGTTCTTCAGAAATGTCGTGTGTGGTAAGTAATGCAAACTGAGAAGGCTTTAATTCTGGGATCTCATCCACCATCTGATTAATTGTGGACACTGGCCACTGTCCTGAAGGCTCAAGTAACCAGCCAGGGCCATGCCACCACAAGTCATGCGAGAGTAATTCATAAGGCAGCATGCCACGGGTGGCACAATCAGAAGGATCGTCTTTGGAAATGACATGTTTCCATAACAGAGAAGGGACCCAGTCCTGGATTTGTGCAACATGATTTACCACAAATGTTTTCAATAAGTAGGGTGTGGGTCTTTATCCAAGTCAGAGTAATACTGGAATCGGTCCAAGCATGAATAGCAGTGACATTTACATGCTGTACCAGGAAGGCATGACAATAGAGCATAAGTTTGGCTAGTAAGTGAGCACCACACAATTCTAATTGAGGAAGGGACACCTGCTTGAGTGGAGCTACCCGTGACTTTACCAGGACGAGATGCACACACACATTCCCTCGAGTATCCACACTCCTGAGATATAAAACAACTGTATAGGCTTTCTCCGAAGCGTCTGAGAAACCATGCAGCTCCACACTGACATCAGGACACATGAAACGAGGCAGGCTAAGTACTTCTAGTTTTATTAGCCCATCAAAGAACTGGTTCCATTTCTCCATGGCTAGAGATGGATGAGGGTCATCCCAACCTAAGTCCTGAGTCTATACCCACTGCATTAGCATCTTAGCCCACACAATTATTGGCGACAACCATCCCATAGGATCATATACAGTAGAACCCGGATCTCACGTTCCTGTCAGTTACGTGTTCCTGTTACTTACACCATATTCTTTATTTCCTGGCGCACACCCTATATTTACAATGCTTTCTGTTCCTGTTGTTTACATCACATGAAAATATGGCTTCCCGTTTACCCTTTTTTTTGTGCGTGTATTAGGTACGGTATTTATGGCATTGTAAGTCTACGCCCAGCCTGTCTATGGTTTTGTGAAGGGGGAATAGAGGTGGGCGTAGTGAAAAAGATAAGGGAGGGAGAGTAGGATAAAAGAAATGGGCTGTTTGTTTTGACAGATACATAAACAAGGAGGGGGTGGGGTGTTTGGAGCAAGAGGGCTAGAATGCTGATGAATAAGTGGAAAGGTGGGAGAGAGTGAAAGACAGAGAGATGAGGTAGGGAGCTTGGAGTAGTGTGGGCGAGCGAGGCTAGACTGAATGTTTAATGCACGAAGGGGGGTGTGGGAGGGGTATGGGTGTGGCTACAAGGGAGCAGATGTTTACAACAGAAGGGAATGGGCGTGACCTGTGTGCAGGGAGGGGCAGTGTGTGAGGAATGCAGCGACTTTAGTAGGGTGTGGCAGACAATGGAAGGGGGAGAGTGGCGTCGGCGGAACGGAGTGAGGAGGACGTAGAGGAGCGGCCAGCAGTGATCAGTTTCTCCACGGCTGCTGCCAGCAGCGACTTTGTTAGAGGCCAGACCCAGCCAAGCAATAAGGTGGTGCACTTTTACACAAAAATTGTGCATTTTTAAGAACTGAGACAACTTTATTATATTAGTATTACAGCTCTAACAGTACTAATAAATATATACTGTCCATTTTATCAGCATGTTTTATATAGACATACTTGGTCGGAATTTTAAATATTCCTTGCCCCAATTCTAAGCGGAGGCGTGATTTAGGAAGATTCAAATTGATTTTTAAAAAAATAGCTTACCATTGCGCTAATTACGGTATATTTTCTCCTGACTGGGAAAAATTCCCGTTGCCAGTGTCAATGTAGAGAAGTTTCACTTTGTCATGTATCAGAACAAGAACGCACCGGAGTCTATTTGCCTCTGTGATGGCTGTGCATGCCCATTTATCTTTGGTACATTGTACGTTTGTTTTCTTTTGGTGTGCGTTTATTCAATCATAACCAAACTTTTACAATTGGTCTGTAATTTCAGTTACATTCATGTTTACTGCATCCAAGTTTTATTATTGAGTGAATGTTCCTAAAATTAGTTAACAATGACAAACCAAAGAGACAGAAATTGTCTTACCATTGAACGCAAATTGGAAACCCTAAAACGCATTGATGTACACACGGGCACACGAGTCTCAGCTAAGGAACTAGGACCAATGCAAAAGAAAATAAAGTGTATTAAAACTTCAAATTTTTTTGACCCATATGAATGTACAGCAGGTTGTCAACATTGCTTACATAAAATTATTTCAAACAAAAGGTAAATTACTTTCAATTTAGTGTTTCCCTTCATTTACACTTTCCTCTCATTTACACCATATTTTCTTTATCCCTTGAAAAGTGTAAGATAAGTGTTCTGTATTCGCTCCATCTGTGAAAGTACAAAGCATTTGGTTGCCTCCCCGGTGGTGATCAAGTGATAAGAAAAAGTCCTTTTCTGGGTTCGAGTACAACCCAAGAACATTTACAACAGGGCCAGCTGAGAAGTCCAGATCTCTAGGGGTTTCCCGATGAGTTACAGGAATATCATCGAGGAGCTGCGACTGATTGCTGAACCACTTCCGGAGTTCGTACCCACTCTGGTGCAGAAGTTCGATCAGCTGGGATTTCAACGTATGTTCTTCCTCCATGGACATTGCTCCTGTAACAATATCGTCAACAAAAATGTGATTGTGAAGAACATTTGCTGTAAGAGGATACTGGGCACCCTCATCCAAGGCCAGCCGGAGAGTCTACGAATAGCCAGGAATAGAGAGGGTGAAAAACCATAGGTTAACGTATTCAGCTGAAAAACTGTTAGCAGAAGGGATGGATTGTCATGCCAGAGAATGAGTTGATGTGGTCGGTCAGCCTCGTGGATTAAAATTTGCTGGTACATTTCGCTTAATATCACAGGAGATTACTACACTATACAACCTGAATCTCAAAATCACATCACAATTTTCATTCTGAAGTTTGGGTCCTGGAAACAGAAAATCATTGAGTGAGACCCCAGTGGTGGTTTTGGTACTACCATCGAATACCACCCTCGATTTGGTGGTTGTGCTTGACATTTTTAGAATACCATGATATGAAATAAAACACTCTCTAGTCTCCTTAGCATCAGTCGGCTGGGTGAAGGGAACATACACCTTCATATGGCCTGACTCGGAATAGTCTGTCTTGAAATCTGTGTACATGGTCTTCATTTCAGGATGTAATGAAAGTTTCTTTTCTAAAGACCAGAACCAACGTTCAGCATTCAAATATGATTCCCCAAGAGGTTGAGCCCGAGGTTTGAAAGGAAGACGAACCTTGTATCTCCCCTTGTCGTCCCATGAATGGGTGTCCTCAAAATGTTTCTCGCAATAGTCAGCATCTGGCAGCTTTGCATTAACACATGGTGGTTCTTCAACTTCCCAAAACCGCTTTATAGTCAAATCTAATGGATCCTCCATGCAAATGAACATTGAGACTATGTCTTGATCGGAATCGGTGCACGACTCTGGGTACTCGCCCAGCAGTACCCATCCGAACTGTGACTCCAGCACCACAGGCATGTGCTGTCCTAACTCCAACCTGCCACTCACACACATGTGCATAAACATCAGCAGCTAACAACATATCAATTGGAGCAGGTTTATCAAAGTGGGGTCTTCAGAGGAAGGGAACCCAATTGGATTCGGACACGATCTACAGAAGCCAGTGGCAGATTACTAGTGATCTTTGACATAACAAATAGTGAGTGATTGAAGGTACACTGAGGCTCCCTGGACAATTGTATCTTACAATTAATCATTCCTTTCAGATTTACAGCACCTTGAGAGAGGCCAAACACTCTTTCACGTGTCTTATGCAGAGGCAGAGACAGTACCTCTGCAGAGGCTTCAGATATGAAAGATGCCTGAACTGCAATATCAAGCTGACAGCGCACGACATGAGGTTTGTTATCGGCACCATTCACTTTGACCAGAGCTGTAGACAAAACAGATTTATTATAATGGGCTGATATACATACAAATGTACTGTTTGGACCCTCAGTGCTGGCATAACCTTTGTTTCGAGACTAATGTTGCGTTAGACTTCCCATTGATGTGAAGCAAAGTATGATGGTTTTGTTTACACCGTAACATGTGCGAGAAGAGGCGCAATCGGCTAATGCATGGGATCCTCCAACACAGTTGAAAGAGTTTTTTCATTTGCAAACCATTGACTGCCTGTCAGTGGGTGATGCACTGACTAACTCTGAGCATTTGTAAACACTGTGAGAGGTGTTCTGACAAACTGGGCAAGGCTTAGGTAATTTAGATTCATAATCTGTAACGAGGACCGACCTTGGTTGTGAGGTGTGTGACCTGATTTGATTAGGAATGTTTTACGATGCACTTGACCAGCACCAACTTTGCTCACATCAACTGCACAATCCAATCGGAGAAAATCAAGAAGCTCTGGAACAGTGGGAAATGTGTTAGGATTTTCTCTGCGCGAGTTTTCAAACTTTGTTCTGACACCTTCATCTAAAAGCACTGGATTATTCTGTGTTACGTGACAATCTAATCCTTCGAGGGCTCGAGCATTTTCACTGAACGTGTGGATAAAGGCTGTTCATGATAAAGTGAGCACTTTCGAAATCAACCTTAGAAAAATGTCACTGCTACTAACTTCATGTGTATTAACGGGCGCACTGAGTGACATGCACCCAGTAAAGCTGGTAACGATTGATGGAAAGTAGTTCCATATCTTAATGTCGAATAAAGAGTGTTCGGTAACCCATTTGTGATAAATTAAATTATTTCTTTCGCTTTCTGGTTTTTCAGTATAGAAGTATAAAAATTAGTAGATTTGAAAAAAATATTTTACTTTCCAATAATTGCACAGTTTCTCCTATCCGACACAGGAATAAAGTGATGCGGCCCATGGCAATGTAAATTTTACATAAGGCAGAAAAATACACAACGGGCAAACAATTATATCTTAAGCAGGGCTTTCAAAAGTGCTCATTTTACAGTGAACGGCCTATAGTTTGTTGAATGAATTGGTGGTTTGTGGAGCCAACACTAGGCAAATCGAGAATCCTATTAATATAAAAGGTCGTGAGTTTTCTCACATTCTGGTATTGGGATGTAAGAAGTTCTCAGGCTACTAAATAATTTTCAGCAGTAACAGGCAGATGTTTGACCAACTGTAAAGCCTCCCCCTTGAGACATCCCAACAAGTACTGGAATTTTTTTACGTCGACCAATGCTTGGCTCGTGGATTGTAGCTTAATACAGTTGAGAAAACATTGACCACTCCTTCCACTGTCCTGAGAAAGAGGGAAAAATAATTACAGGAAGTCTAACATTTGCTGATGTAGATACAAGATTACTGGTCGACGAAGCTGGCACAGCATGAATGGACAAGAATGAGGTTATGTTGCATCGGACATCTGACAACACAGCAAAGAAAGACTCGTGCTTCGAGGGTAGCACATTTTTGACAATATTATCTGGCAAGGGATCAGTTTGTAAAAGTTTGTTGCACAAGGAATTTACTTCAGACTCGATGGCATCTAGCTGTGTGCCAAATACATTCACTTCGTGAGAACGGAATTTACTGTGACTTCTGCCTTAACAAGAGCTTGTACCCTTTTGTTAATGTGTTTAAGCTTGCTCTCCTGAAACTTGGACTTCACCAAAAAATATTTTGAATCCCATGTCTAGGACTTACCAATCGACCACACAATAACGAACAAAAAGACACTTTATGCAATATGGGAATACAGCGAAAACTACTTCAAAAGCTAGGTTAGGACATCTTGCATACCATCTCGGCGATAAAACGCTGATTCACGCCACAAAACATGTTACAAACTGATTGATGCAACAAGAAGACAAAAAAACTTCTCATCCACGTGTTGAGCACACGTTGGTAATAGAACATTACACAATAACACTGACAAGGACCTGGTTTCCCTGGAATTTCCACAAAAACCGCAACACTTCTCACAAATGTACTGGACAGCTATGAGAAAATACTGTGCCTTCTTGGGATGTTTCTGTGATGAATGGATTCAGAGCGGCAGTGATAGTTTGTGCACATGCGTGAGATAAAGCATCAATTACGCAGAACACGTAAAACGACCGACTGTACGGAAGAAGCGCTGGCATGCACCCGGTCCGGAGGACCAAAATGTTTTAGCACAGACAAGAAATAACACACAAATATGTGCGTATATTGCCGGACATGCCTGCGGACGGACTTACCACGTCGCTATTTTGAATCACACTGGCATTGGGAACTACTTGCAGCGGCGCCATTGCTGTAGCAAAAAAGTGGGTGTCTGCGGAAGGATATACAAGTCTGATTGTACAATACGCAACAACTACACGTACTTTCTATGTAAAAAATACAGTATAAATTATGCTACCCATGAAAGCGGTAAATATAGTTACTTTGTGGTCTTTTGCTGGTAAGACACATAGAACTCATTAATGTCTATACAATTCGTCTAAACTCCGCAAACACTTGTATTTCTGCACAATAATTAAATTTTTAACAATTCACGTGGAAACTGCTTATTTCAAAGAAACATTTGTATTTCCTTACAATAAGTCAATTTAATACATCACATGGAAATATGTAATTGTAATGAAAGATGCATAATAGTACTCATAAATCACAAGCTGTTACACTGACAATGACAAATGGTTAAATTCACACAGTGCATTTGCACGTCCTGTTCCACATCTTACCAGAATGTAACTGTGACATGAAATTAGCAGAATTGAACAGGAAGACTAAAATTGTTGCACATATGTTTCCTGTCTGTGCAGTGTTGTTGAACAAATGTATCGTCACATAATGTGTATCATGGTGATGCATATCAACTACAAGACATAAACAACACTTGGGAAAGTTGTGTATATGATTTACTGTGTATAGATATACATTTATCATTATCTATATAACTATATTTATCTCTATCTACCTATGTATCTACCTATATATACATGCTGATGCTGTTGGGCAAGACACGAGACAAATGATAACACAAAAACTTACTGGTAATTTGGGCACCAGCTGTACTTCCCAATCACCACACTATTGAGTCTCAGGGTTCTCAGGGAAGTTGTGGGTTCTGTGTGTCCATCTCATCTGTGCGTACTTAACAAACATGTTGGCTATACTAAACTTTTAATAAAAATCACTGAAATAAACAATTAATAAAAAATATGTGGCGAGGACACTGTCACTACTGAATAAAAGAATTGAGTTCACTGTAGATTTGTTTTTATTGATATTGTTCATACACATCAACGTGCCAATTCTGCTAGGGTGCTCCCCAGCCTGTAATTTATCTAGTGCACGCCTGAATGGATGATCTCACCGAGGTGCGTGAAAGCACAGCCTTCACAAGGGAAGAGGGCCGACAGCGACTAGGGTGGACTGACTGTTTTTCCCTGAAGACAGGACACGCTGAATTACAAATGAATACCATTAATACACATTAACACGTGTGATTACTCGGCATCACCAGCACGTGGTTAGTGTGGTGATGGCCTATACACAGAGCCGGCTAGGACGGAAATAATTGCACCATACAATAATTAAAAAATTACATAGACCCTTGAATGATACATGAAATAAGATGGGACACAAGATGGATATTCACAATAAACACACACACGTGTGAAAACAAACGTAGGTGGCGCAGATGCCGCTGGATGAAGTTCATAGTGGACCACGTGGTGCAGGTGAAATTGCAATATTTCTGCATGGAAACTGCAAACTAAATTCAGATAAAATATTATTCTTGCAGAGAAAATTATTCTCTTTAAGATTAAAGTGGTTACAGGTTTGTAACTTGCCTGATGGCGGTAAAATCAAACATTAGCGTGACCACGTAGTCAAACACAAAAAGCATCAATTTACGTGAAAAATACATTGAACCCTGAATGAGACTGACATAGAACCCTGAAATAAATAATTGCACATACAATGTTGTACAAATAAGCTCTTAAAATGCAATGATGGCATATACAAAGACTTGGCTTCAGTCGACCACGTGGTTATACGTGATGTAATAATTTTAACGCTCCTCAAAACCTGCCGCTACTCTCCGAGGCTCCATGAGACATCAAAACCTTGAAACCACTTCTCTCTAGAAGGCACAGCCAAGCATCGGGTTAATTAGAAAGACTGAAGTGTAAATTGTGGCAATTTTCGTATGATAATCTGTAGAATGATTCTCCCTACACTGTTTTGTTCTGCGTGCAGATTACGTTGTTTGCAATTTTGTGTCTCACATTAAAGTATTTGTGGATGCACGCTTTAATGAAAGAGGCCTGCGTCGCACCGCCAGTTTCCTAAATGAATACAAACAAATGAAACGCACTGTAATGTGAGCTGCAGACGTTAAAAGACGAGATGCCATCAGGCATTCGCTGGATGCTCTGCTAGTTCTTTTTTTTTAACCTTCCTTCTTCTTGAAGTGAAGAGAGAGATAGGATTTAGCCCATGTGTCAGAGTGAGGTAAAGTACGTCTACCGCAGAGAGAAGCAAGTTAAAAGTGAGAATAAAAGAGTGAATGGATTGTAGCGATATGTGGATCGCGATGGTAAATTTTGTGGTATTTTGGAGAGGGGTTGGTAGTGCTGTATAATAATTTTTATATTTCCTTGTTTTATTGTATTTTAATGGCCGGTCATATTTAATCATGTTAGCGTACTGTAAAAATGTGTTGGTAAATAATCACGTGTGTTATATATATATATATAATTTGTATGCTAATTTTAATTGCCGTTTTTGTGCCAATTTGTAATGAAATACTGCAGTGTGGCGCGAGAGAGGCAAGGCAAGGTGCGCGACATCAGCTGCGGTCTGCGCTTATGAATTGTTGCGCAGGTCTGGTGATTGCGAACAGTCCGTGTATGTGCGTCGGACGAGGCGGTCATGCCGGGCAGTCTAAGTGAGTCTGGTGGCACAGTTGGAAGAGGCAGCACCTGGATTGGGTCGCATGAGTATTCACTGGTGTGAGCTCGGGCTACGAGGATGATTAAAAACTGAAATGGCAGGCCCTGGAGTGATATAGTGACAAGTAAACAATGTTTACGAGAACAGAATTTGTGAATAAAGACTGGCAGTAATGCAAATTAAATGTTTAACATTGGATTTTGCGCTAGGCTTGTAACAGAACGCAGCGAACAGTTAACTGTGCCTGACCAATGTGCAATAAACTCATGGTAAGTGCACACGTAATGTGCACTTACAAGCGTCTGTTTTGCAAACAGACGCTTGTAAGAATGGGATAGGAGTGATGTTACACCAGGAGGATACAGATGGCCTATGCTAGAACTCGGTTAAACTCAAAAGAGCAGAGGTATCCTTTTAACAACCAAGAATGTTTGTCCGTAATCTGGGCAATCAGGAAGTGTCGTTATCATCTGGAGGGAATACACTTCAACTTCAGGAAGGATAGCTGAACACTCGAGTGTCTACAGTAAGTCTAAACTAGGATGCTGGGATACATTTCTCTCGTAGCTCGTTTTTGAGGTTAAAAATTGTCCTGGCAAGCAGAACGACCTGCCTGATGCCTTGACCAGGCAGCCTAGCACGCTCGAAGATGCTAAGCATGACGAGGATATGGATCGAATCCTACTTCCCAATCCACCCAAAACTGTTAGTCACAACACTTGGGTGTGGTCAATAGGGGCAAGTCCCCCAGAACAAACACTTACTCCTTTCTGCCCCTGTAGAGAGCTGTGGTGGAGTATAGTTCGGTCTGGTTAGCTAGCCACCAAGTAGAGGTTGACACATTCCACTTTCCTGTATAATACTACAACTACTATGACTCATCTGACTCAAGTATTTCTACTTCACCTGAGGGGGAGTCAAACAGGGCAACTTATGACACAAGTGTCTTGGACCGCCACTACCCTGGATAGTGATTCCAAACACATTGAAAATAAGGTTGCGGAAACCAGCTTCCCCCTCCCCCAGCTCCTTCCTCTTAGAGCCAACAAGCTGTCAACCACCTCGGGGTAAAACCGAGCGCCGCTGATTATGCACATGTCAGACCCAGATAGAGGGTAGCTACTCCCACCTGGCCCAGTGCTGCACCTGTCCTTCGGACTATAAAAGTCGGTGCACAACATAGCTCGCAACTCATTTCCTTTTGCAGTAGCTCACGCCTTCACTTTCTTTGCTGGGGTATTCTACTGCTCAACAGTTTTCAGCAGCCACCAGTGGCTGCTACTATTGCCATTACCAGAGGTTTCATTGCAGTCACCAGATACTTCTGCTGCAGCTACCAGAGCCTTCATTGTCAACAACCACCACCATCTACCAGAAGCTCTTCTTCTTGTTTTTTTACCACGCGACACCTTTCTCTACTGCTTCTCCCAGAACAACAGTGGCCTCTACTTGCTGGTAGAGGCAACTACACCCACTGCTCTTAAAGTAGTGGCTCCCTTTTTTTATATTGTATCTTCTAGACGCCCACTGATTAGTGTAGCTGCGAATGAGTTGTTATTTGACGACACCACTAGTTGCCTTGGGTAGTTCAGGTGCAGGTCACCTACACCTCTCTAGCATAGGTTACTTCCATATTCATTCTCTGCTTTTGGTTAAGAGGTAGCACGCGTCACTTGTATTTATTGCATTTAATAAATTCAGTTTGTTCCTTTCCCTACGAGCATCTGTTCCAGAGGTATTTCTCTCGACCACTAAGAGTATATTATAATGTACGTTGTCTACCAAAACCAGGTTTTGATATTAGTACAAACCATAGATTAGAACTGCGGAGGCCCTTCAGGAATCCGTATGTCTAAGACACACACCATTTGACGGCCACCCATTCTAGACCACTAGAAACTCATCCGAAGGGGGCGAGTCAGGCTCCCTGAGTTGTATCCTACCACAGAGCTTATGGTGCCGGCCAGGATATTCCCTCGAGACTGACTGCCTACCTCTGTTGCGACCTACACACAATAGTAGTAGGGAGGCAGCCCACATGGTTCAATACTCTTGGTCTGCGCTCCATGGTGGAGGACTGATTAGAGCACCGCACTCGTGCTGTCAACTACTATTATAAGGTCACTAAGTTAGGAAACTGTTTCGCACCGACAACGATCAGTAGATATCTTAAGTGTAAATCGAACCCCTATGCTTTTTGGTGGGAGGCAAGGCTCAAAGAAGAAGGAGCAAATAGCAGCTTATATCGCCACCAAACAAGAGTTTGTACTAGCCCCAACTACTCCAAGTAGTTAAGCTGAGAGGAATTGAGCGCCTCTTACCCATTTCCTGGAGAGGGCGTCCTCTCCAGTATTTAAATATTTTTATTTCCCAGAGCACACACACATTGCTAGGGAGTGTCATTCAGTGGTGTGAGGTCTAATACAGGATACAGAGGTAACGTACAGAGCAGACAACCCTAGATTCTGGAGCCAGGAGTCAACAGAATGGAATCGACAGTACTGTATTAGTCGGCAAAGTACCAACGTCCGACAACCTGCCACCAGCTTCTCCAGTTCCAGGCAATCCGCATCATCTACGTCACCACCGACTGAAACAAACCTTGGCAAGACAGGTAGAACAAAAGCCGCTCACATACTGCATAGACCAGTTGCCATCTCAGTAGTGGGAAACTTTGTTCCTAGTAGCCAATCGACATGTCCAGCTAAAGTTGCAGGCACTAAACGTAAAATAATGGAATAAGTCGTGACTCACCAGTGTGAATGGTCTAATGCTACCAAAACCATGTTGACCATGAGTTAATTTCTTAGCCCGGCACATGTCAAGTGATTTTCTTGTGCCCAACATGGGGCGTCAGCATAATTAACTGTAAGCAGTGAACATCAGAACCAGGCCAGAACGGCCCAGAGGCCTAAAAGTCAACCTGGGACCGAAACGGACTTCGGGGAGTCATCTGAACACCTCGTGGCACCCATAAGCACCAATATGTCTGTCACCGGTAATAGTACCGAGAAGGGGCAAACGGGAACATGGCAGGTATATCCGAAAATAAATGTAGCCAAACCGAATGTCAAGTAAATGGCACATTTAGCATTGAATGTGCCTACTGTGGTAACTCGTTCCACCACCAATACCTAGGTTGGAGGGAATGGAGTACAGGTGCGAAGCCTGCCGGACACCACCGACAACTTTCTGTAACCAAATAATGTGTCCAGGAAACTGAATAAACAAGATACGTTGCACTATCTGTAGCGAGTTGTATCACCATGCCTGTATAGGCTGGCCCGACGAAAGGCTCACCAGACCAGACATAGCCTACAAGCGTGAGAGGTGTAGGCAAAACTACACAACCCATTCCCACTGGTCACGATTATCGATTCAGCCAGAAACAGGTTCAGGATATCCTGCAAAAAGAAACAATTGTGATATGCAGATCACTGGCTTTGCGGGGCGACCACATGAGGACCCAGTTACATTCATCACTGAAAGCGAGAAGAAATTCAAGGAAACCGACATCCCAATAAAGTAATGGCTGAGCAATACCAAAACCCACCTAAAAGGTCTAGGGCTGAATTGATTTAATCGCTATGGCGAGTTTATAACCAATGGAAACAGTTTAAAAGTCGGTTGGCGAATGAGTTAACTGACGAAGAGGTGCTCGTCCAATTAATGACACAATTCTACAATCAGACCCAGGTACCCGACAACGAAGCAGAAATATTCATCCGTAGAAAAGAACGGATATTCTGACGAGTATTTCCAGAAGTAGATGAGGTGACTTCCGTCTGTTCAATTGGCAGACTGCTATTACCCACGTTGCAGAATGTACTACTTATGTCCAAGCCGTCAACCATTGATGAATTGGTAGAGCGCTCCAGAGAGGCAGAACAAAACTTTGCAGTACAGACTGCACTCGACAAGATTAAAATGTTTAAAACCCATGAGTCACGAACTCCATTACCCGAGAAGCCTAAGGAATCACCGGCTCTTGCGCCATGCCTCTCATTCGTACCGAAGTGCTGGTTCTATCCCGGCAGCCACTGCCTGCCGGCCAAGGGATACCGACTAATAAGCAAACAAACCGAACGGAAGCACAGATTCAACCAAATGTTACAGTTAAATTGCCCTCTGCTCCCAAGATGGGAAACGCCGCACCCGGGGTGCGAAGCAGGCCGAAACCACCGGACAAGGGCCTAGCCTCCAGCGCTTAAATGAAGAACTGATTCTCCTATCGCTCCACACATGGAAGTGGAAATGAACGGAAGCAGGGCCCTAGCCCTGTTAGATTCGGCCGCAACTGGAAATTTCATCCAAGGTGTTTTTATTGAGTCCACAACAAAAGACTGCCCTTCGATTACAGTTAAATATCGTATGAATTGCACTACCAGATGCCACCCTTCAGGTTGACAGCCGAATCACCCTGACCATCAATATATACCGGCACTCTAGCCTGACCGAATTTGTGGTTTCACCCCTGCTGACAGAAACCATAATACTTGGTTGCTCATGGCTTCGACAACAGCAATATTTCATTGACCATAGACAACAACGAGTTTATTTGGGAGATAAGTATCGGGTAACTGTGAATTGGGAACAGTGTCTCGAAGTCGTATTGCCCCACCCCATCGATCCAACCAGGATCAACCACGAATTAGGAGAACAAGAATTTGTCGAACTCAAACAAGTTCTAGAGAACACACTGGCGCTTTTGGGCATTGAGGTTAGCTTCATCAGACTCATTCGATTCAGCATGAGATCTGGATGAACATGGAGGCTCCCATTTACAATCGACCCTTCCGAGTACCAGCATGAGGACGTTACTTGATAATGGACTAAGTGAACTATATATAGAACAAATGCATAATTGAGCCATCAAACTCTATATATAATACACATGTGATACTAGTACCGAAAAAAGATGGCAAACTCAGGTCTTGTGTAAATTACAAAGCTCTGAACGATGTGATCCATCCTGTTGCTCCCCCAGCCATCGATCTAACCCATACCCTGCGAGACATCAGGGAGGCGAAATTTTTCAGCACCCTGGATATAGAATCTGGGTACTGGCAAATTACTGTTCACCTAGACAGCCGAAAGTTTATGGCATTTACGACCCCGGAAGGTAAAACCTTACAGTTCAGGGTAATGCCCTTCGGGTTAAAAAAACACCCCCGCCACATTTCAACTCCTAATGTTCACAGCGGGATTGACCGGATACATCAGTGAGTTTTGCTTAGCTTATCTCGACGATGTGATAATTTACTCCAAGGCCTGGGAGGAGCACCTGGGTCACATACAAAGTTCTAGAACGACTCAAACCCCATGGGATTATGTGCAAACTGTCCAAAAGCTTCTTCGGAAAGTAATCCATTGACTACCTAGGTCATGTGGTTTCCCCTGATGGGAACTTCCCACACCAAAGCTCTATATGGGTAATTGAAGAGGTAGAAGAACCAACCAACAAGAAATAGTTACGATGGTACCTGGGTCTATGCAACTGGTTATGGGACTTTCCAACATCGCTTACCACATGGCACTGCTTCACCTGCTCCGTGAGAAGGAAGCCCATTGGAAATGGGGATCAGAACAGAAACATGCTTCTCAAGATCCGAAGGATAGTTTCGGAAATATCCAACAACTCCTCCACCCTCAAGGAGACGAACCATTAATTTTACAGACCGATGCTCGTCAAAACGTTCTTGGGGCCCTTCCTGTACCAACAGGGTGCAGGCGGCCACCCACATGTGATAGCGTATGTTTCTACACAGTTAAACCAAACCGAACAACTGTCTGGCAGTCATTTGGGTGGTACAGAAATACCATTATTACTTAGGATAACATTTCATCCTACATACAGACTCAAAGGCCCTTCAATGGCTGCGAGAGTCACGTAAGGCCAAGATCAAGCTTGGGTGGTGGGATATGTTCCTCACGGAGTTCTACTTCGAGGTACAACACTGCCCGGACAAGTGTAATGACCTCCCAGATGACCTGTCCCGTC
The DNA here is from genome assembly GCA_029891345.1 of Dryococelus australis. Lineage (NCBI taxonomy): Eukaryota > Metazoa > Arthropoda > Insecta > Phasmatodea > Phasmatidae > Dryococelus > Dryococelus australis. Next base: position 273,560,938 of record CM056994.1, on the reverse strand, counting down.
TTCTAACACTGGAAGAGGACGAAAAAGCCGAAGAAGGGGAGAAAATGCCCCCTCCTCCAGTTACAAATAACCCACCATAAAATAACGATAAGAGTACTATAAAAAAGGGGGCAGAGATATTATGGGTCACATGGCTCTTGGCTCGATACACAGGGACACAAAAATGTAAGTTAAGGTCTCATCACAAATGGCGGCCATTTTGCCAGCCAGGTGGCCATTTTTTCAGCCGGTACTGAGGGTGGTCATTTTGTCAGCAAGTACAATTTTTCTGTGAAATTCGTTATCGATTAATGTGACGAACACAACGGCGGCCACCATTTTGCCAGCAAGTAAAATAAATCATTGGCATCGAATGTGGAGGGCAGAAACATCTCGAACGATCGCACATGTATACCGCCTCCTCCAGCGGTCTGTCAATCGTATTTTTTTTGTGATACCTTAACTTACATGTTTGTGTCCCTGTGTCCCGAGCCAGGTGAGCCAGAACTCTTGTTATACCAGTACACTGCCCCCTCCAGCAGCCTGTAAAAAAAATTCTACACACACACCATGTTGATGTGACGAACCACCCCACTCACCGATTTCTGAACACGACGAAGGCCCCACCACCACTGACCCTCCGTAGCCACCAGGCAGGCATCTTGGACACACAGGATACAACTGGACCAGACTAACAATGACCCACCCAGCCTAGGCAGGTGGTCGAGAATGTAGCTGGGCCTGCACAGAATACTATAATAAGGGAGGGGGAGATTATATATATATATACACACACACACACACACACCAGTGTCATTATGACCGCACACAATGAAACCTGACGAGAAGAATAATGACCCACCCAACACGGAGGTTGAGAACGTGATATGTAACACTGCTGCTATGGAATACGAATAATGGGAGAGAGTAAAAAAAAAAAATTCATCTCAGGCCCACACAAGATGTGAACACAAGCCTGCAGGGAGATGTATAGCCATGTCCACAATAGCATTATCAATTAGGGGGGGGGGGGGAAGAATAGTCAGGAGTACACACAGAGGTAACAAATGAGTCACATACACATGTAAGAGCAATGCTATTTATTTTACAAAAAAGTACATCAGAACATATATTACATAGTCATAAGTGTGACGACTTGGGCATCCATTGGCTGAAGCTGGAATTGAAGCTTAACCACTTCACGAGGACTTGGTCGCCACGTTTTCGGACCATACACTCCACTAAATAGTCATGAGGATATTTCGTGACATATATTTCGTAGTTGTAGAAGGAACCACTGATCTCTGGGCCTGCCATATCGGCGAGCGTATAGGTGCGTGGAGCAATGTCTCACCTTGACGGCGCGGAACAGCTCCACACTCCAGTTAGGATAGTAAGACTTATCAAAGACACCTTTATTCCTGGAGATACGGACAAAGTCGCCCACCTTAGCCCATTGTCGGCACGGGTCCACCATCTTGGAGTGTCGGTACACACGGTCTGCAGTAGAGAAGCGACGTTGGCAGCAGTAATTTCAGACAGGCGAAGACCAGTCGTCCTATGTTTGCATGTATTGTATTGAGTAAGTAGTCTAGGAAGCAGATCCAACCACCGATAGCTACCCTGTGCCGAGAATGATTTACACATCAGACTCTTAAGCATCTCGTGGAAACGTTCGACAATCGAAGCTTTGAAGTCGCTGAAAGTAGAGTAGTGATGAATCTTCTTCGCAGGCATTAGTGCATGGAACGCAGGGTTGTAGAATTCCTTCCCGCTGTCTATCTGGACATTCTTCGGCGTGACTGTTCTGTCCAAAACCAATTTCATTGCGGCCGCAACGTCGGCACCACGCTTCCGGCGCAGAGGGACAGTCCATCCATACTTGGAGAAACAGTTGATAACAGTCAGGATATAGCGAAAGCCCTTATTGATGTGGGCACAATGAATCATTTCCACCAAGTCGGCCTGGAACAGGTCAAGAATTCCGATGTGCAGGGCGATGCAACTCGGTGGCGATTTGTGCTCTCGACATAGTCGCAGATCAGGCCCCTCGCAGGATATGGCCGGCTTCGCGGAGCTCTTCCAAGATATTCACTATTTCGTTCGTGTGAGACGTATTGCCAGCTTCGTGTGATGCAATGAGGAGACGTAGACAGTCCACAAGCTCATCCACGTCGTCCCAATACACATATTCCAACCGGCTGCCACCATCAAGCTTCAGACCCGATCCGCTCACACCACAGTTCGGAAACAGATCTTCGATAATAGCGAATTAAGGGTGGGTCTCGTCCTTATATGCATGGCTGCTAGCATTATTGTCCACCAAATATGCATGTGTGAACTGCGACAACTGTCGGTACTGGCGAAGCACCGCACGGGAGTAGTCTCCGGGGGCACATTTAAACAGTAGCTCGTAGAGGCCGGGCGAGGCTTGCACGACGACGTCCCCTACCTGGATAACATAGTTGGGCAGACAGAAAACCCGTTTATCGCCGAGAAACCACTTCTTCCCACGCTTGTACACACAATAAGTAGGATAGTTTAGGCGAGGTGTGTACGAAGCTAGATAAAGACGAAGAACTATAGCGCGTGCATTTGAACGCAGCTTTTTACATTTCATAGGTGCCAGGGGCACATCAACCTCGCCATCATCAGCAATCGCCTCCTCCGCAGTAGTCTTGTGTTTCGGTGCGAAGCATGGCCAAGCCTTCAGAACAGAGGAAACAGGCGGCGGTAGCTGTAACGTGTCGAGCCGAGATGTTATCGGCCGTAAGACCTCCGACAATACCACATCACGTTCCATGCGTGCTCTTTTCGCGAGCAGATACTTTTTGCGAATGCTCGCAACGACACGATGCAGATCCTCGGCGGGGGTAGCCATAGCACTGATCCGTACTGTCAAATGTACATAGTATATATAACTAGAGTCGACGCTCGATCAACTTGGTATCTGACTAGACAGTTGACTGGATGACATACCGACAGCATCGACGTTCGATTCCAGGTCAACCAGCTTCTTCGTGAAAGTTGCAAGCGTACCCTAAGTCTTGGAGGGCAGGCCACCTACCTGCACGCCCACATCATCCAGTTTCTTCTTCATGGTTGCAAAGTTCGATGCCAGACCGGTCAGCTTGGCAGTCAGCATGCTTGCACCTACAGTATATATATTAAGGGCCCTGTCAAGTTTCACAGTCAGGTCAGTAAGGTCGCTGGTGGTAACTTGAGCGCCACAACATCAAGTTTCTTCTCCAAAGCTTTAAACTGCCTGCTGAGTGTAATAAGCATATCCACATCGGTAGAAGTCAATGAGCGAATCTGGGTCTCCATCTTGGAAGGCAGAGCATTCGTGTTGGTCAGTAGCGGCCCTTCCACGACCTGGAGTGCATCACTGAAGGCGAAATCTGTGAGACTGGACACAGTCGCGGCCAGCTGGACAAGGTTCATATCCATACCCGTGACCAGTACATGTCAGTTTGTGCACGTCGGTGGTCAGCACCTTTAAGGCAGTGGACACCTTGTTAGCTAGTTTCTCGCCCATACTGCTAAGCTTCGGCTCCAAGGCCCAAGCCGAGACGTATCGGACTTGTGTGCGAAGATGAGACTCGGTGGCGGTACATGTGGTCCATAGAGGTTCCATAGCTGTGTATGTAATGCTGCGGACAAAGGACGAATTGGCCGCATCACCATCGTGCTTAGGCCCTCCGAGATGCTTGGCCCGCTTCCCACCAAAACTACAGTTCCCATCATTGGTAGACGTTATACAAATGTCCGGCGCACGCTTCAGGCCACTATGACCGAACTTGGACACTACACAACTAATTGTTCACCAGTGCATGATAATGAACTGATCGAATCCGTCGAAACCTGCCTTTATGAGGCGTAATGTCCTTGGCGATGACGTGAACCCATGTGGGCTGTGCGAGCAACACGAGCACAAATTTTTAAAACTATCGAAAGTTTCATTGATCGGAGTACACATGGCGGAGATTCAGGTCATCCATACGAAACAAAATGAGGAAATTGGCATTGCCATGCAGATGTTGCTTTGGCATGCGAGAGTACGTCTGACAGAGATAAATCGAATCCACAGCGAGATGTCAAACCATGCTAAAGTACTGTTGCATCGTGTTCTGCTTCTCGCACGAGACGTCGTCGAACACGAACACAGAGTTCGGCCAAGCTTCGCTCGGCGGCACAATGTCAGCATTGTCGCTAAATAGAACATACTGAAGCCCATCCACGACATGTAGAACCTATGCTAGGCGAAGGTATTTTGGCTATTGGAGAGACTTCGAGTAGAGATAAACGTTCTCGAAGCGAAGACCATTGGGATGTTCCAAAAGGCTGAGAAGCACACGTGTCTTCCCACAGTTGCTAGGACCAGCGATAATAGCACGAACAGTGTTCAGTAGAAGAGTCCCATGTCGCGATTCCTGGGCCGCAGATTCTTCTTCAGCGGTGATGCTAACAGGAAGTGTAGAAATCTGAGGCACGATCTCCACCGTACTGAGCCGGTAACGCTAAACCACGCATACTTATGGCCAGACACAATGTATAATGTTGCACATTCTGACCACATAGAGTTAATATGCAGTGATGTGTCGTGGGTGCGAGGTCAAGAGAAGATGTGGACTGGTGAATACACTGAACAACAACCTTCTGTTTGAAGCACATATTCCTGGCTACAAATTCTGTGGGCCTGGTACCTGGCTAGCGATGAGATTGAAGTGAGGGGACGTTCCTATCAATCCCCTAGACGAGGCGTGACGAGAGCATGACATTGTAAACGCGACAAGTAGCAGGTTTGAGGATAGACACACGGCGGACAGGATCCTCGCAGACAAAGCCCGCATGGTAGGCATTTCACCGGTAACTAAACTCTGTGAACGACTGGCGGCCTGGGGAATGGCCAAGATCATGCATGCGAAAGTGAAGCGTGGAATGGGGCTGACATTCGGCTGGAAGAAGGAAACGACCACGCATAGTAAATCTCACCATCGAGTTAAGTGTGGCGGTCTCTTGCAGTTCCTCCTACCAGCTAAGGGCTACTCGGTAATCTAATTGGAGGGGCCAGTGGGATAGCGAGAGCGGTGAACAGAGCTAAAGGAGATAACCAACGTCTCTCGGAAGCGATCAGGCATAATAGGAAAACGGAAGCACTCGCCCAGACAGCAAAAAACGGTCAAGGCTTGTACCTCCGCCCTTACAACCAAGGGGGGGGGGGGGCGGAAAGACGACAAAGGAAGCGATCCTAAGAGCCCTGCCCGATGCCCACTCACGAGCATCGATATACACAAGTGCACTCGAAAACTGCGAATACCAAACTTCAGGGATGTCTTCATGCATGACCACCTCCCGCACCACCCATGGCAAGTGGAGAGAGGAGTAATAAACCTAGGTACCAGTCGCGGACCTGGGACGCACTGGACAGTATATGCGAAGCAAGAACGTAGGGTCGACTACTACGACAGCTACGGCAACCTAAGGGCCCCAGCCGAACTGAAAACATACATGAGAGGAGCTAGAATCTATTACAACTACTTGGCCGAGCAGCGGCTATGGAAATGGAATTACGGACACCGGTGTCTGCGATTCCTACTTAACATGGGACACACCACACGTACCAATCAGCCATGTTTGTAATGCTGATCGTGTTGGGCGTTAGCTCGGAACTGCAGGTTGTGCATTTCCCGCTGCTGAAACTAAAGGATGCCGTGTACCCACGTGACCCCTTCCCCTTAGCCCGTTTGCCCGCCACACCAGGTTCCGTAACACAGTGTGAGCGCATGCTCTACGAGCGCAAGTGCAGTCTAGTGTGGCAAGGAACGATGTAGGTGTAGAGCAGAGGGAGCGCGACCACGTAAGCGTAGCACCGGAATCAGAAAATAGACCCTGCGAAATGTCTGTTATTTGATTTGTACAATAAAAGGGCAAGGTAAGTTCACACAAGGGGACACAACTAATAAAGACGCCTGTCTTCGCAGCCCTAAAGCCCTTAGTGTTTTCGAAGAGTCTTTTTGTAATTTTCTGTAATGTTCATCTCCACATCATCCACACAGTGCAATGTTTTGGTATAATGAATAATATTTACAGGTTTAATTTTAGGAGCAATATGTAACAACCGGCTCGCAGGGTACATGTCCGATTTGCAAATGTTGTGTGCAAGGAAGTAGTGCAGCGCGGAGTGCCAGCCTGCCAAGCCGGCCGGCACGCCACGTGGAGAAAGTCGGTAGTCATTCGTCTTTGCGGGGTTTGTGTTTCGCGCGCTCGGGCAGCCATCACCATGTTGGGCTAATCATTTCACAGCAATAGTTACTTAGAATACCAGAACCTTTTTCGTATTTCAGCTGCCCGAGATACCACCACCCCTCGCACCTACCCAGTGCTTGCATCGCCTGGGTAGGCTTAAATTGTACTTAAATTATTTCATGTGACCACGTGTCTTTTGCACAGTATTACCCCAGCTGACGGGTTCGTAAGCAGCACCAAATGTAAGCTTTTCCTGACGGAATGTAATCATGTACTGAATAAATCGCAGCAGTGACGAGTTACTACGTGTGGTTTATTTCCAGTTGCCGCAAGGCATTCAAGGTACGGGCCTTCTCCCGGAAATTTTCGCAAGGTGTAACTTATTGTGTAAGTATGATTGAAATGGTCACGAGTCGGCGTAATAAAAACGATGCTTGGTATGGGCGTGTGGGAAGCTCAGATATCCCAGACTGCAACAAGTAAGGGAGTTATTCAGTCAGTATTAATTTTTATTCTACGATGAGACAACAACTGCACTTGGAGGATTTGCCGTGGTCGTCGGCCGAACGATCCTGAGGAACGAGTCCACAGCTGCTCTCCGACCTCACGATATTGTCAATCCGACAATATCTGGCGCCCTGGTAATTATCTCCACCGAGATTCCAAAACTATAGTCACCGCTCCTCACCGAACCATTCATCACAATGTTCGCGAACGTCCAGGGCTGCATCTCGCAGAACAGCTTCATATATAAACGTATCTGCATAGCGTATGAGGATCGTAGTTTGACATCAAGTGCCTTCCTACCACCCTTCCCATGACACTCACTCGACGAGAAGATTAAGGTGACAAATACATGGCTGGAGAAACATTATCACAGCACTCATTGGGGCGATGGTAATGTAGGCTACGATAAAATACGAGAAGTTCTCACCTATATGTTGACCGAGGTCAATGTCTACGTCGCCGGACGAGAACAGACGCGCTGGCTAAGTATTCGTTGTAGCAGCGGCACAAAGGTGTGCGATGTACAGACGGAGTACGGCTGCCACTCGTTGCTGGTACTGAGGTCTCGGTACATGCCAAACCACCAACGCTGCGAGTGTGGGCAGGGCTGGGCGTGTCCGGACATGAACACACTACAACTGCACTCGTGGTACCTGGACACTGGAGGGGGGGCCAAGCAATGGATGTCGGACCGAGTATGTCTACCTATAGGTATAGGCTCGGTACACCATGTAGGCTGCAATGACCACCACTACGTACGCCGGACACCACTCGGTTGATTATAAAACCCTGGCCCGACGGATAGGACAGACCACTGTACCGTATGCACCCGTGGCAAGATGAAGGCTCTATTCACGAAACTGAACAGTAATGCTCAGTACACATCGTTGTCCGACCTCGGAAAGAGTATCACATGCATGCTACAAGGCATGGTCCGGGCACGCCTTCCATCGTGGTACTCTCAACTCATCACCTACAGTGACATGGCAACGATGAACGAGGCGACTGTGTTTATAATGTACGGTAGAATTATACCCATAAGCAAGGTGTCACGATCGGCTACAATCGCGTGCACTTAAAATGGCAGGACAGCCTGAGCACGAACGTTGCACTGGACTTTAATATCGGGTGAGTCACAGTGACGGAGACTGTCTCGTCCTCTATCAACCACCTTGCAATATTTGTCGCCTGTTTGGTCTACTACTTACGACCGAACTCCGACCTATCATGTACCACAGTGTCCCTGATGGAACGTGCAAGCCAAGTTGATGTAGCACAAGGTATGGTTACAGCGGACAATTACATACGAGCTTTACCAGCCAACCGGAATTACTCGCTGAACTGTGTCTTGCAACGAGGAACAGCATACGACTGTCATGAAGCACGGTACAGTGACATGGAAGACACCTTGTACGCTGCTCACACGTGAGGTGTTTTTGGCCACCAAGTACATATAAGAAGCAATGAGTGGTACGTTATACCTGCAGTCTGCCCCGGTACATCGCCCAAGAGAGACAAGTTTTGGCTTGCAGTCGTTGGTAGTGCAGCTTCCAGGAGAGTCAACCGCCACCATCACCACCATACGCTTCAACCAACATGACTGTGTGCAGTTTCGGCCGGAAGACGTTAACCTTCACGAACACAATTATGTGGGTTACCAACGAGTGGTGTTTAGACCAGAGCTAGGGTACGAGCAGGTCCAGGTGTGCGATGGTACCAATCACAGGTGGGACTATCAGGATGCCTGGGATGAATTCCGTAGCGAAATACAGCCATGTGACAAGTACGACGGAAGTGCAGTCGTCCATTCGCGACCCAATATTCACCTCCCTGCCAACGGGTACATCCTCAAAGCTCATGAAGACTTTTAATACACAATTGAACATCAGCGTTCGAGCAGACAGGTCGACTTTGCCCTGTGCGAAAATGGCAAGACATGTCGTTGGGGAGAGGAACGTACTGGTCACATACGTACAACTTCGATGGAGGTAAGCAAATGGTAACTACCCTGCAGTGCACGGGTGTGTTGTGTGTACAAGTAAGAAGAACAAGTACTTAACATGTCCAGTCTGGAGGGTGATGATGGCGCACGGACCACCGATGGTGAACTGACCAGTAACAGCAAGTGTAGGTGCTGGGAAGTCGTCTGTGCCCTTGTTGTGCACTCCTCCTGCTGTGGCGGTCTGGTCATGTGTGAAATATAAGTGATGGCGGGGGAGAGAGAGGCCTATGAGTGTGCTATGGCTGGCACGGTCAGCCAAGATGAGTCTGCTGTTTGCGCCAGAGTGCCGCTACGTCAGCGTTGTGCAGGAGAGAGGCAGTGTGACGTATATTGTCGGCCACATGGGGGAGGAGGAGTTGACCTACTCGGAGGAGTGCGACCGTAGCGAGCACTGACTGTTTTCACTGACCCCGGCACCTTATGAGCAGAGTCAGCAACAGCTGGTATGTATACCGCCGGGGTGCTGTGACGTCAATCCCATGCGCCCCAATACACCTCTACCGTGTAGCAAGGATAAGGTAGAGGCGTATGCACTCCTCTATGATGCCCTCCATGCCACCGCCCCACAGCCTACCGATGTCGCTGAGGGCACACTACCAATCGACGTCGGGGAGGGCGACCTTCCAGCGTCCCCCCAACAGCCACCACTCGTGAGCATGCTGGAAGGGGATAACGAGGTCACCAGCCAGCCAGCCAGCCAGCCAGCCAGCGGCCACCTCTCAGGAGGAGGACAAGGTAGTCGCCCAAGTGCTGTTGGACATCGCCAGCCAGCCACGGCAGAAGTGGCCGAGTGCCACCACCCAGATGATGGCGGAGCTCGAGGAGCTGATGGTGACATTTGTCAGTATACCACATCATCACAGAAGTGCCAACGACGTCTGGCAGCAGCAGCAATCCCCCAGCTACCTCCTACACCCAGGCACAGGCGTCAGGCAGCCACCTCCACCACCACGGCCGATGTGGGCACCTCCACTAGGCAGTTGGCATCGGTGGATGCTGCCACCTTCACCACCAGCCCTGCAATGGTCGATGAGGCGACCACGACAGTGGCAGAGCCAGCAGCACTTCCAGACATCCACCTACTCTCACAGGATGAGAGAAAGGTGGTCCTGAGGCGACTTTTCGAGAGTGTGCTGGCCTCGATGTAGGTGGCAGCAACAAAGTGTATGTGTGCGATGTCAGATGCAGAACTGGTAAAGTTTTTTTCTGGGAATTATGTGAGTGGAGGTGGAGGGGGTGGGGGGCAGGGAGGCGGAGAGACGTGGGGAGTGGTGAGGGCATGGAGGGGGTGAAAGGCGGGAGACATGGGGGAAGATGGAGGGGGGTATATATATATATATATATAGCATCATTATATATATGTTGGTTACTAGGCAACCACTTCCCCTTTTGTCAAGCGTATAAGGGGGGTATAAAGCCAAACTCGCACATCACAGTGTCGCATCACGTCGCAGACATGTTGGGAAGACAGACAATATACCACAGAGCTGTGATAAATGTGATAAATCACACTACAGAATATTGGTATGATACATATAAGTCATATGCTAACGATAAATAATATTAGTAACATATGTACAAGAAAAACTAAGACTAATACTGCAGCGTGTCGGACACGCTACCACTACTTGCAAAAAACAACCTAGTAATAATATGTATTGGTATATTGCTTTCATTCAGTGTGTTACCTGTTCACAGACCAAATGAAGTAAGTTCTGTGGCATGACCCACACACCCCTACTGCTGCTAAGAGTACCTACGACTATTATTCCCTGTCTGGTACATGTGATGCCTTCAATTTACACTATTTGGAATGTTGGGTATGTTGGTATAAGTGATAAATGTATGCCTTGTACTGAGAGCCATGTCCCTACTACTACTACTCCGAGTACATATTAGTATACTTTTTCACATGTGGGACATGCGTAGGAAATACACTGTAAATCTTGTATAGCGAGTCTTGTGTACGACTTTATATAATGACTATCCTAATCACAAAATACGATATCACTTTTGTGTGTCTCCCATACCCTTGGTACGGATGGGGCAAAGGCACTAGGTGTTGGGGGGGTCTCTGAGGCAGCCCACACCTGACAAGTGATGTGCGAGTGAGGGACTGGAGGGGGCGATTTCACGACTGTCCCATTATAGAATTCTACCCTCCATTAAAATCTACCCACCATTGAGATCTACCCTCCATTGAACGTCGCACATCCGCTCAGCGCAATTTTAATTCCACAAGGAGGGCGACACCCAGCTGCCATTACAATTCCGTCGGATTAGGCCCGGGGGCACGCTGCAGCCGTGTAGGGTAATGTAAGGTGGGAGGGGTGGGCCACACACACGGCGTATATATGCCAAGACGTCACACATATGCCGCCATTATTGTCTTGGTGTTGGTGCATTCAGACCTCTCACGCCAGCTTCATTGCTGTCAGCATCTACACACAGCCAGCATCAGCTTCGCCGTGGTGTGTGTGTACGTGTATCTGTATCTATCATCTTTCACTTGAGATTAAAATTATTTACTGAATCTTTCAGCCCTAAGCACTTATTCTTATTATAGGCTCTTCGCTATACTGCGAGCACGATTACAAGTTCGGTCTTTGTGAGCTTCAAATGATAATTTGCGCGTGCGGTGGAACATACAAGCTATATTTATTACGGACATGTCACTATATATTTAACAACATGGTTAAAGATAACTAGGGCCTGACACACATGTGCTCGCCTTATCGTAAACAGTCTGTGTGGTTCGAGCATACTAAAATGTTGCTTCGCGCTGTGTTTTTCCATCATCACCACTACTTAACAACTTGCAATAGTATTCATGTGTTGGTAACGTGAGACTGCGGAGTTATTAGGAACGTAACTATTGTAAAGGACGGAATCTGCTTGTGGTTTTTTTGTACACTTCTGAAAGTGAAAACTAGTCTAACACTTATTTTTGTTTATTCGGCGCTATGCTATATACATACTCTACTTCAATCGCTAGAATTGTTACTAGGTGCCTGGCACTCCCCGCTCCCGTTAAAAAATTACTGCACGCAGACAGTGACGTCTGTTTTTCTAAGGGCACTTAAAAAAAACCAGGTAATGTATTTACTTTAACGTGAACAGGGCTTTACCGGTCATATCATGCCACCACGGCTATCAACGTCACGTGTGTCACTCAAATAGTCTCGGAGGCAGCCCCCCACATGTGCATAGGTTGTTCACGGTAAAGCGAGCACTTGTTTGAAAGCCATCTCATCTGGAATAACAGTCAATAAATATATCTTATTTTTTAGAATTAGACATTAACTTCCGAGTGTGGTGAAATCTACACTGTGGTATTTTCACATCTAAATAGTCTCACAGTCTCGTGTTTCATTCATGTACGTGTTCAGAGAGCACAAGCCTGTGTTCACGCACAGGTATAGATAATTTGTGGTAAAGTGAGCACTTTTGGAAGCCCTCAGATTTTTGGAATAATAGTCACTAAATATATATTTTATTGTAACCTTATACATTAAATTTCGAGTCTGATTACAGATTTATTCACTGTGTATATTATTACGGTGGTAATATTTGTGTTAAAAATATAAAAAAGATTCATACCTAGGGCCTCTGAAGTGCTCGCTTTACCGCGAACAGCCTATACCTTTAGTGTGTGTCTCCGGTTTGGGAGGTATTACTAATACCTGGCCGGGTGGTGGCATACAATACTCCCCTACGTTGGGTATTATTGCGATCCCACTGTCTCCACCGCCCCGGAGAGCCCATTGTCCCGGCCGCATTTGTGTGTGTCCGCTTCATCGCCAAACATGCCTGGCCCACGGCGTGTTTGAAGACGAAGCATGAAGCATTTAGCAGGCTGTGTAACATGTATTAATTTCCCTAGTATGCTCGATATGCGATAACTTAGCCCGCACGCCTCCCACCAAGGCGACGCAGTTTCAACCCACGGCCAGGCCATCAGAATTTATTTTCACACGTGGGAATCATGTTAGGTGATGGCATTGGCCGGCGGGGCCCGTCCCATCATTACAACACCGCTCCACTCCACTCATTGGCTCTCGATACCCCACTGTTAGGAGCTGCACAAATATTTCTTCATTCACTCAGTTTCACTTGCCCATCACATGGTATAGACCATTTGCGATAAACTGAGCGCCTTTTTAAGCTGTTTCATTAGACATAATATCCAATAAATGCATTTCATTGTGGCCTCGGATTTCTGTTTTGGGTATAGTGAATGTATACACTGTGTTTATTACTCACATGGTATGGTTTACATTAACAAGTGGTGGAAAGATGTAAATTGGTTGAAAGAAAAAAAGTAACTAGGTCTTCAAAAGTGCTAACTTTACTGTGAATGGCCTATACCATTATAGGGTGCATATTACTGTGGACAGAGCTTACTTCCGCAGGATCGGGGTTTTATAACCTGCTCCTGACCCCTGTGTGTGCGAGGCTCCCTAATATTTCCGATGGGCGTGAACCATGTTTGATTTCTTCCATATTGTGCCCTGCAGTTGCACGCTCGCCTCCCACCAAGACAGCCCAGGTTCAATTCCTGGCCAGGGTCACCAAATTATTTTTTTGTCACCAGTGGGAATAATGTTGGGCAATGCCATTGGTCGGCAGGGCCTGCCTAATCATTCCGATGCCGCTCCATATTCACTTCACTCACTCTCATCAGCTCTCAAGACCTCATTGTTGAGCTACAAAGATCTCTTCATAAGCCATGCCACGGGGCACATGCAACATGCATCGCACAGCATACAGTATAAACACAAGTCCTCTTGATACCTGCTCCTAGCCTCTGTGTGCGTTTGCAGCAAGGCTCCCACAATAGGTCAGATACAATTTTTTTTCCAGCATCGTGGGGGTCCTTCCTACCTCTCGCATGGTATGTCGGGAATAGAGTGACCCTACATGCTGCCTGCGGGAGCACTCCGCATTGGCCCTTTTTTTTCCTGCGACTACTATTTGTTTAATAAATATTATTATTATTTATGTTCGTATTGGTCTTCTTACACATAGTATTGCCGTTTACAACTATGATATGATCACATGAAACTATCCATGTTAGGTTAAGGGTTTTTTTTACCCCACGGCCCCCTCTCCTCTTACTGCTACACCTGGACTGCGTCATGTGTGCAATGTTGAGCCGAGCTCCTTTGCAGCACCCCCACCCTTCTGTCATCGTTTCGCATTTTGTACTTCTGTGATGGCATCATCATCATCGCAGCATCGTCCCCCATTGCCTGCACGATCTACAGCATTGTCATAGTCGCTCGCCCCATCTCAGCCACCTCCGTCACCTACTCTTGCAGCTCCGATATGGCGGCCCGCCCTTCAGTGTGGTTTCTGTGATCACCCTTTCACAGATCATCGGAATGGTCTTCGCCACAAATGAAAACATGCACTCAACCCTTTCCGGGAGGCACAGCACGTCTGTGAGCGGTGCTGAAAGACGTTTGCCTGGTCCGATAATCTCGATGATCACCATGGCACGTGTACCAGGCTGACCATGCATACCGCTACATCCTGTTATAAGTTTTGTAACAAGAGATTTCAACATTCCTCCGATGCTAGGTAGCACGAACGCAGTTGTTGGGCCAATCCCAAAGCAGTGTCACCTAGAGAGTGGGAGCTGTGGTAGGCAGTTTAATAGTAAGTTTAACTGCATGCTCACATTGTGAAGTGTACCGGACCTACCGCCCCACCATCTGCCAAACATGCTCGCATCACCGTCGAACGAACTCAGCCAGAGCCCAGACGGGGCCATCGACTACTCCATAGCCTTCGCCATTCGTGCCTGCGTGACATATCGCCATTAATGGATGTCGCCACACCACCATCTTCACCGGGGCTGGTGCGGTCAACGAGCACGGCTTTGTGGAGGAGAGCGCATTTAGGGGTGTGATGCGGATGTATGTCACGGAGAATACCTCAAGCGATGCCGTTGATATTTGCGGCTACCTCAAGAGTACGAAAGCCGATATCATTGGCCAACTGGAGCAGCAGTTATCGATTCAGGGTGAAATTAAATTTAATGTCTTCCTGGAGTGTATGTATGGTAAGCCTGAGCCGCACGATGATGAGTCGGTTCAATGCACCATCAAGACGAAGAACATTCCGCTCTTCAACGTAGCCGATATGGAAGATGCCGTGATGACAGCCATCTTGAAGATGTGACAGGAGGAAGCAGACTACATGGGGAAGGGCAGCTTCTGGACGCTTACCCTAGTGAAGAGGCTAAAGCTGCGCATCAATAAACTCGACCCCCTTCGAGCCTCTACATCGCCCTACCTGCTGCGATTGCATCTAGGAAGGCGATCGTCAATCTTAAGAACCAAGAACATCAAGGTTTTAAATGGGTGATCCTGGCATGCTACGTGAATGGTGGGGGGGGGGGGGGTACAGCTACCGCATCGATCAATGGTACCACGAATTGGAGGCCAGGTTCGACTTCACTGGCCTGGTCTTCCCCCACCCCTCTGTGTCAGGCAGGTACCCCTGTTCGAGTGGAAGAACCCTGCGGTCTGTGTGAATATCTACGCTCATGAGGAAGACAATACCATTCTCCCAATATGAGTGTCGAAGGAACGGACCACCCACTCCGATCTCCTCCTCATGATGACAGAAGATGGCAATGTGCATTATTGCCCCATAGTTGATTTCTCCCACCTCCTACTACACTCGCAGGTGACTGCCCATAATGAAGCTATCATCATTTGCAAGCGATGTCTGTGACCATATGGCAACTGACCACAGGTGACAGGGCTCACCGGTGCCGAGACTGGCCAAGCACAGGAGGTACTGCAACAACCATACTGCCGTATGTGCTGACATGCCTGCTATGGAGAACAGCCAGCCTTCTGTGCTCAGGTTCCAGAACTTCCATCATGTGGACAAGGTACCTATAGTGTATGCAGATTTCGAGGTATATCTACAACCTGTACAGACGTGAGCAGGACCCTATGACATCTTACACCTATAGGTACCAAAGGCTTGTGCCCTTTAGTTATGGGGTGTACATCAAGGTGGACGTCATACTTGCCGCCAAGACCGCCAGCCTCCCCACAGACAGCATGTAACTACACAGCGAAGAAGTTCCTGGAGGAGATTGTACGAATTGGCACTCTGGTGAAGGAGATATGTAGCCAGTCCGAGCCGATGCAACCACCGATGCCAGGCGAATGGGATGGCTATAATAGGGCCACCACTTACCATCTGTTCAGGCCCCTTCGCCAGAGACAACTGGAAGGTTCGTGATCACAACCACTTCACAGGGGCGTTTATCGGGGCAGCATGTAACAACTGCAACAAGCTCCACTGCCACCTCAAGCATCTGCCAATCCTGTTCCACAACTTGGCGTATGATGTGCATTTAGTAAACACCCAGCTTGTCTACGACACAAAGGGCATATTTATCATTCCGAACAATGAAGAAAAGTTCATAACCTTTAGCAAAAGTCTTGATGACAACTTCACCATCCAGTTTATAGATACATATAGATTAATGTCTACCATCCTCTCAACACTTACCCAGAACCTGCTGTCAGCTGATTTCCACACCATGGCAGCTTTCTTCACCGATCCTAGACAGTTCGAGCTGGTGACTCGGAAAGGGGTGTTCCCATATGATTATATCACATAGTTGGGGACACTCGATGAGCCACTGCTACTGGGGACTTCGCCAGCCGGCTCACTGGCACCTACATCAGCGAGGGGGAGTATCACTACGTGCAGGTTGTCTGGGCGACCTTTGGCTGCATATCGCTGAAGGTGTACGTGGAGCTATACTTGAAGACAGTTGTTCTGCTGCTCTGTAATGTCTTCGATAACTTCTGGGCGCTCTGTCTGTCCATGTACGGTCTGGACTGTGTCCAGTACGTGAGCGCCCCGGCATTCTACTTCAATGCGTAATGTAGAAGATGAGTGTGGAACTGGAGCTCCTAGTGGACTATGAGATGCACATGTTTATCAACGCTGGTATCCGGGGAGGGGTGGCCCATTGCATTATATGTCACGTGGTGGCGAACAACAAGGACTTGCCTGCCACGTATGATGCCACTCTGGCATTTACCTATCTAGTATGTGGACGCCAACAATTTGTATGGATGGGCAATGTCCCTGCCCCATGAGAATTCGAATGGACCGGCACGGATACTAACGTGATGTCTATGTTGGACAATGGACTATTTGGATACATACTGGAGGTGGATGTAGGCTACCCTACTGCGCTCCATGAGGGCCACCAAGATCTACCATTCCTGCCCGTCAGTGAGTTTCCACCCCCCCCCCCCCCCTCCGCGGGTCCAGACAGTCCAAGCTGATGACTACACTTGAGGGGAAGATGCGATACATCATGCACTTTGTCACCTCAAGCAGGCATTGGTACATGGACTATTGCTAAAGGTTGTCCATGTTCTGAAGTTCTGCCATAAGGTGTAGCTGAAGCCCTACATTGAACTGAACACTGAGCAACGTTAGGCTACCACAAACACCTTCGAGTGGGACTTCTTTAAGCCGATGAACAATGCTATGTACAGCAAGATGATGGAGAACAAACACAAGCTCATGAGGGTGCAGGTTCGCAGCATTTGATTGCACCACCACGACGTTTACACAAAATGCAGCAATAAGCTAGCACTGTCGTGGATGGACAACAAGTGTCAGATCTTGGACGACTGAATACACACAGTCCCCTACGGCTACATTGGGTAAATCTCAGCGCACACATGCCTAGGCAGGCACGTATCATATGTGTGTGCCCTCGAGAGGTCAACCGGGTCGGGATGTATAATAGGGGGCAGTTCCTTCCCCCTGGGATCATTGTAGCTAAAGCGCTTTTGATCCCCTCTCCCACAACAAACTACCAGTATGCGTGTGGCTTTGCCCCTGGCATGCTGGAGCTTCAAGCAGGAGCTGTATAGTAATCCTGCCGGGTATACTGGCATTCTCCTGCTCCAGTTCCAGCACACTGTAGCGTATGTAGGAGTCCTATCTATCCTACCAGGTGTGTTGGCTTGCCTGGACGGCACGCTCGAGTACGTACAGGAATTTTATAATGTTCTTGTCAAGCACGTCACTAGTGTGTGTAATTGTGTCTGTGCTGTGAGAATTTACAGCACATTGAAGAACATACTACAGATTGTCAGGTGTGCTGGCCGGTTGTACGCTATGGCGCCTTGCGTACGACCGGTTTTTATTTTTCCCACATTCAGATTCCCCCCACTTCAGATCATTCTCCCCTGGTATACCACATACAAGTAATCTTCAATGTCTCCGGTATATTTTATGTGTGGCTTGGTTCCGGCATACCGGAGCGCGTACAGGGGGGTCAGATCTGCCCCGACATGTGTTAGCTGGTCGTGCACTGGAGAACATGCAAGGAGCAGTCCAAGTCCTGCGCAGGTGTACGACCAGTGACCTGGTACATGTTTGGCATTCGACTGCACTCTTGAGGACATATAGTAGTTGTAGAATATTGCTGTCATGAGTGCAGCTGCCTTTTTTGAAGATGGTGTTAGTAGCACGTCGGCACTTACTGCAGGGGCTGTCTCATAAGTCCCTTGCTGAGTGCATGTTACTAGTACACACAATATGTGTACTGTTTCACATTCACTCACTATGGCTTCTATGTATTTGTTTTGCTACATATGTACACCTGTTCTTTGTTACCCACAACTACTTTAATTATTTACATCTTGACCTTATTTGGTTCTGCACCGTCAACTACTGTATTTGACTGCGCATTCACACGTGCACGTGCACACACACACAAAAATCTATCCAAGGATTTGGCATCTATGTTGGGTCTCCGACCTGGGGAACTCTGTTTTTTCACCCTCCAAGACCACCCCCCCAAACGCTTATCCTATCACGAGTGATGTG
This sequence comes from Dryococelus australis, assembly GCA_029891345.1. NCBI lineage: Eukaryota > Metazoa > Arthropoda > Insecta > Phasmatodea > Phasmatidae > Dryococelus > Dryococelus australis. The sequence goes on along the minus strand of CM056994.1, from coordinate 273,542,310 downwards.
AATGTGGAGTATAGTATACGTATCGTTTACCACTGAAGAGTGTGGTCACCCACATCATAGCTGCTTTATGTCTTACACACATTGCCCTGTTCCCCTCTTCTCTTTTCCTCTACCTGTCTCCCCTTTACTATTCTCTATGCTGTCATCTTTCTTTGTTGTGTTACACACTGTTTTTGTTGTATTTCTCAAGGTTGTCTTTCAAATTCCGGTCATCGTAACAGCACCTATTCCATCTATTCTGCCATCCTCACTGACAGTTATGTTATTTGTGTCATACATTCGATGTGTATATATATGGCTCAAATAATTAACTGTGGTGTTGACAGTTTAGTGAGTAGCTGGTCGCCAGTCCAGACTCTGCCCATGCATCATGTTGTATGGGGCGGTAAGCGGGAGTGGGGTAGCCGGATGTGTTTGCTTTGTGTTACAGGTGGTGGTGGGAGTGGTCATGATGGCCATCTGGCCGCTGCGGCGGAGAGTCAGTGCTGGTGGGGCCGTCATCATGATCGGACATAGGTGAATGGGGCAGTTCGTCACATCCAACACGGCCGCCTGCGACATGGTGTGTGAGCAGAATTTTTTTACAGACCGCTGGAGGGGGCAGTGTACTGGTATAAAGAGAGTTCTGGCTCACCTGGCTCGGGACACAGGAACACAAAAATGAACGTTAAGGTCTCATCACAAAAAAAAATTCCAACTGACAGACCCCTGGCGGCAGTGATGTACGTGTGTGATCGTTTGAGATGTTTCTGCCCTCCACATTTGATGCCAATAATTTTTTTACTTGCTGGTAAAATGGCGGTCCCATCGTGGCCGTCACATGAATTGATAACCAGTTTCAAAAGAAATCGTACTCACCAACAAAATGGCCGCCATAGGTACTGGATTACAAAATGCCTGCCACATCAAATGCCAATATTTTTTACTTACTGGCAAAACTGTGGTTGCTGTTGTGATTGTCACACTAATCGATAACTAATCCCCCAAAATGCAGCCATCAGTACTGACTGGCAAAATGGCCACCATTTGTGATGAGACCTTAACATACATTTTAGTGTCCCTGTGTCCCGAGCTAGGAGCCACGTGGCCCAGAAACCCCCTTTTTACACTACTGATAAGCCAACAGGAAGACCCTGAAATCCGACACCTCCTGCAGGAACATCCTCAAAGGTTTGAGTTACGGGATGATGTCGTGTGGACTCGTAGTGGACTACCTACCGCATTGTGGAAGATATAGGTTATGCAGCAGTTACAGACAGACATCTGCCGTCACCACCACGACCATCCCCAAGTTGGAAACCCAGGTACCACAATAACTCTATTAGATATCGGAACCCGCTGTAGCAGGGATGGAATAAGCAGCAACATTTGGCAGTACGTGAGTAACTGTGTCATGTGCTGCCGCTGCAAGGCGTACCCTGTTGACCCATTTAGCCACCGATCTGATGGGAACATATCCTCAAAGTACAAAGGGGAATAGGTATCTGGTAGTAACAGACCCGTTTTTCCGGTGAGTAGAGGTGTTTCCACTACCCACCAAGAAAACCACCCCTATAACTCAAAAAATGGAGACCGAGGTATTTGCACGTTGGGGATACCCTCAGCCATAGACTGACAATAGTACACAGTTTACCAGTCACCAATGGCAGTCAGCTTGCCAAGTATGGGGGGTAGAAACATGGGCTACCCCACCATACCACCCTCAGGCCAACCCCACTGAGCGGAGGAACCAGGAGATTAAGAAGTGCCTCCGACTCAGTGTGGGCGATGACCACAGACACTGGGATAAACTTATCCCTACCATATTGTTTGTCCTTTGTCGCCATACCAACAAAGAGGTAAACACAGGTCCAAGCCAGCTTCTTCTGGGCCAACCCTGCGCTGACCCAGCGACTAGCAGTGGGAGAGCAAACCCACAGATATGCCACAATCAGAGGACATCCGACTAGCTACGCTGGCCCGGACCAACAATGCGCAGAAAGCTCAAGATGTCTATATACAGAGGAAATACTCTCAACTAAAGACATGGGTAAGAGAATTCAATCTCGGTGAAGCCGTCCTACTCAGAAGTCATCCCCTCAGCAAGACCAGCAGCCATTTCAGTGATAGTCGTGCTGACAAATGGGATGGTCCGTACCATATTGTAGGCAAACGACATAATATCTACTATGCCGTAGACCTGCGGGGATGAGTCCAAAAGGCCGCCAGAGGACAAATACGACCATATCCGGGTAAAATGCCCCGCCCAGAGGATGGCGCTGATACAAATGAACATCCATGGCATTTTGAAGATGAGGACCCAACGCCAATCATGGCACCTCCCAAATTTGAGCCAAGGTCACAGAAGAGGCACTAAACGTAAAATAACCGAATAAGTCATTCCTACATTAATCACTGTTTTCCACACGCTGACACACTGAAACAGCAGGCTGTATGCCACACGCACTGGACAGAGTGGGAGGTGTGTGTGTGTGACATGAATTTTGCTTTGCAAGTCTGTTTCCCTCTCCTGAAGAGGGTAGGGTGTGGGAGGTGACCTGTTGCTAGCAACCACGTGACGTCAGCCTGCCTTCCCTCTTGCACGTCAGATTCCAGTATCACTCCGCAATAAACACCACACGCATCCCGCTATGGTGTTTGTATTAACTGTAGCTGCACATTTCTTGTAATGTTTGTGAGAGAACTACCGTGATTACCCCCATATTTTACACACTTTAAATACTGTTTTGTAAGTTAAAAATCAGGGGTGCATAAATTATGAATTTTTTTTTTTTAATTTTTTGGTTTGTTAATAAATAACAGGGTACGGAAATTATGCGAGGCCGTAAAATATGCGGGTAAATACTGTAGTATGTAAAGGATAGGCTAGGTTTCACACTGAAACACCCAGTATTCAGTTATGATCATACGAAACTTAGTGTTTGAAAAACTGTTTTTTTCTCTTAGTATGCGTATTATCCGTGATTTTGGGTTATCCGTGGCAGTCATCCCCTCCATTATTGCGGATAATCTAGAGTCGACTGTAATCTAGTTACTGCAAAACTCTGTTAAAAAAAATAATTTTTTCGAGAAACTTAGCAAAACAAACAAAAATTTCTGCTACCGCTAAAACAATATAGGTTAATTGACCTGCAACAAGCATTTTTTCTCGGTAGCTATATTTCCTAACAGCGAATTACTATTGCCGTTGAAAGCAAATAAGTATTAATTTATCCATACGAGAGAAAAAAAAAGCAAACAAAGTAGAATATGTGCATGTACTTTGTAAGAGCTTTTGAACGTGATACGTGAATAATGTTTAGCGTGTGACAGAGATTTTTTTTTTAAAGTTATTTAAGTCTGGAATTATTAAAATATCATCCAAATACTATAACCGAATACTGGAACTGATATTTAAATGTAGAACTGGTACCAGAACCAAAATGTTTTGTTATTCGACCCATCTCTAGTTGTAACTGTTGATGCTGCTGGTTCTTCCTTCGGTTAGGCGCTGGAGAGGATCTTTGGCCCCACGAGGTGAGCGATGAAGTAAGGATAGGTTTGAGCCTCGGCACCAGCACTGGAGCCATGAGGTCTCAGGAAAGGCAATCGAGAACTCTAGCAGAACTGACTATCAGGAGGCCGGGATGCATCTCCTTATATGCCAATTTTTTTCAATTCGCCTTAGTTTTATTAATTTTATATCCATCATTTATCTATGTGCATATGGTATTACAGTCGACTCTTGATTTATCATTATTCATAGGACTGCCAAAAAATGTCCATACATGCAGGATTTCGGTAGAGGAGGTTTCAGACATGTACCTCAATAAAATACAACTTCTAGCCTTATAAAACTTTATGTTGAGTATAGAAAGAGATGTACATTATCTGTGAATAAATTTTAGCGAATAAAGACAATAAAAATGGGAATTTTAGAAAAGTATTATTGTTAATTATACATTAAAAATATATTTTTTTATTTAAATGAGTTTAGGTGAAATAAGGTCTCAAAATACCATATTTAATTGATTGTAATCCGACACCAAATGCAAGCCGACCTAAAATTTCCAAACCCTCTGAAAATGAAAATAATATAACATCAAATGAAAGTCAAATTTTGAATGTCCCGCGGGCACTTAATCAGCTCAGAGCATATGGAGAAGTTATCAATCGGGCAGTGTGTTCACGGCGGCTGGTGGGGGAGGGTTGAAAGCAGGAGGATTACCCCTTCACGCTTAAAAATTAACCATTCAAAACCATGTCCTCTGATTTTCCCTGTTGTGAGTTACAGTGCACTCAGCTCGGTGCTTACCTACTACCTATTATAAGATGGGAAAAGATGTCGAATAGGTCCTTACATTTTATCACTTTATTCCAAATATTTGTGTCTATTGAAATAAATTAATATAAATCCTCCTATTTCACAGCAAGAAGTTAATAGAAATGAACTTTACACTTATAATACAAGTCACTCTATGTTCAAACCATTTTTGATTACAAGGGGCAGTCAAGTATGTGCTTCTGGGCATGTAATTTTATTCGCGAAGATGCTGCCCCTTGAATCAAATAAATATTAATTTTTAAAATAATGTTAATTTTACGCCAGATACGATGAAACATCAATCTTATGGGGAAAACACGACCTTCATTAACAAAAGAAAACATTTTTTCAAATAATAATTTGTCATTAAAATGTTTTGCGTAACATTTTCAGGCAAAACCATTTGCTTTAAAATACTATTTTGAGCAACGCATAATCTTGATAAAATTTCTACGTTCGCCACACACAAATTTGCTCTAGGCCGACGTGTGAAGGCAAGCGAGCGTGGCTAAGAGACATGTTTATTCTTTTGCATAACACCAGCTTACCCTCTCGAGGGCATGCAAGGGGAGGTAGAAAGGTACATAGATGAGAGAAACAGAAAAAAGGGTGAGAGAGAGGACGCTAAGTCGCCATGCTCCTTGCTAGGTAACCACTTCCCCTCTTGACGGTGTGTAAGGGGGGGGGGGGGGAAGTAGCAAGCCACACTCGCACAGCTGCACCACACCGTAGTGTCAGACAGATGTTTTGGGAAGACAGACAGCACACCACAGAGCAGTGATAAATGATGGCATGTGTAATGTACTTCACATCCAATTACTATGTACATGTTTGCATAAACAACAAGCTTAACAACGATAGTTGCGGGAAATATAGGTTGAAGGGACCCTAAATATACTTTGATCGATGCACCATGCGATAAACGATACAAGCGGTTTATGTTAACATTATGTACATAGGAATTTCGCCAGGACAACAAAACATTGTTGGTGGATGCGGTTTATCAGTACATGCGGTAACAATACATTGAGAGTTGACTGTACACTCTGCAGGTGGAAGGGAACTGCCTGGTGCAAAACTACTCAGTCAGTTATGCAGCAGTTTTCATAGTAGTATTATATATCTTGAAAAAGTTAACCTTGATCACACAAATACGACTGTGACTGTGAAAATGTGTCTTACAGTGGAACCTGTATGTACTGAACTGATGAATTGACACCCTGCATCCATTAAAAATATACTCTGTGGTCCCATTTTTATTTTTCTGCATTTCAAGACCACATTCTTTGAAAGTCCAAATGTATTGAAATATTTTGTTAGTCCCCATAGAAATGATGGACAGAGGATCCACTGTACATGGCAATTAAAACATTTTCTTAAATTTTCACTGCAATAATGTTCTGATTAAAATTAATGACCAAAAAATTCCAATTAGGTTTGATTGAATTTGTTAGAGAAACAACTGATTCATATTCCAATAAAAACACGTGTATTTTCTTGCTATAAAATTTATCTCGCAAAATGAAAATATTTGTTTGAAGAACTGGTGAAATTTTAATAACGAAATCAACTAATTTTATTTACCATAAAAGTGGGGCCCTTACTATCTTATAGCACAATGATCACAGGAGGGACTGATGTCTGCATGTTGCTTTAATTTTAGGTACCAGTGTACAATTCGGCCAAACTGAGCAATGTGGCACAGAGATAAACCACTGGATTTGCACTCTAAAGGAAAAGGGTTTCAATTTCCAGTCTGGTCATCGTGATTTAGGTTTACAATGGTTTCACAAAATCACTCCAGACTAATACTGGGATACATCATCACTACATGCCATGGCTGATTCCTTCCTCATTCCTGCTTGTCTGAGAAGCATGCTCCAACTCTTATGACTTTGCTTTGCTGTCTGTGACATGTTAAGATCTACCTACCTACCTACCTACCAATTTGGCCATATCAGTAGTCAATGTACAAATAGGAGTACTGAAATCATATGTGAAACCATGAAATAGTACATAAGATAAAAATACTTTTTATCCCTAAGGATAAATAAAATAACAAGAAAAATTTAAGTAATGCAGAGCTAACATTTTTATCTTACATTTTTTACGATGTGAAATACAGATACAATCCTTTAGTTCATTATTCAAACAGTTTTCTTATAAATGCAAATAATAGAGACAAATTTAACATTAATAACTTTAAAAGTAAATGCAAATAAGGGATGAAGTTACACACATTTATAAAACATTGTGCAAAATATCAATAAAACTTAAAAATATTTACGGTATTTACCTGAATGCAAGATGACTTGAATGGAAGACTAGCCCTAAATTCTAACCTTTACTGGGGAAAAAATTATTAGTGATTAAAAAATAAAATTTTGGACATCACAAGAAATAATTAACTGAATGTTTTGATAAGAAAGTAGTAACTGCAAGCTCTTCGTTATGTTTTCGGCAGAAAGAGTCCACTACAATTTTCTGAAAGGGCAATTAATTTTATTCTTATTGAATGGTTTGCGAGTTGAGTTTACATTTTCAAACTTCTCTTTCAAACAAATTACCACTGCATGTTCACTTCAGCTACACCAAAGTGTCTTGAAGCTGCACTGCTGTTATCTTAAATTTTTTTAAAATCAGAAATGACTTTAGTTGACATATCTAAATACCATAAACCTATAATTAACATCATGGCATTCATACACTTTTTTTTACATAAGAACTTTATATTCTTTGCTTTATAACAAACTTTTTTAGCCCAAATCAGCATACTTCACCAACAAAAACACACATTTTCTGGCAAAATGATTTTTCAGTCCTATGTTAATATACATGACAAAACCTGTGCAACATCTTGTTGATACTAGATGACTGTTGCTGCACATGCAGCATAGCGGAGAAATATTGAAATATGGTACTTGTAAATGTTTTACTCCTGGTTCAGGTTTCACATTTTCTCTTAGGTAGCGATAACAGCGCTGCACGGATGTAAATAATGCACTGGAACTGACTATCAAAAAAGTCCACATGAATGGAATTCTTGAATGCAATATGAATTTGAAATTTTTATAAATTTGCAACAAGTAAAAAAACTAGAGTTGTTCCAATACCATGTCTTCCGATACCAATACCCTGATACCATTGCCGATACCAATGCTCTTCACACTGAATTTTAGAAAAAATATTACTGTTAGTAAAACATTTAAAAAATTTTTTCTTACACTCATTTAAATAAAGAAAATCTCTTAAAATACTGTATATAATTTATTGTAATCCAACAGAAAATGCAAGCTGACCTAAAACTTTCAAACACACTGAAAATGAAAACAACATTACACCAAATGCAAGTCAAATTTTAAATGTTCTGCGTGCACTATCAGCTAAGAGTGCACTGAGAAGTTATCGATTGGGCAACATGATGGCTGTTGGTTTGGGGAGAAGGGGGGGGGGGGGGGGGGGGGTGGCAGTAGGAGGATTATCTCTCCTCTCCATGCTGCTACTTGTTGACACCTTGTATGCATGGTAAATGTCTGTCAAAGTAATTAATCATATTTTACTGCAAAGAAAACTTGTAATTTTGAGACAGAACTAAGGCGATTATAATTGATTTCTTCACTGTCTTTAATAATTAATGATTCAAAACCACGTCCTCTGATTTTCCCTGTCGTGAGTTCCACTGCACTCAGCACGGTGCTTATCTACCCATTATCAGACGACAAAAGGTGTTGAATAGGGACTTGCATATTTATCAGTTTATTCAAAGACACTTGTCAATTGAAATAAATTAATATAAATCCTCTGATTTCCCTGCAAGAAGTTACTAAAAATGAACCAGTGTCGACAGACGTGTTGGAAAGACGAGACATCAGACAGTGCGTTACAGAGCAGTTATAAACAGCGATGCATGCGACATATTTCACATCCAGTTACTAATTGTTTGTACAAACAACAAGCTTAAAAATGATAGTTGCGGGAAATCTTAGGTGACAGGACCCGAAATATACTTTGATCAGTGCAAAATGTGAAACGATAAAAGGTTATGTTAACATTATGTAAATAGTAATCCCGGCGGGACCACAAAAAATTGTTGGCTGATGAAATTTATTTGTACTTTTTTTTTTTATATTTTTTATATTTTTTTTTATTTTTATTTTTTTTTATTATACAATGTGTGGCATACAGTAAATCCTTGTTAATTTGAATGCTCAGGACCAAATTTTTCGACTTTGAATTACATAATTTTGAATTATTGAATTTACAAAAAAGTTTGTGTGTATTAAAGAAATGCAAATTTTCACTATCCAAAGTAAACGTAACTCTGGCTCAACGAATAACTACCCTCTCGAAGTTACAACCCTGTATTTGGGAACCATAACATTGTTGGTTTAAAAAAGGCATAAATTTGAAGGAAATAGACCAAAAAAAAAAGTTAGTTGCATTTATTTTGGTCATTAATTATATGTTGATGTGCAGTAAAATATAGGTGCTCTGCGCACGCGTGCACACACACACAGTGCAGCTGTGGTAGCCAGAATCCTCTCACTTCCTCTGCTATTGATGCACTTCCGGTGAATGTTGTCAATACCACGCTGCCTGGCTGGCCAGCCGGGCGCTGGAGTCAAGCAGCCCCTCGCTAAGATGGGTCTGGCCTTTGAAAAGGTTGTTCGCTCCCATCTTCTTTGCTCTCCCCTCCCTGTTACAGTCCACCCTCCACCAGCTGTCCATCATTCCTCCCCTTAGCCACGTGCCCACACCACTTACTTCGCTTCCTTCCTCCATCCAACTGTCACAACAGGCAGCCCGGAATTTTCTTTGTCCTACTCTTCTTAACCTCACGCAGTGCATGGCACTGTTGCATCTTTTCACCTCTTCAGTGGGTGGAAGAGGTGATGAAAATCAGTCAACAGACGTGAAAACTCTGGCACGGTCATATAAAATCCTATTCTTCTGTTTGATGGTGAATACACACTTCGAATTATATGATTTTATATTAATCAACTTTGGATTAAGGTGGTTTTTTACTGTACACACAGAGGAAAAAAACACCTGATCTTGCATTCATGTAAATACAGTACTATTATGCCATTATAATTTTGCGAGTCAAAATACTTTTTTTTATTATTATTATTATACAAATCACTATATGTGTGGCAGTGAAAAAGCATTTGACAAAAAATGATTTATAAAACTGTAACTACAGTATACAGTAAGTTATCTTGTATGAAAATTACAACACACAGCCTTCTCAACATGTATTTTGTCTACAGCTGGTGATTCAACAATTATATACTCTGACAGCAGTCACAAACATACATAAAAATAATATATAGATGACTCACAATAAACAACTGGTACACACCACGTAATTTTTACGTTTTATACAGTCCATGCTGCTGGCATGCTTTGCACCCATATTATACATTGTAACAATCACAACAAATAAACTTTCAACTTTATAAAGCCACAAAAAAAAAAAAAAGGTTATGAGAAACACACTACAAAATGCTGTACATAAAAAATCAGAACTCAAAATAATCAAATTGAGAGGTAGTGCATAATGTATAAAGTTACCCATTGCTTGCCTTGCACATAAATTTGATAAACTTGCATTCTTTTCCCAAAAGGGGAGGGGGGAAAAGTGCTTTACAATGAATTATTGTGATATAGCCATTTTTAAACAAAATACCTGATAATGCTTGATATTATTCTTCAATGAATATGTGCAAAAGATGATTTTGCAAAAGTTTGTCAGTCAGTAAATATAAGTCCTGCAATCTTGTTATTGTGAATTGGTGGCCATTTTGCTTTTTATTAGTGATGGGTCAAGTCTCGAAAAGTTGAGTCGAGTCAACACAGATTGACTCGTGACTCAAGTCATGTTTTTTTATGGCAGACATAGAGCTATTGAATGCACAAGTTGAGTCATTGTGCTTTTAGGTTATAAACAACAAATATTCACACCAAACAATTACCTTGTGTGTCATGCAAATCAATCATTTTACATTAATAAACCACTAAAGTTACACCAAGATGAAAACAATAACTTGGCTATATGCCTCGATACTTGGTTGACATTTGTAATGTTTGGTTGTGTGATAAAATCCGGTGTGTGTTATATTTGTGACTGAGCCATTTTGCTTCTTAGCGAAATGGTTCCTCTTTGCCACCATGCTGGCCGACATCAGATAGCAGGACTCTTGTCAAGGTTGATAGGTACAGTCTCAGCATGACACAAATAGGTACAACCATAGGATGCACTGTCTTTATACATGAAAAGCCTTTGTCTCATGGCATGTCACACCTTCAGTAGAAATATGCATAACTGTACATTTGTCATTACTTTTTTCATCTAATTAGTGTTTACAAAAGTGTTAAAAAAAAGTAACTATTAGGTAACAAAAACTTTAAATGTGTACTGCTTTTCTGCTCACTGTTATCTCATTTGTTCTATCAGCAGCACCATGCGTGCTACTGATATTACCATTCCCACCATAGTCATTCAATTGTCGCAAGAGGGAAAAAGAAGTGCTGCGAAACACTCACCCTGGCAAAGAATTATTTTTACTACAAGAAACTAGTCCCAAACTTTTTTCTGGGTAAACTGAGACTATGAGAGGGGGATGAAGTTATAAGGGCAGGCGTTATACCCATGTAAATAGGTTCACATTTACATTTGTGTTACTTACTTGATTTTAACTACAAAATCTTATACAGCACTCGACTTGACTGTCGTACAACTTGAAACTCAACTTGAGTTTCACACAACTTGACTGGACTTGAAGCTGTAAAAATCAAACTCACCCATCACTACTTTTTATGCATACATTGTGTGAAATTATATTTTTTTTATAACAAAAATTTTAATTTTATTCAACTGCAGATTGGTACATATAAAATAATGGATGCAGGAAAGACGAATTTTATTAAAATCCACGAAAAACCCTTACAATGTGCAAACCTGTATTCAAACATTAGTGTCAGTGCATGTAAAAATAGTATGTAGAGAGTGAAATAGTGTGTTTGTCTGGCTATTGGAGGCAATACCAGTGTACTACTAGTTTTGCGCTACAATTAAATAAAATTACTTTGTGGAACAATTTTGACAGAAAGAGAAGGCAAAAATTTTTTTCTCTTTGACATTGAGCCAATATTTACTAAGAGGAATAAAAGGTAACAAGCAATTCTTGGTCCTACCAAAAACTAAAAATAAACAGTAATGTGAAAAATAAAGCATTGCAAAGAACACCAGGGTGGATTTGAGCACTGAATGGTGAGACAAAACAATGTATGGCATGAGACTCCATCACATTAACTTTCATTAATCCAATACTGTATCAAAATTACTAATCTTGCCTGGTTTTCGATCATTGTAAGGGAAGATTCGTAACAAAAAACCACACCAACACATTTCTCATCTTCATATGGAATCTTCTTGCACAAAATGAAGCTGTCAGAGAAACTAACTGGCAAACTGATGAAGTCATGATTGGTGTTGCGCCAATGCTGTAAGGTACCCTTCACTGAAGAAATTATACATGTAGACACAATGTTGCATAACAAGTGGGAACAAGGAGAGGGGAGGGTGAACACACTTTTTACATCACACGAGAGGATCGAGGTAGAGCTAAATAGATGAGCCAAGCCGGTGTTACGAGGCTGCATGGCCAGCAGCACTGTCCAGAAACTGCCTGACCTCGGAAGTGTACATGCCGGACACCGAGGGCACCTGCACTACACCACTATGGTAGCCGGCAGCAATGTGTAGGAAGCTGCAGCAGTTAGGATTCCAGCTCACCTGCACAAACCATCATTCACACAACTGTTACACATTTCACTGGAAATAAGTAGGTCCAATAATTAAGAGCTCTGCCTAACTGGCACATGAAGTGTGTAGCAGTGGTTTGGTAGAAAACAAGTGATTCACAATTAAGAGGATCTTTTTTACTAGTATCTATAAACACAAAGCATTAAAGAAACATTTTATACAGAAAGACAAGTTTCAAGTTTTAATTTCAACTCCAAGGATTATTTTTTTGATTCTAAGCACATTAGAAGCTCTAGCCATGGCATCTAGTGGTGCAGTACGAGGAATGTTGTTCAATTAAGGTTAAAATACTGCAGAATGTGCGAGTTTTTACACATATTGAGCTCCTGAAATTATAAAAAAGTTCAGTTTGTTAGGGATATGTTAAATTTGATATGTTCATAGAATGTGTTTAAACCCAAAAGAATAATCCTTGGAGTTAAAATTAGAACTTGAAACTTGTCTTTTTGTATTAAATGTTTCTTTAATGCTTTGCGTTTATAGACACAAGTACAAAAAATTCACCCGATTCTGAATCACATGTACAAAGAAATATGTACCATCATTCAGTACCTGAAGTCATACAATAAAACAAGCTTGCTTCATTCACATTTCTGGTTGAATAATGTTTGTAGTAAAATATAAAAATAATTTAGTAAGAGGTAATAAATGGACAACACACACCCTGTTTATAGATGTGAGTGGATACATGTCGACAGGAACCATCCTCATCCTGTCTGACTGCCGTGTCCAGGAACGCACCTCCTCCGGAACGTGGCTCCATTTATCCTGCAACCACCACAGTGCCACTTGAGACAGTACAATAAGCAATAATTTACAGAGTAAGGTTCTATAATAATGTCCTGGAGTCTGAATAGGTCACAGGTAGCGGCAGTGCGACACACACACAGGATGAAAAAATTACTGCACTGTTTAATATGCTACACTTGAGCCATACTAAAGTTGTCCATGATATGTTAGCAGAAACATAAGTGTTGTACAAGTGCAGCATACTGAAGTGCACAGAAACTATTTATAAATTAAGTATAGTAAAAACTATTTTTAACCCTCCCAATTTTGCTCTTTCCTGAAACAATTTTGTGGAATTTTGATTATTTCCAGTTGTTGGTAATAAACAATATATTCTGACCTACTTAAAAACTTTATATAATTTACATCACTTCAGGAAGTAGAACCCTGGTCATCACCAGAGAAGAAGATGACTTTCACTTAGACAAGATTATCCACTGCTAAAATTAAAGGGTACTATTCAAATTTTGTGTTTCAGGTATTAAATTTTAAGAAAAGTATTTGTTTGTAAATTTTCAATACTTGTAGCAAGGCTAGCAGCCTTACACTAATTCTGTGTTTAGTTGAGTTTTTCATGTGCTGAAACTGTAAATGATGTGGTGCAGTTGCTGTGAGCTACTGGGCTTCAACAAAGACATTTGTAAATTTTTGGGAGAATCAAAGTCAAATTTTTTTAAGTTTCTTGAAGACAAACACAAGATCAGTTTATAGAAAAGTTATTTTTAGTATTTATACAAAACAATAATTTCTACTAATTAGGAAACATTCTTCAAAGTGAGAACTACTATTATTTTTTTGTGTTGAAGTAATGTAATAGCTTTTTAATCAGTAAACAAATGAGTTTAATAACTCATGGCTCTGTATTAATGTTTTGTGTTTGTCATTTAGCTGAAATTTCCATGAAGTTGCTTTTTGTATCCACATATGTTTTGCAAGGCTCAAGAAGGAGATGTCTGTAGGAGAACCTCTCTGAATAGCCACATATTTTTAATCATGGCTAAGGCTACAATAGAAATATCTGACATTGAAGTTATTTTTTCATCTAGGCTTGCCGACACTTCTGTACTGGTAGTATGAAATTCCTCCCCACACACCATTTTGGTATACTGCTTAGCAAAGAAATATTTAAAGTTAAAGATTAAAATAAAGTTTGGACATGTACATATATTTGCAGTTAGTTACTGGAAACTGTTTTTATTGAACCAGAGTCCATCTAGGATAAGGGCAGAAAAGAGATGATAAATTTGCCATTGTATTTAAAACTTTAGTTAAGGATGTTATGGGTATTGCGATTGCAAAATGTGTGAAGATTTCCAGTGGCAGAAGTACAGAGTAAGAGTTCAATGCCCTCACACGGATGAGCACAGAAGATACTCTAGGTGGTGTCACTGCTGTGAAGATGCTGAGCCAGAGAGATGCTGGGACCAAATCCCTGGCTATTCTACATCAAGAAGTTCTGCGATGAAAGGTTCACCAGCCATCAAAATTCCCCTGCACCTCCTCCTTAGCATTAGGTTTGTCCTACCAAACCTAAAATATTTCTGTTCATAAGTGAATATGTACAGTAACTATGTAAGTATATAACTATGGAAAACACGTTTACTGTCTTAATATGTTTTTTTTTTACCAAGATGATCTACAGACTTGAGTTGATTTTTGTAGTATTATGTAATTTGAATGTTTGATACTTGGTTATGTTATAGACATGATCCTGACATGCAGTGATGAGAGTGTGGTTTTTAAAGTGTGTCAGGATGGCTGCACAGGCAGTTCTAGATGTTTGACCAGTCTATGCATATGGTTGAAGACAGACGTCAAGAAATGATGGTGGTGCCTCTCATGACATTACCCAAGGAAAAAACAAATTGTGTCAACAACTTCTGGTGAAGTTGTATGCTTTTTGGAAATTCAGTTCAGTCAGGTTACATAAGAAAATTCAAACATGCGACATGTTTTAAAGTAAAGATGGGTCCAAACCCCATTTTGTAGATAATACCTATACTGATACTTTGTGGCAGATTCCACAGATAGTGCAGATACAAATAATTTAATTTGTAATTTTTTATACGTTGCCCGAAGACATCGAAAGACTTTTACCACATCGGGAAATCTGCAAAGTTTGCAAATGGCTTTGTGGGGAGGCATCTTAACATTAAAGTACTCCCAAAATTCATTTCTGCTGTTTCCTTCCACGTACGATTAAAAATTAGCCTATAAATAAGTATGCAGACTTACAGGTTCATTTTTTCATATTCGACCACCAGGTCCAACTCAAGTTCACGCATCCACTGCACTAAATGCACGGAGAAGTTTTGCTGTATTTTTTTTTACAGGTAGTATGACTGATTCAATTATAGTCTCTATTAACATGTTTGCACTTTAACAGTTTTTAAAATAGATACCAAATGTTTATCTGGTATTTTTACTGCAATGCAATATTTCAAATTTATTTGTTAAAAACATTTGTAGGCCTAACTATTATAAATGACCATCTAAATGAGAATCATGTGTATTAATTATGCCCCACGAGATTTAATTTTGTCTTAAAAAATAAATTAAATTTTCTTGTTCCATTTAACACTGGAGAATTAAAAAAAAAAGAAACTTGATTTTTAATTTATTTAGTTGCATATTCAGATAGAATCATAGACCTAAACACAATAAAAATTGCTTACAAACTGTCTAAAAATCTTAACTTTGGAACATCCCACAGTAGTGCCAACCCACCACAGTATAGAAAACTATTGAATTTAAAGACACCAATGTGATCAAGATGGCACCATGACTTCAATCGCGAGTATTAATTATGTGCTACATGAGCTCAGCTGCTTTATGACCATTAACTGTCAATATTTTGTTCACAATAAAAAACATATACATGTTTGGCAATGAAAATATGTGGTTCACAGTGAATTCTACTTGTCTTACATCCACTACTCTTAATAAATTCCATTTTTTTTCATAATTAAAAAAAGAAAAATAAAATAAAACAACTATTAGACCTATATGCTTACTTACACTTAAAAGTATAATTTCGCCAATTCGTACCACTCAACATGCTGACGTGCTTTGCTATCTGACACGAGTATTAAGACTATGGTGCAAAAGTCGAAGCCGGGGGAGCCACCATATTGTTACGTCACCCAACCGCCATCCTGGATGTCATTGAGCTTTTACCCCTGACCCACGTGACCTTGATCCCAGGACTTTTGACCTCAAAAACACTAAAAACCTTAAAAAATTGCAAAAACTCCCAAAAAAAACCAAAAAATTAAAAAAAATTGAAAATTATTAAAAACATCATTAAAAGGATTCTCAGAAATGGCCCACTTTTTCCAGAAATTATGACAGGGATCAGTCACTCTGAGCCAGGCAACCAGGATAAGGACCAATGACCTTGCTCTTTAACCTTGAAAATGGAAAATTCCAAAAAATTAAAAAAAATCCACAAAAAATTAAAAAATAGATGAAAAAATTTCTTAATTAAAAAGATGAAACAATAAATGCAAACGCTTCATTGTAAACACTTGCAGCCGGCTTGCAACACTACATTCACCTCTACAACCCTTCACTGTTCCTGGGGAAAGGATCATTATTTCAATGAGGGGGTCATGTTTCAAGAAGATTGTTATTGGAAAACTTTTTAATGGTTTTCCCTATTTAATAAAAAAAAAAAAAAGTTGTTAATTTGAGAGGTTGCTATTCCAGGGGTCTAAGAATTGAGAGTTGACTGTACCAACGCTGTTAGTTCACATTCTACCACAGCTATGACGCAATGTCATATTGGTATTGTTCGTGTCCACCATGTCACTGTCTTATGTTCTCATCAATGTTCCAAAATGGTATACTTTAGAATGTGTTTGCAGAAATAACACACTATAATTTTCTTGGAGTTATCAAAAAATCTACATCTGTCATATGGGGCCATGTAGTATGTGAATAAAAGCAATACAAATACATTTTTGTTTGGTAGTACACAATCGCTGTAACATAACCTTTACACACATATTTCTTCGGCTGCAAACAAAAAGTAGAAAAATGTCCTATTTCTATAAATGCTGCAGTGAAAATAAATGTGTAATGGTTTTTCTAAATAATTCACGTTTTTGTCACGCTTATAAACTAGTTATTCAGTAACACGCCAATGTAAATTACCTTGCTTGGATATAATGATCGTTGATTTGGCGCTGCACAAAAAGGCCAAAATCCGTAAAAACAACTAGACGTCATTATTAGTAACTGTCCAGTTATAATAATTATGGAATAAAAGTAGGCACAAAAAGTCAAGCAAATAATCACTCGAAACAAAAATGTAAATTATTCACAATTTTTGCATTACATATTCTAAGTTCTAACGTAAATAATTCATAAATTACTATTTGCAACAATTCTACTTTCTGAATATTCGCACACCCCTAGAAATAACTCTTAACTTCAACACTACATAACAAGGTACAGACTCAACTACTCTCAGAATAAAAATTTTGGTTACCAACTTCAATGTTGCAAAGACAAAAACATACATTAAATAAACAAAAGTTAAATTTCCCATAATGCTTATTGGTTGCTGCTGTTTCAATCAGCATTATGAAAAACAAGTGTGATAACAAAACTTGGTCAGTAACAGGTGTACTGTAGCTATTTTTTGTATTTAACTACTACATTCAAACACATTGTAAAACCAACATACAGATGACACAAATTTCCAAATCAGACTGCAAGGATTATATTAACATGATGTCTTATAACCGTAACAAGAATAGCATGCTTTTTACAGGTACAGTGGTGTACTTACCCGAGGTAAGTTGCAAATTATTATTTTGTATGTACTGGCAGCCTCTTGATAGGTGGTGGCGTGCTTCAGGAACTCTTTGTGTGTTTCAGACTCTGGCAAGACAAAGTTAGAGGTGCTCTTTTGGACAAATGATCTCTTGGGCTTGGATGTCTTTTTGTTTTCCTTGAGACCAATGTCATGGGCACGGGTAATGTCAGTCATATAGATAACTTCTATGTTGTCTGCGACAGGAGTAGAACAGCCTGAGTGGATCCTCTTGGTATCCTGGAGGTCCTCTCCTTTCACACTCGACACAAAGGAGCTACTGCTGCAGTCACCTACTGAGTCCAAGGGTGTACTAACACATTGTGTTTCCTCTGATTTGCCTTGCTGCCAGTAGAGTTCTTCCACCAGATTACTGCAGCCTCCATCCACCATTAGAACACTACCAGCTCGACTGTCACCACTGGCATCTTCCTCTTCACAAGCTGAAGGCAAAGAACCAGTAGCTTCACATATATCATACGAATGTTTCATCTTTGCATAATTTTTCTCGGATAGCTTTGGAATAATCTTTTTCATGCCTGATTTAGTTTTATGCATCTCAATGGTACTAGACTTTTTCCTTTGCAATACATCTTTGCCTATATGCAATTCTGTCTGCAAGTCTTCAGCTAACTGTACTGAATTAACTGTTCCGTTTTCAACTGACACCTCTTTGTACTTTAAATTTTCCAATACACAAGCTTCATTTGGCAACTCTCGAACTAACATTTCTTCACTCTGTCCTTCATGTGATTTTGGTTTGCATGGTAAATCTCCATGTTGTTTTGATTTACTTAAAGGTTTTACTTCAACTGAATCAGCTTCAACCAATTCTGTTTTCTTTGACTCATCTCCAACTGCAACTATTACATTAAGCACATCCTTGAATGACTGTGTATCATTTGATGCACTTGTTGATATTTCTTCAGCCATCACAATTTTAGCCAACTCATCTTTGTCCTGCCCATTAACTTCTTTTAAATTGCATTGCTCCTCTTTATCTAATGTTCCTCCTCCTAATGCATTTTTCTCAGACCCCATTTTCTTCACAACACTTCCGGCTAACTGTGAATCTGTCTCTGGTAACAGATCCTTTTTATCAGAGTCAGTAACTTTAGATGAATATTGAGTGCAATTAGTCACTTCACTATCTGGCCCAGGTTCTTTGCCATCTTCAGCTCTTGTATCACTCAAGTTCCCTTCTCCAACTGAGCTTCCAGCAGAAAACGATTCTCCTAACTTATCAACATCTTCACTATGATAACTAACAATACCAATGTGGTTATCAACAGGTCTAGCCACCTGCCTGTTTTCAGACATGCTATGCTCGTTAACTGTTGCTTTATTGTCCACTACATTGCCCAAACTTTGATCAGTGTTGTTATTGGAAGTTTGAAGGTTGTCATCTTCATCTTTTACTTCAATATAACAGATGAGCTGGAAAACAATCACACCAAAAAAGTTAGAACACAATTATTTAGTGCTGTAATACAGACTATTAACAATTCACAAAATTACAATTTTTGAGAGTAAATAATACAAATAAATAATTTGCTTGAATAATAACTTTCATTTGAACAATTTTCAAGTATAAGCTCCAGTTCCAAAAACCACCGTTACAGAAATGTTGTGGGCTTATTACTAACATTTTTTTTCTCATTGGCACCAGAATAAAGTGCCTATGAATCAAAGTTTCAGGAATGGGTATCTGGGAATGTCATACTGACATGCCACATGAAAAGGTTAGCTTGACAGTCCTGGATGTAGTTTTACTTTTTGCAAGAAATGGTCAGCACAAACATTCTGGATAACCAGGTGTGCATTTGAAAAGGAAATGGGTATAGCTAGAAATTGCATGTTGACTGCCATGCATGCATGAATGATGTACTGTTACGCTGCATCATTTTTCTTCTTCTGCTGGCAAAGAGTAGCCTTCTTCCTTCATGTTCCCTCCCCTAGAGAGGACAGGAAATGTGTCTAAAACATGCAAATTTCTAAATATACTTATAAAAACATACCAAGAAAACACAGACACAATAACAAAACTCAAAAAGTTTGTATGTTGCACGCAAAAGAAAGACGACAAATATAAAGTTTAAAGAAACCAGTGTCCAATTCCCCTTTAGTGTCAGTGATAGTGATGAGCAGAGGACAGTTAGTGAATAAGTAGGGGTTATATTAGGAATTATTGCGGCCTATGATTTCAACAGTAAAGATTAGTCTACAAACAGCATCAAAAATTATTTGCAGGGTTAAGGAAGGATGTGTTACATACCCAAATATTTTGATGCTTGAGGGTAATTTCTTTTACAAGTAGGTATCAGAGGTTTGAAGAATTCCATTCACACCATGGATATAGACCATGCCTTTTGATTTAATTTACTTTTACATACACATTAGAAAGCTATGAGATGCAAAGTAATTGGAGCAATGGTCTCCAATTGTAACTGAATCAGTAATACTAGGTGCCCAGTAGAGATATCAGTCGCAATTTTGTCCAATCAAGTTTAATAATTCTGGGGAAGGCAAAGGTTCCACATCTGGCCATAACTAATGACAACCTACACTTGCTCCATAAAACATAATTCACCGTTTTAACTTGCGACCCCTGAAAAAGGTGTAGGCATAATACATGAAATACCGCAAAATTACACCTATTTTTTTATTTTGCAATGAAATTGATAGGAAATTTAATTATCTGCCCGCATTACTAATGCTTCAGAATTCAGGCAGATTAACGAGAATAGTGCAAAGACATATAATATGCATAAAGCATAACTAATATACAACTAACAAGATTTTGCTACACATTTTTCACCAACTAAATGCAATTTTTATTTCTTTATATTCTGGAAAACACAATAACTCTAATCTTCTGTCACAATGCATGCTACATACACATAAAAATAACAAAACAACTGATTATAAAACTGGACATATAAGAAAACATTTCCATGAACGCATCCTTATCATAAATTTAAAAATTTTCTTTTCACAACATCAAAGATATGTCACAACACTATTAATGTCCATAGTCAATGAACATTATCTTACTACATTGTGTTTCTTTTTTTTTGTCATACATGCTGTTGCTGCCAATCAATTTTACTACACTGTGTTTCTCCTGCTGCCAATCACACATGTTGTCTCAGTCAATTGTTTAGTAATAAATTAACTGCAAAAACCTTTGAAAAAATACTTTTAATTACAGATGCACTAAAAAGAATAAAATAAATACAGTTGTAGTTAAATAGTGTGTAGAACTTGTAAGATTGTAAGATGTGGAAGGACAATAGTAATAAATTGTACTACAAATTAATATTTTTGTATCAATATATATTTAGTATATGAAAGCTTGGCACAAATAGTGAAGAGCCTTATGCAAGATATGTGGTTACTATGAATATGCAAATTAGGTATATGTTCTATACTACGGATAGTTAAAAGTCTTATGCAAGATACGTGCACAATATTTCCTTACTATGCTTACGAAAATGAGGTATATGTTCTATATTATGAACAGTTAAGTGCCTTATGCAAGATATGTGCTTAATACGCTTACGCTATCAAGATATAAGTTCTATATTGTGCCAAGCTTTTATATACTAAATACGAATTGGTACAAAAATATTAATTTGTAGTATAGTTTATTACTGCTATTCATCAATGCCTTACAAGTTCTACACATTGTGTAACTACAACTACACTTATTTTACTCTTTTTAATGCATTTGTAAATAAAACTTTGTTTTTAAAAGGTTTTTTTACAGTAAATGCATTTTTCACTTTTCAGTCTCACCAATTTTTTAATTATTACTGTAAAGGTAGACTCTCTAAAAATTCACAAACTAGTCCGTTATCGGTATCTCTTGTGATTCTTATGATGGACGAGTCTGTGAATGTATAAATAGGCTACACATAATAATAATAATAATAATAATAATAATAATAATAATAAAATAGTGAGACTAAAAAGACTATAAATGTGCAGTTAAACACTAGTAGCCCCTTCAACACCTCAGGATGTATGTAACCTGACGAACAGTGATTTAAAAAAAATATTATATACATCCTGTTAAAATTGGGTAAATGGTTAATTTATTGTGACTTAAGACTTACAACTTAAGACACAAGACCATTGGTGAAGCAGATAATGGTACAAAATAGCATTGCGATAAATTGAGACAACTTGCAAAAACTTGTGACTACTTTCAACAACTTGCGACTACTGTAACTGACTACACACTACTACTTGCGACAACTTGCAACTACACATGACTACTTGCGACTAAGTGCAATTACATGCGACTAATTGTGGCTATTCGCAACTACATGCGACTCTTGCTGACTACTTGAGACTACATGTGACTAATTGCGTAAATAATATGAACCTTAATTTCGGCCACAACCCCCCTCCCCTTCTCCGGAAATTTGAGGGGAGGAGGGTCAGCTACCCTACAAGGAGCAATATCAATCTAGGGATTGATATAGGCGCGTTCCCACCCACATCATTTTGTTTTCGTGTAAAAATGACTCTTGATTGTTGGACACAAAAGGGGACTATTAACCCCTACCCCAAAGGACCTTTTCCCACACTCCTTACCATTTTCGCGTAAACATTAACATTAATTATCGGGCACAAATCCACACAGAAGTGGGAGAGGAGGCGGCGTTGGCTACCCTAACTTGCCCCTTATCCCAAGGGGGAATATAGATCCCCTAGGCCCATTCCCACCCTCCTCACCATTTTTGTGTAAACACGACCCTTAATTTCGGGCACAAACCACCAGTTCCAAAAAAGATAGAAAAGGGGAGGGGGGAAGGTGGATGCTACCCTAACTGGCCCCTTTCTCCAAAGGCGCCATAATATTGATCCCCCTAGGAACGTTCCCACCCTCCTCACTATTTTCAAGTAAACACAACTGGTAAAATTAAGTTCACATTGTTGAAATAAACATATCATTGTGGAAGTATTTAAACCTGAAATATAATAGAGTAAACAGTTTACTTTAAATGTTTACAACTATGGCTTTACACATACGTTACCAATAACTACATCATGTGGGCATGAGAAACAGTGCACTACTCACTTTCCTTTTGTCCTTCATGCCCTTCTCTGTGTCAACGGCCATGAGTAATTGATGTGGAAAGTTGACGCACAGCTCTCCAGCCTGGGTACCATGTGCAACAGCATTCAACCACTCGCCAGATGTTGCATTCTGCACAAAGACCACAAATATACTGTCACATTATTAGTGGATCTACTTTCTCAAAAAAATTAAAAAATAAATTCAGAAATATTTTATAAACTATTACTTTCACAAAATTTAACTAACCAATACATACAATAAGCAAGTTCCAGATTGCAATCAAGTACTATTTATTTTCACTATTAGTGAGACAAGCTCAAATCATGAGGGTTGGTAGCTATGCATATTTTCTGCTAGACCACATCACAGTGCTCGTAGTCCCTGACTTCTTCCAAATGCAAGTATAGAACACCCACTTGAACCCTGCCTGTGTGGTCCTGCAGCTGGGTAGAACACCCTAATTAATGCTGGTAATGTGGCCATAAAAATACAGGTGTTTCCATTTTCCATTTCTAAAAAATAACTGGGTACAAACAACCCAGAGAGATGGAGTATAGAGGGCAGAGTTAAAGCCTGGTGGCAACTCAATATTTTTTGCGCATTAGCTATGCTGCTAAAGTCACTCACCTAAAACATTTTGTGGTATCATTCTGTTAGCTTGGCCAGTTAGCTAAGTTGTACCATCACCAAAGTCAATTCCCTCTCTCAGGAATGCCTTAACCATATGTGAATGACATGAGGGTTTTTTAAATCATGGCAAAGACCCATGGAGCAGACTTGGCATATTACAGATGCACAGAATTCTTCGATCTTTGTTCCTGCAGCTGCCAGTAAAAGGAAACCTATACCTATTGATGCAATAAGGCAGGATTGGCTTTACAAAACAGAAATGGCCACAACACACACCAAATGTAAGACACAATTCAATATTAGTTAAGACCAAAAGTATGGAAAATTACTGAATTTTGCATGAATAATCATACAATACCATGTCACCTCAAATATGTTACTGATGAACTATTGACAGAAATTTAAAATCAAGGAATGGAATTTACCACACAATTGAGATAGAATCTGGAAAAATGACAGTGGCCAGCTTCCGAAATAACTAACCTCCTAATGTACCAATTGAACAGATGTTCATAAAAATACTGTACTTACAAATAAACAAGTAGTTTCCCTTCTGCATCCAGTCAACTCTGGAAACTACAAAGTTTCAGTTACCAGGAAAATTTTGGTTACTTTGAAGGGGTTCTTTGTTTGAACCAGGGTGCAGGTAGACATACCAAGTGACACAGCTAATCATATTATCTAATTGCTGTGTGCAAAATATAACTATACAGAGTAAAAATGTTTTACACAATTTTAACACTGTTGAGGAAACATTTGCTTGTATAGTAACTTCTTGGATTAAATAATGTCTCCCGTAATGATAGACAAAAACTTACTAATTGTATTATTTAGTGATTCTACTCTTTTTGTAAACTTGTGGTGCATTTCTCAACTGCCAAGAGTGGTATTCTTGAGACTAGGGTATCTCCAAAGTGGGCCCATTAGAAAAACCCACGTGTGTTTTTTTGGGTGGGCCAACTTGAAAAAATCCACTTGATGTAGCAAGTAAGTAAGTGTTTTCAAAATTTTTAAAGTTTTGCAAACTTTATAAAATATTCAGACATGTTGATTTTATTTTATTTTGTTTAAAGTGGATACATGCCACACTGTCACGCAATGCGACTGCACACACTACTGGTCGACTTCGCACCTTCAGCGAGCGCCGAGAGCCTTGCGGCAAGTATAAAGCGGTGTACATTTATTCTAGTGGCTACAGGGTTGATTCCATGCGTTGGATAACTACAAACACGGAAAATAATTAATGTGTTTAATTATAGAAGTTGTACTGCCTGCGCAGTATTCGACATGCTGTCGCCACCCCCTCGACCAGAGATTTTTGATCCGATGAGTTATGGATCAGCAGATATAGATAATGCAGTTGAAAGAGTCACCACCGGTTCACAGCACTCCTGTGCCCAGTGAAGTCACAGCCACCGAGCCTCGAGAAGAGGCAGTAAACTTGTCATCAGCCTCCACCAAGGGTGATAAGAAAAGCATGGCGCTGCCTGATGCCCTGAGATAATATACCCCTGCAGTGGAAGGCTAGCAACCGCCGCACCCTTGTGAGAGCCAAGAAGCTAAGATTTCAACTATTTAGGGAATCCTGAAAACGCTCTTGCAAAAGTATGTCAGCCTGCTGACCGCAAAGGTTGGAGGGCTCTCTTGAGTCTGGACAAGATCTCCACCTCTCCCAGCCTGAAGAAGGTCAGCCTTCCTCTACCAGCAGCTTGTGAA
This sequence comes from Dryococelus australis, assembly GCA_029891345.1. Classification (NCBI taxonomy): domain Eukaryota; kingdom Metazoa; phylum Arthropoda; class Insecta; order Phasmatodea; family Phasmatidae; genus Dryococelus; species Dryococelus australis. The sequence continues at coordinate 273,517,136 of CM056994.1, read as the reverse complement.
GGCTCTACGGAGGAAACTTCACCGTCCACAACCGTGCACCCCTTACCACAGTCATTCCTTGACTTCTGCGGTAGCAGGCCATCACAACATCCCCTCTGGATAACTAACTCGCTGTTAATTGAGAAGTTTAGTATTCTTGGAGCTTGCTTGTTTGGAGAAAATTTGTCCAAGTTCACCTTCATCTGGTGTAAAATTCAATAATTAATAATTATTATTGGTTTCAGATTATTAAAAAAGAACCGGATCCCCAGTGTTTTCGCAAGTGTCAATAAAACGCTACAACAAACACTAACCTTGGTCTGGTAGTCATTTACGCATCCTTAATCATTTTAATTAATTTCATTTGTGGTCAACAGCAAACTTAACTTTTTACTGCGGAATAAGTGTGAGTAGGCCAAACCTCAGGATCACATCGCCTGAAAAGGCTGTAGTCTACAAAGATATACTGGGATTCCTGGGAGTGTCTGGTACTCCCGCGCTTGCCTGCAGTGCCATTTCAACTCTAGCCTGTCATTTCTCTCTGTCAGTGCCTTGGGAGTGACTGAATGAGTTACTCCCACAAGGGCTGAACTACGGTAGGTAGAAGAAGAGAGAGACCAACCAGTAAATTAATGAAAAGAGCCTTAGTTAGACAGAAAGAAACATTGCAATATAACATTAGTTTGGTAAAGTAAATTTTCATAAATTTAGATGACTAAAAAGGGAGGAAGACTGCTTAGCAGAAATCATTGTTGAGCTTGACGGGCCCTATACAGGGACCTATCGCAGTCTCGTGGTGCACCGCCAGTCGTCTCCACTCACGTCACTGCACCAATGCTCCGCACCATGTCCGATTTTGACCTATATAGCGTGTGAACACGAATCCCAACTAGATTCTGAACTAGGCATCTGTTGGCCGTGGCAAAACTATGAATACGTTAACATTTTCAGTCAGTCTAACCCTGCGCTGATTGCGAAGCCACCTGCCCATTCCCAAGTTAGTGACACTGCACCATCAAGATATGTGATGCTGTCAGATGAGACATGAGACGAACAAACACACAAATACTTACTGGTAATTTGGGTGCCAGCGGTGCTCCCCAATCACCGTACTATTGAGACTCTGGATTCTCAGGGATGCTGTGGGTTCTGGGTGTACGTCTCACCCGTGCGTACTTACAAACATGTAGGCAATACTAAACTTTTACTAAAAATCACTTGAAATTAACACTTAGTAAAATATATGTGGCTAGGACACTGTCACTACTGTATAAAAGAGGTAAGTTCACTGTAGACTTGTTTTTATTGTTACTATGCATACACATCAACGTGCCAATGAAATTATGATAATCTCGGTCATGACTAGTCAATTCTGCTTGGGTGTTCCCCAGCTCGCAATTACTCTAGTGCATGCCTAGATGGATGATCTCACTGAGGTGTGTAAAAGCACAGTATTCACAAGGGAAGAGGGCCGACACCCGCTAGGGTGGACTGACGGTTTTTCCCTGAAGATGGGACACTGTGAATTACAAACTAAACCTTTGATGATACATATTAACATGTGTGATTACTCTGCATCACTAACGCAAACTTGTCGGGGCTCGCCCTCTAGCACATGGGTAGTGTGATGACGGCCTATACACAGAGCCGGCTAGGACGGAATAATTGCACTGTACACTAATTACAAAATTACATAAATCCTCAAAAGATACATGGAACAAGACGGGACATGAGATGAGTATTCACAATAAACACACATGTGTGAAAACAAGTTTAGATGGCGCGGATGCCGCTGGATGAAGTTCGTAGCGGACCACGTGGTGCAGGTGAAATTGCAATATTTCTTCATGGAAATGATAAATTAAACTCAGACAAAATATTATTCTTGCTGAGAAAATTGTTCTATTTATGACTGAAGTGGTGAAGTGGTTAAAGGCTTGTAACATGCCTGATGGCGGTAAAATCATACACTAACATGACCGTGTAGCCAAGTACAAAAAGCATCAATTTACGTGAAATTACACGGAACCCTAACAAAAGTTAACATAAAACCCTTGATAAAATATTGCACATACGATGTTACATAAATAAGCTCTCAAAATGCAACGATGGTGTATACAAGTACTTGGCGTAGGTCGGCCACGTGGTTATACGTGATGTTACCGTAAAATACTCAAACGAAAAATACCCTCAAATAAATACATGAAAACAAAGATCTTGAAATTGCATGTAGCAATAACACAGAAATTACAATGAAACGCCATAAACATAGGCATATGGCGTCAGATTCAAGTTGCGCGGGTCGCGTGACCTCTCCGACATCTTCCTACTCCTTCTCAATTAAGTTTAAAATGCCACAAGGGTGCAATAAATTAATAAAGTGGGAGCATAAGGCTGGGGAAAATGTCTGGCAAAACGTACGAAAGAAATGGTTAACTGGTAAACTAAATTGACTAAGGAAACCTAAATCAGTGAACAAAAGTTGTAGTGTGTACGTGACAGTCTCTTACCTCTCTAGCTCTCCTCGCCAGACTGTCCAGATACAAGCGTCACACGGACCCCCCACACCTATGGGGTTCACATAAGCGGAAGTGCTATGAATGCCGAGTAAAATGTCTTATTATTGAAAATAAAATGACACAAATTAAATTTAATATTTTTTTCCTATGAATTTTCATATTAATTTAATGTCTCTTTAAGACGACGTTCATGCCAGAATATTAGTGTTGTTAATCTCGGTGTCGCTGGCACTTTGAATTTCATAACCAAACAATTGAAAAGTAGTAACAAACACTTGAACACATTTTAAGACATATCAAACTCTGCAAAGATAAATATAAAACACATTTTACATTGAAAAATAACATTTATATGAAAATTCAAAATTATTGGCCTCTTTGCGCACGTGCACCGCTGACTCCACACTAGCACTGCTGACTGTTAGCCGGCGTCATGTGTACGATCTGGACAGCAGCCAGGAACATAATTAAACTTGCCATACCTCTTAAAACTACACCAAAATTCGAGATAGCTTCCCCTCAGCATAACTTCGTTCCTTCTCGCAAGCATACAAGGCCAGCCCCTTTCAGGTGTTCTGGAAGTGTACGAGGCCCTAAGTAGGAACTATCCGAGGAAAGTCAGAGTCGTTCCCATTCCATTATCATCTCCAACCCCACTCACAGTTTCTTTCTTTTGGACAGCTGGCATCCCGTATTTTGACAATCTTCATGGTGAACAAGTCGTGCTCCCTAGGTGGGAGTCATTTTTAATCAAGCTCACCCTGGGGTTTGATTACCCTCCCTTCAAACGCAACCCTTCCACTAGGTGGTATCCCCATAAGGACCCCAACAAGGGATGGACGCCAACTTGCCAGGTAAAGGAACACTCGTTAGAAACCTGTATGCTACCAAAGGGCCCCATTACAACTACCCGGAGGGAAATTAACACTCCTAATGATCCACCCCAACGATAGGTGCACCTCCAGTGAGGTGCCCCTGTAACAATATGGGAGACTAAGTGCTGGTAGGGAGTATCAAGGTAAAAGCCGGTTATCTCCCACCGCCATGACAGGGTGCATCAAATGGCACACAATGTGGAGTGTACAACTCCATATAGCTCAGCCTTGGGAGCTAGGACATAGCCAGACACTCCCTCCCCCCCTTTTCCCAAGCCTCCTTGCAGAGGAACACTGTTTGACTTCGGGGAGTCAAAGTAAATTGGAAACACCCAATGGTGCTCAACTTTTCTAAGACCATGTATAGCTCAAAGGAGAGTTTACAGGACCCACAGGTCGAATTAGCGGAAGCTAATCTCGAAGAAACCTGAAGCACTCAGTGTCCTGTACAGACATGTGTTGGAATGGGCATCAACGTCATTCAGTGCATGTATTGTCCCAAACAATATCATTATGCTTATTTAAGATGGGAGAACACATAGAGGTTTATGGATGGCCTAGAGTTTAGGTGTAAGACTTGTAGGCAAGCCCAAGTGAGGATCTGCCAATGGCCAGAGTGCGAAGGCTGAGGGTACTATGTGATACATAGTATCCTCTATAACAGAGAATACCACCACAGATGTATTGGGTGGACAGACAAACACGTGATGAACACAGGACAGATACACCAATGTGATGTGTGTAGATGGGAACACACTCACAGACCCACAAACTCGGTGTCGATAACCAGTCCGGTGAATTCCTTAATATCCATGGAACTAATTTTGCCAGAGTTCCATGGTAGGCCATACGAAGACCCTGAGGTCTTCGTTCGAATGCGAGAGAGAAATGAGGGAGCACCTCATACCTGTGAAGCAATGGGTAGGCCGAGCATGCCATCAACTAGGTGGTCAAGACCGGGAATGGTGGGAAAAGTAAATGTAATTCGTCAAGAGATGGCCCCAGTCTCAAACCCAGCTCACCATGCATTTCACCGGTGGTGAATACAGACTTTCATTTAAGGACACAAACCCCTGACGAGGAAGCGGGACTATTTATCAACAAAAAGGAGCGGATCCACAAATGTAATTATCCAGAACAAAATGAGGGACAGAGGGACAGAAGCATCGCCCACATCCTTCTGTTCTCATTTAGAAACCTCCTGCTACTCCTTTGGTCACAGACTGTTGAAGAGTTGGCAGGCAGGGCGAGGGAGATAGAGATGAATAACAGCCTCTTGTCTGGGAAGACCCCACTGGCACGCGCCGCCAAGGACGCTGGCCCAGCCCCCTTCCCCAGACCGCCTGCAGGGCGAGACACAACCTTTCCTTCACCCGCCATCCCCTTGCCCCGCTGCTGGCATTATCCGGGCTGGCACTTTAATAGAGACTGCCCGACATGGCAACCGCAGGTGACAACAGCCCCTCTTCCCCGCTCGCAGAATGTGCAGCCCCAAAATCACGAAGCGAATTTCCCAAGCTGAGAGAATGGGATCTCAGAAAGACAGCAAACCATGGCTAGTGGAAGGCTACTCAGCCTTAGACAGTTTCGAGTGCGACCGGGTACATGCCAGGTCTTGACCCCAGGACTTCCAGTGCGAAACCCAGAAACGAATCTTGTAGGAGCGGAACCCCACAAGGGAACCAAACCCCGAACTCCCAAGAGGCATGCGAGACACCCACCTCAGACAATCGTTTGGAGGAGAAGTAACCCCGAGGATACTACCTTCTACCCCAAGTTCATACGTTCCATATTCACCTAGACCCCGCACAGCAAAGCGCAGTACAGTTACTGAAATATCATGGCATAGTAAAGCTGATAGAATCAACATAGGAAGGGAACCCATAGGTAGCATTATCAATGAGGCAAGTGAACCTCCAGCTGCAACTAAGGTCACACACAGTTGGCCACAGACTCCCCTCATTCCACCCCTTGCCATACACCTAGCTGTCGAGAGCCAGGAAGCTCGTGAGACCCCCCCACCAAGCGGCGAATACATCTGCCCAGCTTTCGTTTCTGTATTGGAAGAACCATTACCCCCGGAGGCTAACTTGACGAGGCAACATATCCCATTACACCCATGTTCAGTCCCCACAATTCCACCACCTTAGGGCATGGATATGTCCAAGGAGAGGAATCCGAGGTCATGCACCCTGTTACCCATCATATCCTTCCCAATCTCTGGCAAGAAGGAAGAAAATGAATGAGAGACTGGAGGAAGCTCACCATGGATCATGGAAACAACTGGCACGTCAGTCAACCAGGCGACCGACGTAGCTGGCTAAGCAAAAGAGAGGCAACGAAATGGGTAATGTGTGCAGTACAAAGTAGAAAAGTGGTACCCTGGACGTCAGAGAGCATCTGTGCTGCCATGGCGGCCCCTCCACAACCTGGAATGGAAAGTGCCAGTGGGTACCGTGCACCAATCACCCACGTAGCTCTAGAAAGACTGAGCCTACCTGCATTGACGACCCAGGCAACTACAAGTCATCCTGTCTGCAGACAGCCACCTCACCCAGGCAGTTGTTTCAGAGCAACGGCCTGCAGCTATCTTCACCTACCAAGCAGCCCTGTTACATTCAAGGCGCAGAAGTCACATCCCGGGGCGCTACAAGGAGACGTCTTTGAGGGCACCCACGACATTTCGATGGCCAACAACTTCAGCGAAACCGCAATATAAGAGAAGATGACCATCAAAGCGACGCCTCAACAAGCGCCTTCAACCCACACCACTATCACCTGAGTGAGTACCTGCCAGAAGCCATTTCTGACTTCTACTCTCCTCACTAGGACACTTAGATAAAGTGAAATTAGCAGGGAGTAACAGAATAGAGTGAACACACAAATACGATAATGCAAGCACTTGTACCAGCTAGCTTAGTAGGAAAGGTTAGGTGATGCATAACGTCCCCAAAATAAAATCCTAACCTGGCTAGTAGGGCAGTGTAACACGAGCAGTGTTTGTCCCAAAGAAACGTGTATGTAAAACTGCATACTTTATAAAAAGAACGTGTAAATAGTAGCTTAAGAATTTCTAAGGTTAGGAATTCCGATGGCATTGCCAGGAACAGAGATCCTACACCAAAAAGTGCCTTTCATTTTAACTGAAGACTTCCTCCTGCCAATGGGCACTCGTAACATAAATGTAAAGAATTTTGAAGGTCTTACTTAATATATAACTTTGATTCCTTACTTGCCGAATATAAAACAGAGCAATTAACGTAGCGGCAATCCCTAAACAAACTGAAAAGTTGATGCTTGATTGACCCTACTCCTCAACGTGCTCACATAAAGAATGTATATAGTAATTAATATAAGACTGTATATGGTGAAATATATTGCACGACACGTTTAACATAGAGTCGCGAAAAATCAGTGAGCACTATTAGGAAGTGAGATACGCAGAAACAAAGCCTATCAGAAGGCCCATGAACAAACGTAATTTAAACCCCATAATTCCTAACAATACAACACTGGGTGACATTGCACCTTAATAACCAATGTAAATTTGCAGTAAGATCATGGGGCGAAAACTCTCTGTGAGTGTGCCATATCTACAGTGCATTAAAGTCTCCGCCTTACTAAAATGCCAAAGGTAGGTACTAAAATGCCCATATAGCACTACCCAGGTAAAAGGGATAAATGCGAAAATGATCAACAACCGGAATGTACATGAATGTTAGAAACTAAGGTGAGAGAAACTGCTGCTACTAGAGTAGATAATGTGTACGCGAAACCCCTCTCCCCCAAGAAATATTCCCCATAAGATGAGTTTGATGTGTTTTAATAAGTGATGTTTTGCACAATACGTAATTGTACCGTATTCCCGCCGGTAGTACAGCATATAAAAATTATGATTCAAATTAAGTCCCGTAATACCAGGTTAGCTAGGTTTCGAGACAAGTTGTGCTTCCCTAGCAAGTTGAAGAAAAAGAAGTGGCATGTAAATGATAAATATCGAAGTAACATATGCCACATGTGAATGTAGAATGAGAGGATTTCACTGTTGTAAATAAACTCAGTAAAAGGGTGCAATAGGAACAAACACATTTTTACATAACTATCTAGTTAGAGCACGCAAATTATTAAGTGAGGTTTAGGATAGGAAGTGGAAACTGTAGAAGTAGCATTCCCATTAAGCTCACGTAATTTCCTACTGTGTACATGTTGCAAATGTTGGGACATAAGTTTTATCCAAGTTTGGTGGTGGCCATGTTGATGATATCAGGGGAGGCGTGCTTGTGTCTGCCATTTTAGTACCTTGCTTACTCCAGTCGGGAATCATTACGTCCGTTGTCAAAGTCTGGAAAAGAGTTCGGGATACTGCAAATGCTACATCGACCGAGTCTGGGCTACCTTTGACATTTGCTCCAGCTGTTTTGTGCATTGGTGTTGTGAAATCCAATTAATGAGTTTGTGAGAAGACATCTACATGCATCAAGTGTGAACGACCTGTGAACATCAAGTAACTCAAAACATTTTGGTCCTCTGGGCCGTATATTGGACACTTGCAAACTATGGACTTGGAGTGTGTTTGAACATCAAATCAACTTTTGTTACTATCCTTCATTTATGTTTGTAACGGTTGTCGGTCCTATGCTTTTGTGCAGTTGACAAATGAGCATTAACCGATCTTGCTCTTCGAGATATATAACTGCTATGTAAGGTACTGCTGTGCTGTATGTTGTGTTGGTACACCTCTGTTTGCCAGTGCTATTGTTTATGTTCATAGCAACGATATCGCTAAAAACGTTAGAAGCAAGACCTCAGTTAACAGAATGCAGGCTAAAGCAACTTTTTTCTCTAACTAATGAAGTTGAAAAGGACAAATCGCTTGCAGTGATTTAGCACAACTGAAAACAGATTTTGAAGACATCATCATTCAGTTAGCAGCTGGTAAACCAGACTGAGCAGAGTCTCCAAACGCAGATATGGAAAACTTTGACTCAGCCAACTATCGAATTTTAGAAGTTAACACCACCATATTTTATTTAAAAAAAAAATTATAAAGGTAATGGGAAATCAAATGTTGACATGAAATCTACGACTATGAAGCTTCCAAAATTGCAGCTACCGACATTCAGCTGGCAACTGACATGGTGGATGAGTTTCTGAGAGTTATACAGTGTGCTAGTACATACCAACAGTCTGCTTTCAGATGTTGAGAAGCAACAGTATCTTCTCACATCTCTCACTGGGGAGCCACTTAAGCTCATCAAATCGGTACTATTGTCTGAAGGAAATTATGAATTAGCATGGATGTGTTAACTGAGTGATACCAAGATTTGTGTGTCAAATAGCTAGGATGCATTGGGAGAACATCATGAATATGCCAATGGTAACAGATGGTTGTCCGTATAAACTAAGATGTCTAGTTGATATATTGAAAGAAAACCTAGGTGCTCTGAAAGTGTTGAAGTTTCCAGTGGACCAGTGGTTCTTTGTGATGTTGAACATTGTGTTATATAAACTTGATGTGGAAACACAATGTGATTTTGAGCTGGAGCATAAAGAAGTGAAGCTGCCTAATTTTGTGCAGCTATTAAAGTTCTCAGAATTTCGGTGCAAAGCATTGATGCCTGCTGATTCAGTGTCAGTGATGTCCACATCATGCAGCACAACATGGAAGGTTCGACCTGTGACAATTAATTCTAGGAAATCCTTCTTTGACAGTTCAGAACAGGTATGTATTGTATATAATCAGAGTCATGACATTTATAAATGTCCTGTGTATCGTGTCACACACTTCTGGAGAGGCGAGATGTGGTGCACCAATACCCTCTGTGCTTCAATTGCCTATAACCACATAGTGTTAATGTATGTACTTAAAACTTTCATGTGCATATTACAATAAACGCCACCACACATTAATTCATCCTGGTTCCATATCAGATGTCAACAAGGCTAGTAAATCAGTGCCACCACAATTAGTTGATGAGATGGAAAGTATTGATAGCTTAGTAGGACATACCAAGCAGTTTCACTTACTAGTTCCAGCATTAGTGCTGCCACTGTGATTCTAGGTACAGCAGTTGTGAGAGTGAAGGATGCCTGTGGTACTCTCCAGAGGGCTCGTGTTCTACTCGATACTGGATAACAAGCTTCCTTCATATCTGAGATATGTGTGAAGAGATTGGGTTCACATCGGAGAAGGTCACATGTATGAATAAGTGTCCTAGGACAGTCAGTCGTTAAAGTCAATAAAGGTGAGGTAACTTGTGTGCTAAAATCCATCCTTTATGAGGGTTTCCAGGTAACTGTGGATACATTAATCCTGAATAACATAACCTCAAATTTGCCATCTGCTGCATTGCCTCAACATGTAAAATCCCAATACGAGAGTTTAGATCTTGCCAACCCAGGCTTCCATACTCCAGGGTCCATTGACATTCTGTTGAGTACTGATGTTTGTACTGAGATTTTTATGGTGGGCAGTATCCAGGCCCTACCGGTTATCCAGGAGCTTTTCACAGTAAATTTGGTTGGATCTTAATGGGAAGGTTGAGCGAGGAAGCCACTAGTAACCCAGATGGCTTTGTTTCACTATTTCTTACTTCACCAAACCTCACAGATGTGCTGTTGGGAACATAAAGAGTTGCAGACAACCAAACATACTGATCCTGAATGGGACATCTGTGAAGATCATTTCAAAGACACCTACATGCATAGTTCAGAGAGATAATACATGGTAAGATTACCCTTCAAAGATGTGGAACCCAAACTGCGTGAGTCATGCCTGCAAGCTGAAAAAAGATGTAGTCATCTTGAAAATCGTATGGCACATCAGCAACAACTGAAAGCTAAGTATTCAAAATTTCTGAAGGAATATGAATCTCATGGTCACATGCATCTTCCGAGTGATGCTCAGACGCACCAGGCTCGGTACTACATTCCTCACAACTGTGTCAGCAAAGAAACAAGATTGACAACTAAATTGTGTGTGGTGTTTGATGCATCTGCAATAACATCAACAGTTCAGTCTTTAAATTATGTACTTTTCACGGAACCTAAAATGCAAAAGGATATAATTGAAATTATCACCCAGTTCCACATACATCCCATTGTGATGACAACAGACATTTGTAAAACATATCAGCAGATTCGCATGCATCAAGATGATCGGCCAAACCAGGTAATCTTGTGGTGTGAGTGTTATGATCAACCCATTCAAGAGTATCAGTTGGACACTGTTATATATGGTATGGCTTCAGCTCTGTTCTTAGCAATGAGAGCCCTGCAACAACTAGATATTGACGAGTTAACTTACTATCCCAATGCAGCAAGGGTGCTAAGGGAAGATGTGTTTGTGGATGATGTGATTACAGATGCATCATAAGTGACATCTGCTCTCTCACTCCAGGAAGAGTTTATAGCGTTACTCAAGAGTGGTGGTTTTGAGCTAAGGAAATGGGTCAGCAATCATCCTGTAGTGCTAGATGCCATTCCAGACCACCACAGAGAGTGCCCTCTGACATTCGAAGATAATGGGGCTGAAGTTATAAAAATTCTGGGACTAGAATTGCAGTCAAAGGGAGATGTGTTCTCATATCGTACTCACAGCGTCAGTTCTAATAATATTACAAAAGTGTGATGTTTTCTGATATAGCAAAGATGTAGGTTGGATTGGCCCAGTTGTATTCAATGCAAAACTGTTTCTGCAGAATCTGTGGATGATTGGGATGAACCTCTATCACGTGAGATCAAAGATAAGTCACTCACATTCATTGTGCAATTTTATAGTTTACACAAAGTTGCTATTCCTCATCTAGTGACACAAGTTGATGGCGTAGTGTAACAAATTCATGGTTTTTGTAATGCATCAACCCAGGATTATGCACCAGTTGTATACCTGCGGAATGCAAATCAGTCCAAACTTGAAGTCCATTTATTGGTGGCCAAGACCCGTTTCGCACCATTGAAAACTGTAAGTCTCCCTCACCTAGAGCTGCTGGGAGCTCATTTGCTTGTGAAACTCATGAACTTAATCGTATCCATTTTGTCAAAAAAGGATAATTGTTGAGAAGGTGATAGCATGGTGTGATTAAACAACCGTCATTGGATGGATTCATACTGAACCGTATCGTCTCAAGACCTTTATCACAAATAGAGTATCTGAGATACAGGAAAGCAAAGTAGTGCATCAGTGGCGACATGTACCATCACAAGAAAATCTTGCAGAATGTACCTCGAGAGGCTTGATGCCAAGTCAGCTCATCAGTCATGATTGGTCCATCATGGCTTGTTGAATCAGAAGCCTGGCCAGGAGGTTACTCAGACTCTAATTCCCCAGAGTATCAAGACGAATTGAAGTTTTTGAGCGTAACAACCCTAGCTCCACAGTAGTACAGAAGCTAGCTCATGTCACATGTGCATTTCTATGTCCCCTAAATTTGATTGCTGGACTTTATTACACACATATAGGAGTGTTAAAATGGTATAATTTTTGGTTTGACTTATCTCCTTAACCACTGACCCAATAATAATGTTTTGTAGCTCATTTTACTCCTTCTTCAAAAACAAAACATTTGTGTCTGCAGATTTTTTGATTAACCTAATTACTGATGAGATATTATAAGGATTTTAATGTGCACTAGCACATTAATTAAGAGTACATACTCCCATTTAATTTTTATGTTTTTTAATGTTGCAGATAGTTGAAGTTGGAGTAACACAACATGAGTGATCAAATTGAGCTTTAGAACCTGAAGAAGAGATACAGGGGTGAGACGGATGTAAATTTGTCTATTTTATGTCAAAAAGTGAAGCAGAAGTTAAGGTTGCATACATCCAAAAATAGCATTGAGAACATTCAAAGTGCATATGAGAAAATTGTTGATAGATTGTTACAAAGTGTTGAGGACCAAGGAAGTATTAAATATCACATGGTTTGCTACAGGCCTTATGTACTAATGGGGAAAAGATCTGAAGATAAACGAGAAAATTATGACGAAAAATTAAGCATTGAAGATAATGGTACGAGCACTCAACAACTGTGCCAGAGAAGTAGCACACAATCTAATCAACCTTCATTGAAAACATGTGTAGTGTAGTACAACAACAACAAAGGAGATGCCAAAGTGTACTAAATTTGTAAGGAATTCTGAGCTGAACAACTACTTAAGGCATCTCGTTTTTATCTTGATGCTGTTTTCCAGAGAACATGTACACTGGACGATGTAAACAATGTATTTGCTGCAGCCATCCACTTCCATAAAAATTGTATAAGGAAGTATATCTTGAATTATCAAAGGGATATTGAAATAAACATAGCTAATAAAATTGCAGAATCAGATGACATTAAGGAATTTTTGGTAACAGTTCAGTTTGAATCTAGAGGATATTCAGTATCATTCCTACCTAATGAATTTAAAGAAAAATACTTACCAAACGAGAAGCATATTTCTAACCGCTATATGAAAAGGTTACTTATAGAGGAACTTGGCGATAATATTAGCTTTACATATGCAAAGGATCCTCATGAATCAGAGATAGTATTTTCCAATCGAATAACTGCCAGTAACCTTGCAGAGGAAATACGTAATGCAGATTTGATCAAGAAATGTGCTGAAACCTTGTGCAATGACATTCAATGTTATGATTTTGGTTTAGAAAATACTGACAGAAATGCAAAAAGATCTACATAGGCGTCTTACAAAGATGAAGGGAAAAATACCAAAGTTTTAGGCAACATTTTGCTCCAAAATGTTTCCATAATACGAGACTTCTGAACAAGTACAGTTGAAATGCCACTCCATCTTTCAAATGCTATTTTATCTTATACATAATGGCTCTAAGAATAAGTCTCTCGATGTTGGTTTGGCACAGACAATTCATGAAATGACTAGATCAAAGTTGTTAATTCAGACTCTGAATAGACTTGGTATGAGTATTAGCTACGATGTGCTTGAAAGACAATGTGGCACTCCCCAACGAAATAAAGCCAAACAGACCAATTAGAGCAGCAATGGACAATTTAGATCACCAACAGCAAACTCTTTCTGGTATTGGAGGCAGCCATGACACAGTGTTGGTAGTCTTTCAGAATGTAACTGAAAATGTCATGGAATGTGATGACAGTGAACATAAAAGTTTGAAGAAGAAAGAAACACGTTCCTTCCACAGTCTCCTGCCATGCCAAGAGCTTAAATACTTAAAAAAGCCAGCATTAAGAGGAGAAATAAATATAGACTTTGTAGTGGCAAAAAAGCCTGATCACATACTACCGTCATCATCAGCAAGATAACAGAATATGGTTTGGACTTTGTGCAGATACCACACAAGTTTACACTATGACCCAAAAGAATGTGGAATTCCAACCTGGAGTACAGTCAACAGTTTTCTATCAAGTGTGGATATTCCACAGACAACTGCTTTTACTCCAATACTGCCACACCCTGCAACTGAATTCAGTGCAATATACACATTTATGAAAAATTTATCAAGACTGTCTGGCCACTGTAAATCAGAATACACGGTCACTATGTGCTGATGTGGGTGTGTACAGGATAGAAAAAGAAATACAACTGCTACGGCCAGAAGAGTTTTCGAACATATTTCTGGGCTAAGGAGGTTTCCATCTTGCAAAATAAGTTATGACTTGTTAAGGGAAATACATGGCAGGAAGTGGAGTTGAAAATATTTTCATTGAAACAGACTTTTGGGCCGAACGTTATGGAAAGTGTACTTGATGGAAAACATTATTCACATGCTATGAGAGGGTTTTCTATGCTCACAGAGGCTTTAAAACACTTATTGCTTTAGGTATTCTAGGAAAATCACACTACCAGAACATATAACCAAAGAAATTTCAGAATTAATAGCATGTACAAAGACTAAGAAAATGGAAGAAATAAGAACCCAATACAGAAACTCTTAAATCTTTAATGCCAGGTATTATGAGAAAGATTGAGACATCTTGTGAAGGATAGTGTACTGACAATGAGACATTCCAGTATTGGTACTAATTTCTGAGAACTTCGTTTTTTGTACTGTGAGATCTGAAATGAGATCAGAGAGAAGGAAACTGGGATTTAAGTATTAGTGCCCTAATGCGTGAGATTGCGCTCTTCCTTGCATTTGATCCGACTAATTATTCTCAGTGGGCAAGTGTCTTCCTAGAGGACTCTTTAAATCGTGCTCAAAATTTTCCTGAAATTTATGCTCAGTTCCAAGCAGGGGACTTTGTTGTGAAAAACACACACCTGAAATTCAGTTGTGTGACTATGGATCAAGCACTAGTACAGAATTACCAAAAAACTAGAAAAAGGTAATGGGGAATTATTGGAGTGACGAGGAAAAAGGAAGCAGTGGTACTTCATGATCTTATAAAACATGAAAAAGTACAGATAGCACAAGTTTTGATAAATCTGTGTGGTCTTCTGTATGAAGATGATTACTCTTTGCATCATGAGTTTTCAAAAAATATTACTGCCACTGATGAACAATGTGTTACAAGAATTATGAATTTCATGGAGGCTCAAGGAAATCCTTTCAATTCTACGAGTTCAAACAGGGGAAAAGAACTGCAGAATATCATTACTAAACACAAAATTGATCACCCAAAAGTAACTCATCTTTTGAATTGCATACAAATAGGAGAAAAAGCTTATTCCCTGTTCAGAAAGGAAAGGTTTGAAGAAAAGTCACTTGGTCTTATCGAGCCTATCAAGAAACAGAAAAATCATTCTGAAAAAAAACATTAGGTCTTGTAGTAAATGTGGAAAAAAAAAACTGCTAATGCTCTGCGAGTAATTTATATTGCAAGGTGTCGAGGATATGATCTAGGCAAACATTTCGCTTACAAGCTAACCTCTACATCTTTGTTTTTCACCAGAAATTGTTATTTAACAAAACCAGATAAATCTCAACTGGTTCATCAACTGGAATCTACACTCCAAATGCCACCAGTTACAGAAATGCCACAATCTCCTGGCAAAGCAAGTGTTATAGACTTTATGGCAATCACTAGGGAGGTACCATTAAGTAATTCAATCTGACGACGTATGGAGAATATGCGGGAAGTGTTTGGAAAAGTATTTGCCAAGCTTTACATGGAAGTGAGCGTGTGGGCATAATTTTGACATTTATAAAGAAAACAGTGTAAAAGGGTTTGTAAGGTCTACTAGGTGAACAGTAAAACAACCTATAGAATATGGAGTATCACATGACAGCACACACTGATGCTTTCTGGGCCTCACCGAAAAATAATCAACTGTTGCAGCCATATTTCATTTGTTGGTTATCTCAGAAAGAATATTCTGCTAACAGTTCGTCTTTTATAATTTATTTGTGTGGAGTCTTGAAAGAAGATCGATGGAGATGTTTGACTATCAGAAACGGCATCATCGAAGAAAATACGAGTTTTGCATTTCATCATGAAGAAGTGGATGAAAGGATCCTTACACATATTTCTCACATGACACTGACTTCAAATGTAAGCAATGTAGTTATTTGTTCTACTGATACTGATGTAATTAGTGCACTATATCATTACCACAAGACTTGGAAAAATACTGGTCTTCAAGAACTTTGGGTGCTTTTGGAGTAGGAAGAACATTGCGATACATTCCACTCCACTCTCTTGTTACTAAAAACAGGGTTTTTCACACTGTTTTGATATCTTTGCTAGCTATTCATTCACTGACAGGCTGCGACACTACAAGTAAAGTTAGTACAAAAATGGCAGCATTGAAAACAGCAGAGTCTTATGCCGCAGACCTGTTATTCGATTTAGGAAAAGAGCCACTGATAGGTCTATCAGACTTCACATAAAACGAAGCTACTTTCAGTGCTACCAATGGATTCATGATTTAGAAGTATCTTTAAAGCTTAACCCATTACTGTATGGGTACTGTCAGAAGGGGGACATTTAATCCCGTAAGTAACGGAGGAACCAAAGGAGTCTGAAGATTTTCCCAAGCCCTGTAATTGTCAGAAGTGCTTTAGAGAAAATGTGTGTCCCTGCCGAAGGTTGAAAATAATGTGCTGCGACTTTTGCGAATGCAAAAATAGTGATTCAGACCAGTGCAAAAATCCCTTATACAGGATTCATATATACCATATGATGATCGGAGAAAAGGTTTACCTTCAGTTCTTCGCCGACTTTTTAAGGTAAATAGCAATTTAAAAAGTATTTATCTTTGCTATAAAAAACTAATTTTCTGCATGTGGACATCACAATTTACATAAAAATCACATTATTGGTGCCTTCATTATTAATGCAGTGCTTTAAACAATTTTTAGCTCTTTTTTTAGTTTTTAAAATTTTTTTAAATAACTACAAAAGTTATCAAAAAATGCATACAAGTAAAATGTGTTTGTATATAAAAACGGAGCGAAATGAATTATAAAACATAAAAATCAGATAATTGGGTAAGGAGATACAAGAGAACCAAAATTAAGCAATGTGGTGGCCATTTTCCAATATGGCGGCCAAACAACCATGAATTGGACCATGTGACCAATTTTTTTTTAACACTCCTATATGTGTGTAATAAAGTCCAGCAATCAAATTCAGGGGACATAGAAGTGCACACATGACATGAGCTAGTTCCTAGACCACAGACTACGATATTCATTTCTGAGCGGATAGAGAAATCTAGTCCCTTATCACAGCTGTGACGAGTATTAGCCTTTGTGCTGCTCTTCATTTCAAATGCCAGGCATCCATCAAGCTGCTGCTGTGGCCCTTTAAATCAACAGATAAGCAGAAGTTTATTGTTTACACCAAGTGCAACAAAATGTTTTCAAGATGGAGACAGACCAGTTGCAGAAGTGAAGGGAATGCTCACCACAGGTCAGAATCCAAAACTAGAGGTTGTCATTCTATGGAAAACATGCAATCCTGTTACCCAAGAAGTGTCACCTCACTAATCTGGTCATCGATTACTACCATGCCTGGTCCCTACACGCAGGTGTCAGCACTGTGCATTCTATCATCAGACACAGGTATTGGATTTTGGCAGGCAAAGGCATGATACGATCAAGAATTTCAAAATATGCGAGATGCGTACGCTTTAAGAAGTCACCGGTCCAGCCGACAATGGGCAGTTTGCCAACCAGTAGGGTTCAGAGCACAAGGGGCAATTCAGACTGCGGGAGTGGATTATGGATGTCCATTTCGTATCAAACAATCTCATCTTCAGAATGCATGTGTATTGAAGGCATATGTAAGTTTTATTGTCTGTTTTTTTTACAAAGGCTGTACATTTGGAGGTTGTCTCTGCACTGACTACAACCGCATTCCTGAATGCCTTTTATTGTAGATTCAAGACCATTATGTGCTCTTTACCCAGATCCTAATGATCTGAGTGCTCTAACTCCAGGACATTTTCTCATTGGCTGTGTGTTAGTAGCTCCACAAGCTGCTGACTTAACGGAATTGCCTACAAAATGCATCAACAGGTGGCAGCTACAACAACAACCTACACAGCATTTCTGATAATGATGGTCACAGGAATATCTACACACTCTCCAACAAAGAAGTAAATGGTCTCAGTAAGGGTCTACAGTAAAGGTAGGAGACCTGGTATTGGTACGAGAAGACCACCTTCCTCCTCTTCAGTGGCAGCTTGGTTGCATTGACACACTTCATCCAGGCAAAGATGGGGTTAGTCATGTGGCAAGTATTAAGACTTGCCAGGGAGTAATCAAGAGGGCAGTTGTGAGGCTATGCTCCATCCCAACTCAGTAACTTCTTCCTCAGTGTTGTACATAGTGTAAATAAATGATGACAATTCTAAAATTTGTACCAAATTTGGTGGGCGGAATGTTGGGACACATCCCAAGTTTGGTGGCATGTTGATGATGTCAGGTGCAGCATGCTTGTGTCCGCCATGTTAGTACTTTGCTTACTCCGGTCGGGAATGGTTGCATCCGGTCATTAAAGTCGAGAAAATAGGGCGTTAGGAACATTGCAAATGCTACATCGACAAAGTGTGGACTACCTTTGACATTTGCCCCAGCCGTTTTGAGCATTGGTACTATGAAATCCAATTAACGAGTTTGTGAGAAGACATCTACATGCATCAGGTGTGTAACGACCTGTGAACATAAAGCGAGTCAAAACTGTACATATGTAATTGCATTGTACTGACGAACATCAAGTGAGTCAAAACAGTACATACGTAATTGCATTGTACTGACATTAAAACAAGGCAGTAGCCAAAACCATACATAAGTAGCATTAAGAATTGTAACAGCTTTAAAACGTATAATAAATAGAAGCATGCAAAGTCCAAAGTTATGTGTTTGAAACGGGGAGTAACCTACCATAATAAATGTGTAAAGTGCAAAGTTGATGTGTGTGAAGTAGCTAATAAGAGTGTTATTCCAGACAAATGGCTACCTAGTAAATAAGTAACCATCATACAAACTGTACGCATAGTGTTCATTTTCATTGTATACAAAAATGTTTTATATGTAGTAATTACATAGTACAACAAATACTCAATCTAAAAATCAAGTATGGTTGAACCAATGTTTTATGTGTGCAAGTGTTCATGTCGTCTTTACTCTAACCTCTTTACATGTATGGGGAACCCCAGTGCCTTGTAGAGTGTAATAATATATATATTTTTTTAAGAGCAAAGAACTCACATTTTTCACACGAAGTTGTTTACTATGCAACAGCGCTTGCTGGTGTAAACAGACCAGTTAAAACCATTCTGCAGAGGCCACAGTAAGCTTCCCATTTGCTATCCCTTGCAAGTAGGACTCCTTTGTTAGTTACACTTTAATCTCAAGGACAAGGACAAATATTTAATGCCTTTGAAAATAAAAAATTTTCTGCGAACAATGTACTATAACACACCTGTTTAAAACGTATTTCAGTTTTCAATTTCTGTGAACTGCCCTCAACCTAAGAAGGCTAGGGTTCGAAATTAAAATGAGTGCTCCTGTAAAAATCTCTTTCCTCAAACTCTCGTCCCTGCTGTGAAAGCAAAGAATGAACAGCAGCCGGCAGGCAAGTCGAGAAACCACATTGCCACCAGCACCCGACAGCAGTGGAAGAGGGGGGGCGAGAGAGAGTGAGAAGAAGCCATTAACCTAGTGACACTGAACAGATGCCGCCCGGCCAGATACCGGACTGCCACAACTACAGCAGGCCACGCACATTGCTTAATTTTGGTTCTCTTGTATCTCCTTACCCACTTGTCCGATTTTAATTTTTTGAAGCTCATTTCACTCCATTTTAAAATACATTCACATTTTATTTTAAACATTTTTTGATTACTCTTGTAGTTTTTTAACAAAATTTAAAAAACTAAAAAAGAGCTAAAAATGGTATAATTTTCAGTTTGACGTATCTCATTAACCACTGACCCAATTAGAATGTTTTGTAGCTCGTTTTGCTCTAATTTAACTAAATTTCAAACAAAACATACTCAAAAATTTTTTCCAAAAGATAAAGTAGATTTAGTTATTAAAAAGGTGTTTATCCATATGATTATATGGATAGTTTTTAAAAATTTGAAGAAACATAACTCCCACCAAACAATGAATTTTACAATTAATTAAATGAATCTGATATAACTGACGCTGATTTTGAGCACGCAAAACATGTATGGAACCAATTTAATATTTAAAATCTTGGTGAATATCACAATTTATATTTAAAAAGTGATGTATAATTGTTAGCAAATGTGTTTGAAAATGTTCGAAATACATGTATAAATGCATACGATTTATATTCTGTGTGGTATTTTACAGCACCAGGTTTATCGTGGAACATGATGTTAAAAATGACTAAACAATTATTACATTTATTACACAATTATTATATGATTTTAATGATTGATAAACGAATTAGAGGTGGAATATCACAATGTTGTAAACGATATGTTAAAGCTAATTACAAATATTCAGATGATTTTAATGCTAATTAAGAATCAAATTATTTAACTTATCTTGATGCTAATAATTTGTATGGTTGGGGAATTTCACAATATTTACCATATCGTGGTTTCGAGTGGGTTTATTATACACTATCTTATTTAGATTACTGGAGTAAAAAATATTACATTTGGAGAATGATTCTGAGTATGGTTGTATATTAGAAATTGACTTAGAATAGCCACAAGAACTACATAATTTACATAAAGATCTACCTATTTGTCCTGAAAATAAGGTAGTTCCAAAAACAAATCAATCTAAATTATTAACAACTTTACATAAAAAAGAAAAACATGCAATTCATTATCGTAATTTAAAACAATGTTTAAAAAATGGTTTAAAGCTTACAAAAAATACACAGAATATTAAAATTTGATCAGTCCAATTGGTTAAAAAAGTATATGGATTTAAACACAACAATGAGAACTAATTCTAAAAATGATTTTGAAAAAGATTTTTATAAGCTCATGAATAATTCAGTGTTTAGTAAAACTACGGAAAATATTAGAAACAGAGTTGATATAAAACTAGTATCAGATGTTGAAAAATGTGAAAAATTAGAAGCAAAACAAAATTTCAAAAGAAGTACTATATTTAATGAAAATCTTGAAGCTATAAATATAAATAAAACAAATGTAAAATTTAATAAACCAATTTATGTGAGGATGGCAGTTTTAGATATTTCAAAAATATAAATGTTATGATTTTCATAATAATATAATAAAACCAAACTATGGTGATCAAATTAAATTATATTATCAAGATACCGATTCATACATTTATAACATAAAAACAGAAGATTTTTATGAAGATAAGAGTCAATGATAGAAAAATTTGATACACGTGATTATCCAAATGACAGCATTTATAACATGCCTCAAATAAATAAAAAAGTTTTAAGAAAAATGAAAGATGAATGTAATGGTAAAATAATGGAAGAATTTGTTGGATTACAATCAAAAATGTATGCTTATAAGGTTGGCGATCAAGAAAATAAAAAATTTAAAGGTGTAAAAAGTGTGTAGTTAATAAGCAAATTACATTTTATAAGAATTGTTAGTTTAAAGAGAAAATACAATATACAACAATGAATCTAATGAGTGAAAAATATCAAATATATACTGTCAAAGTTAATAAAATAGCATGAAGTCCTTATGATAACAAAAGAATTATATTAGAAAATAAATTAGATACACTGCCATATGAATATCAAAAAGAATAATTTTTACTTAATGTTTATATTATAATATTTTAAACTTATTTAGTTTCTAAGACAACATCAATATCAGCACCATCAAAATAAATCAGTTTGTCATTTTCATCTCTAATTTCCAAAACACCTTGATTAAAACTATCATTATAAATTTTATAAAAAACTGGATATGCGGGCTCATCAATTATATAATCTCTAAAACCAAATATAGTTTTTGGTGGAAAACTCAAAATTTTATCAGTTTCTAAATGATTAGATTCATCATATTTTATGATCATACTATATGCTAAATTAGTGAATATTTATTGTTTAAAACAGATTAAAATTTGGCCATTTAGAGCCTACAACAATTTTGTATTTTTCAATAGTTAATTTTCTTTCAAAACCAAGAACATCAGAAAATAGCTCATCAAGTTTAATATCTAATTTAGATTTGATAGATATTCTATTTTTTACATTATCTGCTATTAATTCAATATTATTAGTTGAAAATGGATCAATAGAATTTATAGTTTCTTTTAACGATTCAATACCATATTGATCTCTTCGAATAGTTACAACTTCATTTACATCAACAGCAGGACTAATTTTTTCAATTGTTATAGTATTATTTATATTTGGGGTAAATTTTTTAAAATGAAAACTGATTAATGCAATCAATTTTTCATTATGTATTATATCATTATGAACTTTTTCTTTAAAATATAACTATTGCTTGTCAACTTAAATACTTTATTATCCATTTATATAAAAAATTAACATATAAAGGCAAAAAAAACTGACTGGGGTGCTGGCATTTTAATTTCTGAAGAGGCATAAAAAAAAAGCTGAATTATTGCCTGATAATATACGCGCAATAATTGTTGGCCTGAGCAGTTGTGGAAAAACAAATTTGATAATTAATTTTATTAATAAAAAAGTTTGGCTAAATTTTAATATAGTGTATGTTTGTTCAAAAAGTTTAAACCAATCTAAATATATTCAGTTACAAAATGGTATCGATAAGACGGCCAAAAAAAAAATAAAAATTAAAGAAAAATGCTTTACTTTTTAAATAATACCGATGAAATGCCTACTTTAGACGAATGCGAAAAAGAAGTCACTAGTTATACTTGATAATATTTTAGAAAATCAAGACATTATTCACAATTACTTAACTTGGGGCAGACATAAAAATTTAGACGTATTTTATTAATTTCAAACATATTCAAAGTACGGAGATGGCCTGCACAGAGTTTTTCCGTCTCCTTACTCATCAACAATGTTTGAAGACTGCATCTAACTGCTCAAGTATGACGCAAGTGCTAGTATGACGCAAGTGCTAAGATGCAAGTATGATGCATCTAACTGCTCAAGTACGTGAAGTGAAAGAACTTTTGCAGTTTTTGGTTTAAAATATCTTCTGCCTGAACTTATAAACTATTGCTACCTTTTTACCAACCTGGTTCGTGAAAACTTGAAGAGCTGCATAGAAGTTTGCTATGACAAACTTTGATTATCGATACGGAAGTTCACTAGGACATCGTACATAGCTTCGCCGCTTGGAGCCTGATTTGTTACTGAATGTTTTTGATGTGGTGCCAGATTTTCCGCTGTCTAGATAGTGCTGCGATCTGCGGTCACTGCGCATGACCTCCCACTCCCTGTGACATCACCTTGGAGGTGGTGCGAGTAACAATACGATGTTCATTTTTTGCTAAATTGGTAGCTGATGGTGCTACTTTTTCCCTTGTAATTGACGTATTTGTTGGCGATTGGCTGTTCCCCCTTGCCCCTTGAAAATTTCCTGTTTTTGAAATAAATTCAGCATTTGGCTGATCATTAATTAATTCCCTCTAGGGAGAATTAAACAAATTCCGTTATATATACTGGGAGCGGAGTTGTCTAGAGATCAGACAGCAGCCTTGAGAGAGCTTCTGAATGCCAAGATAAGTATGTCACTAGTTATCATGCCGGCCCTTATGGCAAGACATACTTTGACGTCCTAATAGGCAGAACATAGGGGGCCATGATGCCCTAAAACAACCTAGTTAAATCTCAATAAAATGCTTTGTTTCATCTTTGGCAAATCTAAATATAAATGCTAAATTTTTAAAAGATTTTTTTTACGAGATGCCGAATTTTAAAATTAATATGAATCAACAAATAGCAAAATTATGAACAATCTGGGGAAAATGCGCACAAGTTTTGTACACGAGATAAACCAAGAAAATGGTTTAGAGTTTTCCCTGAATTCTGGAAAATAATCCTTAAAAATGAATTCTAGAGTTCAGGACCGAATATTGTAATTTTGCAAGCTCCCCAGTTAAAATTTGTAGGTGTCTTTTCTGGACTTTTCCCGACGAAATAGATTAAATTTGGAAAAATAAAATGGAAATTTTCCCAACTGTGGATAAGCCACAAAGCATATTTGAATAGAGAACTACATGAAATATTTCCCATTGTTTTGAAGAAAACATGTTAATTAAATATATATATATATATTTTTGCATTTCAATGGCTTTTGGTAACTAGAATATGGCCGCAAAATAATTTGTAGCCTTCAGTATAGACTATTATGAAATGTCACATAATATTCTCGCATTTTTCTATGGCCTTAGGTAAAATTGTAGATGGCCTGAAAATACATTGTAACTTGTAAAATGAAATATATTGATATGTCAAATAATAATTTTACAATTCAATAGCCTTTGGTAACCAGAAAATGGCTGGAAAATAATCTGTAACCCTCAGTATAAACTATGATATGCCACATAACATTCTTGCATTTTCTATGGCTTTAGGTAAAATTGTAGGTGGAGTGAATATACATTGCAACATTCAATATAAAAGTGAGGATTGCAACTGTTAAAACTATAAAGCCAGAATTTTAAATGTTATAATTGGAAATTGTAAAATTCACATTTGTGAAAGATATTGGTGGAAACAAAAATTTACCTTATATATGAAAAATGTGTCTGAAAAGAAAAGAATTTAATAAAATCAAAACACAGTATCAGAATTCATGTGTATTGCATTTCAGCTCATAGTATGTAAAATTTTTCCTACTTTAGTGTTCTTCCATGTTTTAATCTCTTTGCCTTAACGAGAGTTGTTTTCACCTAGGTGATTGTGTTTTTGTTGGATGGTGTTTTCAAATCCACTTTGCTGCGTCCGAGGCTCTAGAGTGTAGTAATAGATAAACAATTGGTAAGAGATAATACAAATTTTTTGTGTATATTTAGACAAGATAATACAAATTTTTTGTGTATATTTAGACAAGATGATACAAATTTAAAACACATTTATAACGACTTTGTTGGAGGCGATATGACATGAAAAATTTGAGGAAATTTTTTCAAAATGCTGGGACAAAGATTATGGTTTTTTCCCCCCCAATAGATTTGAGTAGAAAAATAAAGGAAGGAAAGTATAGAAATAAAATTAAAGACTTTATGAAATTAAAATTTTTTTGGAAACATGTTTATGTTAAAACAAACGATAACACGACAACACAATGACAATGACACAACAACAACAACAATGACGAACAAACCTTAAACGGCAGTTAAATGCAATGTGCGTAACGTTATTGTGTTTTCGAAATTGTCTAAAAACATTTAAAATTTACAAAATATTTGCTAAAGCAGACTCTGCTGCACAAACATCTGTTTTATTAATCCACGAGTTGTGTGAATTATCAAAACCTAACCATTTTACAAAAATTTGTTCACCTCTAGTTTTTAAAACTTTTCGAACTAAATATTTATTCGGGAGTCAGTATTCATAATTTCATATTCATAAAAACTACCCATTATTTGTTCTCCATGAAAATATTTGAATTTGTAAGTTGGTACATCATAATTAAAAACTTTAATAATACTAAATAATTCTGTCCACGAATTAGCAGTATAACCTTTTCCAAAATTTTTTTTCAGTTTGCTCACACGAAGATCATCTCCAACTTTATATTTTGATTTAGTAAACACAAAATTTGTTTACAATAAAAATTTTTCATTTTTTTTATTAACTTCAATTGGCATCATACTAATAGTTCTCTGTTTTGAATTATTATATTCTTTCACTAATTCATCCAATATATTTACCCGCTTGTAGTTGCCATTCAAAGCAAAATTTTCCACATTATAATTTTTTAAAGTTCAATTAAATCTTTCAACAAGAATAGCTTTTAATTCAGAAAATGAATAATGGTTGATATTATATTTTTCCATAAGCTCATTAAATGTATCATTATAAAATTCCAAACCATGATCAGTTTGTATATGTATGTGTGTGTGTGTGTGTATGTGTTAATTATTTTAAATTAACTCATCTACAAAAGAGATTCTTTTAAAGGGAGGAGTTTAACCAAACGAAGATATTTTTCATCTTAGAACACATTTCTAAAACATACATTTTAAGAGTGCCATACACAAACCTAGAATTGTGCCCCAAATAACCAAATGCACACTTTGAACAATAGCTTCATTTCTGATACGATCAAAAGAGAGAGAGAGATGTTTTATTCCTATCTCCACTAATTACCTCTTGAAATTCCTCTACAAATTTTTCTATCGTCTTTTTAGGTTCTTCCATTTTCGACAGTACATCAGGACCGAAAGTGTCGATAAATCATGGGAAAACAGAATATGAATGTAAATCAATTTCTTTTATAGTCAATGTGGTTGTTTTTCCAATAGCATCTCCACTTTTATTGACAATTCCACTACCTCTAGTCTCATTTCGAGTAGCAATAAAACCGGTGGCTCCTTCAATTACACAATTTTCTGTGTATTTACTTTTATCACTGATAATTGGTTTCATACTAGAATTTGAAACTTTTTCATATTCAACAGAATTACACAACTTCATATCCGTGCCAATTGGTTATCGTGCACAGAAATAAAATACAAGGTAGTGTTTTGCAGTATTTCTTCATGGTTCTTATACATCATACACATAGTCATTACTAAATTTCAATGGTGCTGTGTTCAGCTTGGATTCCACTGAAAATGAGAGTGTTTAGCATCGTGTCCAAACCGGATGCATTAGTCGTCTGAAAAACTATCGGTGATACTAGCATGTGCCATGGATTTAATTCCACTTTCACTAATGATGTTCACCAGAGGAGCTGAAATTTTCGAAGATATGTGAAATAAACCAGATTTTTTTGTGATTTCATAAGACATGTATGTTTTCAACAATCTGATAAAGGTGACAACGCGAAAGGTCTTTTCATGTAAATCTTCGGGAAACTGAATAATCTTCTCCCACAAAGAGCAAAGCTAGGTGATTGTACAAGTACAAATCTTCATGCCAGTATAACAGTTTGGTGTTGCTTGCGTATATCAACTAGGTCTGTGGTCATTTTGCCCAGACCAATTTCGGATCGGGTCACATGGATGGGATTTCCAACCATTTGTGTAGCAGATTATACAATTTCAATTTGAAAAAAATTCTGTACGTAAAAATGAATGTAAGAAAAAGATTGGTCATTGAAGAAAGTTGTTGTGACAACAGAGAATTGAAGTTGAACGTTTAGAAAAATGTTCAATAATGCATTTTCCAAAATTACAGCATACACGTCAACACCACCGTGTTTATAATTATATGTTATGCGACACTATTTGCGTCTTTTTACAGACATCTTTTCCGATTCATCGATTGATATCTCATTAAACTCTTCTTTTTTTTTTGCGTTTCGGACATTTTTTCAAGTAACGCATAGTTACAGTCGTGATGTACATAGATCACTGCCAACACTGAGCTCGGTGGACGTTTCGATTCTAACTCATATGCCATGATATATTGCAGATGGAGAAATTTGTTAAACACCTCATTGCATATACACACTCGGTACTTGAAACACATGTACAAAGCAGTTGCATTTACGTACACTGCATTGCATGAGAAAACCAAATCGTCGGTCGTCCAGTCAAATGGTTGAATTCAGTCAGTATTTTCAGAAATTATCATGTTTGAATGTTACATGTTGAACGTGCCCTGTTGCCTTGGCTCCAAGTAATTGGCGACAATGATGTTTAGAGACGAACTTGGGATGATGTCGGACAGTAAGTAATACTGGTTGATCATCCAAACTCAGTTTTCATCCATTTTCACAAACTTTTTGACGATTTCGTCCAAATCTCTCTGGGTTTGTGGTAGACGGGTCAAGAATCTAATGCATCCGTAGATTGTGGCTTCGCACTATCGGATCTTGCTCTCGTCGACTCTCGGATGTAAATCTGCTGTATTTTCTCTTTCAATTTTTCACCATCGCATTGATATTCATATACAGTAGTAAAAAATGTGAGAAAGTGTTAATTGTTCCATCAAGATCGGATCCAATCCCTTTAACATTAAGACTTTGGGAAGGCTGCGATTCATCAAGTTACAAAATTTGTTCTCGAATTTGCTTGTTGGATAATGCACAAACCTTTCCTTTGCCATTAAATATGCCACATCGAAATTTATGCTAAACTCGTGTCCTATTCCAAAATTGTGGATAAAGAAAAGCTTGGTGGAGTAGATCAGAGTATCACCAATCAGAAAATTACCACCTATAAACGTTAATAAAATGTATGTTTCCAACTCACCATCTTTCAGCGGTCCATTTATCTTCAAATTTAATCGTCTTTTCAGGTAGCAACTATGAGGAACTCTGAACATCAACATGTTCGTTCCTGCAAAATTAATTTGCCTACATTTCATGCACTTCTCTCACGGAACACCAATTTGGTACTGAGAAAAATTTTTTAAATCCCTTACTATACATATATCACTCTCTCTTTTGTTTTTTTTTTTGTTCCAGACTCTGTGTACGTGTGTGTGTGTGTGTGTGTGTATATATATATATATATAGCGGAATGGATCTCC
Source organism: Dryococelus australis (assembly GCA_029891345.1). Classification (NCBI taxonomy): domain Eukaryota; kingdom Metazoa; phylum Arthropoda; class Insecta; order Phasmatodea; family Phasmatidae; genus Dryococelus; species Dryococelus australis. The sequence goes on along the minus strand of CM056994.1, from coordinate 273,488,763 downwards.
CCTCATCAGAAGATCAACCATGTCGGAAAGAGAAGGTGTTCTTGAAAATTGTTTCACTGCATTGTATATCGCATGGCTGATTGCTTCGATGTTGATGGTACTTGGCAATGGATTTTTACGCAAAGAATACCTCAACAACATTTTTGTCATCATAGCAGCATTGACAATTAATTTGGGTTCAATCATTCAAACCGTAACATTGATTATTTGGCGAAGACAGCTACCGTCTCCAATCTACTTGATTGGATTGTGTGTCGGCTGTTTCAAATTGTTAATTTGACAATTCTGTGAACATTTCATATTTGGAAATGAAATGATGACTACAATCATCATGACGACCTTCAGTTTGACTTGTAATATACTAATGTTAATCACTTTGCGAATTTTCACCAGACAAAAATAAGTTATTTTTCTTGACGGAACTTCAGGTGTATGGAATAATACAGCATCTACTCAATCATTTGATTTTCTCAGGTTTCTAGACAAATATCCCGCATACAAGAACAAAAACGAGAATGCCTTACTGTAGTCTATATATACCATCGACTTAGAAAACAAACTAACGTGGTACATCCAAATGCTGAAAAAAAGTAAAGTGTTTCTAGACCGCTCTCCTTACTCGCAGTTCGTGTATGGGTTATTATTTAAGTACAATGACCAACATACCTGCATAAGTTCAAACAAAATGTGTTGCCCATCTTACAACTTTGTGCCGAATGTTTACTTCACATACACAAAAGTTTTCTGCATAAATTCTCGCTTTTGGGTTACAAAGTCAAAATCAAATGGTGCATCGCCTCTGACATTCCGTACACGGTGGAACGGATAAAGAGAAGAAACACGTTGAAAGTCATCAATGGGCTCAACTTGGAAAACTACATTTCTAATAAAAATTTCTTATTCACTTCGTTTGCTTCCCTGTTTCATGAGGTAGTTTTGTTTGGAAAAGATTATGTATCAAAGGAATTATGAAAATAAAAGCATAAATAGAAAAATTATAAAAAAGTTATCTTTTATATTTATTTATTTACGATGTGAATATTTTACTTACAGTATTAATTTATTTTACAACATATTGCACATTTTGAATGGACAAATAGACATTTGATATATGAAATTGAATGACCACAAGGGAGAAAAACCACCTTCAATTTTCTTTGATAACAAATCTTACATGAAAATGGATTTTGTTGTTCATGGTCATTATCGCCACTGTTGCCCACACATTCCTTCAAATTGTTGTTCATGAAATTCGCCATTACCACACTTTTTTTGCTGAAGCCATTTGTTCATTCCACCCAAATTTTGTCAACGAAACGTTCTCCTTTTGCTAAAAGTATAAATTTACATTCGGGATACCAAAAACCATGTTCTATCTACGGATCATCTTCACCCTCCTAAAGTAAGATGCTTTTACCACAGTGTAAACAAGTCACTCAATCACTAAAGCCCATGTAAAAGAACCCCGCGCTACTCAGCTGTTTCGGATCTTGAGTTAGAGATAGGGGCCATTGTTTTATTTTGAATGTTTTTATTTGTGCTTCACATATATTATATTCAGGATAGGTATGTTGGTCTCTACTACTTTACGAGAGTTGAGATATGGCAGCAACATCAACATCGTCCATGATGTCATTTTTACCATCCTCGAAATTCGCAGGCATAACAGGTTCTGGATATGAATTATCATCCATCAAGTTAACGAACAGACATTCTATCATTGAGTAATCAGGGTTCATACTACAAGGATGAAAAAAAATTCAAGCACTTTTCAAGGATGTGTCTAAAATTTTCCAGGGAGCTTAACGAGAATTTTAAATAGCAGGCCCAAATATACATACAGTACATAAATTTAATCGACCATAAAAATTTGTGTATAATAAAAGAAGATAAAATCATGAATTAGTTCTAACAATTTGTGAAGTGAAAATATTTCAATTAAATACTGTAAAAGCAACCTATACCTAGTAATCCCAATCACAATTACTGATGACAATTAGGATACAAAACACTTTTCAAAATGAACAACACAAAAATGTAAACATATACACAAACACCAACAATATTAAGACGTATTTATTATTTGATATTTTAGGGGCATTCCAAAGAGGCTACTGACTTTTTAAGTTGTCCACTTGGGCAGTTTTTTCTTTTGCTGTCCGGTGAAGAGCATTTGATGAGGCTATCAATATCATATCCCCCATGGTCCTCTGCCTTGTGTGCCAATTCGTCAGCCAACTGGGTTAGTGATGCAATATCTTTTTCAATCTGCTCAAATTACTTCAAATTCTCTATTTCTTCCCCATTCTGATCGTTTTCTCTCTTTACTGCAGTTTTGGCAGCCAGTTTTTGCTCTTCGAAGTACGAAATGTATGTACAATGTGCATTTACAGCACAAATTCTGAACATCGTACTTACCCTTAAATTCTTAAGTTCTTTTACACCACCTATGTCACCTAGAAAGTCACAAATTGGTCTCTATGCAATATAGGATTTTTCCTTCAAGTTTTCGAATTTCACTTGCTTAGTTATGCTGACGCTTTGTTCAGCAGTAGCTTGCCCATGATTTAAAAATAAAAGAAGTTCAACACCTTTCCACAGATTTTGACATTGCTTAGAGTCACTCATAATTTCAAGAAATAACACATCAATTTGTGAACTTTATGGATCAAAATCAACATACACTGACTGATTTTGAGGGACAGGTGCATATAAAAAACTTAAATACTAAGCTAGGACTACTTCTACATTTGATTCACACATCTGCCTCAATTCAATCAAAGAGTTCAAAAGTTTTCATTTTGTTTATACATTTCTGTTCATCTTTCTAAGTTATCATTTCCCGAGGATCAAGGCAAGACAAACTTCTCACTGTGCTGTATGTGATATGAGATTTCTGAAGTAACTTCTCTGCAAGGGCAACTAGCAGCCTTCTACAGGAGACCCTAAACTCCAAATATCCCCCTGCGATACATTTGATGTTATTAAAGCTTTAACTTCTTTTACAGCTGCATAACCCAAATCCACATCCATGATATTGCACTGGTTTTTGATGCCTTTGAAAACAAAATGTACCAGTTTCTGAACTGAAGAGTTGGTCAACTTTAATGCAACTGCTTTTACAAATAGCTAGAAAACACAAACTTAAATTGTTCTTAGGTCTTCACTCAGATAAGAAAGCGTGGGTTTGCTTGTTTGGTAAGCAGTGAGGAAAGGTTGCAGCAGTTTTGCTACAGATATGAATACTTTCAGTTTCAGAGGAGTGAGCTCACGCAAGATATGCTTTCTCACTACAGAAAATGATTTGCAAGTAGGTTTTGTTATTTTACCTATACCAACATTTTCAACAAAACACTAAATTTTGGTACCATCCCCAAAACCCTCTTCTGCAACTGGTACATTTTCCAGCCATCTATGGCTAACAAGTTTTAAGGGAAAAATCACTGCTGCCTGTTGTGGACTGATAATCTTCTCTCCTAGCAGGGGCATCCTTAAATAATTGGATTTGACTGTGTTGGGGACACTGCAGTTTGTTTTGTGTGAATACGTCTACGTTTATTCACTCAGATACCTTTATGTTTATTTTACGTTCCCGGCACTGCTTCACTTCATCATATGGGATTTTATGGATATCACTGGATTACTTTTGAGATGCTCTTAACAACCGAATACAATTTCTGCACTTGGACTTGGCTTTTTTACAATTACAGGCCGGGATTGTGTTAAGTTTTCTTAACTTTTTACACTAAATGCTTACAATTTCACCATAACCACGCCACAGAAATGTTTTTATACACGCAATTGATTGAGCTTGACGAGAGCTGTCGATTGAAACTTGAAGGAGTAGCGTAGCTTCTCTTAGTCAAAAGCTACACTACGCGGAAGTTACGAGACACTGAGAAAAAAAACTGAAAATTGCACCCCCACCACAGTGCATGCGATGTTTCACAGTCCTAACTCAAAGTAAAATATTCTCTGATCCTTTGGCAATCGAGTGGTGTAATTGAATTTTGAATGTAGATGATAGGTTCGAAGCTGCAATGCCAAGCTGTGTCACCTGATTTTGTTATCAACGGATTTTCTGGATTGCCTCCCACTATGGTTGCAAATTGAAAGATGTATTACTATAAAAATTATGTACAGGGACCCTAGAAACTCATGAATACTCCAGCCAGGAGCACTGCAGCCTGTTTTGAAGACATGTGTACAACATGCAAACCACAGCTACCAATATTTAACACAGTTTTGATATGATCTCTTAGTACATGATCCAGCAACAACCTATACACTTTCCAATTTAAATTTACGTACCTATAGACTTTTAAATTTACATTTACATACCTATAGACTTTTCAATTTACATTTACATACCTATACACTTCAGCCCACTCTACGTTCACAATATTAAATTAAAACAAGTTGAAAAACATTACTCAATACTGTACAATTTTAGGCTTTCACTTAGTCCTTTTTTTCGTTTGTACTAACCTGATCTGACAATAGTAGTTTACATGACACGTAACACTAGGCAGTAAATTCTCACATGAAGATAAAAGATTGTCATGATACAACCAGAGACAAAATATGTATTATAATAGATACAAGAAAATGCCCAATGACTGTTCTGTAAATGTTGCCATTAAAACCACATACTTTTCAAGATGTTTTAATGCCAATGTTCAAATAAAGAAAACTTTGGCGCGCAACAGCGCAACCAACAACACAGCCACTATCTTGGCATATATTAATACTTGCATAGATATCTCCACTATAGGCGGCTTTCAATTAGGTACATATCCATCGCTACTATTGATGGTTATCGATACACTGTAATTGCTAATACGCACATACATTGTGAACAAACAATTTGTAAGGACTGACAAAATTAACATTTACCAGCAAAAAAAAAAATTAAGCCCACAAATACGATTAGAGCCAAGAGGATTTTGCACAGCCAGCAATAATTGAAAAGGAAATTTTTTTGCATCTTTTTGAGCTCAAAATAAATTTAAAGGACTAAAGTGAAATTTAAGTACTTTCTAGGCCTTGAAAATGAAATATTATTTTTCCAGCACTTTTCAGGGATTTTCAAAAGCATACGAACCCTGGTAATGGTAAATGTGTTCAATCCAAGGATCATCTCCCTCTTTCCAGTGATAATACTCGAAACCACAATAAAAGCAAATAACCGCATCATCATCCGTGTAAAAGAAACCAGAGCAGCTAAATTGTTTCAGTCGTCGTTTCATAGCATTGAGCCAAAACTCGTCATCGCCAACCGCAATTCGAATAAGTAATAGTCCGGATACCTTGAACCTATATATTCCACAATACCCACCTCTTCGAAACACGCAGTTCGAAATACCATAAAGGCAGCTTGTACAGCAATGGAAGACTGTCATCCACGTTCGCGAAAACAATACTCAAAGTTAATCATGATTATCCCCCTCCCCCCTCTTCTCTTTTTCCCTCATCTTTCTAACGACGAGTATTCTTATATATATGAAAAAATTCACAAAGTTTGCACAAAGTACTGCATGAATGATTTGGTGAATAGTTGCCTGAGAAATAAGTTCTTGGACTTATCTAAAATTGGTTTTTCATTTAGATACAAACCATTATCTCTCAAGGTTACACTATTCCATTCTATGGCTGAGATAAAAGGATTATGACCAATTTGGGGCACCATTTGCGCATTTATACCCATTTGGTACATTTCCTTATCAATTTCAGACGTAATTTCTTTCAAGGAGAGTTTTGAAGAACTGAAGTTTTTAAATTTGAGTGTACAGACAAGCGAAACAAATTTATCCACGAGTCTTAGGTAGTGGTGGATGTTTCTTTTGGCACTGCTCAAAATGATGCAAATTAAATTTTCGTCCAATAAACTCGGTAATAAACAGGAGCAATTCGTTATGGAAATCACAGATGCCATTTGTCAACTGTTTTCTGGTTCACTTCACAAAAAAAAAAAAAAAACCGCAGGTTTTCCTTGAGCCGATTTGAAATTAACAAAAAGACAAAAATTTTCCAAAATCTCCGCCGTCGGTTTGAACTAGTCGTAAATGTGGGGCACAACAACAATCAGTTTGTCCAAGGCTTCAAGATATGTCTCATCTAACTATTTTAGGGTGTAAATGTTGCAAAACAATTTGTATAATTGATGAAACTAGTGTATTTTGGGTAAACTTCGCTTATGCATGTACAGAATATGAGCTACGGTAAATTGTGAACTCAGTTTATTAAAGGGAATGTCAATGCTGTAAATAAGAGAGATGTTGATTATTACTTCCTTGATGGCGACCTCATCTGAAAAAAATAATTCCGTATCTCTGCCAATGTCGGCATTCTGATTCTCCAGGATCAGCCGGAGAAGAAGGGGGGGGGGGGGCTGAGATAGATAGATAGAGAGAGAGAGACAGACAGACACACCCCCCCCCCCCCAACATGTACAAAATTACAGTTCTATTCTCTTCACATTATTTGCAAGACAAAATTTGAATATCAATAGTTTGGTTTGTATAGGGACTAATGGATCAGTTTGTTTACTTGCCGCAAGATTTCACCAGACTGCTCCACACAATCAGTATTCAATCACATTGCACCACGTTCTCGCTTCCAGTACACATGCAGTGCCAAATTTGGACTATATAAGAGCCAAATTATTGAAAAAAAGACTTTAGTCGGGGATGATAACTGAACAAAGACCAAAGGGAATACGGTGAGTTTGATAAGGTAAGGATAGCTAATAAATATACCTCATAATATTGCCTACCATTCTTTCGAATACCGTGGGTAACAGAATAATCAGTTTCTAAAAAATGTGAGATAATTTCTGCCAGCAGCATGGGACTATCTTCGGGAAGAGAAACCAATTTATGCTGTATTGTTTTAAGAGCATTCATGCAAACTGTTTCTCTATTTTCTTTGTAAAGATAAAATCACTCATGCATTTTTGTGTATAGATCACACCCTGCCATTTCACTCTAAAAAGAACCCCTTAGTCAGGAGACAGGTTTGAAAGCGCCCTGGCTTTATGGGAAACCCTTAGTTTTGAAGTAGCAAAGATGCAAGTTAGCAAGCTGTGTGACACTAGTAACATTGCAAATCTTCCATGTAGCTGGCCACAGCATTGCTGCACGGAAATTAGAGAGTGAAGTGTTTAAAATAGTGACACTGGATTGTAGGACAATCTGTCGAAAGATATTTCCTCCCAGTCAATCCTTTTCGCGTGCAGATTATGTGTTTATTTTTGTGAGTCACCAAGAGCAAAAATCAGTAGTGAATGCATGCTGTAATGAAAACAGGCGTACAAGACACCACCTGCAACCCCATAAAAAGAATACAATGCAGACAAGAAAACACACATTGTAATTTGACACATGAAAGGAAACAGACAGCGCTTTTTCTGATGCCAGGTGGTTGAAAAAACTACCCTTCCCTCTTTTATCTTTGTAGCAAGAGAGAGCAAGATAGGAGTAGTTCTATGTGTCTGAGCGAGACAGTGAGTGTCCCTTTTTTTAGTCTTGTTTGGCGGCTGGCATGTAAAAGAGTATTCAGATGCCAGTTGTGACATGAACGACCTTCACCCCACCCCAGCTGTTAGGAAGCACGGTCAAGTTAACAATGAGGGGAGCGACATGCCGTGTCGCAGTGCACAGAGCTGTGCAACCTACAGAAGCTGAAGGAGAGAAAATTGCTATTAAGGGGACTGCCTAGCATCTCCATAAAGAAATTTTCTCTTCATTCCATCACCCCTCAGAGAGGTGGCCGAGAGGAATGCTGATTGTGACCTGAGAAAACACGTTTTTGTTTCAGGCTGTTAGACAGCAAAAGTTGAGCAGAACGTTATCTCCTTTACAGCATTTGTTTCCGTCAAGGAATGTGTTCTGTCTCAGCGCATGGATATCTGCTTGATTGCATGGTGTGGCAACTTGTAGAGGACAATACGCTCTCCCTCTCCAAAGAGGGAATCTCCGACCTCTTTCCTACCTTGCTTCAACGCTAGTCGAGTGGGGTATCGGAGGTCAATGGAGCAAGGCAGTGCCTGCAAGAGCCGACCACCTCCACCTAAGCAGACCCAATCCTCTGCATTCCTCTGTAGCTTCGAATACTGAGCGAAAAGTAGAGTCCTCCCCATCTAATTGTTTTCGATCTCTCCTCAGAGATAAGCTCTAATCTCATCTTAATGGAGGCCATAGAGAAGTGTGATATTGCTCTATGGAGAATATTCCTTTCCACGACCTCAACGATGAGCTTCAGTTGCAGTGAAGATGGGCGAATTGACGCATTACACTAAAAAAAAAAAAAATGGGGAGTTTAATTACTCCAGCTCCATCTTTAATTCCTTTGCTATGGAGTTTGAAAGTTAATTTTATCCCATTAATGTGAGATTGTACTGTGTGTCTTCCAGGTTGTTTTATTCACCAGCCTACCACAACAAAGCTTTAAAGATAGTGAGATAATTTATTCTCCGCTACATAGCGTTAGCAGTAATTATCACCTGTCTTTTGTTTCGCATCCCCCTGCCAGCCGGCTGCTGACGTCACAGAGGCAAGCCATGCATTCACACCCCTGCTCAGTGACTACCCATCACTCTAGCAGTATCAGCCAATTAGTAACAGGCAGCAGCCCACAATTATAAGAAAAGATGAGACAGCCTGCGTCTCAAGACCAATCTTCAGCTGTCCAGCACTAGTTGCTCAGACCTAACCAGTCTGCACCCTTAAGCCTTTGCGTATCGTAAACAGTATTCTTTTCTAGTAACAGTTGATCAGATCCAACCCCCCGTACTTCACTTAAGCCTTACTTGCGATAGGGTAGGCTACGTTAGTTCTGAGATATTTGCTACGTACCTCACAAACCCTGTGACCTCCTGCAACTACGGAGTTGCGTACGTATCTGTACAGGACCCATTTCTTGAAGTCTTTTTCAAGGCTAAATTCTGTCACGATCCTTGTTTAGTCATTCTAGCATGTGCCAGTGGTCACATGACGTCATTTTCCATAACATGCTCACAAAAAAACGCATGAGTTTGTTGCTTAGCTTTAACACTCACACCGCATTTCCCCTTTGTTGTGTCGGTTTCCTCTACCGACCAGCATAATTTCACTTCTAGCTTTAAGGTTTGAAACTTGTGCCGCTGACCTGGAGTTGGAGTGCTTTTACCACGTATTTATTTCCATAAAACAAAATAAAACATGACATCAGTTTTTAATTGAGTACCTTCCTTATAGTATAGTAACTTCCTGTATTTACCCTTGTGTAATACATTTGCAGGTAATCTTGGGGATTTTACTCGAACAAGCCTGACACTGTTTTATATAGTACATGCACTAGAATCGGTCGGCTTTCCCCTCTACCCTTTGGGATTGAAGGAAAGTAGGAGCCACACCTAGGTACACTGTCTTTAGATCAGCTTAGATCAGCTTGTTGGCCTGGTGTTCAAGAAACTTTCCAGAGTGGACTTCGCTGGCAGAGATTTGTGTCCCCTACATTGGGAAGACTGAGACAGGGCCACGCACACCAGTTGTGCCACACATAATTCTGTTCAAGGAGATCTGCAGACATGCTACAGTAGTATAAGGGCAAATCTCCACTTCTTAATGCTCTTTGCCCAGAGAAGAGGTCTGAAGGAAAAAGTGCGACAAACACTCACTGCATCAGGTTGAGCGCACTCGTTTCAACCTGCTTTAGTTAAGCAGATTGCTTGTCTACCTCCACGAGAGCATGTGCAAGCGCTTCAACATCTTCAAGAACCAGCGAAAACTCCTGTGCCACGCCATATCTTCACACCACCTGAGAGGACCAGTCCTAGCGAGTACCTAGGGTGGATTGTTGAATATTTACGCTGACCTGAACAGCCTCTGACACCTGTTATCACCTACCTCATTCCAAGCATCCTTCACCTGACACCTCAGCAGAAACCACAGGACATTGAGCACCGAACACACACATCTACAGTAAAAACTCTCTATTATGACCCCTCACAATTCCCGAGAATAGGGTCGTAATAAAAAATTTGGAAAATTTTGGGGCAATTTTGACCCACCCCTAATTCCTATGCTCCCAAATTTGCCATTTTTGGCATGAAGTATGTTCAATCGTCTCTAGCGCAAAAAAAAAAAACACTTTTTAAATTAAATATAAATATGTGTATTTTAATAGCTGGATGTCTCCTGATTAATTTGATACCTAAAGTATGACATATTGGACCACCCCTTGTTGTAAAAAAAGAAGGGTATTGAAAGTGTATGAAAAGATTAGACTATGTATTGTTAAAATATAAAGTTACTATTAAAGATTTATTACGTGGGTCTCGTGAGTCACGTAACAATAAAAAAAATTAGGTGGCGTAACGCAATATGGGTGTGCGCACCATGCTCTCGCTTTGGTCTGGCCGTGTACGTAGCTGGGCGAGCGCCTAGATCTTCTACAGCATGGCCGGGCGCAGGCGTGGCGGTTTGCTGCTGAAGCTCGGTCCTAGATCCTTAGGCTGAGCAGCTGTCGGTCGGTACATCTGGCAGGTGGCGGGTGCTCGCCCACCGCCACTGCATCGTTACAAGGCCGATTCACTTCCAGCGGCCTGGTGTTGGGAAAACATGCTGATAGATGTGATTCATGTCAATGTGTTGAATTGATACAAAATGTAGGTGATGTGTTGGCCTCTGCACTGGCACGATGAGGCGCGGCAATGTTAACAGGAATATAAATATTTAGAGCGGTCTACTTGAATTAACTATCATGAATTTTTAATAGAGAACTTTTGACATTGCCTATACACACAAATGGCCTCACTCACCATAATATGGTACCGGTAACATAAGAACATATTTTATTTGTACAAACTTATCTTTATTCATTTTACACATAAATATTGATTTCACAAGGAAAAACACAACTGCCCACCATAAAAAATTGGCATATTACGTAGGCGTGGGCGCACATAAACTTAAAAAAATAATTATTAAAAAAAGGGCATTGAAATTGAATTAAATTTTAAGTTATCATACATACACTGATTAAGAAACTAGCCTGTGTAATGTGCCACTGTTTTACAGCAACAGAAGAGGGATAACGGAAGCGAAAAAAGACAGGGAGGACAAAGAATTCTTACTGACCCCGGCCTGCAACTCCCCCCCCCCCCCCTCCCCCCTCCGCTTCCAGTGACAATACACCAGTGTCCCCTTCTGGCATTAAGTAATTTATTGCTTCATGCTGCTTGGGACAACCAATGTCAAATTCTATGATGGTAAAGGCCATTCACTGTAAAGTGAGCACTTTTGAAAGCTGTCTCATTTGGAATAATAGTCAATAAGTATGCTTTACTTTAGCCATATATAATAACTTCCGAGTGCGGTGGAATATACGCAGTTGGTTTATTACTTACATGGCAATATTTACTTTAAAATATGTTTAAAGAATAAAAAATGGCTGAAAGGAAAACATAACCAAGCCGTCAAAAGTGCTCACTTTACAGAGAACAGCCTATAGCTTGAAAAATGTGCAACCACCATGGATAATAGAAACTAGTACCGCCATTGGAGGAAACGCAAAACAAATCCGCGCATAATTGAAATCGCAGTTCAAGATACTACGGTTGGCGAGGGATTACTGTATCTATCTTTAAACGTGCCTCAAATTTTCGACTTTTATGACCCAAACATTTTACGGTTCCTCAGGATTGGGTTGTAATAGAGAGGTGGATATTATAAATGGGGTCGTAATGGAGGAGTTTTACTGTACTAACACCACACCCAGTTCATGTGCTGCTCCACTTAAACATCGCTCAGGTATATCTAAGAAAGTAGTGACACCTAAACACAGAATCATCTTATCCACGCCAGATTTTATGCCCTGCTGAGTAGCCACACTGCCAGTTTTGTATAGCAGGAAGACGCCAGTTTCTAAGTAAAACTTAACCCAGCAACAGTCTAGAAGCACCTGACTCAGTTTCGAAACAATAATAGGTTCCAGCTTCCACTGCAAGACAGAGTGAGTATTAGTCCCCAGTACGTCACACATAAATTTAAATATGTTTATGGTTGGAATGGCTGGGAATCAACGTGTATAGTTGGAGATGGTACGTTGTTCACATAATGTCATAATCATGGGAAGTTGATAACTGCCGTACCGGAAAGTCGGTGTCCGGTTTATACCGGAAGTGGTTTTGCTGATAAGAACCTTCAGCCGTGGCTAGTGCCAAAGCTATGGAGCGCTGCCCCGGAACTTGCATTTGCATGTTAAATGTGGAGCGAGTAGGTTGTAGAGGCCGTATTGCTGTGGGATTTTTTGGAGTTAGGTTTTTGTGTATGTTTTAACCTACTGTATGGTATGTTTCTTTATTCTATTATATTGTGTTTGTATTGGTAATGTGTACTCTAAGTGAAAGTGAGGAATTTAATATTTTTTAGTTTTTCATGCGAAAGCACAATTTTTGTGGAAAAAACTGCACAGTCAGAGCTTGAAGTTTCATTTCGGGTTTGACTTCTGCTTCACCCTTAGTTTGTTGCGGTGAAAGGCTGTCATCCTTTTTCCCTTTCCAACCAGCTGACTGTTTAGGACAATGGCAGTTAAAATGCCACTCGGGGCAGAACCAGCATTTGGGTAGCGGTGGCGGGGAGCTGGGCGCTACCATGTCAGCTTCCTTTCTCTCCATTTCCTCCCATAGAGAGGCAAGGCAGAGAGTTGTCAATGAATGAATGAATGAATGAATGAATGAATGTGCTGGTAGAGTAGGGGAGGGTGTACGGTCTTTCACTCTCGCTTCCTCCTTCCTCTTACCATGCTGTCGGCAGTCGATCTTGTCCTGTTCCCGGAAACTCCTTGTGGTTTCATATGTCCTGCCGATCATTTCTTCCACTGTGGTGGGTTTTGCAGCTAGTAGAAAATTCCTGATCTTGGTAACAATAGGTGTGCTATGTTCCTGATGCAGGTTTCTCATCTCAGTGTGGGAAAATACTGTGGTACATTTAAATCTTATATAGGACAAAGATTTCGACCTCCTTGTCTCGTGTCTGGGTGCAGTTACAGAACTCCGTAATGAGGCGAGCCAATACCTCTTCACCTGTGCATTGTTGTGCAAGTTGGTTACTGAGTTGGATCAACTCCAAAAGAAATTCACCATATTTTGCCACACGTCAAGGGCTGTGCCCTTTAATTTGGCATGTGCTCGTGAGACCTATTGCTTTTCGGGCACTTCATCGGTGCGAAATTCCCGTTTGCATTCGGCCGTGAACACTAGCGAGTCCTCGTGAGGTCGTCCCGTGAACTATAGCAATTGAGGCTCTCCTGTGCAACGAGCGGTACTGTAGTGGGAGGCCGGTCCTGGATTGTGAAGTCTGTATTCAACAGCGCATCTACAAATCTCGCATTGATAAACCATGCCGGGCCTGGTGATATGTTCCTCTGGCCAACCTATACATCCATGGTGGTAGGTCTCCCCACACAGGATACAGCGCACTGTGTAGGTACCACATCCAGGACAGGTTATCCAAATGCAGAATGCAGTTTGACGTGTTTGACAATTATCTCAACAGTGCTCCAGGCCATCGGTGAATATAGGTTTATCTGCCCAGCCTACGCAGGAATAATGGTACCATTGTTGACAATGGGTGCATTGTATTCTGTGATTCCCAGTGCCGGGGCAATTCGGAATTGAACAGCGGCTGTGTTCGGTTGTGGCTGCCATGGTGCTGTTGAGCTCGTGCTTGTTCATGTCAGTTTTTGATATTCTGGGTGTCCTTTGAATGCCACAGGGTGTTTATTAGACTTCCCGAAGTCCAGGCGGTTTGGCTGACCTGTCCATGCTGTCTAGTCGCAACTGTAACAGTAAAAAGCCCCACATTGGGCACCAGAAAAATTCTTATGGCTTTCTTGACGTTTGACACCTCGGTGGACATCCAGTCAGAGAGGGGTGGTTTTTCAGGGCGCTAGGTCAGGCATACCTCTCTGATGGGATTTTACGAGTTTCTTATTTAGTCTCTACAAGGTACTGGCGCTCGTCCAGTGCAGAGAACAGGTCCGGTAGCTTCGGATTAGATCACAAAATTGGGTGATCTTATGTTTCAACTGGCTTAATTTTGGTGGAATACCTGGGCGACATGTAAACTCGAGCTGTGGCTTGACCTGCTGTGTCTCATTTGGGTGTACGTTAACCATAGGTAGACTCGTGATCTGATTTTTGAGGTTTGAATGAGCTTGTAGGGTTGGTGCAGCTGGTTTGAATTTGAGGAAGTAATAGGGAAGACTGCAGGCTGATCCGGTTGGCTCAGATATTCAGCTATTTAAGGGTGAATCTCCACGGTCAGGCATGTTGGTATTTTGAAGAGTTCCTGAAGGATTTCTGGAGTGATCAGAATCATCAGACGACATAGTTCCTGTGCTTGATCCTTAGGCAAAAACTGACTAAGCCCATTGATGAGGGATGGGGTAAGCTTCTGCAAGTCTCCAGAGGCGGTCAGCAGCCGCGGAGACCACTTCGGCAGACGAAAAGCATTGGGATCAGAACATACAGACGCTCACGTCCGTGAGGGTTCGCAGGTTACATGTATCCCTATTACGTGTAAAACCACGTGGTTCATCTGCCGAGTGGACGGTCACCTCCTCGGAGTGTTCTGTGCCTAAACGCATCAGCACCGAGATTTCAGCCTCGCCATCGACAGTCTAAAAATGTGGGTGTGAGCTCAGAAGCTCTACCGTTCTGCCTACTGGAGTATGCAGAGGTTGGCCTGGCGTGTGGGTAAGCTGGAAGTGTAGTGGCTCGAATGAGTAATTTTCCTAGTCACTTGCGTTACTCTCAGACTCATGAGGCAAACTAGGAAAGGTGCAATGTCTACAGGAAGGTGGAACCCTTGAATCAGTTGAACACTGTTTATTCCTTGATGCAGGAAATACACAAGTGGAGTTGCACTACCTCCTAAATGCTGGCAAGAGTTTAGGGAAACATTAACCGATTTTGTCCAGGTAGAGGCGATCTGGTTCTGAGATATCAAGGGTGGGGTAGAGGAGTGCTATGAAAATAATTAAACTTGGTCTAAAATCCCTACGCAATTGTTGCCAGAAGGGGCTGCAGTGTCTAAATGTGTAAACAATGTGTGGTATGTAATCTTTTGTGAAGACTAAGCTGGATGAGAGAGGATGGTTCCGGCAACTGGCGCAGTGGAGATGAAGGAGAGGTGTTCCCTTTGGTACTAAAAGTGAGGTGAAGGTAGTGAAGGTAGCAGCTAGGAACGAAGAGAGCTAGATTACCTTGATGGCGGACTGTGAGAGCGAAAGTAAACAGGCTGGTCAGATCTCCGGCAGCGAGTGCAGTGGTGAAATGAAGACTGGTCATGAGCCGACTTCTGACTCGCCATTTATACTCGGCTGGGTCCTTTCCCTTCAGTGATTAGTATAGGGGAAGCCACTGGCGAGGGAGGTGGCCAAAGCATAGCTTCTTGGAAGCTGTGACATCATCTGCTGGCTTGGAGGCGAGGAGGCAGCTGAGCATACTGGTGTAGCCATCTAGCAGCATGCAGTGGAACTCGGTGCCTTGATGCATAGTCTCGGTGGCCCAGTGAATAATAAAACCTTGGGCTGGAACATCCATTCTTGCCATGGCAAATGGTACAAGTTCATGACATCTCGTTGCAGGTCAACAATAAAATTCTGTTTAAATAAGGTGCGAAGCTTGCCTGCTATTGAGTTGAAGTCTGTTTCATACCATTGTTGCAAAGACGTTGTGCATGAGTTTACATACTTTGTTTTTTTCATAGATGGAAGAATTGTCACAGGATACATTATTGTTACGCTACATTCATAGACCTGTCAAAATTTAGTGAACTTATGTGAAATGGAGTAAACCTCCTAATCTTCCCCAGCTTGATGCCATGCTCAAGCCTTGTGGGAGTGGCAGGCAGGCTGGTCTCCTTACTGGTTTCGGTCTTGAACTCCTCTAGCGCGGTGGAAGGTGTGGGACACAGTCCGTGATAATTAAATAAATTAGGAGGAGGATCACTTGCAGGCCATGAAGCAGCACGTCTCTGAACTGGCATCCTCTTTTAGATCTTTTCTTAAAGCAAGAACATAGGCAGGTGGAGAAGCCGACATGAGGAAAATACACTTGTTAGTAGCTTCACTGGGGTCTATTGATCACACTGGCAACGAATACAATTTCACACATATATTACACTGGCTTAGGAACACTTGCTTACAATTACAATGGCAAGCACTGAAAAACCCCCTACCTACAGGCGTGGGGTGTGTTCCCAATATCCAAGTACGCCTGCACTCTGATGGTTGGAGTAGGAGGTGGACAGAGGGCTGTTGAGCATGTTTTGGCCCTTGTGCCTAGGTATGGTTTGACAGTGGTTGAGCGCATTTTGGCCCTGGCCCCATTAACAGGAGGTTTTGAGGTGCATCCTGCTAGCATTGAGCATGTTTTGGCCCCTGGGTAGTAAAACAAGGTGTAAGGGAAGGCAGGAACCCTCCCTTGCCACCAAACGTATTTTTGCCCCTGGACAAGGAAGATGGGTTAGCGTTAGCGACACTAAGCATATTTTGGCCCCTTGTCATTGGGAAGGCCAGTGGGTGAGGTGAGCATGTGGACACTGGGGTTCTGCCTTGGGGAAGGCTACCCAAAGCACTCTCTGCTCTGCCCTGCCTGCAACTGGCTTATATACTCGCCCAGCTGTAGGAGGAGGGCTGATATCACAAAATGGCAGCTGCCTGAGTGGAGGGGTGGCACGTGACCCCTCTTACGGACCATGCAACAAAACAAAAGGCCAATGGACACTGCTCCCAATATTGACACATTAAATTTCAGCGCACAAAATCATGTATTTTAAGTTAAAGAATTACAACTATATTAGAGAATTACAGAAAACACCCGATTTACCAGGGGCAGCATAATTGGGTACTATATTTACGTATGTTTTTAACAATAAATATATGTGAAACTTGGAAGTAGTAGGAATTCGGAGAAATTGTCAGACAGCACATTTGCATTCAAAATAATAGATATTACACCATTAAAACTGGTGTCTGCTCATCAAAAAGGCAAGATCATGTAGTTTACAGTAGTTAGTTCATGCAGAGACCAATAAGAACTTAATCGTGGCACTGAGTGTGACTGTATGACAAAATATCACATTAACATAAATACTTTCCGCAAAAATGATTCATCACAAACATAACGTAGTTTTAATAAATACATAACATTTATTTTCACTACGTTGCTGAAGTGGGAGGGGAGTCAGGACAAAAACGAAAAGACTAACTGGCCACAGAAAGGCTTGGTGATTGCAGGCCGAATCCGTATTATTTGCAAGCAGAATTGCTTCACATGAAAATATGATACGTTGAAATATTAATAGAGCTGGTGGAAAATTTAAAACTCTGAGAATTCCTTTGCATATTTGTATTTCATACATAAAAAAAAATCATTTCATAGGGCCATGGTTTTCAAAGTGAGCTCTGCGCACTGGCCAACTGCTGTGTCGCAAAAGCATATCTATCATGTCCTTATAAAAGTAAATTTTTCATCTCGTGCGGGCTCCAAACAACTCGGGTTTGAAATATATAATGTCAAATTATGTAGAAATATTTTAAAAATACTCTGTGATAGATGTGCAGCCTCTTCAATTAATATGAAGCATGCATATGGCGACATTAGCAGCAAGCACTAGCTACGGCCTATGAAGAAGAGAAACGAAGCTAAACTATAGCATATGGTGTTTCACTTCTTTTAAACACCTTCAAATTATTATAGAATGAGGTTTAATTTGTTACACTAATAACAGCTGTTTTGTAACAATATAAAATAAAATACATAGACATGTTGTCTACAATCTCCTTCCCCACCTGCATATATCTCCGATGTCTGTTGTGCAAATGTAGGCTGTCAAATAGTCAACATGACATTTTCTTGCAAACATTCACACATTGGGCGATACAGGATTTTGTGTATGTGATAATGTTAATATCATTTATGATGTTGCCACACACTGGCTGGCAAAAAATTTGAATTCTATATGGCAACATTATTTGTTTACATAACCTACGGCAGTATGTAGGCCTGAAGTAAACACACCCCCCCACCCCCCTTTTTTTTTCCAAATTATTTAACCATGAATATAGGTTATCTGTTAACCCTTAGCAAGTCATTAACCTGGAAAATCTGGAGTTTACTGTACTTAATTACCAGTTTCTACATAGTTATAATATTTTTAAATTATTATTTATACACCATTTTATTACATGGAATGTTCTTTTCAACACAGGTAGTGACTTATTATTTCTCAGAGAATGTTTATCTGTAGCAATTAGAATTAGTACGTGATATTGTTTGTGAAAATTGCAACACCCAGAAAGAATTGCCCAAATGAATCCAAACTCGGAGTATGTGTAGAACAATGTACCAGCAATAAGAGGTTACGATTGCAGAGAGATGGCATATATGTAGGACCAACAGCACCTTCTCTTGTATGACAAACCAGAAAGGTTCG
The DNA here is from genome assembly GCA_029891345.1 of Dryococelus australis. Lineage (NCBI taxonomy): Eukaryota > Metazoa > Arthropoda > Insecta > Phasmatodea > Phasmatidae > Dryococelus > Dryococelus australis. The sequence goes on along the minus strand of CM056994.1, from coordinate 273,470,278 downwards.
TGTTATGCCAAGCTCAGCCAGTGAAGAGCTGTTAAACGAAGTTGAAGCAAGTGCCAGTATGTATTGTCTACACCAAAGGGCACCATATCAGCATGTGAGTTTGAATGGGGCAGATTGATTAGTCTCCGGGAAACGGGTTAGTTATACCGTGACGTTTCAGCTCATACATGGCATGCTGCTACAACAGTGATTCATGTGTGGAACCAGTGGATAGAAGAGGGACTTATGCAGAGAAGAGTGGATACTGGACCATGCATTGTGACCACAGCATAGGATGAAAACTATTTTGTCCGCATGGCGGTAACAGACCGTACAGCCTCGTCGACAGTGTTGGCTCGACACTACAGCACTGAAACTTGTGTGGACCTGTTTGTGTCGATGGTTCGACGCCGTTTGCTGTGGGCATATGAACACTGGCTGGCGTGCTAAGTGGCAAAATGTAGTGTTTTTGGACAAGTCTCGCTTCAACCTGTCCTGCAGTGATGGCTGCATACATATTAGATGCTACCATGGTGACTGCAATCTGGCAGCATGCATTGTGGAGCAGCATAGTTGACAAAACCCCAAGTGTGTTGGTTTGGTGCACCATTGGATACACCATGCAATTTCGACTGTTAAGTATTGAGGGCAATCTGAACAGCAACCGCTACATCAGGGAGGTTTTAGAGCCAGAGATACTGCAGCTCCTTCATGCCACTCCACATGCAGTATTTCAGCATGACAATACCCAGCCACATGTGGTGAGGAATGTGCAAGTCTTCTTTGATGAACAGCAGGAAACACTGCTTCCCTGGCCTGCACGTTCGCTGGATATGTCACCCATTGAATGTGTCTGGGATATGGTTGGTTGGCTACTTTTTTCATCTCATTCCTCCAGCAACCACTGTAGATGCTTTGTAGACTCACATAGAAACTGCATGGAGGGAAATTTCCCAGAAACACATCCAGATCCTCTGATTCCATGCCACTACATTTAGTGGGTGCTTCACACAATACTGAATTGTCATGTACCTAATCTGTGGTACAAAGTTCGTTTCAATCACATGTATCCTTCTTGGTGTTGCATTTTTCCCAAACATTAGACAGGTATCATCATGGAAGCCATACAGACATTGTTACTTCCTTAATTACGTTAAGGTTAAATATTATTATTGCGGCTTAAAGTTTATACTTTCATTTTAACCAAGACGTTAATGTAAATAAATGTTTCTTGTCTACTTCACAAGATGTTAATGCAATCGTTGCTTGTTGGCCTTACACACACAACACCCTACAGTACAGCAACGTGATATATTTTGATAGACTTAAGGCTAAAACATTGACACACATGATATTGTTTATGTAGTGTAGTATATATTCTCTGCAATAGGCTTTTAGACAGACTATCAAGGTTATTGATTACTAAGGTAATAAATTACTGACCAGTTAAACAACAGATCAACTGATTGGACAGCTAACCAAATGAGAAGCTGAATGAACAACTGAATACATAGCTCACTAAATGAATACATGAAAGACTAAATAAACAAATAACTGAACACACATTTAAACAACATCCAAACTTACCCAGCATGCAGAATTTTGCGCTGTCAGTGGATGTGGATTAAAGCCAAAATTTCTCACTGGAGCCAATGTACCATTAGTATGTTTCATGCTGCAAACAAGAAGCAGATATTCATATGTTAATGAGTAAACATGCTTCCCCATAAATAATAAGTTATGAAACTAATTTTCTCTTTAGTAAATAAACCACATAAACTTAAAATGGAAGTTATTACTAAAATGAACTGAAAATGGTGAAGGAAGAGAAATAACATTTGTGAACAGTACAGAGAGTTCTTAAAAGTTTTAAAGATAATCACAAACATATTAAAATTCAATTTTTCTTCTGGTATTACAATATAGAGAAATAAAACATAGTTGCATTTCCAACACTAAGATATCATGCATTAGCTACACTATACACATTGAATATCCATGATACATCCATATTGATCAACAATTATGTATTAAAGACTAGTGCAAAACCCAGTATATTAAATATATACCATCAACTCTAAATATCTCTGATTAAATGGGGCAAGGCTGTCCAAGATAACAAGTGGGACAGGGTTACAGACAGCAACTGGCCACCTGTCATAAACAGATGGCTACTGTTTGTACCTGCGGGAGACGTAGCAACAAGGCAAGTGAAGTGCGGTAAGGTCACAGTTGTATACAATATTATGTTGCAGCAGTTCAAAACTGATACACACAAACAACCAGCTGTTGTTTAGGATTACAGGAAGTTAAATTATTTTTTGGCTGTTGCACAAATACGTAAACACATTTCTACGGCGCTGACTTCTTTGTAAATTTGATAGTGAAACAAATCACTATCAAATATCAAATACACACTACATTAAAAATTTTAGTGGTGAACTTAGCACTGATATAACTTAACTGACTAACAATTCTACAAAATCAGTATTGGGTAGATACAGCTACAATTACCAGTTATTAAACAACAATAATTAATACAAGGGAAACTGAAACACATTAACAGAAATGTGGTGATAAAGGCAGACTGTGCGACCTGTTGAACAAAGAATCCATTGTCCCTAGTGAAGGGAAGTCACGGAATTGTTGATGGGGCAGAGGATGGAAGAAAAGCGAGACAGAGTCAAGGTCATCTGTCGGGCAAGCTTTGTACCACAAGGTAAGGGAAGAGAGAGAAACTGAGTGCATGAGGAGGGAGGGACATGTTATCTGTCAGTGTGTGACAAGGAAGATTAAAAAAAAAGCACCTGTGAAGGCCTGCCCTTGCCCTACTGGTGGCATGGCAGGGTAGTAGCTGACCAGCGTGCACGACCAGGCATATCGCGGAACAAAAAAATACGGTTTGGGTTGTTTTCGACACACAAAAAATAGTCTGCAAATCTCTTTTGTGAACGTCAAGACAATTATAAAAAGCACTTTTATGCAGTTAAAGTATTTTAAGAAATAAAAAACATGACGTGTTAATAAACTTGGTGATCGGCAAAACAACTCCTTTCAAGAACCGTTGGTTACAAGTAATCAAATATGGTTCATAACTGCCTATTCTGATTAATCAGTATTGTCATATCGGTGCATCACATATTAAAATATTTTAATTATGTTCCATATGCCTCATAATATGTATGCCAGGTTAAACATTAAAAACAATAAAAACTAAAAATCCCCAAAAAATATTTAAAACCATACCCTTGATGCATCTGGCGAAAATTAGCAAATCAAGTCGAACAAACAAAAATTAATTATTTTCAGCCTCCAACCACTCAAAGATGTCTTCTTTCATGGAGTCTATTTTACCTCTAACCGACAGTGTGCACTGATAATCACTGGCTCCAAACATACCAAAACCGAGCTCTAGGTCACTGTCAAAGAGCAATTATTCCAACCCATTAATAAGTGTGGAGGTCTTGAGCTCATTTCATGCAGTGGCACAGTTGAAAATTGCAGATCTGATACTGTAATTTAGTATGTCCTGTAGTGTTCCCTTGTGCATCGTCCTCTTTGTCCTCCGGTTCTTCCCACACCATCACTTCCTCAAGGAATTTTTTTGCATAATCCCTTGTTTGTTAAAATAATTCCTTGATCCATTGGTTGAATAAGAGATGTGGTGTTGGGAGGCAGTGCCATTTTATTTTACCATCACGACTACGCAAATTCTCCGTATCAGGATGGGGTGGGGCATTGTCCACTATCAACAAAGTCTTGACGTCATCAGGGGCAATTCCTAAAATGCCCATCTAAATTTGCGCACCTTGGGCATGAACTGATTATCAAACCAACTGTCTGTTATTGCCTGTGTAAAAACCAAGCATTTTTTAAGCTTGTATAGTGTATAGGCAGATCATCGTGTGGTGCCCTCATTCTTGTAAGCCTGTGTATTTTAATGTAAAAAAAGCCAAAATAAGCCAGTCTCGTCAGTACTGTACAGTTGCGCATGAGTTAGCTCTTCACTCATGATTAGAGTGTGAAGTAGTTTCCTGAATTGCTCAACACTAGCAGTACGTGCACTCAACACTTTTCCGAACAGTCTTCTATTGACGATGCCATGCCGGTGTCTGAAACACCATAACCACTCAACACTTGCTTTGAACTGAACGTTCATGTGTTTAGCCAGTTTGTCAGCTGCTGTCTGCAGTTCTACGCCACAAAATGCGACCCTACTTGATCTTTGCTGCACGTACCATCTGTGTACAGCTTCATCCATGTTTGTATCACTGGGCAACTTCAATCATTTTCTACTGGAAACAACTTTCAGCATCACAGTGCACAGAAAATGCCTTATCATTCCTAGACAGTTTGTTTCACAACTACGAATTCTATGCAAAGACTAGCCACATAAGCACCAGACTCTAGCTTTTTAATTTATTTCAACTTTTGTGACACACTTAAAGAGGTACATTTTTATTTAGCCACCATTATAAACAGATGTTAACATGTGATAATCCATTTAACTAATAAGGCACTGAAATGTTTATCTCTGCGACATGTGCCATTCTGAGCAAGTGCTATGGATTGGGGAGAAGAGGAGGAACAGAACAGTGGCAGGTGGTGCGGCATGCTACATTGCAGTATTTCCCTTCCCTCACACATTGCACCCCACAGTCCCTGCTTTCAACATCTAATAGAAACCGGCATGTAAGATATTTTGCAGCAGAGTTATTAAAGTAGATTATATTAAGTAACTGCAATAAGTAATGCAATAATATATGTTCATTCAAATATGGTACATTTTTTTACAGCTGTATAAACAGAATTTCATGTGGTTCACGTGCAATAAATAAAAAAAATAACATTTTAACCAAAATTTTGTGAAAGTTATTCGAAATCCAGGATAACAAAGTTCGAGATATCGAGAGATCACTGTAAATAGTCTGCATTTTACTATTGGAGTACGGTTGCTTCCCTACTGAAATATTCCAAAACGTATCATAGAAAACTTTGTTGTTCATCACGGGTTGAATATTTCAACAGCATATTTATATAGTGGTTTAACGACTATTGGACACATACAAAAGCCCTCTTTAGAACATTCTTGCAGGCCATGAAGTAGTTGTCTATGGTCAATGTCTGGTAACTTCCATTACTGCTTGAGTGAATGAGCCTTTGCAGTGGCTGGCCTTGGTGTATGAAGGATATCACCATGAATGAAAAGACAAGACGGAAACGTGCACGTGTACGACACTACACTGCATGACACAGTGGCAAATATAATCACTTGGGACTACTTTGTATCCATTGGCCTTAGGTTGTCATCTGCCAACCACTACTCTATACCACTCTCTGATGAAGTCATACACATTACGAATAGAAAATTCCAATGGCTTTAAGAAAACATTAAACATGCAATTCAAACCTTTGTAGTTTCATCACAAAGTGTTAAATATTTTTCTTTAACAAATCATTAACAGATATATTTTGTGAGCTAGGATGGTCAAACTTTCCAGTGAAATGTCAACAGCAAGAAAGCTTTTGTAGTATCCATCACAAATGATTCTCTTACAGATTTCTTTTTATTTTTAAACATTTCCTGCACTCCTTAAAGACAGATATGACACATCACTGCTTGGTATTTGATGAGGGTCACTTATTTTACATTTTTCTTTATCTCTACTCTTTCATACTAACTACAACCATTTTTAAATGAATTCGTCCTAGTGTGACTAGGTACTTCAGGTTTTAGCACGATTCACAACACTTTATCCGAAAAAATTCCACTAGCATGAGCTTATTAATAGAGGTGAGTCAAAGCCCCATTTTGCAGATATTATCGATACCATTATATTTTGTGTCAGATCCTGCATATAGTGCCGATACAAATCATTTCATTTGTAATTTCTTATATTGTGTCTGAGTGACTTTAAAATACCCACAAACTAAACTTTTTATGTTTACTTTTTCCATGAATCCTGACATGCAATCACAAAGTCTTCAGGATGTGGAAAAACATGTCAGTAAATACAAAAAATTACATACAATTCATTATACGATATGTACACTATAAATCACTGTGCATATGACACAACAGTATTTAAGCATGTGTCTTTTCTCGCCCACTCAATGTTTACATTACAGTTTAACACTTTGGTCAGTTGATAAAAAAAACTTCACTTTATCAAACTCCGGTGCACAATCTAAAACAGTTACTATTTTTGGCATTTTTAACCAGTTTTGCAATGTAAGCAGCCAGCTACAATCACCAACCTCGTCCAATAGTTGGAAATACCATTTTTTTCCAGAACCTCACCACAAAACTCAGAAGAAGGTATTTATAAACACTGCTGTCTTGGCAGCATTTATAAATACCTCGCACATGTTCTGTGCATAAATTACATTCATCTGCTTTACACATACATACTATTTACTTTCATCATAACACCAACATTTTTGGTTAGAGATGTTCGTTTGTAAATAAAATATACGTAGTTATGTTTCTGACCATGATTGAGCACCACCGCCATAGTGATTTGGCTCAATATATATTGAATTGGATTCGTACGTGAAAAGATAAATATTCGACTTTGCTACTAATCAATTTATGAATGGTGTCATGCTGCGAACAAAATATTAATATACGATGTGGGAGTGATAGATCACTATACAGTTGACATTTATGTGAAACAGAATGTATAACAATGAATTTTATAGTGGTAAAATTTTTACTATCTCAAAAGCAGATACCAGTATAATAATTGAATTACATTTCATTTTATGGATTTCACCAGCTACGGCTTATATAAAGTTAAGTATGTAGCAACACCGAAGCAGGCCATATCAGTTCCCGTTTCATTAAAAATCACCAGTTACAAAAAGATAAAAATAAAATTAAGAAAATAATTTTTCGGTTGAAAAAATTTGTTTGTTTGTGATAACACAGTGCTGTAATTTCCATGATGGATTAAATAATTTGGGTTGATGAAGTGATTTGGTTGGACCATGGCCGATCGTAACCGATACCAATTTTGGGTTTATCGGCTGATGTATCTGTATCTGTACAGCTCTACTTATTATATGCTGTCCATGGTAAAGTGAGCACTTTTGAGGTCCTAGCCATTTTCAATACTTTAACCTTTTTTAAATAAATATTGCCATGAACATAATAAACAGTGTATGAATATTCTACTGCACTTGGAAGTCAATGCTTAAGGCAAAATTTAAATATATTTGACTATTTTTCCAAATGAGAGGGCTTTCAAAAGTGCTCACGTTACCACAAATACCCTATAACATATTTACCTCAAGCATAACCAACTATGGAAGCATTTAGAAATATGTGCAATTTATACAAACACAACAGTAAAGAAGTTCATAGGTGCACCACCTGATCATTGAAATTAGTAAGGCTGCCACCACATATTTTGGTTGATGGAGGTATGCATGCCCCCCCCCCCCCCGCTCCTTCGGAGTAGGAGAGCTGGGTGTGCTCCACTGACAAGGATACTAAGGCGTTAAGCATGGCCAGACAGGTATTTTAATAATTCTCCCTCTGGGAGATAAGGAACTGGTTATATCATGCATCTGGTGAGAGACCTGGCAAGGGCTAATCGAGTGATGGAAGGAGCTGAGTTGGTTGGATGGATAGGCACAGAAGGAAAGATGATGCAGCAGGTGACTGCAGGGGAGCTGGTTGGATGAGGAGTTGAGAGAGTGACTTTGTAGGTGGAGGGAGGGGGGTAGTGGCAGTGGGGAAACAGGCCGACTGATTTCAAAGCAGTGGTGAGATAGCTTGAGAAATTATATAGCAGCTCGGGATGTTTCCAGGAGTGATGCCCACATAGTTGAATGGTGTCCAAGGCTTGTTGGCTATTTGGATATTCACCGATTGGTGAACAGCTTCCTCTCCAGTGTACTCCTACTGGGAACAGAATCCCTCACACTAAGTATGCTAGGCCTGGCCAATGGCAATCAACTCAGCCTTTATCTTATAGTAAGGTGGTGGGGAATAAATCAAGAGGAATGCAGACCTAGGCAAGGTGAATTGTAGACAAACAGAACCTGTGAAGGTTGAGAAGAGGGCGGGATTTTATGTTTTCAGGGTTAAAGTTTTCAGGAATCCTCAAACAAATCCCAAAAATGTATGAAACTTGCTGTGGTCCAGGCAGCGCTTGGTTTATTTGTACACAACACCCCCTGTCACTCAGCAGCAGTGACAGACATGCAGCATGCGATTAGACAACTGCCAGGTGTGGGCAGATTAATGAGTCGAGGGCCACATGCTGTTCATTAGTCGAAGTACACGTATTGACCAAGTGCAGGGTTGGGAATCCACTGTCAGTCATGGCCCACACGGCATGTGGATGGGATTCCCGAAGCAATCCTTCCCCTCACTTTTCGTCCGGCATGGACAGGTATAAAGCACACACCGCATGTGGAAGTTTTGTTCTAGCAACCATTGTGAGACGACAGAGTACAGAATAAGGCAGTAAAGGATAGGGCTGGCACTGTTATTCAGTTACACAAGGGATGTAGGAAACTTTTTTGCTCACCTACTTAGGAAAATAGGAACCCTGTGCAGGTTTTGAAGTTTTGTAAGCCTTTCGGCAGTATGTTGGAGAGTTGGCTGATGGCGAGCAGGCGACAAAGAGACATATGACAACATGACCTCATTCTCTAGTAGTAAGAACAGGGAAGTTCTGGGCCATAGTCAAATGAAAACTGCTGTGGGTAAGGAAATCTCCAGATTGCCCTTACAGGTGAATGCCACCCTGTGTTGTTCCCCTCTGACAGGTATACACAGCTCATTCACCTGGGAACTGTCACTTCAGTGATTTACATGGCCCGATCGCTGGTTGAGGTAACCAGCGTCACTACTTGGGGCAGTTCCATAAGCAGTAGATTGCAAGCGGACTGCTTTGATAATTCTTGACACTAAGGGAGAATGACATTCCCTTTACAGGCTGGCACTGGCCTGTGATGTTCTCCTCTGTTGGGTATACACGGTTCACCTGTCTTGGAATCCTTAGACAGTTGGCACAGCTCCACCTCAGATGGCCAGTGCCACTCTACGTCAGATATCAGATTCCAACATCGAGGAATACTTCCTAGCCCTAAATTGGTACCCTTCCAACCTCTGCATAGTGGTGGCCTGTGGTGTTCCCGTCTATCGGGTACACACGGCTCATACATAGATTGTTTCCACTCCCCCCCCCCCCCCCCCCATCTGTACGCTTCGGAGACACTATCTGAGCCAGCGGTGGGCCAGAGGCAGAGCTGGTGATGCATTAGTCAGAGTGCACACGAACTCCCCCCGCCCACAGAGTGTGACCTTACCAACCTGGGAAACCTCACCAGAGCTTACTACGACCTGGCAGACTTCTGCGAGCCTCAGCCCGACTCGGCCCTACCCCTAGTTTCTGGGCAGCAGAAGGCACCAACCATGGACCCAATCCACCCTGACCAACCGAAGCAACATGACCAGGAGACCAGACATCATCAAAAGGTGTGAATTAAATGGAAAAAGAGGCAACACTCGGCAGAGTGTTGCCAGCACCCAGAGATATACCTCCAGTACCCAAAACAGTTCCCAGTCAACGACGATCCAACAACGAGTTCCAAGGGAATGGTTCTGTCAGTCCCTGAATGGCAGTACGAAGTACACAAAGTGATAGAGGAAACGCCTCTACTTCAGGACAGTCTGCAAATGACACACTCCACCACCTTTCTCGAAGAGTATTACGGACTTTATCAGAGCCCATGAGGCAAGGAGGTATGAACAGGAGATGTACGCAAGAGAGAGACCACCAGGCTCGTTTAGGTATCCACTAGGGGGTGAGTGAGTGGGATCGTAGGGCGCTCGACAGCAAGGTCGTTAGCGCCCACAGGAACATGAGAGTAAAATGCTTGAAAAACCTCTACAAGAGGCAAAATAAAAGTTGGGTAAAAATGGGAAAAACGTCCAATAAATGCAATAATACAAGGTAAAAAAGGTAAAATCCTCGACAGGAGGCAAGAGGAGTGTCACAAAAACAACAAACAAAACAAGATAAAATACTCCAGAGGAGCAAAAACGCAAGAATGAAATAACCAATCACAACACATTAAAAAGACCTGTTACACGTAAAAATGGGAATATGCCACTCTCAGACGTACCCCCAACACATAGATTCGCCGTAGGTCGTCAGGAAGAGTAAAAGTGTGGCGAGCCTGGACATTTGCGACACTCAAACAAAATGTGCTGCACAGTCATGGCAGTGCTGCAGGTATCACACTCAAGAGGGGGTTCACCACAAAGCAGGTACTTGTGTGTCAGATGAGTATGCCCGATGCAAAGGCGAGAAAGCACCACATCATCCCTGCAGATACATGAAACAGGACGAACACAAACAGGCAAGTCAAAGATAGCCCTTAACTTGTTAGACAGCAGGAGAGAAGTCCACACCCCTACCAAGCATGCCAAACAAGGTCATGAACTGCATGCAGCACATCACACACAGGGACATGAAGATCATAAGGTGGAAGGCTGCACACTTCCTTAGCCGCCATATCTGCTGCTTCATTGCCCGGGATGCCCACATGGCCTGGAACCCACAAGAAGACTATATGAACACCAATATCCACAGCCCCTACCAGCTTCTCCCGTATCATAGAAAGAAGCGGATGAGCTGTGAAGCCAGATCAAATTGCTGTCAAGGCACTTAGCGAATCAGAGCACATAAGGCATTTATGGTAAAACCTCTTACTGATAAAACACAGAGCCTTGAAAATTCCAAAAAGCTCTGCAGTTAAAATACTGCAAAATGGATGAAATCCATAAAGGTACCTAGAAGTACCAATCACAAAGGCGCACCCAGTTGAGATACCCAATTTGGATCCATCCGTAAAACAGCAAATAAAATCACCAAACACAAAAGACACAAGATTAACAAAAAGAACCTTGTAAACAAAAGGAGTGGTCAGCTTAGGAAACTCCGCTAGGTCAAGGTGCACCTCAACCTGCGTTGTCAGCCATGGTTGTTCACAGCGAGGAAAAGGCAACACACACAGAGGCATATCATACCTTTTCAGGGTATGTGCAAAGCGGACAGATGCTGGCTGAGGGGAACCTGGCTTAGCGTAGTACAACCGTTCATTGGGCAGATGGATAAAAGTGGGTCAGTGAAATTGTGAAGAGTCCGAACGCACCTGCATCCCATAGGAAAGCAGAAGTTGGTCATACCTGTAAAGGAAGGGAGGTTCACCAGCCACAGCACTAAACTGACAACTGGGCTTGTGCAAAAAGCCCCCGTTGCAATGCGAATACCAGCATGGTGAACACTCGTTAATGAAAGCACAGATGGTCTAGCCGAAGAATAAACAACACTGCTGTAGTCTAGTTTGTTACGGGCCAGGGCACGATACAGCTGAAGAAGGGTGACAGTGTCAGAACCCCAGTCACGACCACTAAAGAGTTTTAAGGAGATTCAAGTACCTTACACAGTGAGACTTCAGGGACTCAATATCATTCTGCCAAGTAAGTTTGCAGTCAAACAAGAGGCCTAGAAACTTGACAGTAGTTGAAACAGGTAAAATAGAGCTGTGCAAAGAACCTCGGGAGAATGAAATATGCCACGTCGTCTACAGAAATGCACCACCTGTGTCTTGGCAGTGGAAAAGTGGAACCCACAGCTGTCTGCCCAGTCACTAAGTGGTGGACGGCAAGCTGAACCTGACATTCTGCCATGCGCAGACACGCAGCACGGCAGAAGATAGTAAAGTTGCATGCCGTGCACATTCCACAGGTGGTCGAACAACAGAGACAATGCCATTAATGGTGATAGCAAACAGGGTAACACTCAATATGCTACCCTGTGGCACACCGTTCTCTTGAATGAACTCCCGAGAATAGGAAGTACCATTGCGAACCCTGAAGGTACGGAAGTACATAAATTGCTGAATGAAACCCAGGAGATGTCCACGAAATCCCCAAGTGGACAGCTGTCTCAAGATACCATGTTGCCGCGTTGTGTCGTATGCCTTCTCCAGGTCAAAGAAAACAGCAAAGAGGTACTTCCCTCACAAAAAGGCAGTCTGTATGGCAGCCTCCAAGCTGACCAAATGATCCACCGCAGAACAATTTCAACGGATATTAGCAATATTAGCTGCCAGGTCTCAAGACAATATACCAGATGCGTATTAACCATACGCTCCATGGTCTTACAGATGCAGCTGATGACGGAAATAGGACGATAGCTGGAAACTTCCCCTTTGACTTTCCCTGGTTCCAAGATGGGCATAAGGATTGACTTGCACCAACCTGAGGGGAAAACACCAGAGATCCAAATATTCTTAAAAATTCTTAGCAGAAATAATTTTCCATCAAGCGAGAGGTGTTGCAACATAGCATAATGGATTTTATTGGGGCAAACAGATGTATGCTTCGAGTGTGAAAAAGACTAAGCCAAATCGAGAAGGATAAAAGACTGGTTGTAGTCCTCACCCGAGCCACCAAAGTGGACACCCACCGTATCGCAAGTCTCCTTGATGGCGCAAAATGAGGAAGTGTAATGTGCACTGTTTGAAGCATCTGCAAAAAAATATTGACCCAATGCATCTGCTAAGTGTGTCCCCTCGGTAACAATATTGTTGTTGACCCAAAGGAAGGAAACCAGTGTGACGAAAGATTGTCCGCACAACTTCCGAACACTGTCCCAGATAAATTTACTAGTAGCATGTACCGTAAGCAACTAAATTAAGTGTCTCCAGGATTTCTGCCAGCTATCCTTGACATGTCGGGCACGAGCCCGACAGATGTGGAAGAGCTCCAAGTTAGCTTGAGTGGGGTGAGCACTAAAGCATCTGAGCGCACATCATCTAATATGGACAGCATCCCTGCATTCGTCACTCCACCAAGGAACACGCCTACGACCAGAAGGAGAAGATTGGGGAATAGCAGCCTCTCCAGCTGACACAACAATAGAGTTGAAGAGTTCAACTGCCACTTTCACATCAAGAGGAACCTCAGTAGGGAAGTGGCGGTAAAGCTGGAAATATGCCCAGTCTGCTTTCTTAAGCACCCAGCGAGGTGTATGGGTGGGTCAGACAACAAAACGTGATATATCATGATTGGATAATGGTCACTTCCACAGAGATCTGGGTATAAAACCAATCAAAGTGGGTGACCAAAGCTGGACTACAAAAAGAAAGATTGATGCAGGACAAAGTGCCAGTATAGGTGGTGAAGTGTGTAGGAGAACCAGTGTCCAACAGAGCAATATGAGAACTGGTGAGCCACAATTGTATCACACGATCTCAACCATCCCTGTGGTCTGAACCCCATATCTGATTGTGAGCATTGAAGTCATCAACAATCAGAAACGGAGGTAAGAGCTTCGATGAAAGGACCTAAAAATCAGCTGAACATACATGCTGGTGGGGAGGTACATATATACAACAAAAAGTGACAAACATACAGAGGAAAAACCTGACAGCCACTGCCTGCAGAGCAGTGTGAAGGACAACAGCTTCATGATAAACAGAATCCTTCACCACAAGACAGACTCTGCCACAGGTACGGTCATCAATATGTTATCCAGGCGGTAGAACGTGTGACCTCGAAGGAAGGCCGTATCTGTGGGACGAAAGTACATTTCCTGAAGGCAAATGACTGTAGGAGTGAGGGAAACTAGGAGCTGTTTCAGTTCATGATTATTGAAATATCCTTGGCAGTTCCACTGTATGAGGGATGTATGTTATGGAAAGAAAGTGTACGGAAACATCTAATTCAATTTCCCTCTATGTCTGTTTATTATTGGTTTAAAACCCTCGGGGCCTTCACCAGTGTCGTGAGAATCAACATCAACAGCCATCACGGACTCTGGGTCGGAGGAGACAGGATGGCGAGTCAATGTGAACCCGCGAATCATGGTCACTAGCAGGAAGGGATACAAGAGATGGAGTCTTTGACTTGTCTATTTTTTTCGCGGCAGCCTCCTGATGAAATTTTTTCAGCTGGCCTACACTGTGTACCAACAGACGTAGTCCGGGTCGTCTAGACTCCCTGTGACTTCGGTGTAATCACAGACAATTCAGTCTGGGTAGCTACATCGACTGTATGGGTACACGCATCCTTAACTGCTGGACGAGCATTGACAACTACGTTGTAAGGCATAGAAGGCTTCGGGGCACTGGAGAGCATGGAAATTTTTCCATGCCTCACCAAAGGAAACCATGTCAGTGGCTCAGATTTGCTGAACAGCTTGCTCCTCCTGGAATACAGGGTACTCCTTCGACCAGACCGGATGGCCTTTGCTACAGTTCACACACTTCAACGGCTTGCTGCACTGAGCATTATCTGGATGCGGTGGGTCAGCACACTTTGGACAAGCTGGTGAATTCAGACGTTTTGCAGAGGAATGTCCAAACTGTTGACTGTTGTAGCAACGGAGAGGAGCAGGAATGAACTGCTTAACACGCACATTCAAGAACCCTACTTCGATAACAGAGCGAAGATCACGCACACCAAAAGTCAAGATGAGAATAGCTTTAGGTGACTTAACACCATCAGTAGTCTTCAGCACACCGCGTACATCTGTGACATACTGAGTTTGCAGCTCACATTGAATCTGTTGTTTCGGGAGGTCAATCAGGTCGGGACACCAAATGATGCCCTTGCTCGAGTTGGGGGACACATGGGACTTGACCTCAACAGGGAACTTTGCAGTCACCCCATTGAAAGTCTTCACCGCCAAGAGCCTCTGCATCTGGGCGACATTCGACATCTTCATAAGGAGTTTGCTTCATTTGCTGATATTCTTGCAGTCAGCAACAGGACCACCAGCTACTCCATCAATAACTTTTTGTAGTTTGAAAGGCGACACCTTTTCAAAAGTGTGCCCTTTGATACCTCGGATAACCAAAAAACTTGGCGTAGGTAATTTCACTGGAGTGGAATCATTCAAAGACGAACCACAATCTGAATCGCTGCCTGTGTCATTGCGGTGCCATTTCATGTGGCTGTTGAGGGTGCCACCCTTTTTGGGAGTGCTTTTAGAAGCCATGGTGAAGGTCTCTTGTACTAAGACTCGTCGGCCTCAGCCTGCCGTTCGGGGGGAGGGGAGAAAAGAAGTCAGCAGTTTAAACACCTTACAGGCTGTGCCGTTAGGAGGGGGACCAACCTCTCACAGACCTAAGTAGTACTTAGGAACAGCTACCCTCCACCGCTATTCACTGCAAATTACTGCCCCAGTAGCACACCAAAGTGTACACCAGGGCAAACCAGGAGCAAATTGTACATCCTGAGCGAGGCTGGTTTTATTCCCCTATCTGGGAAAACATCCCAGGTTTTCCCACTATAGAAGACACCCTTGGGTGCCAGTTCAGGAGACTTGTGGTCGATCACACCAGCCTTCTCCGTACAGCGGTAACACGTCTTTCTGGCAAATTTGGGCACATGGGCTAGTCGGTCATGACACCCCTCCTGCCAAGAAGGCACCAATTGGTACTACGTGTGAGTGTACATGTACGTGGATTTCGGCTCCGTGACTAGAATTTCCTGCTGGGCCAGTAAGAAGGGTTACCTAGACAGTCACTAACAAAGGCACCACATATGGTAACACAATTTGGAGGCAGCAGTTATTTGTGAGGATAGACCCTCATTAGGAAGAAGGACATCGCCACGGCCTGAAACGGTGCTGCACAGAAGGAAGAACTGACTGGATCTGTTGAAATGGAAAGAAAAAGGATGACAAAAGAGAAGATAAAGGGAAAAGCATGAGATGAAGGTCCGGAAAAATTGCAGATCCCGACCACGACCTGATTAGTCACCTCTTTTGACAAGCATGGGGTGGCTGTGGTGATATTCTAAAACCCTGCCACCACATGGGGGGGGGGGGGGTAATCCACTAGGGATACGTATAAGAGAGAAAGCGAGGAATAACAAAATAATAAAATACCCTTACCAAAATGGAATAAATTGCAATAAAACCCTTATAAAAATACATTAATTCGCCCATAACAATAATATATACAGGTATTTCTCATTAGGTACCCTTAAATCATCTGCAATAACACAACAAACAGAAAAAAAAAGTTAAAATCCATTCAAAATTACGGTGGTGGTGATTTGAGTTGGCATGCGCACGGCTTGCGAGTTAGATTTTGCGCGACACATGACGTCACAAAGGGCTCCTTTGTTCTCAATCCCTTCCGCCCTGCTATTCACACCAAAACTACCGCGCCTCATATTTCTGTGCTTCGTCCCTCCTTCTTGGCTATACCACTCCTTCCCTGCCGCGCTCATCCTACACCACCTGGCCATTCAACTTCTGAGCACCTAGCTACACTCCAACCACATGTGCATAGCAACAGCAGTAGCTAATAATAATGTGGGTTATAAATCTTCCCTTGCCCTCCCATGAGCACCTTTTATCTAGTGATCATACCATGTTAGCTAGTGTTGACAACATGCTTACTCTATTTTAATTGGAATATGATTTAATTGACAGTTTTGTATTTCAGTTTAGTGCTTTTTAATGACGACTCCTAAATGGTTTTGGCTTCTACTTTGGTTACAACACATTGCGTCAACAATAACGGCATGCCAGCACTGGCTGCTTTTGCTGTAACCCTCCTCGCTACTCTATTGCACGCGTCGCAGTTGCCTTTGAAAAGTGGGTCATGTCCTTCGCACTAGCTACATACATGCAAGTTGGCTTAGCTAACAGTGCTGCTAGGGCCATAAGTCTGTTAGATAAAAGAAGCAATGACTGTGCTATAGTGTACAACCAATTGTTTGTTTATTTATTTATTTATTTATTTAATTTTAGTGAGAAAGTAGGCCTTCGCACTCCCTAAAAATGTACACTGGCAAAAAATATATCCATAGTAGCATGTGCCATAATGTTTACATTTTTGTGGTGATAAGAAGTGGTCCATGGCTTTGTAGCATGTATACAGTAGAATCCCATTGTAGCGAGCACGGCAACTGCGAGAACACGGGTATAACAAGGTCTTTTTTAGGAACCGTCAAAAAATCGCAAAAAATATTTAATGAAAAATTGTAATTTTATGAGTTGAAATAGGTGCGGCGAGATTGTGTGAAGCAGGCTTGCGGCGGGATTCGTGACTGTGTAAAGTGCGCTTTTGTTATCAGACTGCTGCAACTCCACTCCTTTGCCTCACCTCTCTTTTCCCTAAGTACCTTGTGCCGCTCTCGTGTGTCAAATTCTTCCGCCTTGCCACCTAACACCCCCTCCCCCTCTCTCAAAACCAGGTGGATTGTTCTATCAATAGATCACCGCCCTTTATACCTTAACACAGTTTTCATGAACCAGTTCTGCTTTTCCGCAGTCGTTCACGATCATTATGCTGTCAACTGTGTTTGGTTTCAAACAACTTGGCGGATGTAGGTCGAACGTTATTGTTAAATAAAAAAAAATTTCATTTAAACATAACAGTCCAAGAGATAGCTGTAATCTAACACAGCTACATATTAACAGATTTTCGCCATTTTTTTTCCCATACTGTGGCATAACAATTAAATATAGCAACACAACTACTACTACTACATTTTATTGCTGTGCTATAAAAAACTTAATTTTAATCCATTTTTATAAAGTTTTCTTGAATTTTTACTGGTTTTAAGTAAGTTTCGCACCATGCAGGTTTTGTTACTTGAAAACTTATACATTTTCAGTGACTACCATATTTACTGGCATAATTCTCACACTGGCACAATTCATGCCCCCGTTTTAATGGTGCCGAATTAGGGAAAAAACTTTTCCTTTCATATTTCACGCAGTGCGTTACTCTCAACGAGGCATGTAATGCTAACGGGACCATGCGGCACACACTTTGTTCGACCGCGCCACGTCACTGACACTTCAAGATCACTGGTCCCAGTATCTATTTCTGACAGCCGTGCCCGCACTGCAAACATGTAAACAAAATCAGTAACGGAGTTTATTTGTATGTGGGTGGTTTTTTTTAATGCAAAGGGAATAGTTTACATTTATATTAATTTTTATTTGATAAGAATGCATAATGGTTTAAATATTCCAGTCAAACTGGTGCATTTAAACTTCAAGTAATTGCCTATGCAGAGGATCATAGCAATAGAGAAGCGGGCCGAAAATTCATTGTTTCTGAGTTTAACATGCATGTCATGTTTTCCCAATACCGGGCCGCTGGTATGAAGTGAACCGGACCTGTAACGACGGCAGTGGCATGCGTCGCTGCCTGTCACAATAATTGTGTAGTGACCGACAGACAGCTGCCCCACCCAAGGATCTAGGGCCGAGCGACAGTGGCAAGATGCCGCGCCACAGAGGATCTAGGCGCTCACCCGGCCACATTACTGAGGATCTAGGAGCTCACCCGGCTGTGCTGCAGAAGATCTAGGCGCTCGTCCAGCTACGTGCACACGGCAATGTTTTCACTGCTAGCTCCAGCACACAAGACCCCATTTCAATGTTTACATGCACGTGTCTTGGCAATTCCTTGCATAATTCCCACACCCTAAATGTTTGCTATAAAACCCATAAAATAGATACGAGAATTATGCTAGTAAATACGAGCATTTTGTTTTAGGCCGTTGTGCGGAGCTGTGACTGGCGAGTTATCGCTTGCAGGGCTGTGCTTCGGCAGTTGAGCAAGCAATAGTGGGAAATGCTGCATAGGCTGGGCAACTGATTGTGGGACAATGCTGCGTAGGCTGAGCAACTGATTGCAAGCTGAGTGGCTATACTTCCGTGGTGCTGCAAGATTTTCAGCTCATTTTCACGCAAATTAATTTTCATATAACAGGATATTTTTACGTTATAGTGGTTTGAACACAATTTAAAAGCCAAGTTTGGGCAATTTTTAAGTAGTAGGTCCTACTGGGGATCAAAATTGGTCTAATTCGGGAACAGCGAGGACCGAACCTGGAACCGTGACATCTCACTATAACGGGACTCTACTGTATTTGTATTTAGAGTAATTCTGCTTATTAAAATAAATTAGCTTTTTGCTAACAAATCTACAAATTTTTGCACAAAGAATAATTAACAATGGATTTCACACTCGTTATAAGGTAAGTGGCGCACAATGTTTGAAATATTTTCTAGTTGATGTGAGGTCATTAAAAATTTTTCTCAATAATGAGAGGTTGTTTATGATCTTGTGATAATATGACTTAACCAGAAGACTCCTTCCCATTGAAATAATATTACATTTTTGGAAATACGTCATCCAAATTTTGAACAAAAAGACCTTTATAAATAGATTTTGCACTCTTTAAAAGATAAACGACACACAATGTTTAAACCATATTCTTGTCAACTATGGATGATTTATAGTCTTGTGGGTCACCATTTCATTTCTAGAACATCTGCTTAGTGAATTTTGTTAGTACTTAATTTAAATAAAAGTGTTATTTTGCATTATTAAGCTTGTCTTACCATCAAAATAAAGAACATTTTTTCGTAACACTTTGTTGTGGGGGGTGTTAAAATAGTAAATTTTGATTTCAAAAAAAGTTTTCAGAAATTGAGACATTTTGTTACATCGGGGTTCTACTGCATACTCTGAAGATTTGTGCACTCACCTCCTCACTCGCCTTCACATTTGTCATTCACATTACCAATTCTTTTGACAGTATAGCTTGAAAACTAGTACCATTACATCCTGATGTGTTAGCAGCAGCAACATTATCCACAGAAACTGTCTAATAACAGTTGCCACCAGTGAATGCAAACAATTAAACACTGTCAACCAACTTAAATGAACATTCCTTTCTCAAGAAAGAAGACCACATAGTTAAAAAAATTGTGTTTCTAACCTGAAGGCATCATCTAAGGAGGCGAAGACAGACACCCAGTGTGGCATCCAAAGGCCATCAGTGATATATCCTCGACGCAGATGCATGAGGGGGACTATTGTGTTTTGTAAGTCCCACACTTTCATGGTGCTGTCCACTGAGGAGGCAGTCATTAGGTATCGCCCCTCTACATATGGGCATAGAGACACCGCTGAAACACATATGACCACTTTAGATAACATATTTAAACAGAAGATACTTACAATACAAAAGGTGCCTACAATGGAGTTAATATAATCACCCTAAATGGCATAACTCAGGGAACCATTTTTTAAACAATAATTACTAGAGGTGAGCAAAAAGTACTTTCTCAAGTTCGACACAAGGTCAAGAGAAATAAAATAAATTCTCAAGAATCAAGACAAGACAGAGAATTTTTGTTTCTTTTTTATGTATAGCACATGCTAATCTGGTCCCAGTGCAGTTTGCCTCAATTAACTTGCGTTATGTTTTGATATGAATAAAAATTTAAATATAGTTTCAATTTTTAACTGACTACATTTTTTATCCAATTCACAAAAATGGTTTTCTGGAACTAAATGTAATTTAATAGAATATGCACATTAACATCAAATTTTTTAAATGCAAACAAGCTATGAATTAAATGCACAAAACTCGACAAGAAGAATATATATTCAGACTTGACCCTAAAGATCTTTCCTTCCAGACATTTACATCTGATTTTCCAGGCAGAGTCGAGTGCGATATGTCACAAAAATATCAGGCACAGAACTTCTGTGAAGAACATCAGTGGTGACTGACTGTGCTCTTATTGGATTGTTTTCAAAACACTTGACCTCTTCCATTTCTCCTTTCTAGACCCTTTTCAATGTCACTGTTGTTGAATATCTCACTGCAAAGTGGCATCAGGTCCTCAGTGAAAGAATGAACTATTTTGAGGCTTGACAGTCCCGGCTGTCTGACTGTCCCTGCCCTAGGTTACTTGCTCGATACTAGACGAGTTTCGTCTCAAGGTGGTTTATTCTGATCTGGACATGGGGGCCCGCCCGGTGTACAATACAGGCCTAGTGGGTCAGAGACTCTGTACAAAGTCTGGCTCGACAACCCTTATACGGTGGAGTGCAGGCTTAGGCTGTAGTGCAATAGGGCGGCGGGGTGATTGGGTGTATTATTCCTTCACAATTTCGGTTCCTTCCGTTAAGGTTGCACTTGACTGGGGGGGGGGGGGGGGGGGTGATAGGCTCTGGTACGGTAGCCGACTGTGGTTCTGGCGTGTTGTTCTGTCATATGCCAAAGAGTGCCTTCTGCACTATAGGATGGTATCCTTCCGCCCGCTACCCTGGTAGGTAACTTGAACAAGTCCACGGGCGTGATGGTGGGTGCTGGTATGGTGAGACGTCTCAGTAGTGCAGCTTGTTCACGTGGACTAAGCAATCCGAACATCCTGGTAAGGATACGTAGCCTCTGGGGAATTTTGGCAATAGCTCTTGCCTTCTTGGCCTGTGTCTCCACTCCACCCCTATGGGTGTAAGGCATTAGGCACAAAAATCAGAGCTGCAGGAGGTTGGCAGTTGATGCGTCAACATTCACGTGTAAGTGCAAATTACTGCTGCCAAGACCGCCTCTCTCTCGATGACTCTACCAAGTTGAGACAGCGTGGGCTGTGGGGTGATGATTGCGGGAACTGCACGGTGTTGTCCCGCAGGGGTAGATTTCCCTGCACTAGGATGCAGCCCTCTCGGCACTACAAGGGAACAATGAGAGTTGAGAACCTCGCCGGCAAGTCTATCCTACCGGGAGCATATCTAGTGTCGTGGCTCTACTGTTCCTCCCACGTGGTGCAAGGAACAGGTGGCCTTCCAATAATGGCGAGGTGAGGGTCCAGTGGTCACTGGTCTCCCTGGACTCCAAGACGATCCCCTCCTCGGCACCACAAAGGGAGCGATGAGGTAAGGGGCAACTTCAAGCCCGCAAGGCAACTTCCAGGGGATGGTATTCTAGTGTCATGTCTACCATTCACTGCTAGCACAGAGAATGGGTGTCCTCCAAGGATGTTCTGTTGTGTTGTTAGTGTGTGTTCGGAAAAGCAAAAACCTGTTTGCCTGCTGAGTCCTCCAGCTCCGATATGATACAGGGAAGGAGCTCGGAGTGAAAGTCAAGAGAACTGGTAAGATCTGTGTTTATTTATCCCGAGGAAATAAACACAGTTGGTACAATTCCCCACAGGCTATGCAGAAGGTAAACACCCTATCATACTACAGGGGAAGGCGTCCTGTGCAAAGCTAGCGGGATAGGCAGTTAGCTGGTGCATGTAAATACTCAAGGCGAGCTCTACTCTCAGGTTTGTCCGTAAGGGACAGAACGTGTCTAAATATTGTAACTGTTGATGGCTGCTGGTTCTTCCTTTGGTAAGGCGCCAGAGAGGATTTTTGGCCCCACGAGGTGAGCGATGAAGTAAGGATAGGTTTGAGCCTCGGCATCAGAAGCTGGAGCTATGAGGTCTCAGGAAAGGCGATCGAGAACTGTAGCAGAAGTGACGATCAAGAGGCCGGGATGCATCTCCTTATATACACCTTGGCCATCCCTTATTTCATTGGCGTAGGCATCAGGAGAGGGAGGGGGGGAAACAGCAGGTACCAACCCAGGGCCTAGATCCTCTGTGTGTATGGCGTAGTGGAGAGTGGTGGGATCTATGCATCATGCATGTAGCGGCATCTCGCGGCGCACTGCTATACTCGCCTCGAACCTCTTGCATGGTCTTGGTGGCTCATCGGGCAAAATAATAAATTATTACTGGGATGTCTGTCCTGGCCCGGTAGGTAAAACAATCTTGCAGGCTGCGGCGGCGGTGTGACTCTTAGACCAGCTGTTAGGAATGCAGTTGTGCTGATGAGTAGCAATCGTTTAGTATTAATAGACATCATGCGTCAATTGCATTTTGTTACATATATCACAGAGCTGTGCCAATGTATGAAATACAAATAATTTTCTGCTGATTTGGCAAACATAAAATTATGTGTGTAGTTCTGAGTAATTCTTCAGTATATGGGTATAAGTCTGGCCTTTCTGAACATCAAAAGTTTTTTCTGCAACAAAGCACTTTCACCACCAGTATATGGCATCTAGGAAACGAAAGCATGAGTTAAAAAAAAAGCTCAACTTCCACTGTTTTTTCAAACAAAGTTTGCAGTTTATTTCCCCAAGCTCCACTCTGCTGAGAGAACAATTTACTAGCTTAACATTGATGAGAATCAGAGTTCTCAGGAGGGCTGTGGAAGAAGGGGATAAATGGAAGGTGACTGACCATGAAAACAAAAACATATTGAGGATTTCCAGTCTCAAAATATTGTAATAGCGTTGGCTCTTTTTTCTTTTTTACCAGGATTTACTATTTTTAAGTTTATCAACTACAGAATATACTATTATATTCTGTGCACAGTAGATAGACAAGATTTTGGTCCACTGTAGCAAATAACCAGGTAATGGTTAAGTTATAACTGGTGTTTGGTCTTGTTCCGACATGCTGTCCAAATACAAGCAGACTGTAATTTAACCATATAGCTATTCCCTCTAAGAAGTAGTGAAATGTATTGTGTTATGTCTAATACTAAAGTGAGGGATCAATAAGGTACGTAGTCTTACACCAGACATCTAGTGTCTGTAATTGACAGGCTCATGTTCGTACAGCTTTTGTAAGTTCAATAAGTCTAAATGAAGTGCCTACCTGAGGCAGAAACTGTTAGTGTAGTCACACTGTTGCAGGAAGGATGAATTATTCATGCAGCAGCTGTACAACTTAATGTGGTGAAATCTGTTATTGGTTGAGCATGGAAATTATTCAGGGAGCCAGGAGTGTATAAGGAAGTAACCATAGGCCAGAGACTACTGATGTGTGACCAATTGTGCATTTAGCCTGCACAGTGCTGCTGCTCAGGACTACAGAAATCATCTGAGGGTAGCAATTGCTTTAAATTATAGTGACCAAACCGTTCAAAACAGAATCAGAAAAGCAGGCCTAAAGTTATAAAAACCTCAAAGGACCAAGATTAGTACCTCATCACAAGTCAGACCGAATGAGATTTGCGCCAGCACATCGGAACTGGCAACTCCAACAATGGCACAATATACTGTTCACAGATGAACTCTGTGCTTTTGCCTAATGCAGTGTGATGGATGTCTGTAGGTGTATCGTTACCAGGACAGTGATATACAGATGCATCAGATGCTGCCGTGCTGCCAAATGGTGTCCTTACTGAATAATGAGGGGTATACTTATGAGAAAACGTCACATGAATGGGAGGATGATTCCACTTTGGTTTAGGACATGGTGTTTAACGTCCACTTGCAACATTCATCTAGACACTGAGGCATAAACAATATTTGTACTATTGTTTGATAAAGCTTTCAATGCTCTACTAACACCTAATATGTAACTGTAAACATAACTCGTGTAACAACGTATGTGTTCCAAAGCTTGTCCCCGAAACTGTTTTCAGCAGTGTATTTTGGTCATTTTAATAACTATCCATACCGGTTACAATATTTTTCAGTTATGACTTAGGTTAATATTACAATATTTTTAAGAAGTTATTTTAGTTACAAAATGCTTTTAACAGGTTATTAAGATTACAAAGTACTCTGTCGTACGTAAATTTGGTACATCAGTTTTATATATTATGACAAGAGAATTTTACATGTGAATTTTCCCTTATACTATAGTATAGTGAAAATAGAAAGTGTTTCCTTCAGATTCATTACAAAAAAGTTTCAACTGTATTTAAAAGCTCAACAGTAAAATTTTAATGTTAAAATTTAATTCTGTGACAGAAGTTAATTTTAAATCTCCCTGTTAAAAAAAAAACAAATATTATTATACCAACCCAAATGTGTAACAAAGCACTGAAACACAAATCATCAATTAGCCCACATTTTTTATTTTATTTTTTTATTTAAAGAATTAGGTTTAAGAGTATACTGTAGCTGGGAGGCATCTGAGCATGTGAGTCCCCTCCTACTTCCTAGACTGCGGCTCAGCATGGACCGGTTTGTAGTGGAGCGGCAAGAAAGCGGCTCCGGCAGTATACGTGCAGATATAAAAACATTCGGTGTTGTACCTTGAGTAACACAGCAAATGTGGGTTTGCATGGCAATTCCCGGTACCGGCCAGGCATTTGAGCAGCCTTGGCAGTACGTGGGGGCATCAGGCATAGTGGAGCAGCTTGGGTAGTTGTGGTGTCTGCTTCTGCCGTAACAAATTGGGAGGGCACTCGTTCAAGGGATGTTGAAGCAGTGCGGGGGAGTGACAAGCTCTCCATCCCGACTGCATGGGTTCCTACCCGTAGGGCAGGATGTTTCTCTGAAGGGGCAGTGCGAAGGAGAAAGATCTCAACCCAGACTGCAGGTAGCACAGCTCGTCATGGTACCAGGTGTCATGGGCGGCACTGACAGTCTTGGTGGCCAGGTCCTGGGACAAGGCAGTGGAAGGGAGATTCACCTCGACCTTCACTGCGGGTGATGTGCCTGTTGAGGGGTAGAGGGTGGCACCGAAGTTCTGGATGAAAGTGGCTTCTTGTGTAGCAAGATGGCGGCGTGGAGCACTTCTAATGTGGCAGCTCGACGTCTGGG
Organism: Dryococelus australis; assembly: GCA_029891345.1. Classification (NCBI taxonomy): domain Eukaryota; kingdom Metazoa; phylum Arthropoda; class Insecta; order Phasmatodea; family Phasmatidae; genus Dryococelus; species Dryococelus australis. The sequence goes on along the minus strand of CM056994.1, from coordinate 273,444,885 downwards.
TCTGCAGGTATTCCTGCGTCGCAGGACCTGGGAACTGAGCACATCTGTTGCAACTCGATGTCCAGGCTGGTGGGTCTTCCTGCACTGCAGGTTCTTGAGGCGGAGCACTTCCGGTGTGGCAGCTCGATGTCCCGACAAGCGGGTCTTCCTACGTGGCAGGTTGCTGCTGGGACAGAGCACTCTTGTCCGAGCTCGACGTCCCGGCTGGCGGTTCTTCCTCGTCGGAGCCAGCGGTCGACTTCGTTGAAGTAGGTATGGCCTTGACTTCTGGCTTCGGAGTTGTACTGGGTGGTGAAGTAGGTGCTGGTGCAATTCCTACCCCTCTAGTCGAAGAAGCCTCTGATAGTTCACTGATTCGGCTTGATCGGCTGGGTGTCTGATGGAGTTCTCAGTCACATAGACTCCGCTATGACACTTCGGAGCAGCCAGAGGGTGCTGTATCACGTTTGGCTGTGATTTTCCCAGCACAGCTGTGTGGCGTCGAGGGCATTGATCTGATGGAAAATGCACCTTGGCGTCGTTCTTCCTCTGGCTTCCATGGGCGATGTAACAAGGAGCCCTGTCAACAATGAGCTGCGTTAGCTCAGGTATTGATAAGGGTCCCAGTCCGGTATTGGGAACAACCCTCTTGGTTGGGGGCTGGTCTTCATCTTTGGACTAGCCAGGTGTATCTCCATCGGTGTCATCGTCCCCAAGTATCGGCAAGTCCCCTGGGTAGGGTCGTATCTGGCCTCGGGTAGCCTTCCGTATTTGTCCTCGTATATCTTTGGCCCAGTAGACATTGTCTTGCTTACCTATTATATGGTTCGTACCTCCCACTTGTCAGCAAGGCCAGCGCTGAATTGATTGCTGGCTTTGCTCAGAGGATGACTTTATAGGACGGATTCCCTTAGGTTAAATTCTCCTACCCCAGTTTTCGGTTGGGGGCATTTCTTGAGAATGTAGGCAGTTTGGGCTCGCTGGGCATGTGTGGTGCAGGCCAAGGCTGCTAGCCGGATGTCCTCGGGTTGAGGCATGTCGGTTGGCTCACTTCCCACTGCCAGTTGCCTGGTCAGCGTAAAGTGTGTCCCAGGAGTAGGATGCTCGGACTGGTATCAACGGCTTCATTCGTTCGGCATTGAAGGGCAAACAGTATGGTGGGGATAGGCTTATCCCAATGCATGTGGTCATTACCCACACTGATACAGAGGCACTTCTTGATCTCCTGGTTCCTCAGTTCAGTGAGGTTGGCTTGGGGATGGTAAGGGGGAGTAGTTGAAGTTTCTACCCCCACTCCTAACATGCGGTTTACCATTGATGGCTCGTAAACTGTGTGCCATTGTCTGTCTGTATGGCCTTAGGATATTCCCATCGTGTGAAAATCTCAGTCTCCATTTTCCGCACGATTGGGGTGGTTTCTTGGCTCTAACCATCTTGAAAATTGATCTGTTACCACGAGCAGGTAACGGATCCCTTTTGTGCTACTTGGATATGAGCCCATCAAATAGGCGGCAAAGTGGGTCCAGGCCGTCTTGGGTCTCAGTGGTTTTGTAGTTGGAGGGGTAACTGGGTATGCTTTGCTGCGGCATCACGTGACGCAGTTGCTGACATACTGCCGGACATCGTGGCTTATCCCATCCCAGTTATAACAGGTTATAATATCCAGCCGGATTTCCCTAGTACCCGGGTGTGACCAACTTGGGGATGGTCCTGATGGTGCTGGCATATATCGGCGCGTAGGTGTGGTAGAACCCAGATTTTTCAAGGCATATTGGGCTGTCCGCTACTTATCCACACATCATCCCGTAGTTCAAATCGCTGGGGCTGTTCCCGTAGTAGGCATTGGATGACGGCTTAAGGTTATTTGCAGTTGAAGAAGAGGGATTTGTTCTTCCGAACTTCTTTCATCCTGGGGGGGGGGGGGGGGGGGGGACATTTTTTCCTCCTCTTCCTCCTCAACTTTCTCCTCCATTACCAGGAATCGAGACAGGGTGTCTGGCAGGTCGTTCTCCTTTCCTGGGCAAGGCAATGCTGTACCTCAAAGTCAAACTCAGTAAGGAACATGTCCCACCAGCCGAGCTTGGCCTTCGAATTCTGGGACTCGTGTAGTCATTGGAGGGCTTTGGAATCTGTCTGTAGAATGAAGTTTTGCCCTTCGATATAGTACCTGTATTTCTTTATGGCCCAGATAACGGCCAGACACTCTTGCTCATTGATGTGGTAGTGCTGCTCTGTTTCGTTTAAGTGTGTAGATGCATATGCTATCACATGTGGATGTCTTCCTACGTTTTGCTGGTACAGTACTGCACCCAGGCCATTTTGAAACGCGTCCGTTTGCAGTATTAAGGGTTTGTCTACTTGTGGTTGATGGAGCTGGTGGATTTCCTTGAAGCTGTTCTTCAAGCCGGAAAATGCTAGTCGTTGTTTCGGACCCCATCGTGGAGTGGATGTAGTGGTGCCATATATGTTGCAATATTTGGTAAAAAGTCTCGTAGCCAATTACACAGACCCAAGTACAGTCATAGTTGTCGCTTATTTGAAGGTTCTTCTGCTTCTTTAATCGCTCATGTAGAACCGTGCTGAGGGGAAGTTTCACCCAGGTGATATGACATATCCTAGATAATCTATTGAGGACTTGCCAAAGAAGCTTTTCAACAGCTTACAAGTCATTCCGTGTAATTCGAGTATTTCAAACACCCATTGCAGATGGCCTAGGTGCTTCTCCCAACTGTTGGAATATATTATTACATTGTCGATATAAGCGAAGCAGAACTCGCAGATGTAATCTGTTAACACCTCAGCAGACATTAATCTCTGAAATATTGCTGGGGTGTTTTTCAAGCGGAAGGGCACAACTCGAAATTGGAGGGTTTCACCCTCGGGTGCTGTATAGGCAGTATATTTCCTTGCGACAGTCCGGGTGGACCGCAATCTGCCAATATCCAGACTCCATGTCGAGAGTGCTGAATATTTTGGCCTTGCCAATGTGGGTAATTTAATTTAGCGACTTTTAATTTACGCAAAATCGCGATTCTCTGTCTTTCATAGACACGAGGACCACGTGTGAATTATAAAGGGAATTTGATGACTCCACGATCCCCTGATCCTTCATATCGTTAACCTGCTCCATGATAAGTTCATGGTGGCGGGCTGAAACACGGTATGGAAGATTTTAGACTGGTACGTCAGTTGTAGGCCATATTTAATGCTGTATGGAACGTGTTTGTCCTAGCAGTCATCCTTGTCAGAATAATCGGGCATACTCATCTAGTATAGCATTTAATTGGTAGAATTCTGTTTTGTCGAGATCGTGGTTAATGCTCATTGGGTCGATGGACATTGGCAGGATGTCGCCTGGGTTTCGATCCCATCCCAGCTCACAGTAATCCAGTGGGTTTCTCCTAGATATGCTCTACGTTGTCCATGATCTAGAATGCATTGATTGCAGATGAGCCATGGGCACCCTAGTATTACTGATTCGGACATGCTTGATGACACCATAAATTCTGTCTGTGTAGCAATACTTTGAATTTTTATGTTCAGAGTAATTCGGCTGGTTACGTCCAGGGTGGATTCAGGTTGCGCCATTCTTACTATTTTGGTTTGCGGTCTTAGTTCGGCGAGCTGGATTGGTGTTAACAAATTCCTTCTGATAAAATTTCCGGTGGCCGCCGAGTCAAGTACGGCGAGTACCCTGTCATTTACCTCCACCTCTATGTGTGGGGCTATGGGAATCAGTACTTCCTCACAGAATCCCTGGAGGATGGGCCCTTGTAAACCAGGGGTGATGGCCTGCTTTGTACCCCAGCATCTGTGTTTCTCTGCTTGGTTCCGGGAGTTAGATTTCTAGCTGTTCGTGTTGGGATATTTGATTACTTTTGTCAACTTGGTTTGGTGGAACGGCAGCCCCTCCCTCCCGGTTTCCGAGCGCAGTCCTTGTTCCAGTGGTTCTCCGGACAGAACCAGCATTTAGGTACGAATGCCATGCAAAGGGTTGATATTAGTACGCCTTTAGGGGACGCAACTGGTGATGCTTATACCTAAGGACCTTGGCTGATACTGGTTGTTAGAGACTCGCACGTGCTGCAAAGTTTTGCTCAGCTTCTTGGGTTCGATCAACTAATTCATCCAAGGTGGTGGGTCTAGCCGTCAGGAGTATGTTTCTGAGATTTGGCAGTAACATTCGACCATTGGAACAAACAGCGGTAGCTTCGTCGACCCTGGGGAACACACGTCAAAACATTTGTTACTTTCTTTGTATAAAGATTTCCGCTTCTTCATTGAGTACCTGGGACTTGCTATAAAATTGTGTCGTTAGTCTAGCCAACACCTCCTCGTCCGTGAATTCCGCCGCTATCCGGTTACTGAACTGATCTAGTCCGTTAAGAATTATTCTTATCTTTCCCACCGTATGAGGGCAAGGACCTTCAAATGCAGTTGGGTCCGGTCAATCCATTGTTTTGGTGGGAAGTCCGTTTCTTTGAATTCTTTTTTGCACTCCAGCGTGAATGCTGCTGGTTCTTCGTTTGGGCGATTCTGCAAAGTCTGTAATTTGGATATTGTCATCTCTACCAGTTGCTGGATGGCCAGGTGCCATTCCGGGTTGTATATATATCCGGGATGGCTTGGATCTGCGGGAGTGAGAGATGTGCTTTCTTCGGCATCTTTCGCACTGATAGGCCATCCGGGGCAAAGAGACGTGTTTGTCGGGCCACCCTATACATAGGTGGTGATAGGGTTCACTGCACGTTGTGCATCTGATGCGGTTTATGACTCGGCCGGGACATGTAATTTCATTGCAGAAACTCTTAAGTTGTTGACGGCAAGTGGTACAGCGGTACTCTAATCCGTCTGTATCCCGGACCTCTTTAGGCAACTCTATGCAGGCATAATGAAAGAGCTTAGTAAAGTAGGTGCATTCTATCCTTAGTGTGCCATGGCCTGGACAGTCGGCATGGCTACACTGTCCGTTGGAAAAGTCGTGCTCGTTGTTGAGGTTTTCGCTGGTAGTGGCATTGACCTTGGAGTCTGACATGGTAGCGGTTAAAGGCGCCATGCAGTGTTTTGGCATCTCCCCGAAGTCTGCTTGGCTGTTCGTTTTGACCCTTAGTTCTCCGGGTATGGTTGGTCTAGTTCTGGGCCATTTACTGCGCACAGCTATTCATCTGATGCCCCATGTTGGGCACCAGCAAATCTCTTGACGCGTGTCGGTTAGATTAACAGTCATGATGGTAGATAGATGGTGAGAGGCAAGGTGTGTTGCTTAGTAATTACTTAATCCTGCTTCTTGGGTGCAGTCATTGTGGTGGGTTTTACCCAGACGTAGCGAGCTTGGCCCACGCCGAAACTGCGATTCTACAGGTGAGCTTCGTTGGTCCAGAAGTAGATGTTGTCCCGGCCGAATCTTACTTCAATACCGGTGAACAACCCTTTAACCACGGGATGGCACGACAGGTGAATGCGTATACAAGGAGATACGAATAATACAAAGACCGGAGCAGTCGATACTGACCTGTGCCTGAGTTGGGCGACGCGGTCCCGTTCCGCCTGCCTTTCCAGTGTATGTTGAGGAAGTGTATTCAACTTTCTGGTGGCAAGGAGCGCTGCACGTCGTTCCCTACGTTTTCGGCCATACCTATGGTTCAAAGGCATCAAGTCTGTGCTCATAGTATACTGGGTACACCCTGACGCGAACAAACGAAACACAATTTACAGCGTCAGTTCAGTTTTGGATTGTTGACCAGGTTCTGTAGTCTCCACTGATCCCCCATGCTGTGCGGGCTGATCAGAGATGGGGAGCTGTTTGGGTCACCAATACTACCACTGGATGTGCACCCACACAGGAATGGGCCGCAGGTCTCAAGCTACTATATATCCCGGCACTGGTAACAATGCTGTGGGATAAGGCAATAACTCGAGACTGTTGCCCCTCTCTGGGTGAAGATGTTACTAGTGGTTGTGGCTCCTCTGTTCCTCTCCAAAGGCACTGGAAGCAATGCTGTGGTAGTTGGATGGCCATCTAATGGGTATGCGAAAATATGACAGACCCCTGAAGGATGCCTGTGGCTAAGAAATGAAAGGCAAAAGGTACGAAACAAAAGTATGTTTATTGAAGTCTCAATAAACATGCGATGCATGCTACCTCCTACTAGGTAATTGAGTACTGAAGGTTACTATGTTGGCTAGGTGTAGGCGACGTGGTTCTAATGGAGAACGGGAAAGAATTAGCTAGACAAGAAAATATATAATACTTTTAACTGTCCTAATAAAGATGTATATAGGAGACAAAGTGAAACTAAAATGTGTTGGTAAGCATGTTCGCTAGTTGTCGGGGTGACTGGTCATCAACGGTGAAGTAGCAGCAGGGAGATGTCGCGAGAGATGGAACAAGAATGACTGCCCGTGCCCGGCAGCGTCTTAACTTATGTAGTGGAAGCTTGTAGGTTGCGGGTACGGGCTGAGGGGAGGGCGTGACGTCCTTCTGCCCTGGTTGGCGTGGGAATACTCTGATCAGAGTTTCTGCTTCGTGCCTCGTTGGTAGAGCTCGGCCTTGCCCGAGGTCTGGGCAGATTATAGGCTCTCAGCGCAACGTAGGGGGGAGGGGAGGTTGGTGTGGCGTGCCTGTTGGGTTACGTATCGTCCAGGTGAAAAGAATTCACTCATAAGGTCCTGTTGCATGTAGGGAAGGCAATGTGTACCTTACGTCTGTAGTGGTGGACGGTAGGTGCCTTGGCGATGAGTTGTAATCGTAATCAATTAGCTGTATAAGCGGCATGCATCACAATGTATTTAATATTTGTTGATAGTAGTATCGAGTCCAGAATCGACAATCAAAACAAATGTTTTTGAATCAAATCAAGAATCGTAATTGACAAAAACCTTGAATCGTCCCATCACTAATTTTAATGTGATTTTAACTTTGTTTACAATGTATAAAAATGTAATCATATAATTTTTCTTGCAAGAGATGGAATCGCTGTTCAGTAATTATACCATCACCATTCATGTAGGTATCGTAGCAATAGTAACTTGTTTATATCTTATATATTTTTTCTCTAAATGTATTATTTTATTTGAGTCATTGCATCAGTAGTAACATCGTCATAGGATGAAAGTGCAACTTTTCACTGGGTTAATAGACACGTAGCCGCTGTATTGCACCACCTGATGCAAAGTGAGTGCTGAGGTCACAGCTGACGTGACAGCCCACGCGCATCTAATCCTATTGTTTCCAGAGCCACGTCAGAGTTTACGGGCTATTTTTCAACATTACCAGACTTTGCGAAGCCATGATTGGACTACATGTACTTAATGAAACATTCAGACAATGTATATAGGGTAAGCGCGACTTTATCATCGTCTCGCATCAAGTCAGCCACATTTGTTAATTTGTTCTTAGTTTACTTGCTGCACAGTTTATTCATCGAGACAGTTCAGCAATGTAGTGTTTGTGTAAGGCAGTGTGTCAATTGTTTTCTGTTGGCACTCTGTTATCAATAAATCTTCAAATTTTTTTTGGTCAGAGCTTCACATTGTCAACAGAACTGATTTTGAGTTAGTGTTTGGTGCAGACTCCGAGTATCGTACAGTAAAAGTTAAATAGTCTGGTGCACCACTAACAGTTTGGACATACAGATTTATGTGCACTGTAAACACGACCATCTACATCTGAAAATATGCATGTGGATTCAACAGTAAATTATTTTTTGAAGAACACTATCTCTGCATTCAAAAAATTGACCTGTAAAAGAAATGTTTGAAGCCAAAATAAAATAAGTAATATGCTGAAATGCAGAAGGAAGATATTTGAGAGAATAGATGTAAAGTGGGAGAATTGATGTAAAGCACTGTTGACTGGAAAAGAATAGTGAAATGTAAAAAGGAAGGGATTTCATTAAAACAAAGCCAGGCAAAAGCTTTGAACAGTATGAGATAAGAAATTACCTGTAACTGGTCCTGTGTGTGGCTGGAAGGTCTTGTAGGGTCTCAAAACAACAGTTTTGCTCTCTGGCCGCCTGAGCAGCCGTGAAGTAGATGCCAAATCCCAAAGAGCCACCATTCCATTGGTAAAACCTCCTGCCATGATTCTGCAACATTAACAAATCAAATAGGTTACTGTTATTTATTACCATTAGTGGTAATTTAACACACCTGCTTTTACAACATTTGTCAATGCAATGAAGGATTTACAGAAATATAGTACACTAAATTTTGGCTTACAGGTAAAACACTATTTATATGCATTGCTTATATGAGATTAAACCCACAATTCTCACACAAAATACTGTCCACAAAATTTAAAAAAATTAACAGTCACACACAAACTCTTGGATGCCTGTGAAAATATCATCCTCAATTATCAGTGCGCTATTTGATTCACCTTTCCAACTAATGTCCAAAAATGGCCAAAATCAATGTGCAGTGTTACAAAAAATTACTGCTACCAAAAACTAAAAAATAATTTTCTAGAGTGGTTGGCCATTTCCCATGGCTTACAATAATAAATGTACAGCTTTTATTCTTAAGCTGATTTAGTTTAGAAAAAAAACGGACCTCTAAGAACATTACCAGAGTGAAAGACTCCGGGGATTGTTTGCCCGTGTCCCTGGGTGACTAGTTCGACGCTAGGCTAGTAGCGTCTTTAGGTGTCTAGTTGACTCTTGGCACTGGTGCCCGACCAAAATATATTGGCCTAGTAGGCCACTGTCTTGGTATGAAGTTCAGCACTGACAATACCACTCTGCGTGGTGGTGGCATAGGGTGTGGGACCGAGTTTAAGCGAGTGGGACGGTGCGTCTGGCCCTGGTGTGGTTTAGCTATGGTAGGTCCCTCGGCCCTGGTTGCGATTGACTGGTATGTGTGGTACGCATCCAAGGTGCTGGGGTTCTCTACTGTTGTGGTGCAGCTAGGTGCTAACAGGGTAGAGTTGGACTATTCGCCGAATAGAATCTCCTGTATTACAGGATGATATCCTTCCACTAAACAAATGGGTGGCTCAAACAGTGCTGTAGGAATGACGGGTGGTGCTGGTATGATGAGTTGTCGCAGCAAAGCAGCTTGTTCTCGTGGACTCGGACGTGGCAGTGGGTCAATCAAAGTTTGTTGTAAAAAAGGGGGCTCGCAAGGAATCTATAGTGCATGCTACCTTAGCTTATCATGTGCAGCCCCCTAGCGCCCGCCACAGTACGCTGTCAATGTTCAGTGCCAGTTACGTAATTGCAGACTCCACCACTGCAAGAATATATCCAAGCCAGCCACCTGCCTAGCGACTAACATAACTATCATGTCTGAGACCGAGCTTAGCGCAACCGACAACCAAGAAGCCAACATGGCTGAAGCCATCTTAGGTAAGTGCCATACAACTTCATGCCCTGGCACAGCGGTGTATACATTTTTTTAAAACAATCACCTCTCCTATGGTCGTAACTTATTCGGTGTGCCAGCCAATATGTTTTGCTCTCTTCTCACATTCGTAAGAACCATATTATACATAACGAAGTCTTACAGCTGTTGATGTATGTCGGCACACTACAATCAAGAAGGCCACGCATTGTCACAGACACTGAATACCCCTTATGACACTCACCTTACACTCCAAGAAGACACACTGCCAACCTACCCAAAAGGTGGATACCCAGCATAGTTAAAGTATCTTGGTGATGTCTGCTAGATCAAGAACTGAAATGCCAACAGATTCATCTGTGCTCCATTTCCTAGAGAACTTTAGAAGGTAGTTCTGTCAAACTGATAGCATTACAGAAACCATCGCCTCGATGAACAACGCCTGCACACCCAGCTCCAGTGAGCCAACTCGTAGAGAAGCATGCAACGCCGGATGCAGTATCAGCTACCGCTGTGTCACCGCCTACTTTGAAAGAGGCACCTACTGGAACTGCCAGCCCACATGAGACTTTCCCCAAGGCCACTGTTCAGCTTGTACCTGCGGCCACAATCACCCCGGATTGCATGGCCACCCAGGTAGCCCAGTCAACTCTCAATGTCGAGGCAGTCAGTTTCCAGTTCCCGGTGCCAACCAGCGCCACTTCCAGCCCACCGGCCAGCTGTGAAGAGAGAGAAGGAAGATAAGCCCAGTAACACTTACTGTTTGGCATTCTTCTTCAGTGGACGCCCTCGCTTAAATGGTGGTGTGTAGGGGAGGTTCAGCTAGGTGAAGCGGGCAGGTAGCATCCATGGCCTGTGTTCTACCTTTCGATTAATTTAAAATAATTTATTTGAAAATGAACGAATCTTAGGATTTAGTTCACGCAATGATTATTTGATTTTCAGCTAATTATTGGCGAATGACTCATCACTGATTGGTATTGGGGTTTGGCATTGCCTTCCACCAGCAAAATGAACTGAGTTAGTGCAAATTGCATGGCATAGCACTGTTTTACCCATCTCCAATATTTTCTATTTTGTGTTTTACGGTTGAGGACTCCTAGAGTATTTCTTTCGAAATTAAACTTACTTTCTCAGTGGAATGAAATGAATTGAATAAAAGGCCTCACAGTCATGTTTGGGATTTTTTTTTTAACAGATAAAAGAAATGCTGCAACTTTTAATAAGTGTAAAAAGACTTACAACATTACAACAGATGAGCCATTGTTTTGCTACGTTGCGATATTTACTTGTGCACTTCTGGACATTTATAGGTATAATAGGAAATCAATTACTGTATTTAAATTCAGAAATAATAATAAATAATTATGATTCATAATTAAGTGGTGAAAAAGCTGGCATCGCAGTACCCAAAGAAAAGATGACATTCTTAATAATATTACGAACACGTGTGCATTTTTAAACTGTTTTAAAACAGAATTGAGCATGAGATTTATATTTGAATGTTTTTATCACTCAGTTTACAACATATAACAAAAAATGCATGTTGAACTAAGTGAAAACACCCTTTTTGCAGCAGTATCAGCTGCCCTTATTCGCTTAATTATATAACCGGACTTGTGAGAATGGCTTGTCAATTGCTATGTGAACTGTGTAAATACTATGTGAACTCATAGACACGTTAGATCAGTGCCACATAAGTTGAGTGATAAAAAGATGCAGATGTGTAGAAACATTGAAATGCTGAAATAATTCTTGTTGAAAAGAAAATGAACACACACAGAACAATAACAATACAAATTGTTGAGTATGTTGGCCACTTTGTTGAGAGACTTCAAATTTCGCCACATACCTTGGTTTATAAAGAGTCACAATGAGAAACTAGCAATATTTATTACTTTGTGTAGAATCATTTTTGCACTCTATAAATATTTCATTTTAAAAGTCAACTTTAATATTACGTTATTACACCATCTGCCAAAACGTAATTGGGCATCCGTGAAGATAGGTAATTCAGTATGCCAGTTGACAGTTGTGTTTCACGGCCTTCGCCGTCGGACCGCTGGTGTTTGTCTGTAGTAGCATGAACACAGAGGCATATTGTAACATTCTGGATAATGAAATGCTCCAAACATTGTAGCATTTTTACGGAATGGACCCGTGTTACTTTCAGGATGACAATGCCAGGTGCCATGTTTCAAGGGCTACCATGCAGTGGTAGGCCGACAACAATGTTCGCAGATTGAACTGGCCCGGCAATAGCCCCAACCATAACCCTATAGAACATCTTTGGGATTATTGGATCGCCGGGTGAGGGCTCAAACGGAGCGGTCAAAATCCATTGCTCAACTCATGGAATGGTTGCAAGAGGAATGGCGATGAATCCCCGTGGATGTCCTGCAACAAACACTTGTAGAGAGCATGCCAGACAGGGTGGCTGCTGTTAGAGCTGCAAGAGGTGGCCCTATGAGATTCTAACGGGGTGACAACCACCGAGAAAACATTGTGGACAGGTGCCCAATTACTATTTGGTAGATAGTGTATTAATTTTATCTTAAATTGTGTCTAGTCTCTTGAAGAAACTTCAAGCTGATTATGAAAAAATTAATCACTCATTTCTTAATGAGTATATGTTGAATTCTATCAAACCATAAACCTCAAGAAATGCAACTTTAAAAAAGACATTGTAAACCAAAGCATAAAGTTTGTACCAGAAAATGTAAATAATTTTGAAGTGTTATATTTGTTTGAAGCGTTTCTTCATGTCTGTATTTTTATATTTGTAGTGATTTATCACACATTATTGTTGATAGTTAACTTCATGCCCCAACACTCGTTTAGCCAAACTTAGCAGTAGGCCGAGTCTGGAAGCTCAGTTAAACCCCCCATTAGCTTTTTCTTATCACATAAGTTGTTTGCCTGCTGTGTGACACGTACACAACACATGGTGCCCCGGGTCCCTTCAGAACTACAAGCCACAATTAGGGACCAGTTTGACGTGCTAAGCATACTGAGATAATTACTAAATACATTTTCACCTCATCTTCACATCACGTCACCTTGAGCAAGGTTTGAACCCAGGATGACTGGCTTCCACAACCTACAAACACATCCCTAGGAAAGGGCACCCAGGACACGATAGTCAAGGCAGTTTACACCAGTATGTCACACGTCATGTGTCCGTTAATCACCCCAGCATGCGATACAAGCCAACCAAGCAGCCCAGCGCTGCCCCATAATTTGCGGGAGCGATGCCACCCGCATACAAAGAAAACCCCAATTCCAACATCCCACGAGAAAATGCTGCCTCCGCCACTAAGGGAGGAGATCCAGCCTAAAGATAACCGACCAGCCAAAGGGAGCCGAATGGCACCCAGCCGGCCATCCATAAAGGTGAGCGCACAGCTCTGAAACGCCAGTTGATACTTCACAGCTCGCCCCACCACCTCATGTGCTGGAACCCTCTGCTTAATACGGCCTTCCTCACGAAAGACTAATCCCAATTCCTTCCAGAAGTAATTTAGACCTTTCCCCAGTGACCCAAGAAAAAGTCTTCATCTTCCTCCTTTACACTGATGCATGACACCTCGACTGACTGGACATTTCATTACGTCAAGGAGGTACTGGTTTTGTGAGGTGCTATGTCAGGTGCACTCTCTGGCAGGGTTTACGGGTTATTCTTAGTCCCTACATGGTACTGATGCATGCCCAGTGTAGAGGACTGACCTGGTAGCTTTGCAGCAGGGCACAAAGTCCGGTTCGGCTAGAACGTTCTTTCGCTTCAGATTGTTAACTTCCAGTGGGCAACTTGTGTCACATGTAACCTTGGACGACGGCTTGACCTGATTCGTTCTGATGGACATACTGTGGCTGAAGTTAGTCTGAAGCAGGAGGGTGGAACTTACAAGGGCTTGTCAGACTGGCTTAAATATTTGGCGATCCAGAGGAGTGTCTCTCCATCAAGATGCGTTGGTACCTCGAATAGGTCCTTGGGGGATCTCTGGTGTGATGGGTATCAGTAGACAGCACAGTGCCTGGGCTTGATCCTTCGGCGAGAGCTGGTTGATTGCGGCGATGAGGGAGGGGGTAAGCTCTTGCAATCGCCCAGAGGCAGTTAGCTTCTGTTTTACCTTCTCACGAATACCACTTCAGTGGGAATAAGGCGTATGGATAAGAACGACACATTCACGTTTATGAAGTGGGCGCACATGACATGTACCCCTACTTGATGTAAAACCACGTGGAATGTCTGCAGACACAACAGACACCCTATCACAGTGCTTGGCGCCTAAATGTGGCTACGTGATTCAGGGTGATCGCAGCCACATGTACCAGCTGAATGGTGGCCTTGGGGAAGGCCTCGTGTGCTCGCAGTTCCAGAAGGGTCCTCTTTTGTGAGAGACGGTGTCTCAGCGGTGGCTGATACAGCACCCAGCATTGCAGGTTTCTCTTTGAGTTAGCTTGCTGGAGCTGGGTGTGCAGACGTTGGTCAAGCCGATGGTTCCTGGAGCGCAATCAGTTTGACGGAACTACCATCTAAAGTTCTCTTGGAGATGGAGCTCAGAGTAAATTTCCAGGGGTCACCTGCAAGCCCTCGCTTGTTGTGAGGTACACTAGTAGAGGTGTTAGGTCTACGGGAAAAGATACCCTCGAGTCAGAAAAAATTATGTTTATTCAGTCTCATGGAAAATAAACAAATGGTGTCGCACTAACTCCTAATGTTGGCAAGAGCTTAGGGAAGCTTAAACCTACATTATCCAGGTAGAGGAGGCCTGGTCCCAAGCTAACAATGGTGGGGTAGACGAGCGCTATCAAATTAACATAAACTGATACTATTACCTATGCATGTGTTGCACAGAAGTGGCTGCAGTGTCTCAGTGAGTAGACTGCATGTGGCATGCAATCTTCTGCATATAATGCGGTGAAGACTAAACAAGTTGTGAAGGATGGCTCTGGCGACAAGGAACAGTCGAGACCAAGGAGATAGGTGTTCTTCGGCACAAATGCGGTGAAGGAAGGAAGATCCAGATAGGAACAAAGCGAGCAAAGTAGCTGAATGTAGACCGTGAGGGCCGAAGCAGGCTGGTCAGTTCTCTGGCAGCGAGTGCGGTGGAGAAATGAAGACTGGTCACAAGTCGGCTTGTGACTCACTACTTATACTCATTTGGGCCCTCCACATTCAGCCAGCTGGATAGGGGCAGCACTGGAGAGCAGGTGGTGATAGCATAGCTTCTCCAAGGTGTGATGTCACCAGCCAGCTTGGTGATGAGGTGTACTGGTGTAGCCATCTAGCTTCATGTGGATGCATAGTCTCAGTGGGCCGGTTAAAAAATTTGCATCTCGCCACCATTTAAGTAATCAACCTACACCAGCCTTCAGCTGGAAGTCCCCATGGGAGAGAGCACAAGCCGCCCGACAATTAGTGGAGCCTCACTTCACTACCCTCCCTGGCAACCTATTTGGCCTCCCAGTTAGAATTCCCGAAGCTGCTCACCTTGCCGTCAAACTACTCTGTCAGGCATACACTCTCCCTTGGGAGTGATACCCGTTCAACTAAGAGGATACCAGCGAGGGACCAGCACCAGCCGACCATGTGCCTGCCAGCCGGCCGGCACTCTGGTCACAAGCAGGCGACAGTATTACCAGCCTATCCAGCCATCCGCTCCAGCGGAGCCGAAGCCTACCAGTCAGGGCCAACGCCTGCTGCAAGGGAGTGACACCAGTGGTAAGCTAGCCCAAACCCATGTGTCCAATGCCCTCAGGCATCACCTCACCCTACAGACTTTGTACCAAGTAAGGGCCTGACGTACCCTACCTTATATAAACGGGCCAGCTCGAGAGTGGTGAGTCATTCTAAAGAAACTTCCGCAGTACAGTCCGTCATCAACCTGCATAACTGAACTGGTGCAGAAATAAAAACTTCCCCACTCTTCTGCGATGTTCCTCTCCCTAGGCCATCACGTGTCAAGATAAAATCATGTAAATGGATGTAAATGAAGAAAGAGCAGAAAATGAGAAGCAGAGAAAATGAATACCTGAAATGGAGAGAGAATCATGACTCTAAAGAACTGCAACACAAGAGAACGAAAAGACTGAAATGAATGATTCTTTTGAACGAATTGTTCTGCCCATCATTAAATTACCAATGGCACACCATCGAATAAGTATGTAGTGGCGTACTGTGGAGCTGTGCTGCAACAGCTCTGTGCTATGCTGAGCTGCACTATGAGGCACTGCGCAAGTACGCTCTGCACCAGCTCAGCAACATGCTCGTTGCAGGGTATGGTCGCTGCACCATAGCACAATTGAGTTGACACACTATGCCAAATCAGAAAGCTGCACCAATATTAGAAATTTCAGGGAGTTACCCATGACTAGAAAATAAAAGAAAATCTGGGAATAAAAAACAGCAAAGGTAAAACAGTCAACAGTGCATCTAAAAAGTACAAGCAAATAATATAGTAGAACTGCAAGGTCAGAAAGAGTTTACATATACACGGTAAAATGTAATTGTTCCGAGACAGATAATATTTACTTATTATACAGTACCTTAATAAATTTTCTCAAATAACGTTTTACAATGTGGTACTCACTGATGTAGTGATATTGGAGGAAAGGAAGGGAGCTATTACAACATGGTGACCATTGTATGCAAAATATGAAGAGAATGCAAACAACGTAATAATAATACATAAATTTTCTACTTTCAAGCCTCTTGGATGGGTTTCCTTCCACGAATACAACACCTTTTTATAATTAACAAAATACCTGCTATATTTAGAGCAATAATTTTCACAGTATATTCCAGAAGTGCTGGAATATACTAAGTAAGGTATGATTAACCTACACTTTATAGTACCTATTGTTGATTTCCCCAACTTTTTTGTAAGATTACATGTATATTTTTTGATGACTAAGTTTGACTACGATTATGATATTTTAATTGCTAAAATTTAACTAAAAAAAGTAATTTTTTCCTTTGAAGCTTTGAATGTTTCAGAATATTTATTATCTGAAAGAACTGAACATGAACCACTGTAACACTACGATCAAGCAATACACTCTTTGGATAATTCGTGGATATCTTTACGCATCCTCAACAGTGCTGCTGAAATTTATGTTGTGCTATGGCGAACTACAGTGGACAAGAGGTCGGCGCATCAAGTTTATATTTGGTTTCGTTGATTGTCTTTACTGTGGCTGAGACTGTCGTTTGTTCCATCGTAGCTCTAGTGTAGCCATAATTTGTGTAATTGTGAAGGGGATGGAGGTATTGCCCTGATTTCATAGGGGACGGAAAGAATGACTTAATTTTCATTCTCCGACTGGTTCACTTGATTGTGAAGCTCTGCTGAGCAGCTGCTGTTCGGGAACAAAGGTATGTGCCACGATGGTCTTTCTGAAATGATTAAACACTATGGGCAATTGGAGTTTATTGAGTTATACTGGTAAGGGTAGTGAACTTTTTTCCAGCCCAGTATATGCATGGCCTAGTATTCCTCTTTTTGCAAATAGTACTTGTTATTTTTTACATCACACATTTTGCTGTTTGCCATCAGTATGAATCAGCTGTATGATTTCACCGTACCAGTAGTCGGTGTAGTTTGTAGTAGGCTAAAACTCCAGTAAACTTAATTTACCCTACCCTGCGTGCATGTAGTAGGCTAAGTTGTTGGAAGCAATGCATATGTCGGTGAATTAATTGAAGTTAAAACAAGGTTTCTTAAAGTGGTGCCCATTTTAAACTGCAAGATTTATTTTTCTGTATACAATACTTTAAATTGTAATGGGTTGCACGTGTTGTGAAACGAATAATTCGAATACAATGTAATCTGAAATCTTCCAACTGTTCATGTACAATGGCCTAATTTATTGTAACATGTGACGTGCTGCACCTCTAACATACATTAAAATTTGCTCCATCAAAACACTGTTCACCCCACTGGCCAAGTCAGACCAACAGTACTTGAGGCTGAAGATGTCGCTACAGGATATGCCTTCGAAAGGTAGGATGATATTACAGACACGTCAGGCCAGTTTGTACTGTTCACCTGACTCTCCAAGCCAGACATCCCAGTAATACTCCCCAAAGTGAAATTGTACTGCTAGATCAAGACACCGAATCTGCAATCCCAGGCCACATAGTTTTACGGTGTGCTGAGGGCAGGAAGAACCATACCATTGTCGATAACCCCTCCAAAAGCCTCTATGGCACCTATGGTAGACCCTCCTGCTTCTGGTAGACCGGACCATCAACAAATCCTGAAGACGTCGACTTCTTCTTCCTTACCAGTTCTTGGTATCACCCCATTTGGTAACTGTCAAGACAGTCCCTTCAGGACTACCCTGCATACCAAATGTTGACAGCAATGATCACCACTACCCTTCTGGTAGTCACCCTCTTAAGAACAACAGGTAGGTAATGAGGGTCAGTGATAGTTACAGCCAAGATTTTATGGTGTTATTTAAATGAAGATTTTGTCATTAAAAATGGTAGACCTTAAAAATGGTAGATTTCGACTTTATTGTCATAAAATATTTACTATGTGTGCATCAATATGTACTTGCCAAATTCAGTCGCGATGACTTTGGGTTAGTACAGTAAGTGATTATTAAATAAATATTTTAGCTTAGATTGATTTTAAAAATGTAATATTTTAGTGTAACTGCTTTTATTTCTATGTATTTTGAGTATAGTTAACAATAGTGCAACTTTCACACATATGTTCATGTAAACACTTTTAATACTTAACAATTATTAAACTAGTGAGCATCTCTATATTTGAAATAAAAAAACTCAAATTTTACGGTTTATTTTTTTAATGGCACAGATGTTGAATTTTCCAGAGAATGTGGATTTTCATTTGGTTACTACACAAAATTATTTTGCATATTAATTAAAGAATTCATTGAAATTACATTATTGTTATAATGTATGTGCACGCATGCACCTGTCTGTCTGTCTCTCTCTCTCTCTCTCTCTCTCTCGCAATCCTCTAATGTTTAAAAAATATTTGAGTTAAAAATTTACATTATTTTGACTAGTACAGAGCTCATAAATTTAGTTTTAAATTGTTAAAATAGTTTTCTTTTAAAGATAAGATTGTTTTTTTTTTCTGGCTATATTTAATTTTATTTTGTGTTTTAACTCTAATTTAGGCGTTTTGTTGTGAATTAACTTGAATTTCGGTGTTGACGGTGTAATAACTTGAATCCCGGTGTTATTTAGCTTTTATTTCTATTCACCATATAATTTTGCCTCTAGTGATAGTACACTACCTAGCAGCATTATCACCTTATTTCCTGTCAGTATGAGACCTAGGTTGGCTTCGCCTGGCTTTATGTAGTTGAAAACTTCTGTGTAAATTCAGGTTAATATAGGAGGTAGTACAGGGCCACTGTGTTTTATTCTCATTGAATATAACACGCGATTCTCCTCTTACTTTCTGTATACAAATTTTCTAAGAGTCACAGTGTCTTTTCACAACGTAAAAACAGTCCGTCAGAGTGAAGTCGGCAGGCCATGCTATTTAAAGCCAGAAACACACTCATTAGATGGCCACCTTTGCTGTGTCCTAGGGTACAGCATAGGTGAGAGCCAACCACTTGAAACTCCTCCACCAAATGAATCAGCTAATCAGGTTATTCTATATTCCGCCACCACCTTTTTAGGGGCTGGAAGGGAATTGTAATTAGCTTTGAAGAACTGACCACATATGGATACCTCATTTAAGTGTCCTGTCATGCAGCTTGAGCCCATCCACCACTTTGTCCACTGCTCTCAATAGAAAGGAGCCAGTGAACTCTTGCAGTACGACTGTGATCCTTGGAAGTACTCGCTATGGAATTGAGTCGCCAGCTTGACTTTTGAAAAGTGTATTTGCTTCTATCACCTATGCCATACACCGCTTCTCTATGCCATACATCCAGAAGGGAGGTGTGCAGAGAAAGTCAGCTTACACCTTTAAGAGTAACCTGAATTGTGAAGCAATCCCTACTTCTGCACTTGGCAGCACCTCAGAGAAGGGCAGAGTTCTCTCCATCTGCTTACCTGAGAGGCCTAACCCCACAGAATTACCATTACTACTTTTCCTGACATTAATTAACACCGCCCACACACCTCACCCACTAGTTGAAGCATTCAAAAGAGGAGAAGAACTGTACTAAGGACCAGTTTCACCAACGAAAATTAGATTTTCGGAAAATCAAGATCATTTTATAGAGATGAGAAGATAAACTGGGACTTTTTATCTCGACAATGTTGAGCCTGTTTCATCATGTATTATCGGTCAACAGAAAATATTTGATATTTTATGTTTAATAAAGTGAAGATTTTTAGTAGTCGAGATGGTATTTTTACAAAAAATAATGCAAATAAACAATCATGTATTAGAAAGAAAAACTTTTTGTTAGAGATAGTGCGGGAAAGTATCAGCATAATTTATAATACACAGAAAATGGCATTTCTCGAAATATTCTATTAACACAATATGTAATATTATCAATGGTTTAAATGTTATTTTCTGTACAACATACTTTTCTAAAGGGTAAATAGTACAACTGGGCACTTATTTAAAGACGTGTACTTATTCGGAAAAAAATATGCTGGGATAAACGCTATACGGTAAAAATTAAACCTCTGAAAATACAGGCTTAAATATGCGTTTCATAAAATCATAAGCTACTGTTATTTTTGCAGCTGAGTCATAGTTGCGTAGCTCATAAATTTTATTATTTTTGGAATTTTTCAACATTTACATGTTCTACACCCAGGCCTGAATTCACAACTTCAAATTGAGTACATTATTGTTTATCGAATCATATGCAGCGAATAAACAAACTACAAGAATCTGGCAATATTTAATAATATTAAAATTTACTAAAAGTGTCCTATATAGAAAACAGATAACCCTGCAATTACTGTTTTCCAAAATAGTTTCTATACAGCAACATTTTCCTTAATACTACTGTATTAGTTTTGTTACCATTTCTAGATTATATTTTGTTTATTTCTGTTTAATGCTATGCTAATAATCTAGAAGTAATAATTCTCTATTACTTTCCGAATTTCTTTGCAAATAGTCTAATGTATGCAGTTATATTTTACTTTTTACCTTGATAAAGTGATTTTATCCACAAAAATTGGTGGTTGAAATATTTTATCTCAATATACATAGAAAATTTAGATAAGGTACGTGGTATAGTTTGGCATTTAAACTCAATAAAATATAGTTACCTCGCATTATGATATCGGCCCTTAGGAATCGCCAACCCGTGGTTTGGCGGCCATCACCCCTACAGTGATCAGTCTACTTCCAGCACCAAGCAGAACAAGAACACTTAATGTCCTGGGGATGCCCATGGCAGCCACCAGCCCTCACCATAACTGGGGCAGCAACTACAGCGAAGCAACCTACCACCAGGTCAATCAGTGAATAAGGGCTAGCCCATTTGCAGGGCCGTGACAGTATCTTGATTTTGTGCGTTCTGACAGGCCACCCGACCTGTCTTGTATACTGGCTGAGTGCCAGTAAAGCACTGAACGTTGAAATGCCTTCATGTATTTCAAGATGAAATGCCTTCATGTATCTCATGATTCTGGCATCACTAAATAAAACCGTAAGATTGACCATAACAAATGCATCCTACTTGAGCCATCACATAACTAAGGTTTTTGTGGTATTCATCATCAGGCATCGTGTGTCAACTGAATTGAAGTTACCCAGTATAGAAAATTGATACTTTGGCAACACAAGTTATAGGGTTTACTTAGCATCTAAAGTGGGAGATAGCTGATTCACCAATCGGGTATGCGTCAAGGGTTTTCTTGACACCCAACGTGGGGCATAGTTGCAATAGTACAGACTAGGAAACTCAACCAAGCTAGCCAACCCTCACACAACTAGTGACCTAGCTGGACAGCTAAGTCAAGTCCACCACATACTAGGGGCAGTTGCATCATGGTAGCACAGTTGCATTAGCACAGGCTACGTAACATTTTACTCCAGCCGACCTTGTCGCCTAGTGACCTAGCCAGAAGCCAAAGCTACTCTAACCTCTAAAGGACTTCGGGCAGTCCAGAAACACCCCGTGGCGCTCAACAAAGCTATTTCAAGATCATGTCAGACGCTGGACAGAGTTTGCCTGATTACCAAGAAGCCAGAATGGTTGATAACTTACCTGAAGCACTTGAAAGGTGTCATGTAGACACATGCCGTGGCACGGGGGTACATGTGATCTCATGCGCACATTGCCACCACTGCTATCACTACCAATGTTTAGGGTGGGCTGATGAGCCCTGATGTACAGACTGTCTAGAATACCGCTGTAGCGAATGCTGAACTTGCCAAGCTGCATGCTGTGGTTGGTTGAATTGAACAGGACAAGGGACCTACACAGTACAGTGTATTGTATGCGCTCAAGACTTCCATCATGTACACATTGGATTGCCCGACAAATGCATCACGCATCCTGTCCTGGTGTATCATTGCAATGTTTGTAGGCATGCTCAAGACTACCTGTCACCAAACGCTGACCCTTGCCAGAGCCCTGTCACAGCTCAGGTTACCTCCAAGCCCCAGCTACCGGAATTCAGAGGTAAACCTCATGAAGGCCCCATAATATTCACTAAAGAATGCAAATGGGAATTCAAGTCAATGTACTGCCAAAACAATGGGTCAAACAAACCCATAAACAACTCAAAGCCCACGAATGGTGGCTGGGTGTGGAGAGTTCGTGACTGAGTGGGGACAGCTGTGCTCCCACCTCTCCTCCCAGTTCACAGGCAAGGTGGTCATAGCTTGACTAACCTCCAAATTCCACAACCGAATTCAGTGTCTTGATGAAGAGGCTAAGCTGGTTTTCTTCAAAAAAGGTCCACATATTTAACCAGATCTTCCCTAAAGGAGACGAGGAGAGATGCGTGAGACACATTACACGCACACTCCTCACTTGGCTAAGCAATTTTTTTTCAATTTCCTATGCCACAGTCTATAGAAGAGCTCGTGAAGAGAGCCAGAGAAAGAAAAAGAAACGTCTGGGAGCAGAAGTCCTTAGAGTGAGAATACAGGGTCAAGGGAGATGAGAAAACGAGACAGAAAGTAGAGAGGGTGCACCCCGACTAGTCACCATACTCTCCTCTCTGCCACGCCTGCCACCTCTACATCCCCTGGGCTGCCGCAGTGCTGGTTCTGTCCTGGGAAACACTTCAATTGTGACTGCCCCTCTAAACTGGTCGAATGGAGGGTGACGAGTGAGGAAAGCCCTCCCCCCTCCCGCCAGTAAAAGGGGTAATAAATGATAGGTCCAATGTCATTTCCAAGTATCTAGCCCCTTCCCCTCCTCAGATGGTAGAACCTACACGACTGCAGCAACTACAGGCGCTCCGAAAGCTGCTAAACAACTGTAAACAACAACACCCAGTAGTGAAAATACGTGCGAAGAAAACCTGTCATCATCCCGAGCCACCTCCCACACTTCAACCACAACCCAAGAAAACCCTGATTCAGGCCTGACGAGTCTGACGTCGTCGTGCACGGCTTCTGTGGGAGGAAAGTCCTCCTTCACAGATCGCCCTGATGTTCAAGCCCCCCGGGACAAGGGAGGGAGGCCGAACATCAGCTGGGTGCCAGAAAGAGGAAACTCCCCTCTACCCATACCAGGGACACATAATCACAGGCACACCATAGTGGCATATCAACCTGAACACTGCCTTCGATGCTCAACAACAACATCTAGGGGGTGTCACCCCGACTTGGCCGGATATCCTACATGGAGCCTGACTCTCCTGTAATGTCATGGATAAGTCCTCAGAGCATGGGGATCCATCCTGTGACTTCCAGTCTAAACCCTATCCCTGACAAGGATGGATCTCCACAAGCCATCAAGATAGAGACACCCAAAGAACCTCTACCTCTAGTCAACACCACATCGGCTGCCACTGTCTAGAAGGACCTGGCCTATGCCCGGACCAAGACGCTGGATGGCGCAGAGGTCCACGATGCTTCCCCTCCAGCCTGGAAGGACATGCTCCCTCACAAAGCAGAGGTGCACATCTCAATCATACCTCTACCTCCAGTCTCCATTTCATCCATGCAGCTCTGAAAGGATGTGGAAATCCGCCAAGCTGAGGAGGGAGGAGCCCATATGCACCACTCTCTCCCATGGCTACAGACGTCCCGCTGCTGGATGACGTCAGGATCTCCAACAAACAGACTCACCAACCAGCCCGGAAAGATGAGCCTAGTCCCATGATCATTGGGGCCGAGGTGCACCCAGTACCTTTGCCTCCAGTCATCATGCCTTCCAAGGAAGGTGTAATCACTCCACGCCAAGGGGGGAAGAGAAGCAAAGGAACCACTTCCCTTGATGGCCTCGCCAGTTGACACCTGGACGTGTCAGGACCAAACCTCAGACTCAGACTCCAGCCCGCATGGTTGAGCCAAGCCAACAAACCGTGGAAGTAGAGGTATCCAAAGAGCCTCTACCTCTGGCCACAACTATGTCGGTCACGCCAGTACCCAAGGACCCCAGATCTCAATGCTGGACGGCGCAGAGGTCACTGACGCTGCCCCTAATGTGTGGGAGGAAGTACATTGCCTGTCCGTCGGGGTATGTGCTCCCGAAGATCCCCGACCTCAGACGGCCACCTCAAGAACGAAAAGGCAACCAACAGTTCCAAGGTGCCAGGGGGTCCTGAGCAGGCTCCCAACGGGGACACAAACACCAAGCTTAGAAGCTAGAAATACCAGCGCATGCCTGCCACACCTCTTCACAACTTGGCGGCTACGAAAAATCTTCCTGGCAGCCCACTTTGAGGTTCACGTGGCCGTACCAGACGCACGAGGCCCTTAGGAAGAGGGGTCTGTCACGGAAGCAAGAGATTCAGAGAAACCACAGCCAGTAAACTTCAATCAAGTGAGTTTGCAAAACATTTCCCCGTATTTTGGTGTTTATAGGCCGTGTGCATGTATAGGTGGCACCTGAAGTTTTTGATGAAAAATTAGGGATAATTAATATTTCAAGTATAGGACGCACTGAATTTTTGTATTCCTGTAAATATAGTTAAGTCACAATTCTGCATATGCATAGTAAATTCCGACTTAATTTCTCACCTACGAAACATTTCTGACAGAAAATTTTAACTGCAAGAGATGACTTCCCTTCAGATTTTCTTCCTTCCTTTAAGGGTTAAAACATTAAAATGTAATGTGTGTTGACAAATTTCTAAACATGTTTTGGGAAAAAGAATTTCAAAAAAGTTTTTTTGTGCCAATATCTTGTATATAAGCCGCACCCCACTTTTTGTAGTCATTTTTTGTATAAATGTGCGGCCTATACACGTCGAAATATGGTATTAGCAGCTGTTTATGCTGTGCGTGTGTTTAAGTACCAGTAAAAATAAACTGACACTATACAGCAATCTCATGCTAACCCCCATCAACTGAGTACTTAAAAGCGAAAATCTATAAATTGTGTAAAAGCAAACCCAGTATATTACCACATATACCGTTTGTGCAATAGTGTGAAATATTTCGGACCCTCCTACTTTCAATGCAGAAATTAAGAAAGAAGGTTAGTGACGTGTTGCACAGATGTGTAAACACTTCGTAAGTGTAACCCAGAATGTGAACTTCACAAAAAAGAAGCCAGTGTAATCCCGTGCCTGAAAACGAGGAACTTTCGTCAAGAAAATAATTCAACAAAATTGAACACATATTTTAAAACCCTTGTTTTTTTTTTTATGTTCCTTTTTTATTTTTTCTAAATGCTAAGGTTGTAAATACTGTTTTTAACTTCTTTAAATTTAAGTGTGTGTTAAAAATCAGGTGTTATCGTAAAGGAAGCATTAGCAGCATTAATGTTTGTAAATTCTTTCCAACAGTACTTGAGGCTGAACATGTCGCTACAGGATATTCCCTCGTAAGGTTGGATGATATTACAGACAGTGGCGGCTGGTGACCTTTGAAACTGGGAGGGCTGTAGTGATCCTAACTCATATCATTACAAATATAATTTTTAAATAGGTAAAGTGATAAATATATTGCATACAACAGGCTTAAGTAAGTGTAGCTTATGTGGCTAAATACAAAAAATAAGTGTGGTTGTTTAAAGAAAAATGTATGATAGCCCGATTCGTAATGGCCAACACGCTGCGGCCGCTGGTTCAGATCTAATCACTACCACAGGTATGTATTTGTTTTAAGCTTGTGTAGGTTATATGCCTTCCAACCAGTACCTACATGGTGTGGTACATTACACGAGACGATGAGAGATAACATAATAATACCAATTCTACCTTACTAATAATAACTTAAATATACTAAAACAAATATTTTTAAAACCAAATACTAAGTTACATAGCCTACAGTACATACAAAATTCATGTCAAATTTAAATTAGAGGATGAAAGTGGCATATCTTAATTAATATATTTGTAAACAAAATCCATTCGTCAACCTATACGTGCCATCTAACTGGCAATGTATATTCAATTTACCTTACCAAGCAATGAAAATTGTATGGCAATTTTTATATGCTGTGAACATGATTTATGTATTTTAACTTTGTCTCCCAAATGTTTTAAATCTTTTACCCAATGACAGTCCATGCAAAATCATTAGGTTTCATTAGCAAAAAAAAATAAACAAAACAACACATTCCCAACTTCATATCTGCATAGCCAGTCTGCGAAATTGTATGTACTTACATCGAATTTTCTCGTATACGAACCATTTACCACCATGGCTTTGTTGCTGAATTATATTTAACTGTGGCCTTGCTGGTCCCAAATTCTGTAGCTCTTGTTTATTATCGTAATTGAAAATCTTTGTCGTAATAAGGTTTAAAATGTTACTTGCCGAATTAACAACTATTTACAAGTTTACACAACAAACTTACTCAGAGTATTACATATTGTATTAGAAGCTCACGTGAGTTTGAACGATATCTATAAATAACATATATTTGAAATAAATACAAGCATTGTTAAGAAATGTGTTTAACAACTGCAAAAGAGTGGAGCGCGAATGTGTGCTTACAAAACATGTAGTTTTGGTAGCCTTGTCAAGTTCCAGGAAACCATTTTTTTTGTTTGAGCAGGGGCATGCCCAGCTCACTTCGATTTACAGCATGCAATTGGCTGAAAAGGGCAGAGCCTCTGAAGTCTTACCTCCCTCCCGTAGCACCCCTAATCCTATGTTATGGTCATCTCTCTCTACTAGCTCAACCCACTACGGGGCGAAGAATCTGTCACACCACCACTTGACATTTCCAAAAATATTTCTCTTGTGACAAGAGTCTCATCCATCTCAAAAACATTAGCTGCAAAATAACCTCCATATTAGTAGGCAGTATTATTTATTGAGTAGCAGATAAGTAGAGGTATGCGTTCTGAGATTTTATTAGGAAGGCTGCGCCCCGCAGCTCTCCCTCAGCAGCCGCCACTGACACACGTCAGTCCAGTTTGTACTGTTCACTTAACTCTCTAAGCCAGATGTCCTGGCAACACTGCTAAAATGAAATTGTACTGTCAGACCGAGACACCGAGCCTGCAATTTTATTTTATTTTGCGACTTCAAGGAAATTCCTCTTAATATTAAATAAATATCATAATTATCTGATACACCAGTCATGGCCTAGCCCCCGGAATACGTGAGCTAGGCCATGACAGGTGTATCAGATAATTATGGTATTTATTTTTGTGAATATTTAATAATGTGGTTGCATCAGAAAATTATGGTAAGTTTGGGATGTACAATAACTACTCAATTTGCTCATTCATGGCTATCGGCACTTGCAACTCTCTGCCTGCTTATATTGCACCTGAAATATATACCATAAAAGTGAATAATGGGATAGAAATTAATTAAATCAAAATTTTTGGTGCAGCATATAACTGTGGTATGTATTGGATGTACAGCAACTACTCAAATTGATTACTTGTGCCTATCAGTGCTCGCTCACAACTCTCAACCTGTTTTTATTGCACTTCAATTATGTACCATAACCGTAAATGTTGTAAAAATCATAATTGTAGTATGTATGGGTTGTCTGAAAACACCTCAAGGTGCTTGCAACTGTGTGAATATTATGATTGAATAAAATATGGTACATTGTGGTACATTTGTACTTAAATTGTGGTAAATTTTTTGAAAAAACCATACAAATTCTGAAAGTTATGGTACACATTTCAGAACTGTTGTACACATTACAATCATTATGGCACATATATACCATAATTATAGCATGATAAAATGGGTGTTAAAATCCAATACTTTTGGATATTCTCATGTGATACTCCATACTATAAAATATAGAGCGTATTGAGGTATTGCGGTATCGAGGATCCCATCCCTAATTCGAATCTCCTTCACCAGGTGAATTAGCAAATCAGGCTATTCCATACTCTGCCACTGCTCTTTATGGGGCCGAAACAGAGCTGAAATTAGCTTTGCTGAACTGACCCTCTATGGATGCCAAATCTCCATGCCCTATCTTGCAGCTTGAACCAATCCGCTGCTCTGTCCAACGCTCTCTAAGGGGCCGGATAAAAGGAGTAAGGGGTATAACTCTCGCCTGTATGACGGTGATTCATAGAAGTAGACACTAGGAAATTGAGTCGCCAATTTGACTTTTGCGAGGCCGTATTAGCTCCTATCCTATGAATATACACCTGGAAGGGAGGCGTGCAGAGAAGTTAGGAAAGGCAGGATATACCTCCGACAGTAACCTGAATTGCAAACCAATCCCTCCTCCTGAACTAGGCAGTACCTCACAGCAAGGCACAGTTCTCACCGTCCGCTTACCTGAGAGGCCTAACCCCTCAGAATTACCATCACCACTTTTCCTGCTAGTAATTAAGACCACCACACACTTTGTCCACCGGTTAAGATGTTCAGAAGAGGAGAAGAACCACCCTTAAGGATTGCAAACCAGTGGTTAGGCAGCCATCACCCCGACAGTCATCAGTTTAAATCCAGCACCGAGCAGAACAAGAACACTTCATGTCCTGCAGATGCCTACGTTAGCCCCCAGCCATCACCACAACTGGGGCACCACCTCCAGCAGAGCAACCTACCACCACGTAAATCAGTCAATTAAGGCCAGTCCATTTACAGGGCTCTGACAGTGTCTCTTGTAAAGCATTGAGACTCCATGTTTCTCGTGATTCTGGCATCACAAAATAAAATCTTAACAATGACCACAACTAACACCACCTATTTCAGCCATCACAAAACTAAGATTTTTGTGGTATTCATACTCGGGCGTTGTGTGTCAACTGAATTTATGTTACCCAGTTAAAAAAAATTATACTTTGGAGGCACAGGTCAAAATGTTTTCTTAGCACCAAAATTGGGGCATAGTTGCTTCACCAATTGGGCACACATCAATTGTTGGTGTATATTATTGCGAAGCTCAATTTTGATAAAGATAATTGTTATGTTGAGTTTAAGTATTTTTTGTTAGCATTAGGATTGGGCATGTTGTAACTGTTTGTTGTCATTGCGAGTAGCTGTCGCTGTCTCTATGTTTTGTTCGGATGCAAGTTGGGTTTTTTGTATTTGCGGTTTTTGGTAATGTTCTAACATTTTTTTTTTAGAGTTGTTCATTCTTTTTGTTTTAGACATTTGTGTATTTAGGACTTTAGGATTTTAACTTTTAGTTGTGTTTTTCAAAATTTTTAAAACTCATCCATTTTATAGCCAGAAGGCTTTGGACACCAGGATGTGTCCATGTGAGTTGAGGCTGACCAGGCAAAGACACGGCAAAGGCGACTGGCAAGCGATGGCATGACTCGTAAATTTGCTGAGGCAGCACGGCTGAAGGATGGTTGTGCATCATCTCTAGGGCTCCCGAGCGGAAAAGGGTAGGTAGCGGATTGTAATGGCCATGACTGGGTTCGTACACATTTAATCTAAGGTATGATGGGATATAGCAACACAGTGAGGTGCTAATGTTATATCATCAAAAAATCCTCGTGTCCCAGTGCCATGGACTATATAAGATGAGTGCAACATGCCAACCCCTCGCCCCCACCAGACATGCGAGAAAGATTGAAGCATTGCGATGCATAGTTGTCGGAGCCGACGACGAAGACGAGGGCATCACCACACAGAGGCCTGGAGGAGTTCTGGGCCATTCTGCAGTATTTTTAAACCCGCACTGGCAGTTAGGCGCAATACTATCTACACAACAAATGGCGACAATTACCCGTATTATTGATAATTACAAAGATAGATTTGCAAACTCCATTTTAGAGCTAACTGAAGCAAAAAACTTTGAAATATAGTTAGATCTGACAATAGACAAGCCCATTGCTACCAGGTCTTATTGAATTAGTACCAAAATTTGTGATAAGCTCTTAACTCAAATTGACAACATGGTTCAGGCTGGAATTATCGAGGAAGCTGACTCATCTTATTCTGCGCAGAGACTGGTAGTATCCAAGAAAAACTGCGGTTTAAGATTTTTAACTAACTTTCGAAAACTTAATATTTGAGAAGGGTACAGTACCCATTACCCTGCACATAAGACATTTTGAATGCTCTACAGAACTCCCATTACATAACCAGCTTAGATTTATCTTCAGGTTTTTACACCATCCCTGTCAGAGAGCAACATGGTTATAAATTGGCGTTTACAATTGATGGAGTAGGATTGTACCAGTATAAAAGAATGCCAATGGGGTTACATACATCCCCTCAGTACTTCTAAATGTTTATTAACACCTTATTAGGTCCTCTCAGATGGACAGAAGCTATTGTTTATATCAGTGATATATTTATCTTAGGCGATTCATTTGAACAACATGTAGCAAACATTGAGAAAGTTTTTGAGAGATTACAAATGTTCAATGTAAAAGTTAATACAAAGAAATGTACGTTTGCTGAACAAACAGTCAAACTGCTAGGACGTATTATCACACCACAATGCATTATCACAGATCCAGAGAAAATTCGCGCTATCGAACACATGGTGTCCCCAACAAATGTCAAACAAATGCATACATTTCTAGGACTAACGTCTTACTTGTGCACATATATTAGAACTTATGCGACTATCGCACAACCTCTCATAGACTAAACAAAACATAATATAACTTATAAATGGGAAGACGCCCATCAGGCAGCATTTGTTAAGCTTAAGAAAGCTGTACTAGCGGCACCCGTTTTGCTAGGATTTGATGAGGGCAAGGACTTTGTGTTAACATGCTATGCGAGCAACGACGTGGTTAGCGCTTATGTGGAGGACCCGAACACCAAGCAACGTAGTATCATTGCCTTTGCTTCCAAAAAGTTATCTCTCAATGAATTGAGATGGAATGCTACGGAACGAGAGCTTGGTGCGATACTTTATCTCTGTGATCACTTTTGCCAATATTTATATGGGAGACATTTTATAAATGAAACGGATCACGCCAGTCTTTGATATCTGTGCACCATAGCTGAACACAACATCAGAATTCAGAAGATGGCAATCACATTGAGCGAATAAGACTTTGAGCCCCACATCATTAAAGGAACACTCAACACACTTCCAGATGCCTTAAGCCGTATCACCACCAACACTGACACAGTAACACAAACAATTACAATCAACAACACAAATTACCCAGTTAAATAAAGCATGTTAAACTGCACTTCTCTATACAAAGCTATGGCAAAAAGTATTTTACAAAACCATAACAAACATGACTAGATCAAATTAAGCATTGTTACATAAACAATCAACAACTGGGCAGACATCAAACCCTTTTTCAAAAACGAATTTCAGTCCCAAGACAAACGTAGCAAAAGCCATAACTGATGAGAAAATTTTTCCAATTCATGCTATTTGCAAAATTGTCACAGCCTTATATCAAGTTAATCTACAAGTGATCATGGAAAACACACATAATAAGATAGAAACCCATCATATCAATCCACTTTTAAGATGCATGATTATAATCTTGAACAAAAATTGAACCCCACATTTCTTACCCACCTACAACCATGAACAAGAATATGTAAATATTAACGATGAGACTATTCTACATTTGTGTCCCATAACCATCAATACTTCACCTTTCACTGGAGAATATGAGCATGACCCAGATATAAAAAAATTAAAGATTGCATTAGAGTCCCCAGAGCAAGCTGATACAAAATACCGTCAACTTAGTCGCAGTTATGGCATTGCAGCTAATGGCAAAATTGATCTTAAATTCATCACACCACACGGCATCAAAAAATTACAGCTAGTTTCCCAACTATACGTGAACGAAATCATTCAAGTACACCAAGCATTTTCGGGGAGGACACTTCAGAGTTTTAAGACATTTGAGATAATAAAACAAACTTATTACTGGGACACACTGACAGCAGACGTGAAAAATGATGTGTGCACTGGCCAAGTATAGCAGAAAACAAAATCACCTAATAGCAAACCTGCAGTCAGATGACGTCTATCCCACTACAACCCCTTTTGAAGACATGGGCGCTTGATGCAAAAGGCCCCCTTCCCACCACTACACATGGTAACAAATACATATTGGTGATGAAAGAGTATCTAAATCGTTACGTAGTTACTAAGGCAACCAAATCAACAGACGCGGCCACTTGTGGTGACTATCAATTTGGGTGCCCGGAACAGATCTTTGCAGACCGTGGCACAAGTTTCCAGAACAAATTGATTAGTCAATTACTTAAGACATTGGGTATAAAGAAATTAACGACAATTGCATACAACCCTCACTGTAATGGTCTTGAAGAGGCGACAAACCGTATTGTCTGTGATCAATACACAGCATGCATCAATACCGACCAGGCAAACTGGGACCTTTATGTCGAGTTCATAATATTCAACTACAATACAAGCATCAACACAACTACAAAGTACACCCCTTTTTATTTGCTCCACGGTATACAGGCAGCATTACCAGCGCAAGTAATTGTTACACAATACTCAGAATGTGCAAATGACTGGTGTGCTAAGTTGTTACAAGACCGCGAGAATGCAAAAGTTAATCTATTATATGCACAACATCAGAAAAACCAATTCGACAAAACGCATAAACAATGCACTAAGAATTAATGATTACACATGGGTCCGCAATCGTGGCAGGCAAAAAGTACTCACGTATTGTTACTGTGACCTCTTCAGGGTAGCAGATGTCGTGGATGACTACTGTATGCATACAGACAAACAAGATGGGACCCTCCTAAATATGACACAGTGTGTACCCGTCATACTAAGCCCGCCTTCATACACTAATTCAGTGTCCTTATGACTGTCTTATAAGTTGGGCTTGGACTGTGTTTAAAATATGCTGTTAAAATATATTACAGTTTATGTCAATGTCTTACTGAGGGGAGTAAGTGACGTGAGCCTTTGGGGGAGACGTTTGTAACGCCGCCCATGCAGACTGTTTACACAGCAAGGAGGGCATGCTGACAACCTCTGGACTCAGCACATCTGTAAGCAGCAGGGACTTGGCAGTGCGAGGCGACAGCCCAACTGTCCTAGCTGTCGTCACACCACAGGACAACTACAGCACAACAAATGCGTGAAGAGGAGGATCAAGGGTTGCCAACCACACACATAATGTTGTGCCACTACAGCAGTTACGAGGTGTTGCTACCATTGCCAGACACTGTTGGAAGTATTGCGCGAGCACAAGGCACGCTCTGCACATGCGCTCCACTGTCGCCATAGCGACATCAATCACTGGCCAAGCTCGAGAGAAGGAGTAGGGAGCTCGCCTTGCGGCCAAGGTCATTGCTGTACAGTATTGTGTTTTGTTCTGCCAGCTGTCCTGTCAGTGCCAGCCACTTACAGGACCCACGCTGTGGTCTACTGGACCCCTGCTGACGTCAACTTTGTATACAAAGATAGCATTCCTCTCATATATAATATAGCACTAAACTTTCCCACAATCCCTGAATCTCTTGACCAGTATTTGCATGTAGAATGTGCAGATCACAATTCAACATCATGTACAAATGGAAAACTCCTACAGTAGAGTCCCGTTATTGCAAGATGTCACGGTTCCAAGTTCGATCCTCAATATAATAAGTGTGTCCTTGCTGTCCTTGAATAAGACCGATTTTGATCTAAAGTACGGCCTACTACTTAAAAATTGACCTAAAATTGCTTTTAAATTGTGTTCAAACCAATACAATGTAAAAATATCCTGTTATATGAAAACTAATTGTGTGAAAATGAGCAGAAAATCTGACAGCGCCACATAAGTATAACCAATCTGCTTGCAATCAGTTGCTCGGCCTACGCAGCATTTCCCGCTTTCACTTACTCGGCTGCCGAAGCACTGTCCTGCAAGCGATGACTCGCCGGTCACAGCTCCACACGAACGCATCAACCCAAATACCCGTATTTACGCACACACATGCACATACTAAAAAATTGTAACAAATCGAGATTATTTTATTAATTGTGCAAAGCCTTTTTTTCAAAGCAGATGTACCAAGGATTTTAAATATTCAATTGTTCTTCACTCACCTTTGATTGTAAGATAGACATATCAGAGAACAAAATTTTATTTGTAAACGTCCAAAGTTTTTGTGATGGCTTGTTTTGATTGATTCTGGAAAAGATTAATTGGAGTCAGTAAAATTTATGATTAGAAGCCCACTTCGTTTATTTAGTATATTTTAGAATTTTCCCCCTTCGTCATGAGTGAATTTAAATTATTCTGAAATAATTTTTTATGTAAAACACTATCTTGAGTCAGTACCTGCTGAAACAATCTCATTATTTTTGTACCTACCATAAATGAAGCAAGTTATACCTGTAACATCCGAGTTTGCTCTATAGCCAGTTCATTAGTGTTTCAGTATTTACTTAGGGGCTTCAAGGCGGCCCTTTCCAACCGCTTTATTTTTAGCTGTAAATTCAATTTCTGTTACGTTTGTATTTCGGTGCCATGTAGTGCAAGATGTTATTAACTCCCCCCCCCCCCCCCCCCCCCCCCCAACCACAAAAATTTCCCCGTGTCATATTTGGTTTTGGTTCCAAGTATTGTAATTTATTTTATTTGAATCATAGCTTTTCCTATGTTTCATTTGGTTTGAGTCGCCGAGTATATATATGTTTATTTCAGCCAAACCTCCTAGCGTTCAGCCATCCCATAATTTTATGATCTTATACCAGCTCCAAAATTACGTGAGACTGGTAGATTTACCTGAGCTGCCATGGATACACTCTGTAAAGGTGCGAAACTCATTCTGTATATAATACCAGTCAATACAAATAATTAACTTAGGTTTTAATTCATGTCAGAGGGTATTTTTATGTCTTGTGATATCTGCAGTGTCAAGACTCTTGTAAAGTACTCTACATTGCCTATTATATATGAGTTAGATTGAAGCAGGTGTTTTCTTAACAAGGGAGCAATGTTGTGTACATTCATTCACCACGCCCTGATCATCTCTGCTCTATATTTTTTGCTATACGACCTTCATATAGCCCCCCCCCCCCCCCCCCCACCCTTCATTAAAATATTCGCATTAACTCCAAAAAATTTGAATCTTCAAAATAAAATTGTGGGTAAACAGGAAGAACTCGCTAACTCCTCCTAGCAGGAACATGCATTTTGTAGTTATGTCGATAAAAAGTAATTATAAAAAATGTTACCTCACTTAGATACAAGAATGATTATGGACACTAACCATTTATAAACAATTTATGTAATGGATCTCTCACATTCTATAAAAAAAATCCAGTTTCTAGGGAAGGGCAATCCCCCCGCCACCTTTCCTTTCTCCTCTCTTCACCTGCTGCTGGCACCATCCTTTCTGACAACTGTTAAAACCCAGTGGATAAATACAATCGCAATCCTGAAGCAGGGCAGTTTCGAGCATTGACCAACGTGACCAAAGGGTTTGGGGATTGGGGGGGAGGGGGATGCTGGGAACTTACTCTTTATCTCTCATTAAATTTCTTAGCAGATTGATGCAGACCTAGAGTTATGAGGGCACTAACACCCATACATTAGACGTCACCAATATTCTTAAATTGAAAGAGTTAACACCTGACTAGGGTGGGTGTTCTCCACGTTGGGGCAAATATTACACTTTGGGCTTATTTACGTCAACCCACGACCAAAGACTAGGGGATTTAAACCCTATACTAAATTTGACAAGATATGTTTCCTTATACAAAGATTTAGTCTTGGTCACATTGAGAGACTTCAAATACGGTGATGCCAGAATCGTGGGGTGCATTAGGGGAAAACGAAAATAAGACAGGGACTTTAAGTTAACTTTGGTGCCTGACTGGTGTATAATGTGGGCCCTGTGGTCCGCCTAGTTAGTACGAAATCTGGGAACACAAGCATAACCCTTCGTCTTGATGGGCATTGTACCTTAAGAGTAATGGGAGGAGGGATGCTGCTCCTCATCAACTGGCTCACGCAGTGGGTGAGCAATTGGTCAGTGGCTGACTCTGGTTGAGTTGCAGGGTATCCTGCAATTGAAAACCTTAACCAGGGGCACGCAAGATCTAGGGGAAATTCTTCCTCACGAGCAAACACCTCTACAATTGGGTATCGCTATCTGGCAGTGTTGAGAAGTGTTAAGGATAAGGGGTATCAACGTGACTTGCATTAGTTTCTGAAAGGGTCAGTCTAATTACCTCACTTACAGTGGCTCGTAAGGCCTTCTTTAATATTTTCAGTGCCCTTCCCTGTCAAGAGTATGGCATTTAACCACAAAACAAAACAATCCAAAGAGACGTCCCTAGTGTGTACTTCCAGGTACTCAGACTCGTGATGTGCAATAACACCCAGCATTCCTTTCATCCGGCCTTTGGAAGCGGTGGACAGAACTTTAAGCAGCACACGTCACTTCCTCACTGAGGTACCTGGGTGTGGTTTCCATAGGTGGTCAATGAAGCCTAAGTAGATCCAGCCATAATCCGTCCACATGAGCAGCGGTGGCGGAGTATGGATCACCTCGTCTGGTCAATTCTCCGAGTGGATGGAGTACCTAGTGCTTTTAGGTGCAGCCGAAGGTCTATCTATTGGCAGAGCTGTGTTTGCCTCTTAATTGTGTGTCTCTTTATCTTGGTAGTTAGGCGTCTGCTGGTTTTTCCTCTGGGCGTAATTATGTTACTTTTATGAAAAGTGAAAAAGTGTTTAACAAATTACTCACCAAGAGGAAGAAACTCAAGAATGTTAAAACTATGTACTATATTACATGTATCTAGAAAACAAAGTTATTCCACATAAACTCCTATTAATTTAACGTAACTTATGGAAGCTGAACCTATCGTTAAAATCCAATTGAATGCAACCTATGCAAGAGCTAGGTGTAATGTGAATAATACTGGCAAGTTAATCAAATTCTAATAGCTAACGCATTTACAAGCCCCTAACTATCCGGGGGTGTTCTTAAGGAACCTAAAGAACTGCAAACGGAAAAGAAGTTGAAGTAGCCGCACCTTCCAGTGGACTGCAGAGGTCTAGAAGGGACACAGACGTGACCTGCTACCAAAGGGTTCTGGTGGTTACCAGATGGTGGGCGGAAGATGAGGAGCGACATTTTTAGCAGCCTCTGGCGTTGGAGTCTCGTAGGTGTTACAGGATCTGCGGTGGCTTCAGATGGAGGTACATTGGCTGCTGAAGGTGTGGAGCTTCTGGTCGGCAACGTCTTCTGACTGGTAGAGATCCCGGCCTTCGTAAGCGGTGGTATCTCCGAAAGTACCAGTGGTCACGCACCCCAATGGCTAACACTGGCCTTTGCAAGTGATGGAGGTGCAGAGACTGAAGAGCTAAGGGGTGCTAGCCCTTTTATACTGTTATCAGCTA
This sequence comes from Dryococelus australis, assembly GCA_029891345.1. Taxonomy (NCBI): domain Eukaryota; kingdom Metazoa; phylum Arthropoda; class Insecta; order Phasmatodea; family Phasmatidae; genus Dryococelus; species Dryococelus australis. The sequence goes on along the minus strand of CM056994.1, from coordinate 273,407,759 downwards.
GGAGTTTGGTGATAACAGGGTGCGGGGGGAAGGTAGCCTGCTCTCGGGGGTTTAAACTTCTGCTTCTGAGGGGATGCTATTAATTTAGAGGTGCTTGGAGGCTGGAGCTGCTGGAGTAGACTGGGTGCTGCCCTCCAGTGGCGAGCTGTGATACTAGCTGGCCTACCTGGAAGATGCCGGTGTCTCAGCCAACAGTAAAATTTTACATTGGGGGTTGGGCGCTCGCGTGATGGCTTTTTGGTGTCTCTTGGTGAACAGTACGATCTGGGACCACGTGTCTGTAGTCTCTTTTGACGTGCGCCAATGTACCCTGTAGGCACGTGTCCCATAGCACTGTTATGGGTATTAACTTGATCCTGTATGAGCGGCATGCTCGAAGATGGGGCAAAATCTGCGAGTAGAGTGTGCATTGAAAATGCGGAGGAATGTGTCACGTGTCAATTTGTTTGAAGTTGTACAGTAGAGACCCTTGCTATTTCTAAGACACGGATTAGGCTGCTTTTACAAAACTATGTAATTTTTTTTTATTATCCAAATAGAGCTTTTGCGGTGTGGCCGACTGCCACGTCACACTAGAAAACTAAAAAACAATAATAGTTTTACACATTATTTAGCAAAATTTTGCTTGTGGCACACACCTGCATGAGTAAAAATTATTTTACCCTTCAAAATAATACAGCTATTATTATTCTAACATTTCTCATTTGTATTTACATTCACTTTCATTCTTTAATTCAATTTTTTTTTAAATTTTGTGTTACTTACTGATTTATATTTCTCTTACTCTCATAACACCCAATTTTGTAAAAAAGTACCTTCCTTTTGAATTACATCAATTCATTTCCCTCATCTCTCTTATTAAGCCAAAGTACATCTGTCTTCCTCTACCATTCCACTCAGCACTCACACTCCAACTTTAATAAAAAATTCTAAACCAAGTTATTACTGTCTTTTGCTTACATCCACTTCCAAGCTTCATTATTCGGACTTAGATTTATAATATTTCAGTAACTGTACTAAGACTTATTTACACCTGATTAGGTAGCTACCACCTCTAAGCCCCAGGTTTTCTTGTCTTAAATGGCGAATTTGTAGTTTTGGTAAGCGCATTCATGCCATCCCTGCCACTTAACTACATATGGTAAATTGGAACGTTTCACTTACATCAATTACTTCCAAAACCAATTTTCAAATTCATTTTCAAAAAATTTTAATTAAAATAATGCTATAATATCTTAAATGTGATACTAACTTTCAAAACTTATTTACAAAATTAAAAAAAATCATACAAATTACAGTTTTGTAAACTAAACAAAAAAATAAAAAAAATTGATATACTATAATTAATTAGAAAAAATACTTTTAAAAATTTGCACACTAACAGAAATGTATCAACTTGTTAGAAATCACAGAAAATTACCTATGTTCATTGCATCGCTGCCATGACAAGCGGCTGCACTGGAAAGCAGTGTCAGGGTTCTCATCTAGAACCAGGGTGAGCACTGGCTGAACATGAAAGATGATGCCTCCTGGCAGCTGCGTGGGGACTGGCACACAAAATATGCGGCCTGTTCCATCTGAGCAAGCTGCGGCTAGCAGCCCCAGTCGACCTTGTGGAGGGCTTGGGTTGTAGCAGCCAGAAGGGCACCACTCCAGGTGCCACACAGTGCCGTATTCATGGGCAATACCAAGCGCAAACTTTGGTGTTTGGGGAACACTGTCAACATTCAAACATATTTCAACTCCCTGTACACTATACATGCACCATCACCGACAGGCAACCCAGAAAGCCTCAAAGCCTTACCATTGAGCAATATTACCTATATTATACAGTACCTTAAGATTATTTTTTAAATTTACTTACGCCTACAGAATACTGTATAAAACTTTACAATATTAAAGGATTTCTAATAACTTCCTTTTTTGGCGATGTGATGTATACATTTGGAGATAACTTTGATGAAAATTTTTTTAATTGTAGATATTTAAATACATAAATTGAGGCATCAATAATTCATATAATGTAAATTTTTCTACAGCAAATTTCAACAAATACAGTACAATAGTGGGGTAATTTTTGAGTGAGTAATTTAATATTATTACACAGCAAATACATTCCCATTCATTCAGGTAGTGAGGCAGATGATCTGAAGATTTATAAAAGTGTTAAGAATAGTGATGACTGTATGTCTTTACAAGATGATATTATTGCCATTAACAATTGGTGTGATATAAATCTTATGACACTAAATATTAATAAGATTCTATGTATAACTTTCTCATCTAAAACTAATTCTACCTTTTATAAATATCATGTTAAAAATGTTTTAATAAAGAGAGCAGAATATGTTAGAGATCTAGGAGTAATTCTTGATGCCAAATTGTATTTTCATGTATATGTAGATAGTTTAATTAGCAATATTAGTCGTACTTAAGGATTAATTAAATTCATTACCTTTTCTGAGATCTCACCAGATTCTTTTTTATGTCTGTCATTCATTTGTCAGATCTAAATTTGAATATAGCTCGGTAATCTGGAACTACATTATAGTTGCAGATTCTAATACACTAGAAAATTTACAAAAAAATGTCTTTAGATCAATCTTCAATAGATTCCCAACCTCCATGGATATTAAATGTGTTATTTTTAATTAATTCTTTTCTTGCTTTTTCTTCTTGTACTTCTATCAATAATAAAGTAGGTTTAAAAATTCCTTTGGATAGTCACAGAAATTCCTATACATTCTCTTTTCTTAGTTTTAGAAAGGACCTGGTCAATAGATGTGCAAATAATTTTAATAAGTATTTCTCTGATTTTGATCCCTTCATTAGGGAAAAATTTTCCTTTAAAACTCTATAAACGTCATTGTAGTCAGTAAAAATTGATTCTTGTTAGTAAAAAGTGTTTGTGATTTTCTTGCAATACAGGTATAATTGTGAGTGTTATGTTCTTATTTTTACCTCCTAGGTGAAGGATTCTTTGTTATTTTGTATAATCATATGGCGATGGTTCGTTTCAGCGTTTCTTTTTGTTTTTTATTTTTGTATATGTGTGTTGTCTTTGTATGTTCTATGCTGTATGTGTCTGTGCCATCCTGTTAATGGGTACCACTATTAGGTGGCACACTAGGCTGTTAATAATTTTAAAATATATTATTATTATTGTTGTTGTTGGTGGTGTTATTATAGTTAAAGGTAAAATCAATTCTACTAAATCTAATTGGCAAGCAAAAATAAATAATTTGAAATGTGAACCTAAAAAATTCTGGAACTATGTTAAGTTAAAGAAAAAAGGTTACAAAGAATCCTTTAAGTTGTCTGTCGACAATAATATTGGCCAAGATTCTGGTCTCCTCATAAATATTTTTGCCAAAAACTTTGCAAAAGGGTTTGTACTTGTACCTTCCAGCAATAATTAAAGCTCTGATGTTCACAACAATAACTTAAATACTGCTTCTCTTACCATTACCCAAGGATTTGTATTATGGACGATTAAAAAGCTAATAAGTACTAAGGCTACAGGCTGTGATGATATACCGAATTTTATAATTAAAGGTTGCGCTGACATTCTCCCCCTTATATTAACTTACATATTTAACTTCAGCATTACTAGTGGCATATATCCCAAAATTTGGAAGCACGTAGTAGTTGTTCTAATTTTTAAAAAGGGAAGTAAACTGGATGTTAATAATTATAGGCCTATTTCTTTGCTATGTAGCCTGTCAAAAGTTTTTGAAAAATTAATATTTAAACATATTTCTTTCTTTACTAAAAATTTAATTTCAGAATGTCAGCACGGCTTCCAGATAGATAGAACGACAACCTCTAATTTATAAAATTTTAAGGACACACTATATTTTCATGTAACTACTAGAAATAACTTGACGTTATCATTTTTTGATCTACAGAAAGCCTTTGATTCTTGCCAACATGAAATTATTCTACAAAAATTGAAAAATTTAGGACTAGATCACTCTTATGTCAAATGGTTTTCCAATTATTTTTTAAACAGAATTTTTGTTGTTAAATTATATAACGCCTTTTCTAGTTCATGTCCTGTCTTCTCTGGTGTTCCTCAAGGAAGCATATTAGCACCGTTACTCTTCAATATTTTTATGAACAATATCGTCAGTATAATAGGGCATTCAAATGCACTACTTTATGCTGACGATCTTAAGATTTATAGAATTATTGAAGATGTCTCGGATTGCTTGCTGCTACAATAGGACATCATAGCCATTAGTAATAGGTGTATTACAAATGCAATGGATCTAAATATAAAAAAAACTTTTTCTATTTCATTTACAAGGAAGACCAACCCTGCGCTGTATACTTAGTATGTAAATACTGCTATAATTAAAAGAGAGGATATTGTTAGAGACCTTGGAGTCTTTCTCGGCTCCAAACTACATTTTCATATTCATGTAAATAGTATAATTAATAGCATTAGTCGTACATTAGGTATGATTACATTTATAACTTTCTCTGCTAATTCCCCTGATTCTTTGTTAGTTCTATATTATTCTTTAGTTAGATCCAAATTGGAATAGTCTTCCATCATCTGGAACTATATTACACTTGCAGACTCAAATAGATTAGAGAACATCCAAAAAAAAATGTATTTAAACTAATTCATAGTAGATTTTCCTTGCAACCTGAATTTAACTACAAACTTGAATTTGAAAATTTAATACTCTCACTTTATATGATCGTCGTAATATTAACAATGCTCTTTTTTTAATTAATTCCTTTTTAGCTTTTACAATTTGTCAAGCTGTACAGTATAAAGTAGGTTTAAAAACTCCTGTATATACACATAGAACCTTTCCCATGTTCTCTTCTGTAACACATAAAAAGAATTAGTCAAAAGATGTACTAATATTTACAACAAATATTTCTCTAGTTTTGATCCATTTTTGGCTAGAAAAATTACTTTTAAGGATATTTATAAACATTATACATGATAAATTTTGTAATTTAATATTAGATTTCTATATGCATATCTTAGTGTAAATTGGTTAATCATTAGTTTCTTTCTGTTATCCATGTATAATTTGTTTCTTTGTTTGTCCTATGTGTTTGTCTCGTCTGTCTTGTTTGTTTGTACTTGTCCTGTATACTGTAATGTATTGTCTTTTTATGTTGTATGTTCATGTGCCCACCTATCATAGGTTTTATACTGTTGGTTGGCACTTTAAGTTTTGTTAAATAAATAAATAAAATGAATTATCATCATTTTATCATTTTTGAAGCTAAAATAAATAACTATTCTCAGCAATTAATTATTTTAGGCGATTTTAATGTTTCAGGAATTGAACTGAAGACCTCTCATACCCAAAATATTCCGCATTACTATAGTAAACTTAAAGGTCAATCTCTGTTAAAATCAGTAAGTTCACTTAATCTTGAACAATTTAAATTTTCCAAACCTGACTCAATTACTACATGTTGTCTTTGCTAATTTTTATATAAATGTTGATAAATCCATTGATCCATTAGTTGAGGAAGATAAATATCACCCAACTTTAAACTGTCACTGTATTTGAAACTTTGATAAACCTAAGATTTCTAACCTGGATAATTAAAGAAATGATCACAAAGGTGATTATCTGTCGCTACATTAAGCGATAAAAATTTTTTCATTGGTTGCCCATTATTCACAAAAAAAATATTAATTCTATGGCTGAATACTTAACATGCAATGTACAATCACTTTTAAATATTTTTTATACCTACCATTAATGGTTCAAACAACAAATATACAATTCAGTTTTCTCAGCATCTTGTTAGTTTAATAAAAAAGAAAGAACATTTTCATACACTTTATAAAAAAAATATGTATACAATTATTCTCGTTTCTCGGAGTTATGGAAATTGGTAAAGGAAAAAATGAAATCTGCGAAGAACATTTGGTTATACAAAATCAAAAATAATTTGAAACAGGATCCATATAAATTTTGGAACTGTATAAAAATAATGAAAAAGGGCTGTAAAGAACATTTAACACTGACAGTTGATAATAATATGGTTCAGGATTCTAATCTACTTACAGAGATTTTCGCAAATAGCTTCACTAAAGGTTATGTACAAACACTATCCAATAACATTCTACCTTCTATGACGTAAAGAAATAGGTTAGATATAAATACACCTATTATCACTGAATGTCTTGTTCTCTGGGATATTAAGAAACTTAAAAGTAGCAAATCTACTGGTTATGATAACATCCCTAATTTCATAAATAAAGATTGTGCAGATATACTTACTCCCATTCTGACCCATATTTTTAACCTGAGCCTGTCAAGTGGCATTTATCCAAATATTTGGAAACGTGCTGTCAAATAATTACAGACCTGTTTTTTTTATTAAATAGTTTTTCTAAAGTTTTCGGAAAAGTAATTTATAAACACCTCTCTTGTTTTTTACAAAACATTTGATAACAGAGTTTCAACATGGTTCCCAAATTGGGAAAACAACCTCTTCTAATTTTTATAATTTTGTAGATAGCTTATATTATGAGGTTACAACTAGAAATCAAATAGAGAGAATTTATTTTGATCTACAAAAAGCTTTCGACACAGTCAACATCATCTTATTTTGCAAAAATTACAAATGTTTGGACTAAATTGTTCATGTTAATTGGTTTTCCAACTACCTTTCAGACAGAACTTTTGCAGTAAAAATTGAGAGATCTATGTTAACACCTCAGTCTGTATTACACTTGCACTGCTATCTTTAATATTTTTATAAATTATATAGTCAGTGTAATAAGCCATTCACATGTGCTTCTTTATGCTGATGATTTAAAGATTTATAAAAACATTAAAGATGGTGATGATTGTGTTAGATTACAAAATTATATTTTTTGAATATATAAATGGTGTACTGATAATGCTACGAAACTTAATACAAATAGAACATTATGAATTTATTTATCTCGGAAAACTAATACTATCATTAAAAAATATAACTTAAATAATATTATAATTAATAGAGTGGAATATGTGCATGATCTTGGTGTTATTCTAGATTTTATGTTATATTTTTATTTCCATGTTGATAATTTTATTAGGCTTATTAATTGTACATTAGGTTTAATAAAATATACTACCTTTTCAGCATCTTTGCCAGATTCCCTTTTATGTTTATACTACTCTCTTATTAGGTCTATATTAGAAAAATATTCAGTAATTTGGAACCACATCACCTTAGCAGATGCTAATAGACTTTAAAATATACAAAAGAATGTTTTTAAAGTAATTTTTAATAGATTTCCTTTTTGTAAAGATTTTAAATATAATATTGAACTAGTTAGATAGAGAAGTTTGATTTTAAAAATCGTCGCATTATAAATTATGCACTATTTTATATCAATGCCCTTTTAGCTTATACATAATGTTCTGCAGATATAAAAAAGGCCGGCTTAAAAATTCCTGTGTATACACACAGAACACCATATGCTTTATCAGCTCAATTATGTAAAAAAAAGATTTAGTCAATAGATGTGTAGATAATTTTAATAGATATTTCTCTGAATCTGATTATTTCTAGGTAATAAAATCACATTTACTCAACTTTTGTGAAAAAGCCTTTACAACCGAGGTCTCTGGCATTTTGAGATTCTTTTATCCGAACACCCGGGATTCTTCTAGTAACCACCCTGTTCTAATTTTCCATGTTTTACGCTGAAACACAAGTTACAACGAAAATACATACATATACATACTCTCGCAATTAGGCTACCACCCGGTGGCGAGATCTCTCAACTCTCCTTCACCTAACCAACTCATTTTCCACTCCCTTCCTGAATTTACTAACCCCTCTCACAGATACCAATTCCTCCCTCAACACATTCTACTCCCTCACAGACCTCACAAGCATGGACTGCCTAACCCGCTCCGTTCTCCTCCACACCCTCTGAAGCTTCTCACTGTTGGTTCCTCTTCCTCTAAACACCCCCTTACTTAGCTTGCAGTGTAGCCCTCCCCATCCTCCCTCTTCATTCACGACCCTGTACATCCTGACTAAACGTTCAACTTTCATCCTGTCCTTCAATGAGCTCCACCCCATTTCTTTCATCATCACCGATGGCCTATAGTTCCCTTCTTCCTCACCATCTTGCCGCTGCCTTCTCCACCTACCCTTCACCCATCTTGATGCCTTTATCTGCACCTTTTCCAGTTCTTGCACATCCACCTCCACATACGAGTCCCATACTGCTGCAGCATATTCTAACATTGGCCGTACCATTGTGCCATATGCCATCTTCACCTCACAGCTGACTCCATTCAGCACCCTTCCCAGCATACCCAGAGCCCTTCTTCCCTTTGCTACCACCCTCTCTACCTGTTTTTTCCACCTGACGTCTCCCTGCAGTACAATTCCTAGATACTTATATTCTGCTGCTAATTCTATCTCTAGTCCCTCCCATCTGTACATGTCTCTGCTTATCATCTTCTTCCTTGTGAACCTCACTACCTTAGTTTTTATTACATTTATCTTCATTTTATTTTTCCTGGTCCACAACTATATCTTATCGATGTCCGCCTGCAAATTTCCACCCCCCTCTCCCCTCCTCAACATATACAACACAATCGTCTGCAAACAATCTGATTTTTGCCCTAATCCCCAAACCCATGTCATTTACCATTATGGTAAATAACAAAGAACCCAGCACGCTTCCCTGTGGCACCCCTGACGTAACCTCCTCTTCCTTCGATATTGCCTCCCCTACTTTCACCCTCTGTCTTCGCCTCCTGAGAAAGTCCCCTATCCATTCCACTACCCTCCAGTCTGGTATCAGCAACTCCACTTTACTCATCTATGTCTCATGAGGCAACTTATCAAATGCCTTCTCAAAATTTATGAAGCAGGCATCCACCTGCTTCCCCTCATCAACTACCTGCACCAGATCCTCTAATAACCCAGCCAGCTGAGTCTCACATGAGTATCCCCTCCTGAAACCATGCTGGGACTCCTCCAACCAATTCCTATTGTTCATAACCGTCACCACATACTGCACCACCAGCCTCTCCATTACTTTTCCTGTACTTGATGTGAGACTCACCGGTCTGTAGCTGCCAGAGACCTCCCCCTATCCTCTCCCTGCTTGTGTATAGGTACCATCATAGCATCCTTCCAATCTTGTGGTAACTTACTCTCTCCTAATGACTTTTTAAACAGCACTTCTAAATATTTCGTCAACTCCCTGCCACCAAACTTTAGTATTGCATTTCCTATCCCATCTGGACTCCCTGCCTTACTGCTCTCCAAACCCTTGATTACCTTTTCTATCTCCCACTCCCTCGTCTTAAACTCACTAAACACCCCCCCACCCTGTTTGCCCCTTATTCCAACCCTCCTTTGCCTCAAACACTGACAAGTACTGTCCTTGCAGCATCTCAGATTTTTCTTGTTCATTTGTCGCTTGCCTACCATCCCTTCCTGTTAGCAGAGTGATCCCTTCCTCTCCTCCCCTTAACCTCCTAACATACCTAAACAATTTCCCCCATTCCTTGCCTTTACCTGCTTCCACCATGTTCCCAAGAAATACATTCTTTGCCTGTTTGATCCATTGGCACTGACACATCCTCTACAAATCTTCCCCTCAGCATATCCCAAATCCAGTTTCCACCTTCTCCACTTATTCGTGTTTCCTTCTCTACCCTTAATTTGTTCCCTACCACTGCCACTAAACCCTTTCCCTCAGCACATTCCTCACACTGAAAGTATCTAAACTTAAGACAAGATATAATTCATACTCATCCTGCTATGTTTCCATGGATGAAGTTGAATTTGACTGTATTTTCAATACAGTCTTCTGGCCAGCGGGCTGTCTTATCAGACCTTTCTACGGTAGACTTTATAATGAACAACTGTATGGCGAAGACAGTGCTTCTGAACTTACTAATGAAGTTGTCCTTTTGGATACGACCAATAATAATGTACTAATGGCTGGGGGAGTGTTGTATCTTCCTAGTTAATGATATGGCTATCAGAGGTGCCTAGGCTAAGACTGTTTGTTGGCTAATTTCAGTATGTATTATCAGAATGTTAGAGGTTTAAACAAAATCCCTAATATTTTCTCAGAACGTAATTAGCACAGATTATCCAGTAATTTGGCTACTGAAACTTGGTTAAATAGTAATTATTTATATTCTCATTATATTTCCGATAATTATTTAGTTTTTCGTAAAGACCATGCATGATCCTTTACTTAAAAACCTCAATAGAGGTGGTGGTTGTTTTAACAGCGATAAACTCTTCTAAATTTCCTCATACTGTTGATGCTGGCTAACAGCCCGTGGCGAGTCCATGACGGCGCTCACAACGCACGTGTCCCGCATGTGCGCAAAGAGGGCAATAAATTTGAACTTTCGTATAAATTTTATTTTCAGTGTAAAATGTGTTCTGTTGTTTTTGCAGTGTTTAATATGTCTTAAAATGTTTTAAAGTGTTTATACTCATTAAAAATTGTTTGGTTATAAAATTCAAAGTGCCCACGGCACCGAGATTAAGAGCACTTAATATTTCGGCATGAACGCTGTAATAAAGATACACTAAAATAAAATTGGAATTCATAAGGAAATTATAGAAATGAAAAACAATACTTAATTTAATTTGTGCCACTTTATTTTCAATAGCAAAATATTTTACTCTGCATGCATAGCACTTCCGCTTATGTGAACCCCGTAGGTGTGGGGGGGTCCGTGTGACGCTTGTATCTGGACAGTCTGGCGAGGAGAGCTGGAGAGGTAAGAGACTGTCACGTACGCACTATAACTTTTGTTCACCGATTTAGGTTTCCATAGTCACTTTAGTTTACCGGTTAACCTTTGCTTACGTACATTTTGTCCGACATTTTCCCCAGCATTATGCTAACGCTTCATTAATTTCTTGTGCCCTTGCTGCATTTTTAACTCGTGGAGAAGGAGGAGAAAGATGTCCGAGAGGTCACGCGACCCACACAATTTGAATCAGGCTCCATCCGCCTATGTTTATGGCATTTCATTGTAACTTCTACATTATTGCTACACACAATTTTAAGAGCTTTATTTTTATGCATGTGTTTGAATATTTTACAGCAACATCACGTATAACCACGTGGGTGACTGACGCCAAGTCTTTGTATACGCTATCGTTGCACTTGAGAACTTATTTATGTAACATCATATGTGCAATATTTTATCTCAGGGTTCTATGTTAGTTTTATTCAGGGTTCAACATATTTTTCACATAAATTGATGCTTTTTGTACTTCACCACGCGGTCACAGTAATGTTTGATTTTACCGCCATCAGGCACGTTGCAAGCCTGTATCCACTGCAATCGTAAAGAGAATAATTTTCTCAGCAAGAATAATCTTTTGTCTGAGTTTAATTTATCGTTTCCACGAAGAAATATTGCAATTTCACCGGCACCACGTGGTCCGCTACAAACTATATCCAGCGGCATTCGCACTATCCAAGCTTGTTTTCACACGTCTGTGTTTATTGTGAGTATTCATCTCGTGTCCCATCTTGTTTCATGTATCATTCAAGGGTCTATGTAATTGTGTAATTAGTGTACGGTACAATTATTCCCGTCCTAGCGGGCTCTGTGTATAGGCCATCACCACATTAACCACGTGCTGGAGGGCACACCCCAACGTGTTTGAGTTAGTGATGCAGAGTAATCACATGTGTTAATATGTATTAAGGGTTTCCTTTGTAATTCACAGTGTCCTGTCTTCAGGGAAAAACCGTCAGTTCACCCTAGCGGCTGTCGGCCCTCTTCCCTTGTGAAGGCTGTGCTTTCATGCACCTAAGTGAGATCATCCATCTAGGCGTGCGCTAGAGTACTACCGGGCTAGGGAGCACCCAAGCGGAATTGGCTAGTTATAACAGAGATAATCATTTCATTGGCACGTTGATGTGTATGGATAATAACAATGAAAGCAAGTCTACAGTGAACTTATTCTTTTATTCAGTAGTGAAAGTGTCCTAGCCACATATATTTTATTAAGTCTTTATTTCAAGTGATGTTTAGTAAAAAGTTTAGTATTGCCTACGTGTTTGTAAGTATGCACGGGTGAGATGGACACACAGAACCCACAAATATCCCTGAGAACTCTGAGTCTCAACAGTGCGGTGATTGAGAAGCACCGCTGGCGCCCAAATTACCAGTAAGTAATTGTGTCATCGTTCATTTCGTGTCTCACCCGACGACATCAATGTTTTAAAAAATTATTTTACTAAAGAGAATGTCAAGTCGGTATGGGTAGAAATAGCCACTAGCAATAACAAAAAAATTATATTAGGAAATATTTATTATTCGCCAAATTTGTCTGTTAATGAACTTATTGATTACTACAACTTTTTAGAGCTAAAACTAGCTAGTTATCCTGATCAAATTATAATTGTTGTTGACTTAAATACACCGGGTCTTGACTGATATTTAATACATACCCAGAATAGTTCATTATTACATCAAAAATAAAGGTCAATTACTTCAACTTATGAATTTACTTAATCTTGACCAATTTAATTTTACTATACTCTCTTCTGAATTACTAGATCTAATTTTTCCAAGTATTCATATTAATGTAGAGAAATCTATAGACACTCATGTTGAAGACAACTATCACCCTACCTTAATTTGTTATTGCTTATTGGTAATGTTGATTTTGAATATTATAAAGGGAATCAAAATAATTTTTTTCTAGAAATTATCAAAAAGTTGACTATTACTCACTGTATTTAGCAATTGATGCTATTGATTGGAGTCTTCTTTATCAAATGGAGAGTATAGATCAAATGGTTGATTATCTCACAAGGCATTCTCAAAAGTGTATAAATCAGTTTATACCTAAGACAAAAAATATAAAAGGAAAATATCCAATATGGTTTTCATCTGACCTTATTAAATTACTAAAAATGAAAGAATATTTTATTTGATAAAAAAACCTAATCTGATTATAATTACCGGTGATTTTCTGACTATAGGAAAGCTGTGAAAGTAATGATTAAAGCTGGTAAGTTAAAGTGGCAAAACAATATAAATGATCATCTCAAGAAATAACCTAGTAAATTTTGGAATTTTGTTAAAATAATGAAGAAAGGTTATAAGGAAAAATTAACAATTTTTTAAATGGAAAAATGATTGACAATCCAGATGAAATTTACAATACGTTTGCCAAGCATTTTGCACAGGTCTATGTCCAAAGATCTTTAAACATGTGTCCTCAGATAAACTATAGTCCCATAATAACTCAAGGCCTGGTTCTATGAGCTATCAAAAAGCTGAATAGTAAGGCCTCTGGCATAGACAACATTTAAAATTTCATTATTAAAGGCTGTGCAAATCTTTTCATCCTTATGTTAACACATATTTTTAACTTTAGCCTGACTAGAGGCGTTTTTCCTAGTGTATGGAAAAAAGCTATAGTAGTACCCAACTTTAAAAAAGGTAGAACATGACTTGAACAATTATAGACCTATTTCATTACTATGCAGTTTTACAAAGTTTTTAGAAAAGGTTATACATAGATATCTTGATTTTCGTACTAAATTTTTTTTTAATTACATTAAATCAGCATGATTTTCAATCTGGTACAACCACATCCACAAACCTGTTCAAATTTGTCAATGACCTATACAGCAATGTTACTACCAGAAAACTAATTGATTTAATTTATTTTGTATGCAAAAAGTCTTTGATACTTGTCAACATTCTGTGATTCTGTTCAAATTACAATAAATAGAATTAGATAATATATTTATGCCATGGCTATCAAATTACTTAAGTGACAGAAATTTTGTAGTCAAAATGAATCATCTTTCTCTTCTTCACATCTTGTTTCTTCAGGGATTCCACAAGGTGGAACCCTATCCCCACTCTTATTTTGTATTTTTATTAATGACATTGTAAGTGTTATTGGTCGCTCTCAAACACTGCTTTTGCTAATGATCTTAAATTACATAAGAAAATTAATATCACTAAGGATTGTCTACACTTACAAAATTACATAATAGCAATTAAAAAATGGTATAAAGATAATGCAATGTCGTAAAAAAAAATTAACTTGTTAATGAACAGAGTTGAATTTATTCATGATATAGGAGTAATTCTTAACTCTAAATTGTATTTGCACCAGCATGTATATAGTTTACTATGTAATACTAGTCGTACAGTGGGCTTAATTAATTTAATTACATATTCTGCAACATCGCCCGCTTATTTATTGTGCCTATATTATATTTTCTTAAGATCTATATTAGATTATTGTTCAGTAATTTGGAATTTTATTACTAACACTGATGCTATCAGAATTGAAAATATTCAAAAAAACATCTTTAAACTAATCATACTAGATTTCCAATTAGTTCAAAATTTGATTACACTAGCGAACTTATTAGATTCAATACACAAAAAAATTACGATGGGATCTGTATGATATCTTATATTTGGCTAATGCTTATATGTCTCATGTAAATTGCACAACTACTAAAAATCTGGTAGGTCTTAAAACCAATTTACAGTCATAGAGGTATTTAGGTACTACAGTAGTCAGAAGTGAAAATTATAAATACCCATTAATTTGTATGTTATAATGTATTTTATTATTACATTATCTTTCTATAATATGTGGTGATGGATTTTGATGTCCTTTTTCTTTAATAGTGGGATATTTTTAGTTTTTTCACTGGTGTAAGGTTATTAACTGTTATAATATCTACTTTTGTATTTAATCTTATGTATGTTTTCTTGTCATGTGTTTTGTATTGTTTGTGTCTCTTTTGTCTTTATCTGTCAATTGTCCTTAATGTAGTATCACCCTGTAACTGGTTTTATTACTGTTGAGTGGCACTTTTGAACAATAAATAAATAAATAAATAAATAAATAAATAAATAAATAATGGTTCGGGCACTTATGCGGGAAGGATGTGCTTGAGTGCGTTCCTGTTAGTTACTTTGTTATTAGGGGATTTCTGTAATGAAAGTGTCCGAAACTCCAATAATATTGGACTTTAAGGGGTTTTACTTGCCCCCAAGTTCTGAATGTTCAATTTGCAGTAAAGTTTTTGGGGAGACAAAAGCTTGTTAAGTGCGTGGGTTCGTGCAGGACTCGCCTACACTGCCTGTGTGCCAGCATATTGAATGATGAAGAGTATACATAAGTGAAGTGCAAGGACGCTATGAACATGTTTAACTTTTCCCCTAAAAAGAAGTCTAATAATGAAAAGTCAACACTGAACCCAAAAGACTCTGCCTTTACAGTAACGCTTTGTGACGAACTTCCAAATACCACCCAAGAAGAAACTTCTACCAAAATAACTGGAACTATAGAATCTAATGTGCAATCCATGTTTGAAGTTCTGTGCAAAAAGATTGATGTTCTGACAAAAGAGGTCGGGGACCTTAAGGAAGATAACACACACATCTTCATGCTTTACAAACAGTGAACATCATGTGGGACACTAAGAGAGATAACAGGAGCTTTTCATTCTGCCCAACTGAATGTTCAAAAATAATCTTACAGTGAAGTGGCGAGTAAAAAGGCAGAATCTGCTTCTGTATTGATAAACTCTGATAGCCACAAGGCACATCAAGGCAAGATCACATCAGCAACATGTTCGAGTGGCAAAGATGGTACGGTATTCCTTTAGAAGTGCGTACTGTAGCATTTCCTCCTGACTGCCTACTTGCTTCCTGTATCACAGCTAATTTAACCCTGAACCTAAGTCCTAAATGATCCGTCAAGTTTCTGCAGTAGAAGGAGATAACGTACATGGGGGTTGGTAGCTCAGTGGCCAATAAGTACGAGTAACTCAGGGAATTCTCTAATACACACTACACTTTTACTAACATAAATCTTTATATCAAACATCAATTAGAACAATATAATTACTCTAATTCCTAAAACATCATAAATTATGAACTGGCAATCGGAGGTGCTATATCACTTAGTTTATGCCTCGCAGAGACTGACTTATACTACCACAATATATACAGTCTCAGAACTAAGACCGCAGTCTCAATACTGCACACCTTAATAGGGGAGACAGAGTTTTAACAGCCATTAATCTATGTTTTTTGCAATGTGAACAAAAATTTAATCTTTAGTTATGATAAGATTTTATAGCAACACGGGTTAAAATTGCAAGTAATAACATTAATAAAGTGTTAATTGGAAATATCTATCTTCCTCTGCAATTATCTGTGGATGATGTTACAAACTATTTACTTTGTTAGAAACCAAATTAAATAATTACTCCCATCAGATAATTATTGTAGGTGATTTCAACATTCCTGGTATCAAATGGAATACCTCTCATACCCAAAATATTCCATATAATAATAATAATAATAATCTTCAAGGTCAATCTTTGTTACAATCTAGGAGTTCACTCAATCCTGAACAATTAAACAGTTCTAAACCCGACTCCAAATTATTAGATCTAGTCTTTGCAAATTTTCATTTAAAAGATGATAAATCCATCAATCCATTGGTTGAGGAAGAAAAATATCACCCTGCTTTAAGCTGTTACGGTATTTTAGATTTTCACAAACCTAAAAGTATAAATCATGATTATTACAGAAATGATCAAAAAGGTGATTATTTGTCTCTATATTTAGTGATAAAAAATGTTGATTGATTTCCTATTCTTCAGATGGAAAACGTTAATTCTATAGTTAAATACTTGCTTTTAGACACTTTTATATGAAATAGTAAAGGTACAAATAATAAAGAGTAAATACCCAATTTGGTTTTCTCAGGATCTTATCAGCTCGATAAAAAGAAAGCACACTTTCAATAGACTAAATAAAAAATCCAAATCTGTATCCAATTATTCCCGTTTCTCTGAGTTAGCGAAATTAGCTAAGGAAAAAATTAAATCAGATAAGAATATTTAGTTAACCACAATCAACAATAATTTTAAGTATGACCCACGTAAATTCTGGAACTATGTAAGGGCTATAAAGAACATTTTACGTTAACCGTAGATTATAATATGGTTCAGGATCCTAATCTTATTGCACACATTTTTGCAAAATGTTTTCCCAATGGTTTTGCTCAATTACCATCTAATAGTATCTTACCATCTTTTAAAAACCAAAATAATTTACTCCCACTATTACTCAAGGTCAGGTACTTTGGGCAATGAAGAAACTTAAAAGCAGCAAATCCACTGGTTGCGACAATATACTTAATTTTATAATTAAAGGCTGTGCAGATATATTTACCCCTATTTTAATCCACATTTTTAACTTGAGCCTATCAAGTGGAAGTTACCTGAACCTTTCGAAACAAGACATCGTATTTCCCACATATAAAAAAGGAAATTAAGTACGATAATAATTATAGACCAATATCTTTATTAAGTAGTTTCTCTAAAGTTTTTAATTTTTTTTTTTTTTTTTTTTAAACAAAAATTTGATAACAGAATTTCAACATGGTTTCTGAACAAGTAAAAGAACCTCTTCTAACTTATATAATAATGTGGATAACTGATACACCGAGGTCACAATCAGAAATCAAATAGATGCTATTTATTTCAGTTTACAAAAAGCCTTTGATACATGTCAACATCAACTTATTTTGCAAAAATTACAAATGTTTGGTTACAACATAGTAATAAACATGAGGGATAACGGGACAATGTTTAAGATATTAAATATGGCAAGGTCAGGCTTTGTCAGTCACCAACCTTCTGTTATCGAGATGGCCCATATCCCAAAGCTGTAGAAGACCTTTTCCTTTATAGCACTCTCCATACTTATGAAGAACATCGGGATCCCTGTGGCAGCTGAGTGCCAGGTACTGGCATGTTTCCTCAGAGTGGCTTGCATGCTGCTCCAGAAGCAACTGCGTAGGCAGAGGACACCACGCCAGAGCCCAAATAGGGCCCCCCGCAAACAGTGTTGGTACCTCTGCAAAATATACATCCACACCACTTAAACAGTTATATTCTATCTCAAATACAAAGACTACCTGGATGACAAGTATAACTACTAACTTTTTAACCATATGACACTGTATAACACCATATGCTAAGATTATCATCAGCTCGTTTGCAAACTACTTGTGTATGCATTTATGTTGGCAGCACTTTCTGAAAGTAGCAAACAGTAAATTGATATTTTAATACTTCCACCAAAGGAAAAAAAATTATACTTTCAATGTACTATCTGGTTGTAAATTTAATGTATTCAAGTTTGGCCTGGCTTTTTGTTAGTTCAACATGACTGTGCACTTTAATATTACATTGGTTAAGTGCTTCCAGTTCTCTTCATTTATACTTAGTTTTCATTGTGAACTGGTGAAACCATTTATTATTCTTATTCCTCTGAAGTGCTGTTTTATGTGCATTACTAATACAGTATTTCATTAAAGTGTTTGCATCACAATATTAATTTCCATCAAATGTTCAGTTTTTTATATACGGTTAAATATTTGTGATGTGATTAGGTTTCTGTATAAATCATCCATAGAACAAAAACATGTTCATGAAGACTATTTTTGCTGTTAAAATGCCAGTTATTCAAGATGGTCAACAGATAGGTTTGATGTAGTTCTGGACCTACACCATATTAAAAGTAGTGTGGATAAGTACTTGTAATTTATATAACAAAAGCCCAGGTAAAAGGTTTCTTAACTTCATTCTCTGTTTAATTACTTCTAATTGTATTTATTACAGAACTTACATATGGCCTAAATAAAATGAAAATGATAACACTTTTATGCATAAACTATATATGGTAATATTCCATAGTTCATTTATGCACACTTCTAATATATATAAAGTATTTTTTAAAGTGCAGTTGTATTTATATCGGAGTTCATTTATATCTGTATGCGTTTGTTTTGGTAAGCTATTTATATTTCACAACTAATAACCAGAACTACTATTAATATTTAATAAATTATAAAGTGTCACTTCTTGAGTGTGTAAGAATTCTATTAAATTTTGCTGTGTGCAAAATTTTACACAAAAATTATAACATAATTCAGGCCAATAGAAGTCTTAAGAGTTCAAACACAAATATATTATTAACGTAGTGTGTAAGCATTTGTAATAATTTTTCGCATAATGTCTGTTCAAGTATCAAATCTTAAGACACTATCACATTTTGATTTGATGTGATAAAGCACAATTAAGGGTACCATAACTTCATCAAGTTTCTCAAAAAATGAATTACGCAGGCAATGTATACAATTATTTAATCAGGGTGCCAGATTCGGACAGAAATTCACAGAAAAATACAGACATAAAACTAAAATGTGAAACATTCATATTAAAAGCTTGCAAGACAGCTATATGTCAAAGTTTACATTTAAAAAGTAAACCAGTTATAGGGACTAAAATAATCGCAGAAATAAATTGATACTCGTGAACAAACCTAGCTCCACCATAACATCTCACAGCTTTTTTTCAACTCTTAATTAGTGAAAACAGAGACTAGTATATATATGTTTTGCTGAGAATACCATAAAAACCTGATTACATTAAAAATGGCCTTGCGAGTGATATGCAGAATCACAGACTAGGCAACCTGGGCATGACAAATACGACATATATGCAATACTTGAAAAATGTTTTACTTTAAAACTTTTCTGTAGAATTTATAAATAATATTTCTGAAAATATATGTGATATTTAAAAATTTTGCAGAAAACTTGTAGCATTGCAGCTAGATATATATAATTGGTATATTCTGGAAGTACTTCAATTGTCTATATTTCAGTCAAGGATAGTAATTCATGTAATATTTGAAAGATCGCGGCAATGACAACTTGTTTGTATTCTATATATTTTCGTTTTTCCAAATTGATTATTTTTCATTCCTTATTTGATCACTAGTAAAAGACATCAACAATAGATGTCATAGGATGATAGCGCATCTTTTCCTTTTCACTGGGTTGGTAAACTAAACAAGTCACCCCCACAATGCACAACATGGTGAAACAAGAAATATAACAGAGGTCACCTTTAGCTGATGTGACAGACTGCTCGAAAACAACACATTTTCAATGAGGAAACATAACATTTTAAATCAAGTAGAATTTAAAGTTTTTAAATTGTAAAAACATTTTGCTCCGGTGCATCCAGATTTCATATTATATTAAACATAGGTTCCAAATTTGTATTATTGCTTGTCATGTGCATTCTTTATCAACATTAACAAGAGAAATGACTAGTTCCAAAAAATACTCATGTTAGAATACTCAACATGTTGAAATTAAATAACATATATATATAGTAGCCATGAATTGAAATAAACAAAGAAAATAAAAGAAAATATTATTGTGTTATTTCTTGTTTGAAGTTAAGTTTGATAATAATATTTTAATTTTATCTGAAATTTTATATACTGACTTCTCATTAGTCTGAATGGATCTTTGATGACTGAAGGAATTTTAGGAGGCTGTTAAGCCAGTATTATTATTATGGGAAGTCTGGGACAATGTATTTTAAATAAGAGCTTGTAATGTTGCGAAGACTTATAGCCCCACGGAAGGTGTCATAGATGTACCGTCGCAGTTGTCAAAAAATGATAACTGGAGCATCACAGCTCGGGTTCACTGTATCGGTAGTCATGAGACTTCATGACACCATATTAACATTAGAAAAAAAGGTACGAGTATTGGGGCGGTTACTCAATTTTATTTAAATTCTAGACAAGTTCACAATCTTCCAGTAATTAAGAGGCCCTAACAGTAAACTTAATGAGATGAACAAAAATCAGCATCGCAGTAGTTTATTAATTTACGTCACTTCAAAAACTTGCATGGTGAGAAAAAAATTTACAATGGCAGAAGGGAAATATATTTCCTTCCTGACACCATAATGACCTCTCACACCAGTGAAATAATTTCGTAGGAAGAGTTTCTCGGAAAAAAGTACTTGAAGTTAAAATAATATAAATTGAGGTCGCGGAGGTGCGCTGGTGTGGGCAAAATTGGTCTGCCTCAATGCGTCCCCTTCACAGCGACATGTGCCTCCCCACTCCTCACACCAAATATGGCCATGCATGGCACGAACTCCTTCCATTGGCCATATCGAACTGCATTACATCTAAACTTTATTGACCTTCTAGAACCAACAAATTCTTACAAACGTAGTAAAGAGTTTTTATCTACAAAGCTGACTAAATCTCACTAGGACTTCAGAAAAGCAAACGCATTGCCAATAAACACTCAAACGTGGCTCAATCTTCAAACACTGATATGATATTCACATTCCACGAGGCATGAAAGAAAATATTACACTTTCTTGCAAAAGAAAAAGGAATTTAACCAAAAGATGGATTAAAATTATTATAATAATTTATATAACTTGCATTGTTACACTACCCTCTTGATTTGGGAGAGATTTTGAAGAAACCTTTCCCAAATCGAAACATATCTTGTATGTGGCTACTCTGCAAACTACTGCAAGACTATTTTCTACAAACAATTAAACTTTACAACTCAATAAACAAACTCATTTGCATTAAAAAATATTCCACATGTCCAAGAAAAGCACTCAAGACATCTACTGGGATGCTGCAAGGAAATAATACATAACATTTATTCATATTACAATTACACCCAAATATTAATTCACAGTTAAGATTCAGTGTATAGACACAATGCATGCCAATAACAATTCAAGGTAGAATGTTCATTACATTACTATTCTTGCAAAAATATTATTTGTTTACATTTTTATGTACTCGTATACCAAGTTTACATTACAGTCAAATACATCACATTACAATCATCACAGAAAATAAATCAGTAAGAATAATTAACCATATTACATGTCTCTTTTCAATAATTACACTTTTAAATTCAGATTCAGTTTTAAATTATTTTGTTTCATTAATGGCTTAGATGGTTTTGAAAATTATACTCAACATGAAAAAGGGGGATCCAAGGTCTGGCTAAAATACAAGACAGTTACTGCCTTTCACTTTAGACCAGTGCCAAAATTAACTTAAGTGGCCTATGGATGGCTACTGTCTTTCCTATGAGGTCAGCGCTATTTAACTCAAAACAAGAGAACCCCTACCCTTCATATTAGGTCAGTGCCAACATTAATTCCAGGGGCCTCACACTGGTCCCAACCAAAACTCAAATCTTTGTGTCAATAGATTTAATGCCTCACCTGCATGTTGTTTCACACCCCAACTACTTTGGACAAATATTCTTCTCTCAAAAGTTTCAAGAACTGTTTATAGTTTCTGCCGAGCTCAGAAAAAAAAAAAACTTTTTTTTGGCATGTATAGGATGCACATTTTTACAAAAAAAAAAAAAACCCTACAAAAAGTAGGGTGCCACTTATTTACAAATTATTGGTGTAAAAAAATTTTTTCCCCCCAAAACATGTTCAGAAATTTGTCAACATACAGTACATTTTAACGTTTTAACTTAATTTCTAAGGAAGTAAAATAAAATAAGAACAAATGAATAGCTTATCACTTGTATTTAAATGCTTAAAGGGCGAATGCTTATGGGCCTTGGAACGGGTTATTTTCTTTTTTTTCTTCTAGTGGATCAATTTATTTTTTGTACTACCTCTTGCTCTGCTTCCCTCCTGCCACCCCCCTTTTTTTTTTCTTCCCAATTGCTTGATGGCTCTATTTTCTTTCTCCCTCTCACTTCTCTCCCTCCCTTCAACTTCCCCCCCCCCTCTAACATGACTGGTTTCTTGTCACCGCCTTCTGATCCCTCCTTCAGCTCCATGGTCTCTCTTCCTCTCTTCACAATCGCTGTTTCCACACAGCCGCTTGGCTATTTTTAGAATGCCCACTCTACCATCTCTCTTGTTTCTGTTTGGAGGATGAGAAAGCCTGCAGGAGCTCTGTGTGGGTGGGTGGGTGGGTTGTGTGTGTGTGCGCACATATGCATGCACACATGCACACTTTTTTTGTGCAAAATTTACACACCAGAGGGCAAACTAATTAGTTTAATGTTGCCATAGTTTTCTATTGCTGACAAAAAAATTCATGATGGCCAATACTTGAAATATGCATTATCCCTAATTTTTCATCAAACACTTCTGGTGGGGCCTATACACGCACACAGCCTATACATGCCAAAATGTGGTACGTTTAAAACCATTTGCACACACATTATCTGACTGTTAACTAACCTCCAAAATCCTTTAAACTTGTGTAGTACAATTGTTATAAAAAATAAATATGGTAAAAACCAAACCTGTCAGGTGATATTACTGCTTTACTGCGAACCTTCAAAATTCTTTAACATTCATACTTAAAAGTTACAGGTTTCAATCCATGAAAAAATACAATATCATAAGAAAAACAATACACAAGCTAATCCACTTTCATTTACAACATTACACAGAAAAACAATATTACCTCAAAGTAATACCCACGAAGTTTACACAATATTCGCCAGCAACAATATGATCATCACCAACTTTTGAAATATAGTTCGTAGTATTCCTATATTTTAACTGAAAACTTTTTCATCAAAACTTATTATGTTTAGACAGTTGCAATTGTATTAAATGTTATAGTTTTCAGTTAAGGTTGAAGGTATACACACTATGTATGCCAAAGATAATTTGAATTTGATTGCTCAATAATACTCTGGATCCTCGCTGCGATCAGCACACACCATTTATTAAGGGGACACAGGTATGCCCATAGATTACAAAAAGCTACTACAACTACCTTATTTACTTTAAACTTTTAATATGTGCTAGGCTAGTGCTGACAAAAAGGAGACTCAGACCTGTCCCAACCAAAAAACTTACTCTTAAAACTAAATATCCCAGAACACCATACAAATTTGGAGCAACATCTAACCACTTCATCTTTATATTATTCAAACCCAAAACACTACAACACCTCAACCATTATTATTTGTCAACAATGAATTTGCAAAAGAACAGTAAAATTATATATGTTCATTAAAACTCTTGATTTAACATACAGTATAATTGTTGAATAATTGTCAATCACTGTTCAAAATTGTCATTTATTTTTAAATTCATCACCTTTTGTATTATTCAGTATTGCTACATACATTAAATTCTTACATCAACATCCATTGTAATACTCTAAAATTCATAAAAAATATTCTCGAAACTTCCAATTTTCAAATTTATTATTAATTTCTAATTGACATTTAAACTATTAACCAATGAAAAAAACCAAACTTCCAATACTTATTGCTCCTGTTCAGTACTTTGCTTAAAGTAGAATTCAATTCCAATAGTTACACACAACAATAAAAAAAAAAATTACCTTTTATGAAAAACAAACAGCACTACTGTTTACACTATAAAATTCTTCCACTGTCATTCATTAACATTTACAATTATACAGTGCTATTTTGTATACCTCAATTTTCACAAAAGCAACAACTTCACAACCTCAAAAATTTCCCTTTTTATGATCATATTATATTTTAAACCATGAGAAAAAGACATGTATTAGAATAGTTTCCCATATAATAATCTCTACAAAATTCACAAAAAATGTTACTACTGTTAATACACTGGTATCTAATCAAGGTTTGCCAAACCTAAAATAATACAACTAATTGAAAATAAGTTTCAATCCCTTCAACACTGAAAAGTACAAGCACAGATAAACAAACATAATTTGCAATTGTTATTTTAAAGTGTTCTTTACAACACCACATTACTTAAAAGAAATAAAAAGTACGCCTATATTTTTTATTATATCTTGAAAACTTTTACTTTATTTTTTCTCTGGTCAAAATATTCCTTACACTTTGCTATTGCATTTACTTCCTTACTACTCAACCTCACATGGTTATAAACAATTCAGTGCATTATAGAAAACAATATTGATCCATATAGAAGCACTCTACCCCTTTGCCTCTTTGTTCCTGGTTCTTCTCTACTATACCTCTGCTTCTTTTTTACACAGTATTATACTGCCGCTGCTCTTTCTTATAAAGCTCTGCATGCTACCATTCAGGTGAATGCTGTAACCAAGTTTGATAACATTAAGGATCATGATGTTGAAGCTGAATCTATTTGTTGAACTGCCAAATTGGTGGCAATTCAATAAATCTTTGACAACACTGAGGATGATGCAACAAGCATTCATATTCTAGGCTAAAAAATCATTTGGCACACCTTCGCAAGAATGCACAGACTTTGCATGATAATTGCTCTAGCCAACATAGTTGACATCCCAGTGAAATATTTGGAATATATTCTTCCTCAGGTTCAGGTCTTACTGTATAATGTTTGCAAATATGAACAGGTCATGGTCATGATCTTAGTAACGTGCCTGATACAACTGTGCCTCATTTTACTGCACAGTTTGCCTCTCTTGACGTTAGTACACCTTCCACCTCTGTGCAAAATTCCCCACCTCAGAGTACGCAGTTTCCTAGTAGTAATCACATATCTTCCTGGTGTACCACATCCCAAACAAACACCTTGTAACTACCTGCCTACCTTACACAATGACTCTTGCTAATATGCCAACTATTCACTACTCTTCTCTTACTCTCCACATAGGCATGATCGCTCATAAGGGGGGTAGTTAATGCTAGTGACTATTAAATGAAAGAGGGGATTCTACTAAACATATTTAATACAATTTCTAGGTAGAAATAAATCAATACTTGGTACCACTACAATATCTCTCCCCATAATGTACTAACTGCACTTTACTCCATCTGACAATATTATTACATTAACACGAGAGGTTAAACTTATACAAAACCGTGCACTGTATTACTGATATAATATAAAATACTGAGATACACAAACAACAAGTTAAGTATAAGATTACAAGATTATAGCTTCACGATATACCCTAACCTTGCAACGTGATTATTACTCTTTAATCACGGGGTCTCAATATAGGGAATGCCACCCTACCACCTAGCTGGATTTATGCTCACCAGTAAAGTGTCTCATTGATAGCCAGAGCTCCCCAGACCTCAGTGCTCTTCCGTGTCAGCCGCTCGCCTGGGGGGGGGGGGGGGGCAGGAGCGTAGCTCTCGCTTAAATACTTTCTTCACTGGGTCAACCAGACTTGTTATCAAAACAGGGGGCCTGTCGAGGAATCTATATACCATGCTAGCTTAACTTGTGTGAGGGCCCCTGGAGCCCGCTAACAACTGTAGACCATGCTTCACATCACCTACAAATTTTCATTCTGGAGCCATTTTTAGTACTCCTGCCCAGATGACCACCTCAGTGTTATCCTCCATGTCCCACGTCAAACCTCCAATTTTTTGCAAAATTATTCACTCATTTGAACTAATGTTAAAGCATTTCCCAGCAACCAATGGCATCAATGTCATACAGTTTTAGGAGTACTTAAAGGTTATTTTGAAGTTGAAAAAGTAAAAAAAATTGCAGAACCACAGCTACTAGAGGTAATACCCATTTACCTATGGCCCTTTGAGTTAAAGGACTTTTACAGCTATTGCCCGTAAATCCACATTTGACATTTATCACAAGGATACACTAAATGTATCCATTCTATCCAGGCTCCCTACACAACTTCAACTAAAAATGTTTATAGAATGCACGAACCTGAGGAATCTCTGTCAGTGTATGTTATCAATATGCCCTACATCCAAAAGAAAAAAATAAGGTTCAGATGACACTGATCCCAAAGTTAAATCTGTGACAGCTGAGTCAGAGGCTGATCAAAAAACTAGTTCTACAATCTTGAATGAGTGTATGAGTAGGAATTGTCCATCCCACCTAAAAATAAAGGCCCTGTGTGAGTGCCCACCCTCATGTGAGGAGTCATTTGACTAACTCTCAATGTAATACTTACATTATGACATTTCTTAGACATAGCCTCTATTTTTGGGCTCTTTTTGGTCCTAGTATGTCTCTTCTAGACATTAAGCATATTGAGGTGTGTCGCATAGGTTTCCCTGATGTGGTGGGAATACAAACCATGTGTAATGAGGTGAATTTAGGGTAAATTACTGTGTGTTAGTATAATCTGGTTTTATATTGACCACTGTTTCAGATAAGCTTTTTCAAAAGTTGCAAAAACTTAAATCAGTGAATGCCATTGCCCCAAGTCAATTTCAGTGTCGTATTGCTTTAAGGAACCATTACCTACTTTGTGTTGTGCCACAATTAAATTAAAAATAGCACATTTTTCTTGTCTACAACAGTACTTGACATCAAAAACCCAGGTTTGGATTTCATCCTTAGTGCGAATTTTATGGAATCTGCTGGACTTGTGTTGTATCTCCAGTCTAAACCTATATTATTTAAGTTTGCAACTATCATAAAATACCTTTTGTAGGATCTCAGGTATTGCATAAACTATCCTCGCAGAAAAACTCGGAATCTAGCTCTATTGCACAACAATTGAAGCATTTGACTCATGATCAGCGTGTTGATATTGAAAGTCTTTGCCAACACTTTCTCAAAGTGCTTACTTCTTAATTAGGCTTGACTGATTTTCTCGAATAAGAAGTAAATTTATTAAGCAAAAAACGTGTTAAATCTCATCCCTATCGTTTAGCCCCTCCTCAAATGGAAATTTTGAGAACACATGTGTAGGAATTATTAAACAAAGGCATTGATGAACAATCTACTTCCCAATGCCATGGTTCTGTTTTCTTGGTCCCGAAATCTAACAGCAAGTATTGCATGGTAATTATTTATCTTAATCTTAACATGAAATTGAATCTGTCCCCTTACCTGACTCACACTCCACTTTCCATTGGTTCTGCAAAGGAAATTTCTTTACAGAAATTGACTTTAATTCAGCCTATCATCAAATTCCCTTAATCAAAACCTGCAACAAGTTTTTGCGTGCCATGAAATTTTACCAGTTTACATGTGTTACATTTGACTTAGCCACTGGCACCCAGGTGCTCATGTGTTTGTTAGATCGTATTATTCATGATGTGAAATTTAAATGTGTTTACAATTAGCTTTACGATTTGGTTGTTTACTCTCAAAATTTTGTACAGCATTTGAACAATTTGAAAGATTCTATTTCAAGATTGGTAAAGGAGGGTCTCCCTGTTAATCCATCTTAGGTTAAATTTTCAGTTCAGGAAATATCCTTTTTGGGCCATAATATTACCACTAGGAACGTACAAAGGCCATTAGGAATTTTCCACAACCTCCAGATTCTAAAAGAATAGTTTGTTTTGTTGGAATAATACAGCTGAAAAGGCAGCTCCATTGAATCAACTACAAAAAAGGAATGCTAAATTTGAGTAGGAAGAGGAGCAACAAAGCTTTTGAGACCTAAAGCGTGATATCACTCACCTACCTGTACTCCACATTGCTGATTTTTCACACACATTCATTCTCCAAATGGATGCATCTAATTCTGCTATAGGAGCAGTGTTGGCTCAGGGGATGGACTGCATTAAACAGCCTATTTATTGTCTTAGTCACACACACTCTCACCCTTCAAGAAAATTAATATTCAACAGTTTATGAGCTAGATAGTTTGGCAGTAGTATTTAGTATTGAAAAATCCCATCAGTATTTAGAACATGCCAAATTCCTTTTAGAAACTGACAATCAAGCATTGTCTTTGTTATTGGCTCACCGTCCGCAATTGAGCAAAATTGGTCGTTAGGTAGTACAAATTTCTGCTTTGAAATTCAAAATCCAGCATATAAAAGGTTCTCAAAATATAGTTGCTGATACCCTTTCATGCATGTTTAAGGACTGTAAACGTAATGAAATTCCAAAAAAATAATGTAACGTTCTGAATGAATTTCCTTTAGCAATTAAGGATATTGCCACTCATCAAAAACAGGATAGTGAGCTGAAAAGCATTATACAAAAACTAAGTTCTGCTATATAACACAAAACTTACCTTTTGGAGAATGGTGTTCTTTTCTGTGAATCTCGGATGGCCAAAAACACATTGTAATGCCTAATCATGTGAGGCCTATGATCTTTGAATACTTCCACCTGTCACCTTTGGGAAGTCACTTAGATATATATATATATAAAACCATTCAGGCCATAAGCAGTAAATTCATTTGGAAAGGTATAGATTCAGACATTGCTGAAAGAGTCCAGGTTTGTACATTGTGTAAGCATAGTAAACCAGCGCAGTACACTCATTTAGGTCTCCTTGCTGCTGAAGTGGCTGAGAAGCCTATGCAGAAAATGTTTATTGACTTTGTAGGACCTTCACCCCGTAACAAAACTGGACATAATATTCTTACGTATCGCTGGTCCATGCCGCCATGTTGGTTCGCTGGCCGTGCACGAGCGAGGGAAGAGGACAGTCATTATATGACAGCAATGGCAGAGGCAACACAACGACGTGTCTCAAATTACAGGACGCCGCTGACTCTGGTTGTATTTACAGTATTTCTGTGTTTATCTGAAGAATGCCCTGGATTACTCAGCTTATTCTCTCATAGCGACTTGGGGTGTGTTGAACCTTCCAGGTGGTTACAGCCAACACGATAAATATTGTTACAGGCTTCCATGCAGAGACATTTGAGTTGAGTGAAGTTGGAGTTGATGATTGAATGAGTGGCTGATTCCAAGCGATAGAAGAGCAAGCATTGAGAGAAGTAAGCAGCGGAAGGGAAGTCTGCGACTGTGAGCACGAAGCAGTGAAGGACTCTGCTGGCAGGCTGGATTATTGGACTAGATGCATGAGTGAAAGACATTATAAATGATGGCAGCAGATTGACTGAACATGTGATAATAATAAATATGAGTTAATTAACTGTAATCAACAGACACAATTAAAGATATTAATTAGAAATGAAATACACATTAAATATTGTGCTCACTGTTAAATACAGTGGAGACATAATTTTATGCTATAAATAATAGCTGTGTGAATAAATTAGAAATAAAATTTCTTTTCTTTTATTTTTTTATTAAGACCTTCATCCCTCATGAACTCAGATATGCCCTGCAGGTGTCTGCATGTAACAATATGTTGCTTGTGTGTATTGATGCCTTCTCTACTACTGTTCAAACTCTTCAGAACCATGTAATCAAACATTTTAGCATCCCAAAACACTATCATTCTGACAATGATCCTCAGTTAATCTCAAGAGTTTACAAGAACATGTGTTTCTCTTATAGCTTATAGCATTAAGAATGATACCTTGTCGTATTATAATCCTCCGCATGTGGAGGGATTTAATAGGAATCTTCATTCTGCTTTAATAGCCTTTCATGCGAAAGATCAATCCAAGTAGGATAACAACTTACCCTGGTTACAGATGGAGTTCAATTATGCACACCATGAATCACATAAGACATCACCTTTCAAGCTAATAATCACCATCGAGCCAATTAATCCACTCTCAAATTTGTGGTTGTTAAAACTATCTTCCTCCAGGTGACACCAAAAATGTCAGTGACGTTTATGCAGCAGCTCTCAAAAATCTAAAAAGGTCACATGAGTGTGTTCGCATGTAAGATTGGTAATACTTTCAGGTTTGGTGACCTTGTTTTGTGGAAATCACACCCTATCAGTCGAGCTGTGGACAAGAAAATGGCGAAGATCGCTTATCATTGGACTGGCCCCTACCAAATATAGTATTTCCTCACACCAGTTACAGCTGCTTTGGCTGACCCAGTAATAGGTGCTTATCTCACTAGAGTCCAAGTTCCTAATTAAAAAAATGTTGTCCTCCACTTACCGACTAATTATGGTGCTGAGGAATTTAACAATGTCTTCTGTTGTGTGTTTGATTGCAAACCTTCTTTGTTTGTGGTCGTAATGGTGGCCTGATCACTCACCACTTGTTGCCTTTAGCATCCACCCCAAGTATCTTAAAAATCTGTGGTACTAGGTTAAGTACACTTGTCATGTGTTTATTGTTTTGCATTTTGTGGTTTGAATTATATTCGTAGTAACCTGGTTTTTCTTTTGTGGGATAGGTGTTCTATTGCACAATTTTGATAAACGTTGGGGGGGAAATTTTGGGGTAAATATCATTTTTCCCATAGTATAACATGTTATAGTTAAAATAATAAAGCTTTAGCCTCATATTGTTGCATTTTATCAATTGTTACACTACATGGTATTCGTACTCTCCAAAATCTTTCATTTTTTACTTCCTTTAGGTCCCTTTGTTTGTCTGTTTTAGTGTATTAATCATTTGAGTTAGAATTTCTCTTTAGGACATTTTGGATACTCAACATGTTGGCAGTATTGCTCAGTCTCCTGGCTGTTGCCATATCAACCCTTGTGTCTTCGGTCACAGTAATGAACCTTAATTCTGGCATAGTGATTGAAAATGATGAAGACATTATGTTCTCTGCTAATTATTATTCTATTGTGTTAGGTTTCTTCCTTAAGTTTCCGTATCAAGAATGTAGTCAATTAGAGATCATGTTGGAAACTGTAATTATGGTACACTATCAACTTACGCAAAGCAGTTATAGTAACTCTTCCGACCAGAACGTTGAACTTACTAGTTGAATTTGCTATCCTTCAACTTAAAGAAAATTTGGCATATTTCAAGACAGAAGCATTTACCCTCACCTCTTTTTTACCTCAATCTTCTCAACAATAAATAAGAGGGATTTTAATTTTGGTGGTAAAATATTGAAAACTGTGTTTGATACATTGGACCCAAACGATTTACAAGTTTAGGAAATAAACTAGATTCTGTATCCAATGCTAATGCTCAGGACATTTACATTAATTTAGTTAACCACATTATCCTCATCAAAAACCTTGATGATCAAATTTTAAATACTACTAAAATCATCAAAGTTTTGGCTTCCCATTATTTGGAACATTACAATGGTCTACATGCTGTATTTCATTGAACAATTCATTATATCTGGGAAAAAATGATGACTGTTAATCTAAGGTTACATTTAAACACATTGTTGCATTTCAGTGAAGCCTAGTCTAGTCCAAGATTGGAGTTGTTTGATTTAAAACATGGCATTTAAACTAGTGTTAATGAAAAACTCCAGTTCCACCCTTGTACATCTTGAAACTTTCATTGATATCATGAATCAAATTCAACATATAATATTTTTACCTGTATATACGATTGCACCAATCACGTTGAAAAACCTTTACATGTATTATGGTTTTAGTATTGTGCAGGCAGTTTCTTTGAATGTTGTGGTAAATGTACCTTTGGCAAATAAGGATAGTCTCTTTCAGAATTACATTGAATTAAAAACATGTATGTTGTTATAATCCTTTTTGCACTTTTATGGAAAGAAAAGAATATTAATATAAATAAAATCAAAGATAAATTGCAAGGTACTTCATGTGATTTCTGTTCTATGCCAGAAATCTTTAGTTTTTCCAGCTCTGCAATTGGATTTTGGATTTTATTATATTTTCTGCTGTGTATTTGTGGGCTGTGGAGAAGCCCCTTTGCCACGCCCTCAGGGAAGAGCATCGCAGCTTCAATGCTACAGAGCACATCATCTATAGAATTGTGTTCCACAACTGATTGTCTCTCTCTACATGCATCCTTTCATACCAGTCTGCTGAACCTACCAGGCATTACTTATGGTGGTCACTTAAAGCCGGCCTCACATGATACCCCCATTTCCATAGCAATTTCATACCCACCATAGCAATTTCATACCCATTTTCTGCTAGCATTTCTGCTTCCATGTAGGTTACAATCCAGACCCCTCTGGAGGGGTCGGGCTCCAGGTATAACAGGCATGTCCAAAACCATAATAGAATCTGTTCTAAATTTCTGCTATACCCACAGAACTGCGACAGACAAGATGGCGGACACCTGCGTAACATCCTCAAGCTGTGTATGTCAGTTTACAAAAAGATTACAGGTTCTGTAAAACGTATTTACGTACAAAATGAAACTTAATGTGTGTGTAAGTAACAGGAAATAATACAATTTACTCCCACAGTCATAATAAAACCATAAATACAACTTAAAAAATAGGTGATAACTATTGACTTTTATTGTGTATGTAAACTTTTACATGACACATTTGAAAGTTATGTATGTGTTTAGGTTAGTGGGTTGGTGAGCGGGTTCACACCATGTAATTTTAGGATTTAGAGTACAAATCTCCGTAGTGTGATGAAATTTCTTTAGTTATTTTATGTGATACATTATTGCTGTTTATAATTTAAGTTATTGCCATAAAATAATTAATTTTGAATATCTTTGTCTAAAAGCAAAAAACCAAACAAATAATATAAACCAAAGCTAAATCAAAAAACTACAGGCGCCGATTGCACTGTGCAGCTATTTGATTATTATTGCTTTTAGACAAAGCTATCCTAGTAATAAACATATTCGTAACATACGTTTCCATACATTAATAGTCTGGTACTTGTACTCAAAACTTAAATGCAGAATTCAGAAAAAAAAAAAAATCTTTGTACTTTTTGGATGCACCACAAAACACCTATATATAATATATGATTGCGTCTGTACCCTTGCCAACTGTAGAATGTCAGCCATTTGTGAGTTATTTTTGCTGCCATTTACGATTTTCTGTTAGCACTTTAAAAAACCAGTGGGTATGAACTAATGCATTATTTCTTCTCTTCTGCTATTGAAACTTTTATGCCTTCTGTTGTGCCCTTGGGTAGGTAGCATAAATTGGGTATCGTGTAAGGATGGGATGGCTTTACTGAGTGATATGTTTATGTGAGCGAGGCAAAAATCAATTAAGTTCTACAGGAGACACTAACCGGCATATGTGAAGCTATCATCTTTATGTGCACGGTGCTAACTGCAATGCAGTCTTTCCATCGGTGACTCGCCTGAATGTGACTAAGTTGTGATAATATAATTTTTTTTGGACATGACTGTAGTGACGTCTAATGTAAACCACCATCATAATTTTGCATGTAACCTGTTTAAGCAAATTTAAACTTAAGGTGTGCCTTGCCTAAGTGAGCTTTCTTTTCAAATATCTCATCTGGTTGTATGTACTTCCATTACATTCAGACTGTACCTGTTCACTTATAGTTTATACTCTATCATGCTATTTATATGCTGCACAGGCCGACAGGCAGCAGCAAGCTTTACTTGGAGGCAACTGCCTACATTACAAATATAATGTCAACCTTATTTGGCAGTGCCATTACAAATAAGGCAAGTGATGTTTATTTTGAATAAACATAATTAATCTATAAGGTATCATATTCTGTATTTGATGAACTTCCTGCACCATGCATGCTATCTGTCTGATGTTCCACACAAGCCCGACAACGCTGTCACTATAATCATGATAGAGTCCACTCTGGTGGCTGTTTTAGATGTTAAATATCGCTGCAATGCTAATAATTTACACATCCAATGATAGGTTTGCACTCGTACCAAATCATGGAAAATTTGGACCATTCATTCTGAGTGATTCATCTTTTTGTCAATCAAAGTAACAATGGTACAATAACTAAAGAGTGTTGAAAATGTGACAACAAATTTCAAATGGCATGAATCAGGTGGTTGGTATAAACGTTGGTATTAGAAGCTTATATATAAACTAATGGAAACTAAGTGCTTGCTTAGAGTTTTCGACACAAATGAGAGAAATTCAAAGTAGAAAAAAAGAGGACTGCTGGGGTAGCTTCTATTTCTGCTGCCTGAGATGGTGTGTATAACAGCACCTGGAAGGGTCATCAGCACTGATAACACCAAGTGCATCTTTGGCCCCAACCGCAATGGTAAGGACTGATCATCACTGAATACACTGCTTGACTAGCCGAGGCATTATAAAAATTTCACTGTAAACAAAACATTCCTTTCTTCGAAGCGCTGATATCTTTATGAGGAGATGATTAACACCTTTATAGTTACAGTAATTGATGCTGGAAAAATAACAACTGAAAACAACACAGGTACCACTGAACAATGTTTAAAGCTGTTCATCATGTTATAGGGGATGTCAAGTTGAGTCAAATGATATAGCTCACTTAGGGTCGCAGCAGCTGAGAAATACCTGGAAATCAACACACAAGTTGCGTTCTTTGTGGTTCGCAACCTGCATTGAAGTAGCAACAAATGGCATGGCTCGCAACATCTCTCCTATTCATTCTGTCTACTCTCTTGGCTCCACTGCGCGTAATACCAGTTAGAACCACAATAGTGCAGCCCTACCCATCTGTCAGTGGCAGTACTTATTTCCTTTCATAGTGTGATTGAATGATATAACAAAATTACGTAATAATTACACAACTGACAAGTTGCCGGATATGCATCTTTGCTATGGTGTAGCTAACTCAAACGCACTCGCAGCAAGGCAGCTTTATGCGGACTGCTTTCCTTGACATAACTTACCAAGCCATGTGTTGTTTACGAGCGGGGACTGTTGGATCTGTGAGACAGTGATGGTGAAGGTAGGTTAACACACACAGGTGTAACACCTTCAAGCATTAACATACAACACAGGTAATGTTATGTACGAGAATGATTTGTTACAGACTGGTCGCCATGAAAAGAGCAGACGTCGTTGCAAGGTGCGACAACAACAGTTTGAAGATGAAGCGTTGGTGCACATTAAAGAGGATCCGTGTATGAGCACATGCCATGTTATGGGTTAACTCAGTGTGTCCTGCATGTCAGTTTCGCGGGTGTAGCACAATCATGACTATGAGCCACTATTCTGCTACTGTCAATGATATCTTGAAAAATGCTAACGTGAACCAGATTTCCTTTCTTTGGTCAAGTGACGAGGCAAACGTGCATGTTGTCTACGAACACGAGCATCAAGATAAGTGTAAAGTCAATGTGCGGATGGGTATTTTGGACAACAATGTGATTGGACCATACATCATGCCAGATTGATTAAACCAACACAATTACCACATCCTATTGCGTGAAGTGTAACCCAACTTTCTCGACGATGTTCCACTTTATGTACAATTGAACATGTAGTTGCAACATGATGGTGAGCCTGCACATTGCGGTTTGTGAGTTTGAAACCATTTGAATGACGAATACCCTCAGCGATGGATAGGGTGTGGCAGACCAGTTGGCCTGCATGGTCACTGAATTTAAATATGGTACATGTTTTATTCAGGGATTGCATGAAGATCTCATTTACTGCACACCAATGGAATCTGGAATGGATTTGACTGCTAGAATCACTGCAGCTGCTCAAGAAATACAAACCAATTGAGGCATTTTCTTACTGCTTCGTGATGACTTAGTAAGGCATTTAAGCCAGTGGTGAAAACTTTAAACAACTGTTGTAAATAACAAATTTTTGCGACGTTTCCATTAATGTACTGTTAACTACGGCAAACTGTTCTTATGTTTGTAATGCTTTTATTTAACCATAAACAACTTAAAGCATTTACATTTAAATGCCCATTCTCACTGACACTAAAAAGCTCACTTATATGACCAGATTGTCGGCTCGCCCCACTTATGCACTGGCGGACTGCGCAAAGTGCGAGTTATCGCTACTTCAACAAAGGTTGAGAACTTCACAGAAAGCTATTTGTGTCTATTTTCAGGCATTTCCTAACTGCTATGACCCTAAGTGTGTTATATAATTTTACTCATATCAACATCTCCTATGTGATAAACAGCATTAAACATTCAGGTACATCCTATATAACATACTTGTTTGTGGCCCAAATACTGCTGTTTACAAACAAAATACAATACGAAAGCCAAAATTATTATAAATAATTTACAATAGATTTCTATCCATAAAATCAATTGCAATACACAGGTGACTATTCCTGTAACACATACAACCAATGTATCTTAAAAAACAAATAACTAGAGTAAGGTACCTATAGGTAGACTGACATGTTTGTGGTAAAAAGTCTTCACAAATTTCATAAATTTTTTAACTGATTTTGGTAAATTTTTCATCCACTGTTAGTTCATTTCGTCAAAAATTTTGCTGAAATTTGGTTGAGAAAAAAATGGTTTGGTAAAAGCACAAAAAGAAAATTTTATATATTTGGTCATAAAATGCAAGCACTCCCACATATTTCATATTGCAACTTTGGCTACATTAGTGATGGCACAAAAATTAAGTAGCATACAATCAATTGGAAAATGCAAGCACTGGCATTAATTACTACCATATTACTTGGCTTAAGGTTGGTTTTTTAGTTGGTCATATTCCCAGATATTGAGAAAATCCTTTCACTGTCTGTATTACTGACAAGTATCCATACAGATTTCACTGATTTGAAAGTGGTTCATTAAAAAATTTAAAAAATTTCATGTGTTTAATTTTACTGAAAATGTTTGTGTGATTCTCACATTTGTACAAAGAGCAACACATTTATCATGCTTTGTTCTCCCGGTGAAGTTACAACTCTAGATTTACAGTAATTTGAATGTTATTTCCATATTAGCAAAATTTTCCACTGCATCATCAAAACAATGAGCAGTTCAAATTGTTACTTCTCATAAGAAGAGCCACAAAACCACCTCTTCTCACAAAAAATGATAAATGTGATCAATAAGTTCCCGTCCCACCTATAAAATAAACAGAACCTTAACTATAATATATTACTTGTTCGTAACAAAAATAAAATGCAGCCCAATACAAGACACCCTAACATAACCTTACAGTACGTTTATACAGTCAGATGAGCCGAAACCTCAGTTTCGGATACCTAACTTTCCAAACTAAGATTTTAGTGAAGTGTGTGTACCACAGTCATAAAGTTTGTACAGTCATACGAAACTCCGTTTTGGAAACTGGTGTTTTGTGCATTGTTTTACGCCAGAAATCACTAGTATCAAGCCAATGAAAAACAATTAATCCTTTTTGTTACGGTGATACGAAAAGAAAATACATTAGACAGAAATTAACAAATATGGCTAAAAATGTATTTAAAGTTGCATACATTGCTTGATAAAACATAATTCATAATTAAAAATTGGTATTTGAAAACTTTTTTACAGATAAAATATATTTATTGTGTACAAGTTATTTTTGTACCACAAGCAAAATTATATAAACATTTTGCATCTACACACATTAACCAATTAAACATCATCTTATGCGCTTCAACATATCCTAGTTGTACATGTCATACCATATTTACAAACAAAACCAAAATTTTGTTATTTACACTGCACGCGAATTCTTGAATTGCAAACCTCGGTTTTTAGATGCTGTGAAACGTCACTTTGGTGGCATTAATACTGTACACTAACTAAGCTTTCCGAAATCTAGATTACTGAAATTCTGGTTCAGGTGTCTGTATAAACGTAATATTGGAAAATTTTAAAAAGACATTTACATAAAACATAGCTGGAAAAACATTTAGTGCTACCACGGATATACAAATCTATGGAGCATGCTACGTGCCTTTGTCACATAATGCCTGGTTCACACGTACGTCGATCATGCCAAATAGACAGAGCAGGCAGAATCACTGGTTTTTCGTTCACATGTAAGCCAATTTTCTGCGTAGCCATTTTACTGTTGAATGTCTATATTTTACACGTGCGGGATGAAGGTTATTTTCTTCATGAATGCGATTGAACAAATAATTACATGGACGAAAAGGATTTTTTTTTTCCACTCCACTTCTCTTCCGTCCTTCCTTAGAAACTTGGTAAAACATAAAAATGTACTGTATATGACAATTGACAAATTTCTAAACATGTTTTGGAGGTAAACATTTTTCAATGCCAATATCTCGTATACAAGCCGCATCCCACTTTCTGTGGTAATTCTTTTTGTAAAAATATGCTGCCTATATACGCCGAAATATGGCAATTATGGATCCCAACTAATATTTCATAGTTTAAAGTATTATGACAGCTCCTGATAAAAAAAAACAAATGATGTGGTGATTTTTATTAATTTTGTGTGTTTGTACAGGTTCGCTACAAAAAAAATTCAAACAGGAAATAAAAAAATTCAATCAATTTTTATTCTTGGATCAAAGGATCCAAGGAGAAAAGTAATAATCTAAGCTGGAAACAGAGATTACTATTCCCTCAGTCCACTGTAAGTTATGCAGTCTCTCGAGGAAATTCAAACTCCATTCATACAAGACATTACCCCAACCTGTGGTGCTGTATGGATTGGATATGAAACTTGCAGTGTCCGGAAACAAGACATGAACAATATTCTAGTTTTTGATCAGAAAGTTTTAAGAAAGATCTTTGGTGCATTAAGAGATGAGAGTACCAGAGAATGGCAGATCCAGCATAATCATGAACTGGTTGTGATATACAACAGCCTGAAAATATTAGGAGGGCTAATGAGAAGCAAACACCTTGTGGGGGCAGGTCATGTTGTTCGAATGGATGCACATCGGTGGGCTTTGAAGGACTAGATTTTGCTCCAGCAACTGTGCAAAAATATTTTTACTTTTTTATGTTGTTGCAGTACCTTATGGGCAACCTCACAAGTATGAATTGGGGGGTCTAGTAGCTAGACGTACAAATGAGAAGAGCACAATTCCACTACAGTTTACACACACTTTATTATTCGCCAACGTACAAGTTACTTACGTTAAAACCATCTAAAGCATTTACTATCTACTAAATTCACTATCCTCGTGCTGGTCAATCACTCTGTTGACAATTGGCTAACTAATGAAATTACTGTATTACTGAACGTCTTGGCCTATCAAATCTTGATGAACCAGTTTAGCGCCTATGAAGGGTTTATGCTCATCACTGTAGTGCAGAATTCTGTAGACGCAGATCGCTCGATGGTCAACAGGGGCTACAGCAAACAGTGCTGACCTCTCGCAGCACCTTATTGATGCAAAGTCTTGGAATCAATCTGGGGGGAACAGCGCATCCTCTGCACACTCTTATATACCTGCTTAGCCACTGGCCACCCCCTGCATACCCATTTCTCCAAACACCGCCTGCTGCATCTGGATCGCCCGCTCCTGCTCACAAACCTGCCTGGAAAGCCTTCGCTGTCCAGACTGCATTCGCAATATGACCCCCTCTCTTTGGAAAAGTGATCATTCTGTATCACCAGTAGCATGCAGTGCAGTGACATTATTAGGGGTAGCGACTTGCAATAGGAACGCCAACTGCTTCGGGTGTAGACCACCCGTTGTATACCTGTTTGGCGAAGCCATTTTTCTGTGTGTATGCAGAAGATGCATGTTACAGTGCAGTGGTGTCAAACTTCATATGAGTGTCATTGTGCACTTAACTACTTGTTACCCTATAGGCGTGAGGCAGGTCTGTCATACTAGCTTTGGCCATTAATTTGCTTTTACAGCAGTTTACACTAAAGTGTTATTTAAATTGTATAGGCCATTCACGGTAAAGTGAGCACTTTAGATACTTTTTTCTTTCGACCAATTTATATCCTTCCACTACTTGTTAATGTAAACCCTGCCATGTGAGTAATAAACACAGCGTATACAGTCACCATACCCAAAACCAAAAGTCTGAGGCCACAATTAAAAATATTTATTGGTTATTATGTCTGATGAAACAGCTTTAAAAAGTGCTCACTTTACAAGGAACAGCCTATAATGTGAATTCAACATTTTCCTTACGCTTTTACAAAATTGTTGTTTGTTGCTAAATCTGGATGTTTCGCCATAGTACTTACATGACGTACTATCTTAGTTTATATCACGTACCAATTTTTCTGCATTTT
The DNA here is from genome assembly GCA_029891345.1 of Dryococelus australis. Classification (NCBI taxonomy): domain Eukaryota; kingdom Metazoa; phylum Arthropoda; class Insecta; order Phasmatodea; family Phasmatidae; genus Dryococelus; species Dryococelus australis. The sequence continues at coordinate 273,367,270 of CM056994.1, read as the reverse complement.
TCTTATACCTTTCATTTCCTTGCTTTGTGTCGCCACATGGATAGGGAATGTGATCTGGACCTAGCTACACCCTTAAAATTGTTTATTACGGCGCCAATCACTGGGAAAATGGCTAAAAGGTGGATTTGGTGCACCTTAAGTTGCAACACGTCACACCAATGTTATACTACTCAATCAATTTGGTTAATTGGCTCTGTTCTCCTGTTAGAGTAATCTACAAGTTTTAACTCAATAGTTCATATTAGTTTAAATATTATTAATTTCAAATACGTTACTCTTGTTGGTACATGATTAAACGATATTTTGTGTAGTAACATTTGGTATGTGAACTAGTTCTAATACGACTATATTTACAATTAATAATAATAACTTAATATTTGTACATTATTAAGTTCCTATAAACTTACACAGACAATGTTGGCCCCATGGTAATATTATTGGCTATACAGTTTTGGTACCTGGAGTCGTGCTAGTGAGTGCTGTGCTCCATGTAGCGGTATTGAAACTACTCGCGCGAAAAAGCCTTATGATACTTTTTGCACACGGACACTACTTGGTGATGTGTATACATACGGTATTCTGTTGCGCACTGTAAGACTCTTTACTGCATCAATGCATGTAACATGAAAGTATGGCGTAGCAATGCTTTTGTGAAATCTATGTTTACTTATTTCATATTACTTTATATTTCACTTGTAGTTAGCCATGTGAATACAGCTTTTCTACAGAATTGAGTGCCTCATTTGTGTTTACCTGATAAATGTTTGTGCTGGCCAGCTTAATTTGTGTGTAGCAGTTTACACTGTGAGACTTCTTATTCTTTTACTATGGCTAAATCTAGCTTCATAATATTTTGCAAACGTTTCAATTGACGTGCGCCACTTTCCTAAATAATAGTACAATGACGACTCATCTGCCTGAAGTATTTACACATCCCCCGAGGGAGAGTCAAACCCGGCAACATATTACACTAGTGTCTTGGATCGCCACAACCCTGGACGGTGATTCCAAACACGTTGAAAATAAGGTTGCCAAAAGCGAGCACCCCCCTCTACCCCACACTGAGGCAACAAGCCATCACCCGTCTCAGGTCTAAACAGAGCGTCGCCGATGATGCACGAAGCAGAGAGCCAGACAGAGGGTAGCTACCCCCATCCCTCCTCACACAAGAGGGATGTCATGAGGCAACGTCACACCTCCCACTGCCGCCCGGCATTGCACCTGTCCTGCGAACTATAAAAGTCTGTGCACGACCAGCCTCGCAAGTTATTCCTTTCTCCAGTAGCTAACTCTAACACTGTGTGCTGGGGCCTTCTACTCAACAGTCTTCGGCAGCCACCATAAGCTGCTACCATTGATGTTACCAGAAGGTTCTGCTGCAGGCACCTGCAGTTACCAGAGGCTTCACTGTCAACAACACCCAACAGCTACCAGAAGCTACCATTGTTGACAACCACCACCAGCTACCAGAAGTTACCATTGTCGACAACCACCACTAGCTACCAGAAGCTACCATTGTCGACAACCACCACCAGCTACCAAAAGCTACCATTGTCGACAACCACCATCTCCCAGAAATTCTTCTTATTATTCTTCACCACACCACACCATCTGCTGCTCCTGGTAGAAGCAACTACACCCAGTGCTCTTAAAGTAGAGGCACCCCTTTTTCTATTGTCTCTTCTAGATGCCCCTTGTATAGAAAAACTGTGACTGAGTTGTTATCATAGCCGGCAACGCTACTAGATATCTTGGGTAGTTTAGGAGCAGGTCCCCTACACCTGTCTAGTGTAGGTTACTTCCATATTCATTCTCTGCTTGGTTAGGAGGTAGCACACGTCACTTGTATTAATTACTTCTAATAAATACACTTTGCTGCTTTCCCGACAAGTATCTGTTCTAGAGGTAATTCCTTTGACTGTATGTTGTCAACTGAGACCAGGTTTTGATACTAGTATGAACCATAGAGTAGGACTGCAGAGTCCCTTCAGGAATCCGTATGTGTAAGACACACACCTTTTAATGGCAACCTGTTCTAGACCTCTGGAGATATTATGGTAGAGCCCTAAACACTAGAAACTCATCCGGCAAGGCGAGACAGTCACCTTGAGTTGTATCCTACCAGAGCGCTTATGGTGCCGGCCAGGATATTTGCTCAAGATTAACTGCCTACCTCTGTTGAGACCTACACCCAATAGTAGTAGGAAGGCTGCCCACAGAGAGGAGGCCTTCCTCTCCAGTGTTTGAATGTATTTACTTCTCGGCGCACTCTCACATTGCCAGGGAATATCAGCGAGTAGTACGAGGTTTGATACAGGGTACTGAGGTAAGGTATGAAGAAGCCAACCCCAGGTTCTAGAGCCAGGAGTCAGTAGAGTGGAATTTATGGTACTCTGTTGGATGGCACTGTACCAACGTCCAACAAACCTTCACCAGTTTCATCAGTTCCAGCCAGCCAACATCAGCTCCACTACCACCGACCAAAGAAACCCCTGGTAAGACAGATACTACAAAAATCAGCCTGCATCCTGAATAAGCCAGTTGCCATATTGGGAAACTTCGTTCCCAGTCGCCAACCGACTCATCCAGCATGAGTTTCTAGTATTAAACGTAGCCAAAATGTATAACTAGTAAACTGGCAAGCGTGTATGGTCTAACACTATCAAAACCACATTGACCATGCATAGTTTATAGCCCAGCACACATCACTACTTTATATTAACCTTCGCGTGACGTAGCTGTACACTGCATACTGCTGATATTGCAACATGCTAATTTTGTTTTGTTCAGGCATTTTGTGCTAATTTTCTAAGGCGAATGGATACTTTAAAAATTTTAATATATAACGTTATCAGTGTGATTATCAACACTATAACTGTGAGTTCACTCGTATAGTTGTCGTGTTCTTGTTCAAGGAACGTGAAAACATTCTTACTTGCAATAGTTGGTACTTGATTCGATTTGCCATATGTTGGTACCACTGGTAGGGTGGAATGATTGATTTTCCGATCAGTATTTAAAGATTTTGTGACACTGTAGAAATCAATTCCCTCATCAAGTCTCAGTTGTTTTATTTCAAAACAGCATTGTGATAACCAGTGGCTAGGAATAACCATGTGTGCCCTGGACACTATTGGTGCACATATGTTGCAAAGGTGCATTGCTTCAATAATTACTTGTGTATTTAAACTGAGTTCACTGGCACATGGTATTTGTGTTTCAATGCTGCCAATATTATTGTCTTAAATATCCATGTTCAGCATTTGATTACTACATACAAGTTTCAAGCTGGAAGGCGCACTCGTGAGAATGTACTGAAGTGAAAATATTGTGTTGATAAAAAATGTGTTTCCTTGGGTGTACGTAAATTTACATGAATTGACTAGCTTTTAAAAGCTGTTTAATGCGATAGTCGCTTGTACACAATTGTGTTTATTGCTATCATTGCGCCTTTGGGTATATAAAATACATTTTCCTTATTCTCTGGCGTTTGCGGTATCTGTTGGACTCTTTGTGATTTATTTTCAATTGCAATTACCGTGCTTGGTATGTCAATAGTACACGTTTTGTTTTCAAATGAATAAGGTATGCTAAATAATTAGAATATGTGCCACTCGCTATTTGCGGTTTTAAGTGGTACACTGAATCATCGACTTTGAATAATATTCTAAAATGAGGGAAGAGGGTATGCTGAGCTTTAAGTTAAGTTCTTTAATATTTGTCTCAAGACTTTGAAAATCTGTACTGAGTTGCTCGCACGTTACTGCTTGTATTGGCAGATGATTTGGTCGACAATGTTAAATATATGTGAGTATTTGTTGTTTGTTTAGAACGTTATTGATAATGAGAAGCAGAATAGTAGTAGTGAGCTGTTGTAACATTATCGCTGGCTCGATAAGTCTGTTGTTTTTCTTTGCGAACTTAGTGTATTTGTAATGGAGTTCACTGCTTGCACTAAGTTATTAATTTCATTTCCCACTTGTGTTTTTATCTGTGTGATAACTTGTACTATAATATTAATATTTTGGTGTGAGGTCATGAACATATTTGATAACTCATTTAATTGCGTTATATGTTCATAGTTTGCAAGTAGTGCATAAATGCTTATTTCTTAGGAAGTTGCAGCACCAGTTATACATGTCTTCAATGATATGTATACCTCACTTTTGTTTCGTGGTAACAGAGATTTCATTTAAAAATTGCTGAACGATACCTTCTTCGACTACTTTTATGTATTTATGAATTGCTTTAGCGCTCTGACACACTCGTGTTGCATTTATGTTGCACACTTTGTGTAACCAGATGTCCAATACCTGTGGTGTAGTAGGTTTTTGAATACATATGATGTACGCGAGCGGAATGGTCTCCTGGTAGAAACAAATTGTGTCTAGCCTTCTCCAGTAGTCCTGCATATGTTCAATATGATGCAAAACTTATCAAGTACACAAAGCTAATACAAATGATAACCATTATTATTCTTGTTGCTGTTGCCATTGTTCTCTTCTTTCATCTGCCACATAAAGTTAAATAAACTTTTTATATGGGCAATTTTAATATTGCGTGTATTGACTGTGTCATATTTTAGTTCTCCACGTTTGTTTGAAATTGTAATGTGGAGGGACGAATTATATCTGTTACTTTAAACAGCCTCTTATATTTGAACGTTAAGGCTTCTGTTTTTGACCCAAACCCAATCTCCTATTTTGATATTAATGGGTTGATATTTTCTATCGAATAAAATTTTTTGTTTTTTTCTGCACTTGGATTAAATTTAATCTAGCCTGTTCTCTGTCTTATAGAAATTTCTGGTACCAATCGTCACTTCTTTGCGAGTATTTGTTTGCGATTACATGTGATGGTTGTGTAGCTTCCACTCCGTGTAGTAAGTAAAATGGCGTGAACTGTGTGCTTGCATTTACGCTAGTGTTATAATTGAAAATTATAAATTCGACACACTCGTCACACTGGCGGGGCCTTCGTGTGTGCATACTGTTAATTGCTGTCCTAGGACTTTATTCATCTCTTCAACAAGCCCGTTAAACGCTGGATTGTATGCTGTAGTTTGCAATTTCTTAATTTTTGGTTTCTTGAGTAATTCAGTTACTAGTTCATTATTGAATGAAATGCCTCTGTCGGTTAATACTTGTTGAGGACAACCATAATTTAGTATTATTTCTTTAATGAAGTTTGCACATGTTAGGCCCGTCAATTGATTTTACTGGTTTTGCCACTACGTATCTGCTGAAAAATTCTGTCATTACCAATATGTATTTTTTTAAATCTTTGCAGTGGCCCTTTTGCATCTAGCACCCATGATTGGAGTAATGGTGGTGATATGGATTGGAGTTGCCCTATCAGTTTTTGATTCATTGGTTTAACTTTTTGGCAAGTTGAGCAATTCTTAATGTAGTTTTTGATATCTTTATTCATGGTTTCCCGAAAATAAGTGTCTTATTTTCTGCAATGTTTTTAATATTCCAAAGTGGCCCCTTCCTAATAATAAATCATGGTGTGCTGATATTATTTCATTTATATAGCAATTTAATACTAAGGTGAGTTTTTATCTCCTACTGGTGTGTGTATTTTTATATAAGTTTCCCCACTGGCCGCTATTCTGTAGCGTCTGCCTAATTTTTTTTATATTTTCGGTTTACTTTAGTTGGGTTTGTTAGTGCTATTTTAAACTTCTTTATGTGAGAGTCCCTTTCATATTCCCCAAAAATTGTGAATTTTGTATGTCTGTTGGGCATACTAACAATTTGCCATCGTTTCCAATTTTTACGTATTTCTGCTCATGTTGGTGTACTGGTAAATACTGTTACAACCTGTATTTTTGCTGTAATGACCGCATTTTAGTATTGGATCCACACTTGTTGCTTTGATTTTGGTTGGGTTGTTTTCAACTATTATTTCTATGTTAACTTGATAGACATCTGCGATAATTCTTGCTATTGGTGGGAGAAGAACAATTTCCTCATTTAAAAGTGCTTTGGATATTTGCGACTTATTCCATACGTGTTCACGTTTCTCAAAGTAGTTGCTTTTATCGGCCCATTTATTTTTTATATATTTTGCTATAATTTATTTAATTTCAGAATCTATTTTGATACAAGCTTTCTGCTAATGTCTTATATACAGTGTTGCAGTTCAACACTTCTTTTTTACTTTGTATTTAGTATTGATTTCTATACTTTTGGTTTCAGCTTGACCTATGGTCGGTATGCGACTCATTGCATCAACTAACTTGTTTAGTTTACCCTCTACTATTTTGGCCTGAAATTCATATTCTACCAATGTTATTGGCATTTTCTGAATTCTGAGATTGTGTTCCTCCATAGTTTTTAAATATCTAAGGCTCGCATGGTCAGTTTCGATTATTAAAGCTCTGCCATAAGGATATTGTCTGAAATAATTACAAAAATATTTAATGGCTCCTAGCTTGGATTCTGTCGTACTTCATTTTCATTCATTTAACGAAAATTTCTTTTACGCAAATACAATGATACTTCTTTGTTTGCTGTCGGGTTCTTGCTGCAATAGTACGGCCCCTATTGCCATCTGTGATTCGTCACAAGCTAATATAGTATGTTTATTTTTATAGAACTTCTGCAAAATTGGCATATTTTGTATTGCTTTCTTAATTTTTAGGTACACCCTATTTTCTTTTTCTCCCCATTTATATATAGTATTTTTTTCGTTAGCTCTATGGGTGGTTCCGCATTAGTGGTATAATTTTGAATGGATCTACGTAAGAATAACCCCATGCCTAGGAATGTTCTTAATACTTTTAAGTTTCCTGGGGGTGATATTTTTGCTGTATGGCTTTCACCTTTTCTGGGTCTGTGACGATCCCTTGCGGTGTTACGTAATGCCCTAGTAGCTTCATGTCCTGCTGGGCGAACAAACATTTCTTTGTATAAATTATTATGCTAAATTGCTCTAATATTTGCATTAGTTTTCTTATGTTAGCTACATGCTCTCTAAATGTATTACCAATGATGAAGATATCATCAATGTATGCAACTGTAGTATTCCACATTAATGACCCTAATAGTATGTTTATGAACTGTTGAAAATATTGCATAACTGTATGTAGTCCCATAGGCATCCTCCTGTATTGATAAAGCCCTACACCATCTGTTGAAAATGCTAATTTATGAAGCCCTTCTTTCATTACTGGTATGGCATAAAATTAAGAAAATAAGTCTAAAAATGTAATAAATTTGGAATTTTGTAAGGTATTTAAAATATCTTCCGTTTTTGGGATATTCTTAGATATTTATTAAGTTGTCTAAATCCGTTAGGTATCGCATACTCCCTCTCTTTTATTTATAACAAAGCTTGGAGCAGCATTAGCTAAATCAGATTCCTCTAAGATACCTGCTGTTTTCATATTTTTAATTTGTTGTAAAAGTTCTTCGTGCATTTTTGGGCTAATTCTATAGGGTCTACTATGAATTGCCTTATCTAGAGTTATTTCAAGTTTTATTCAATAGTTATTGGTTTCTGTAAGATATAGTATGCTATATGAAAAATCTATGTTTTCATTAATAACTTTGGTTATTACCTGTTATTGATACCCATCTAGGTTTTTGTTAATTTTACCTAATAGTTTATTCTCTGATTTGTTTCTATATTTTCTATTCTGTTAATACAGTATTGAATCGAGTTTGTATGTACATTTTCTATACCAAAAGTGTGAATAAGAATTTGTATTACCTTATCAGTGTCATTTCAATTAATACACATATTATATTTCAGAAATGGTATGACAACTCCTAGTATGACGTCCACTTTCAGGTCGTCTATGACTAAGATGTCTTGTGGAAATGTGTGTCCTGATATACTCCATTCAATATTTGCCTTATATTTTGGGGTGCCGATTTCTTCCGTCGCCCCTACTAGCGAAAATATTCCATAACTGGCAATAATTGTTGATTTGTAATTAATGTACTCGCTATGCCACTTCGAGAACATCCCGCACCTAGGAGAGCGTAATATTCTTTACCTCGTATCTTAATTTGGACACGCCGTATTCATGTGCTAATTGTGACTTGTTGACAGTGGTGGTGATGAACACGTGGTGTTTGTCTACCCGATTCTCGTTTGCTGAACCCACTTCGGCTCAGTGCCTTTATTTGGCTTGGGTCATCATAGCCGAGGCGCTGTTCCGTGTTTGTGTTATGGTTGCATGTAGTGCTGTCCTTGTTTTAGTCCATATTGATGAGGAGTTTCACATGTCTAATACCAAATTTGTTTTTGAAACATTTAAAGCAGGCTGGAATGCCTGTATTGAATTCAATTTCCTTGCTGGGGAATAGTTCGCAATCCTTGGCTTTATGGCCATTGTAGAAACAAATAGCACATGTCTGTTATGCTTTGTTTTGCGATCCTATAAACTGTTGTTAGATGCAACTTGCTATGTTAATTTGAATATTTTGCAATCTTGCATTCTTTCATCCTCGCGCTTCTCACCACTGTTTTTGGTCGCGTTGACTTTTACAACTTCCTTTTTACGATGCAAAATTTTTTCCTGGTTTTGTTTTTGATAGTTTTCTTTGTACTGTAATTTAGCGCCTACGTTTTTTCCTTCACCAAAATTTATCTTGAACTGAGTTTTACTTACATTTTAGTCTACCTGAGTGTGACCTGTTTGTGGCGGTTGTGGAACTACCGCCATACTGCGCTTGTTGCTTATGGCCTGTAAATGTGCTATATCCGCATATGTTGTGCCTGGTGTGCACTTACTAAATATAACTCTGCACAAGTTTTTTGATTTGATTTCCACGGGGGTAATGTATCTTGCCTCCTCGTAATCTAGTTATTTGAACACTTTGAACCTTTATACTACCTTTCATTGGTTTTTGTGCCCCTTGGTGGCTTTGTGTGTTTGAATTTTGACTCTTTCCTGTCTTTACCCTTTTGTTCATATGCCACAGTTTCTCTATGTGGTGGAACTCTGTAATTGTTTGTGTTGTACTGGGGTAGTTTATAGCATTATTGCCTTGTGATGGGAGCATATTCTCTCTGAACGATCACTATAGGTTGTGTCCTATTTTGTAATAAGTTATGCTAGTGTATTTTGGTGTGTTCTGTTTCTCTATTCTTTGGAATTTTTTGTTTGGATAGTTAATATCGCTACTTCCTCTTTCAGTTTTAAAATATCTGTCTGTATTTCTCTGTTTCTGGGTTGTGTATTGTGTTACTGAGCATTTGATTGTATCTGTGTAGACCCAGTTCTACTCTCTTTAGGTTATTTATTAATTGTTCAACTGTGTCTTTCTCCAACCCAATAATTTTGTCTGCAACTGACTGCAATAAGGATATCCAGACTATACTAAAGAATTCTGCATCTGATATGTGTGGGTTATATTTCCTTCTATAATAGGCAGCTTTCCCCTATTTTTGTCTTTTTGTGCATAACAACTGTTAAAATTTTTCTATCCCGTCAGGGGGTATGAAAGTGAGCGCATGAAGAGATTTGGACGACTTTTAACATCGTGGTTTTGAGAGTCAATGAGGGTGATCGAGGTGAGTATGAAGTAGTGCCGGAATGAAATGGCAGGGCAAACGGGAGATCCTCGAGAAAACCCACTGAACCAACAGCATTGTCCTGCACAATTCCAACATGCAAAAATCCGGAGCGACCTGGTAGGGGATTGAGCCCGGATCACCTTGGTGGGAGGCGAGCAGGCTAACTGCTCAGCCACCGTGGCCCCCCGGGTGTGAAAGTGTTTTTCAATTTGCTCATGTAATACCTTCTGTATTTGTGTGGTAAGTATTGTCATACGACCTTTTTGCAGTGCCTTTGAGATAAAACTTTATTCGCCTACACTTTTCTGTATCACTCCACCCGTTGATGTCACTGGTGGCTACATATTGTTCTAAAAATTCATGTACATTTTGATGGTTCTCACCTGAAAATATTGGTGTTTTTTTTTGTTTGTAGCATGAATACCTGTAATGCCTGTGTGTTTTCCATGTAGTGTGGGTGTGATTGACATGAATGCATGTTTAGATATGTTGCTAAGGGCGAGTGTGTGTTTTTGATGTGTGTGTTCAGTGTGGAAGCTTGTGTTGAACTGACTTCCTGTTGTATCTACGTCTTCATATATGTCTTGACGTTCCGAAGATGTTGGCCCTGGCACTAATCCCTTGTTTATGATTTTAGTTATTAAACTTCTTGTTAAGCATGAAGATAGTGTGTTTAAGTCCACGACTAATTCTGGATTGTTTTGGGTAAGTTTTCCAGCTTTGTTTATTAAAGATTGAAATCATGCTGTTGTGTTTTGCTGTGATTTTTCTAGTTTTCTTTTTGTTTCTGTTAAATATAATGTTGCTGTATTAAATTATTTCTTGGCTGATGTGAGGAATGGCGTTTCTTTCTGTGCGCTCATCTATCATATATCTGTACCTGTATAGTGTAATTTGGCTAGTGCACCGTGTGAACCTAGATCTAGTTTACTAGACACTACAAGCTTTAAAATTTCTCCACCATTTGCACACAAACACACAAAACTACATTTTATATGGAGATTTGAATTTGCAATAAAATCAATGAATATCCAAAGTGGTTCCATTATAAAGTAAGCGTCAACTTTTACAAGCAAAAAGCATTCTACTCGCTGGGCACCAGTGCAGGGTTTATGAATTTGCCAATATGCACTTTGCAATTCTTGCTGTACACGCAAGGTTGTACGTTCCACGGTGCATCACCTAGAGTCTTTGTTCAATGTCACCTGCTTTATACGTGGCATGAATGGCTTCCTTACTAAGCTGTGGTACTTACTAACTACCTAACAGCTGTTGTGTCCTAATGCTTTTCGTTTAAACTTTACACAAGTTGATACTATACTCTTTGCTATTCTACTGTTTCGATCCACTGCTCTTATAAATATTAGTTATAAACTTTTAACTTAATTATTGCCTTGCTCTGAAAGTTGCCACAAATTGGAATCGCTCTCCACTAGGTTTTCAAAAGACTGTACATTGACTAGTCTTCACAAATAATGAGAGTATATTATATGAGCTGGCAGCAAGAGTTTGAGAGAGGCCGGCACCCATACCAGTTCTTGTAGTACCTTATGGGCAACCACACAAAGTATGAATTTGGGGTCTAGTAGCTAGACATAGAAATGAGAAGGCACAATTGCACTACAATTGACACACACATTATTATTCACCAACATACAAGTTGTTTACGTTAAAACCATCTAAAGCCTTTACTATCTGCTAACTGCACTATCCTTGTGCTGGTCAGTTACTTTGTTGACAATTAGTTAAGTAATACAATTACTGTATTACTGAACATCTTCGCCTATCAAATCTCAATGAACCCTTCTAGCACCTATGAAGGGTTTATGTTACCACTGTAGTGTAGCATTCTGTACACGCAGATTGCTCAGTGGTCGACAGTGTCTCCTGCTGAACAGTGCTGGGCAGCGCATCCTAGGCACACACTCATATACCTGCTTAGCCACTGACCTCCTTCCTGCCACCCCCTGTTTGCCCATTTCTTTAAACACTGCCTGCCGCACCAGGATTGCTCGCTCTGGCTAATGAACCTGCCTGGCACACCTTTGCTGTCCAGGCTGTGTCTGCGACAATTTGCAGAATAGTTCTTTATATGGTTGCATTTTAAAAGTACACATATTCTGTGTGGGAGTCATGCTGGTGATGCATGATATTACTTTTATTTTAGACATTCATGCCAACTGTTTTTATATGCACACATGAAATATATACATAGACAATGCCACTGCTCGCCACTTGATGAAGGTGGCCTAGCCAGCAAAACATTGTGCGACTGCACATCCACGTGGAATAGTATTCACCTGACTTTTGTTTGTGTGTGTGTGTATGTATGAGTACCGCCCTATGAGTACATGTGCATTCGGCCTACTTTTTATCATGTAATCTGTAACCTAGAGGACTATTCCTGCCATATCGGACGGATAAGTAGGTTTTTATTGAACTGGCAAAATTTCAGTGATTAAATTAACATTTACATAAAATGAAGCATTTAACTTTAATATTCAGCTGAAAGAAAGTTAATTTACATGTGCTTTATTGTTTACAATACTGTAATAAATTTAAAATCCTCAAAATTTTTTGATTAAAATTTCAGAAAGTACCTAAAATTGAATTACCCCATTAAAACTGAAATAATTATGGCAACATTTTCATAGGAAAGAAATGCGTGTATTTATTTATAAACGAAACCATATTTTAAATAGTAGTCGCCATGGTAAGACTTACGTGCACAGTCAACATGGTTTTGGATGTGTGAGGTCATGCACACTTCGCTAGTGCTCGTTAGACTTTTAAGCTACGTTTATCAGCAACTCGTGCTGGATGTGTTGGTTGGCAACTGGGAACAAAGTTTTCCACTGTTGGAGTTGTAACTGCTTTAGTCGGAACGCGTGATGATTTCGGAGCAGCCATCTTACCAGGTATTACTTCAGTCAATGCAGGTGGAGCTGGTGCTGGCTGGCTGGAACCAGCGACTCTGGTGGAAGGATGGTGGATGTTGGTACCATGCTGACCAACACAGTACCGTCGATTCCACTCCATGGATTATTGGCTCCAGAACCTGGGGTTAGCTGCCCTGTACCTTACCTCCGTACCCTGCACGATACCACATACTACAGGATGATTTTCTCTGGCTATATGAATGTGCACAAGGAAATAAATATTATCAAATACTGGAGATGAAAGTCTCTTCAGAGGACAGGCGAGTTGCGCACGGTCTCTTTCAGCTTGCCTACTAGGAGTAGGTGGGTCTAATATACACGCTCGCTTGGCGGTGGTATAGGTCGCCCCTTGCTCCTCTTTCTACGTGTCGTGCCTTCTGCTAAAAGGTATAGACATTGGGTTGACACTTAAAGATATTTTCTGATTGTCATGAACACGAGCCAGATCCCTATCTAAGTGTATTTCGAATAGTGGTTGCCGGCACGAGCATGGTGCTCTATTCAGTCCCCCGCCACAGACCCGCAGACCTAGAGTGTTGAGCCGTATGGGCCGCCTTCCTACCACTATTAGGAGCAATTCGCAACAGGGGTTAGGCATTCAGTCTCAAGCAAATAAATCTGCCAGCACCGAAGGCATTCTGGTAGAATACAACTTTGGGTGACTGTCTTGCACCTGTTGGATGAATTTCTAATAGTCAGGGCTCTACCTTTATATCCCCTGGGGTCTAGAACGGGTTACCGTGGATTGGGGTATTTATCAGACATACAGATTCCTGAAGGGACTCCTCAGTACTACTCTTAAGGTTCAAACTAGTAAATGAAACCCGGTCTCGGTTAACAACGTACAGTAAGATATTATTTCTAGTGACCAAGGGAAATACCTCTCAAACAGATACCCTCAGTGAAAGAAACGACCTGTATTTATTATACGTAATAAATACAGTGACACATGCTACCTCCTAACTGAGCAAAGAGTGAATATGGCAGTAAACTATGGTAGACATGTGTAGGCGACCTGTTTCTAAACTACCCAAGATATCTAGTGGCGTTGATGGCTATGAAAAAAACTCAATCGTAGTTACTCTATTCAAGGGACGTCTAGAAGAGACAATAAAAAGGGGACCACTACTTTTAAGAGCAGTGGGTGTAGTTGCCTCTAAAAGAAAATAGAAGCGGGTTCTGTTCTAGGAGGAGCAGCGGCGGAAGGTGTGGTAAGTCTGCAGTGGTTGAAATCTAAGAGCTTCTGGTAGCTGGTAGAGGTATTCTACAATGGAGCTTCTGGTAGCTGCAGGTGACTGCAGCAGAAGCCTCTGGTGAAGGCAATGGAGCTTCTGATGAGGGCTGCAGGAGCCTCTGGTAACTTCAATGGTAGCAGTCTCTGGTGGCTGCTGTAGACGGTCGAGCAGTAGAAGGCCCCAGCAAACAAAGTGTTAACACGAGTTACTGGAGCAAGGAATAACCCCGAGCCTGGGCGTGAACAGACTTATATAGTCCGCAGGACAGGTTCAATGCCGGGCTGTGGTGGGAGGTGTAATGTCGCTTCACGATGGCCCTCTTGTGCAAGACCAGGGTGGGGGTAGTTAACCTCTGTCCGGCGCTCAGCTCTGTGCATATTCTGCTGCACTCGGTTTTGCCCCAAGGCAGGTGACTGATTGTAGGGTATCAGCACGTGCAGAAGGGGGCTTGCCTCTAACTAACAATCCCAAGCTTGCAGACCGCTATTACAAAGTAAAATTTGGTAATTCCCAGACATAGCACACATTACAATAAAACGACATATCTGTATACAAATCACCCAGTTTTCTGAACAAAAATTGCATTAAAACACAGGATACTTTAGTACATGTGATAACTACGGAACTGGGACTATGTTTTTGTAGGACTATGGCCTCTACAAGAAGAGGCTTTTACCCAACCAATCCTATGGTGAAAATATAAAAACATTGCAGTTACAGGCCGTTCACGATAAACTAAGCACATTTGAAATGCCTGTTTAAGATTTACTTATATGCACGGACACATGCTGGGTTAACGGACAGTTGGCATGGTCACGGTGGCTTTGATTTTACATGAGACTAAACACTTGGCCTTTACCTGTTTATTCAATAATTTTTTGCTTAGTGCCCATTACTCTGACTAGGCACGTCGGTTAAAGACTTGGAACAAAGTTCTCTACTGTTGGTCGGGTAGCTAGTTTACTTGAAACTTCCTTATTGGTGTTGTTTCCCACAGTGGGATGGATTACAGAGGTGTCGGGGATATCTGACTTACTCAGTTTATCTTCGGATGAAGATGCTGCTCCTGGTATCGGCTGGCTGGAACTGGAGGTGCAGACAGCTGACTGTAGGACGATGATACCGTGCTGGCCAACACGGTATCGTAGATTCCAGGCGACTGACTCTAGACTCCAAAACCTGGGGTTGGTTACCCCATACCTCGTCTCCGTACTGTGTATTAGTCTGTGCACAATGGGATGGTATTTCCTGAGGATAGTTATGTGCGGCGGGAAATAAATATATGAATATTCAGGAGAGGTAGGCCTCTCTAATAAGCGGATTAAAGTGGCGCTGTCCCATTCAGCTTGCCTACTCAAAGTAGGAGAGGCTAGTACACACTGTCGCTTGGCGTCATCATAAGCTGTCCTTTGCTCCTCCCTCTGTGAGCCATGCCTTTCTCTAAAAGGCATAGAGGGTAAACTACCACTGAACAATAAATACTGTGCACCGCAGACATGAGACAGATCCCTACTTCAGTGTAATGCCAGCTGTGGCTGCCGGCGCGAGCTTGGTGCTCCAGAAGCACCCCGCCACCGGCAGGTGAACCAGAAGCATTGAGCCATAGGGGCTAACTTCCTGCTACTACTGGGTGTAGGTCACAACCAAGGCCAGGCTGTAACCATAGAGGAAACACCCTTGCCAGCACCTAAGTGCTCCGGTAGGGATACAACTCAAGAGTACTCTCTCTCCTAGGTTGGATGAGTTGCTTGTGGTTGGAGCTCTGCCGTTCTATCCCCAGAGGTCAGAACGGGTGGCCGTCGAATGGTGTGTGTGCTAGACTGGTGGATTCCTGATGGGGATCCACAGTCCTAATCTAGATCGTACTGATAACTTCAAAACCTCAGTCTCGGTCGGCAGTGCAAAACATGTATGGTTCCTGGCGGTCACTGTGAAAAACTCTATAGGAAGAATACTCTCAGTAAAGGAACAAATCTGTATTTATTATATGTGTAATAAATACAGTGACATGTGCTATCTCCTAACCAAGCAGGTGGTATGTATTCAAGTATCCTACGCTGGACAGATGTAGGTGACCTGGTTCTAAGCTATGCAAGAAAGCAAATGGGACAGATGGTAATAAAAGAATACTTTGCGCAGTTAACTAAACTTTGGGATGTCTAGACGAAACAATTAAGAAAAGGGATCCACTGCTCTAATATCAGGGAATATGGTTGCCCCTACAAGCAAGTAGAGGTGGCTACTGTTCCAGGAGGATCCAGTAGCGGAGGGTGTTGGGTATTGTGATGTTAGAATACGAAGAGCTTTTGGTAGATGTCACCAATGATGCCTCTGGTAACTGCGGCTGCAGAAGAGCTTCTGGTGACGGCAATGGTAGCAGTCTCTAGAGGCTGCCAAAAATTGTTGTCGTCAGTGAGAGTAGCCTCTGGTGGCTGCTGAAGACTTGGTGACTCTTCTAAGGCCACAGCACACAAAGTGGAGGAGCGAGCTCAAGAATTAGGAAGAATAACTTGCGAGCCCGGTTGCACACAGACTTTTATAGTTCGAAGGACAGGTGCAGCGTCGGGCCGCGGTGGCAGGTGTGACGTCACCTCACGACGTCCCTCTAGCGTGAGGCTCGAGTGGGGGTAGGTACCCTTTGTCTGTCTTTCGGCTTCGTGCGTATTCGGTGGGGCTCGTCTGTTCCCCAATGCGGTTGACGGCTTGTTGGCTTTCAGTGCTGGGGAGGGGAGGGCAACGTGCTCGCTGGCTTGCTCAACATACGTTTCTGTGTGTGTGGAAGCGCCATCCGAGGTTGTGGCGATCCAACACATCAATGTACTAGGTTGGTGGGGTTTGACTCTCACTGAGGTGTAGTAAGAATAATAGAGTTTGACGAGTTGTAATTGTTTGTACTAAATATCAGGGAGTAGGCAGCGTCAGCACATTGTGTATTCTTCCACCAAATGTAAAATTAACCTGTCCATCGTACTGAATACTTAATTCATATTTTGGTAAAGTGTAACTGGGAAACTATAACTAAGAAAATATTTGACAAATTTGTTCATTCTTGCACTTATACAGACTAAAAATTTTTAATGTTAAATAGATAATTTCAGTATTCACAGATATTTCCCTTACATTCTTCATTTGATGGTAAGGCACAAACTATCCTACTTTTCCTGTGTTGTTACGAATATTACTGGGTGCGTGCCAGTCCGTGTGTTAGTTAAAATACACTCAAGGAGAGGCATTGAAATTATTTAGAATTTCATGTGCTCAATTAATCATTAACAGCCTGTATTAATGTAAAAAATGTCGCAATGAGAAAATATAGCTGCAGTACCTTGTAGAAGACATCCTTCAAACAGCTTCATGGATGTAAACTGGAGATTGGGATCATTCTTCACATCTCTCATGGTCTTCCTCAGCTCAACAGAGGAGAGATACAGCGATTGCTTTACCAGTGGGGCATACTCCTCACTCTGCACCTCATCCAAAGGATTCCAATCATCTGGTATTACTTGGTACTCTGTAAACAGTCGCTCGGAATAGTGTCTTCTGTGGCTGTGTGGACAATAACATATCAGACATTAACAGAAATCACATAGTTTTACAAGGCACAACTTGAATAAAATAATTCTAAGGTGACTGTAATGAAACACCTACTAAAAAAATTACAATATTTGAAAATGAACGGCTGTGCAGTAACAAATTTGTTGATATGTTAAGAAAACCGAACAGTTAAAAAGCAGTACTCAACAAAGAATTTCATATAAATTTAGAGAGCTTTTAAAGAATTAACACAAACATCACAAAAATATATGACAGGAATATGCCACTAGGATACTGATTACATGATAAGAAGTTTATAGAATGCAAAAGTTTTCCCACTATGGTACTCTTGGACAAGCATATATGCATGTAAAAAAACACACATACATATACATACATAAATACACACACATACCGTATTTACCCGAAAGGAAGAGCTCCTGAATCTAAGACGACCCCTTCCTAAAAATTTTTTGAGGGAAAAATATTTAAACCTGAATTTGAGACTACCCCTGTGCAGTGTTGAAACAATTATTTACGTTGAAAGTATTTTTCCATGAATTTACGACAAATCCTTCAAGAAGAAATGCTATTATATGAATAATATGATATATTTTATTTACTTTGAAAGAAAATCGAATCACAATGAAATAGGTATGTCTCACCTGGCTGTATGATAGCATCATCTTTTTTACACTGTAAAACTTTTGTGCGTGGTATATATTTGTGACTTGAGCGATTTTGCTTCCCAGCAAGTGCTTCCTCCTTTACCACTGGGTGACAATAGATAAGGGGCCCCTTGACAAAGTTGGCAGGTACAGACTCAGCACTACAAAAATATGTACAACCATAGGACACAGGGTATTTAAGCATGAAAAGCCTTTGTCAAAATCCTCTGTCTCATGGCACGCCAATATTGGAGGACTAACTGCTACCAGAGTAAAAAATTATGAATAGAAGCACGTAGTAATTTTGTGCATGTAACACAAACTTAAATACTGAACTAGCAGTGTCGCACATCCATGGTATTTGTGTCTATGTTTTGAATTGAAGATGACTCCGAATTGTAGAAGGCCCCTTATTTTTTCTATTTCTTTTCTGTCAAAAAACGTTGTCTTCCTTTCGGGTAAATACAGTACATAAATACATACATATGTACATACATACATACATACATACATACATACATACATACACACATAAATAAATAAATATAGGCCGCACCAGAAGTTCTTGGTGAAAAATTAGGGATAATTAATATTCCAAGTATAGGCCGCACTGAATTTTTGTATTCCTGTAAATATTGTGAAGTCACGATTCCGTACAAACATAATCAATTCTGATTTAATTTCTCTCCTACAAAACATTTGTGACAGAAAGTTTCTGTTATGTTGCAATGTTTACAAATATACATCACACAATTACTATTCACAGATGGTAACGTGACTTGAGAAAGCAAAACCAAGGCAACATGTCACACAAATTGGCGTCTTATCAATGTGCACTTGTAGATCCGCAGGGGGCATTGCAAACTACACAAAATACCTTTCTCTTGTACAGAAGAGAATTATTTTCGCATGTTCGACGTCATCTATGGCCGAGCTCCAACATGTTTACATTTTACACATGCGGGATGACTGTTATTTTGTTTATAAATGCAAGTGAACAACTATAACTGCACAAGTACAAAGTGTTTTTTTTTCGCCTTCTTAAATTCCTTTCCTTCCGTTCCCCTCATTTAAGAGTTAAAACATTAAAATATACTGTATGTTGAAAAATCTGAAAACAATTTTTTCGGGGAAAAAAAAAAAATGTTTTATGCCAATATCTTGTACATAAGCCGCACTCCACTTTTTGTAGTTTTTTTTTTGTAAAAATGTGCGGCCTACACACACCGAAATACGATAAATACATACATAATGACTTACATAAATACATACATACATACATGCATACAGGGCTCTACAGTACTGCACACCAGGTGCACAGTTTGGGTGGCCTTCTAATGTGTACTGTTTTGACATGCATGCACCCGGTTAGCCCACAGTCCTACACTGGGTTCGTAAAATTGGTTGGGAACGCCGCGGTCTCCTGCTCTCCCCTGTTAGGCTGATGTCTATGAAAGTTAAAGTTACAGTCACCCTTAGCAATGAGTAATGAAAAGTTAATAGAAGATATGTTAATTCAGAGAGGAATAAAACAGTAGCCCGTACTAACTCCTGTGCCACTTTAAATGGGTCACAACAATTTTAATGTGTTGTTGACAGTTTTGAAGTATGTTATGATTAAATTTGTTGTGGTGTCACTACCTACTGTGAAGTGTATTAAGCTATTTCAAGCCATGATTTTCAATTTTACATCTAACACGATTGCACAAATTTTTATTATTATTATTTTTATTAAGGCTGGTCGGTTAAGAAAATTTTCTGTTCGGTCTGGTCATTTTTACAAAAACCGAAACCGACCTGAATACTCAGAAAAAAACCGAACAGTCAGGAATTTCTTGCACCGAAGTTAAAACAAACAAATTATTAACAATTTACCAAATAATGACACTTCCACTTACATTAGGGTAATATGTAGCGTATCAGTGGCATTATATTTACAATATTACTACTTATGTGTTGTAGCATTAAAATAATCCTAAACAGTTCCCCGGGATAAAGTGTTTATTGTTTCCCAATAAAACATGCATTGCCAATACAGGAATACTATTTTATTGTGTCTGATTTTATTTCATTCTGTTAAACGTGGCTATATATTCAAATTGTATACACAGATGTTAGTAATGTAAATTACTGTAATTATAATTTCATATTAACGGAGCATGTAAACAGTTCCTTGAAAATATTTAGCAAATAAATATGATGCTATGGAGGCAGTGCTGCCACTCTTGTTCATGCAGTTTTCCCTTTCCTGTGAATGGGTATCGACTCAAATATTGTTAGTTGCATGGACACAATACTGTACAGGATCGTTTTTTCATGTTAATGTTTCTCTGCTTGCCGACTGCTTTGTCATTTTTTTTGCAACACCAATGAATTTACGGTAACCACTACTTTTTTTAACGGCCTGATTATGAACTAGCCATGGTCTCGATACTGTGTGAGGCCGTGTTTCATTGCCTGCAAGTGTAGTTAAAAGATTAATAAAGAACATTTATTTTGTTTTTGCTTCAGGTGGGCATTTATTTAGCCAGGTCTTAAGGTGGGTTTACGATTGACTTAACAGAATAAGTTCGCAGTGTGCTTCAGATATGATTAAATTTGTTCAGGGGTATTAGTTTATGACTGTCATGTGTGGGTCTTGACAGGCTGTGTGCGTGCTTGTTGTGACTTAAGAGATTGTTATATATTATATCTTAAGTATAAGTTAAGATGAAGTAGCCAATCAGAGCACAGTGACGTTTGTTGGTGGGGAAACTGTATTTATAACCTGTATTTAGGTTATGTCATATATTTTAATCGAGAGACAGTATCTTCTTAATTTAAAGAATAGTTCATGGTCACGTTTTCTTTTGTGGAAGAGGTTATTGAATTTGCTTTAATTAACCTTTTCAGATTTATTGATGTAAATGCCTAATGTTGGCATCGGCTAACCCTAATATAAGATTTCACGAGTTTTTTAAAACGGTTACACAACCAGTAACCACAGATAATTAGATATATGTAAAATGTCAATTATTCCAAGTTAATTCAGTTGTTTACATCTCCTATGATTTTGATTAGCTAGACTTAACAGTTCCTAATTCAACCAAAGCAAATTTTCTTACTGTTCATTTTCCATGTGCTTATAGAATCATTACGTACAATTCTTAATTCTTCAGTCTTTAATCATAAACCAACCTTTATACTGCTTGCGGCATATATTTGTTTGAGTTCTTTCAGCTGACTTCCTGCTAAATTTGGAAGAATTTAAAAACATTTAGCAGAGAAATATTCATCTTGGCAGGCAGAGAAATATAAAATACGGTTGCATAAATCAGATTTTTACATGTCGAAATTAAAAAACTATGTAGCCATGACCGACCCAAACCAAGAACCAACAGTTTAAACCAAAAACTGAACCGAACTAAAAATGTGAGAACTGATCAGCTCTAATTTTAATTATAGGTGCAATTATTACATTTCTGTTCATTTTGAATTATCTGATATTCATTTAATTAATGTTTGAAGTCAATTTGTCCAGTAAATAATATTTTTATCCTCAGTTTGAAGTAGGTATTTACTATTTATGTAATTCGTATTTAAAGTAGATTCAGCCTAATATTTATTTACGCCACTTTTTATTTTAATAAATGGTTTATGTATTTTGAGATATGGCTTATTTGACTACCCAAATTTCATTTAAATATTCCGGGCTAATCATTGAGCTATTTAATTACTTGTTTAACAATATTCTATCATCTGGATAATTCTCTCGTAAGTCTTATGACTTCAGTTCAGGATTCGTGTTCTGAAAACTACGTCTTTAATCTTCATAGAGACTTCCAGGCCCGCATTTCATGCATTTGGTTTTCATACGACCAGCCGTACACTGCATATTTGCAAATTCTTTTGTCGCAACATCCATTGCTACCCCGTCGACACACAGTTTCTGTTGTAGCTATGTTAGCAACTTTATTAGGATCATCACGCACCTACTGCGTGACTTCACAGAAAAAATGGTGAATATCTGCATTATTCTGGCCTGTTAATGATATTGCGTTCCTTGCTCTCACCTTTTGTGGACCGTCTCTGCCCTCTAGTGGACACTTCCGAACTATCCGTTTGCACACACTATTTTTTCATTGCGCTTTTATTTCCAGCAACTGCATACATCTCAGCTCATTTTCTAGACTTTCTCCTGCTTGACTTGTCGCCAAAATGACTGTACTGCGTCGTGTTGCGACCATGATAGTCCCAGCCGGAACTTAAGTCATTTTTTATGTTTTATTTTAAAACAATTTGCATAATGTAGAGTAGAGCCAAGTATAGTGTGTACCAGCAATTTATCTTTTGTGGTTTCAGTGTTTTGGGCCTTTCATCATGTGATTGGATATCTCCTGTTTACACTCCTAGCGAGTAGAGTTCTAATTTTCCCTAATTAAACCGTCGTGCACTCCTTCGCGTTGCTTAATTTTTGGGTGCTTTTTAGTGTGAGGGTTCCCATGTTGTCACCGAGTCTCCTCGTCTACGTGCTCTATTTTCAAAACACACATTTGACTATAGGCCATTCACTGTAAAGTGAGCACTTTTTGAAGCTGTTTCATCAGACGTAATAACAAATAAATAGATTTAGTTGGGGCCTCGGAATTTTGATTTGGGTATGGGATGTGTGTATATATATGTATATATGCATGCACACACACACACACAGTGTTTATTACTCATACGGCAGGGTTTTTATTGACAAGTCGTGGAAGGATATAAATTGGTTGAAATAAAAAAGTAACTAGTGTTTCAAAAGTGATAGTATTTTACATTTTCCTTTCCCTGGAATCATTCATGGATACAGTGTTGGTTTGGATTCTTTTAATTCTTATATTCACATCAAAGAGTACGGATATCATTTCCCAACAGTTCACACTATAAAATCTTGGCAATTTGCATTAAAAGTACTTATTTATAAAAGAACAATTTTTTATGGGTACCTGGGAAATTTCTCAGTACAGGAAATGCTTTACAGTTCTACCGCTTCTGCGGACATGGTCCTAGAAGAAGCAAGAACAAATACATTATTGTTGTTTTTGTGTTGTTTACTGTTATTTTCCTCTTTTTATTTTGTTAATCATCTGTTGGCCTTGAGCCTCGATCAAGCGGCACCTCACTGTTAATCCAGCAAGAGTAATTTGCCAAAGTACAATGTCTGTGTTTGCTAACCACAACTATGGTCATAAACCTAGAAACTGCAATAGTAAAAATGTCTAGCTTAGCAACATAACATGCCACTGTGTGTTGCTGGTGGCTTATGATGATGATGATGATGTACTTGTACTTGTCTGATAGCAGCGACAATGCAGACATTTCTGTGTGGGGAAATATTATAGCTTTCTTCTATGCATCATACTATTTAAAGTCTACACACAAGGACACCTAAGTCACTACAGAATTTTAGCATTTTGTTTATTCTATATAAGTCTGCCAAAGTCATGGAATGTAAGTTGCTTTAATGGATAAATCGATTATGTAATTATTTTGGAACGCTATGGATGTCATAGAATTAAAGATTATGTTTCATGGCTAACGTAAAATTTTGAAGCTATGGTTAAACTCTTACACAAAGTAACCATTATATGTGCTCTGCTATTTATGTCCATGTAAAACTATAAATAATGGTGTTCATAATTTTATGTTTTGATATGATGAAATCAAGGGTTATTTCATATATGTTTTAAATATGGAATGTACTTAAACTGAACCTTAAGACCCTTTGTAAGAGGCGCACCTCTGCGTTATTTGAAC
This sequence comes from Dryococelus australis, assembly GCA_029891345.1. NCBI lineage: Eukaryota > Metazoa > Arthropoda > Insecta > Phasmatodea > Phasmatidae > Dryococelus > Dryococelus australis. The sequence continues at coordinate 273,343,585 of CM056994.1, read as the reverse complement.
CTCTGAATTATTTGATATTCCAGAGTTTGATATTTCTAGTTTTGTTTTGAGATGTATTTGATTTGAATCTATAGAATAATGTGATTATTTCTGTCTGGGGAATGTGAGACTTGACACTTAGATTATAATATTATATATATATATATATATATATATATAGACAAAAATAAATTTGACTATTTATAGTTACACCACCACCACCACTACAAGCATTTGTTATTTCTTGGTATTGCTCTGATCTGACATTTATGTTTTGTAGCAAGTATGCCCTGTTTTTGGTTAACGAACATTCATATAAACACTTTGGTAATTAGTTATTTATTTTGTGTCCTATGTCTATCTACTGCCTGGCATTTTATTTATGAACACTTCTAATTCAGTTGTTGGAGTGCCTTGGCGTTCATTTAATTCGTTCTTTCAGGACACTGTTTTGTTTGTGTTAATTGGTGGCTGTTTGATGTTCCGTTTGTGCCAAGGACTCGGTAGGATGATTATGTTTATTTTGGTTATGGTGTCATGGATGGACGTGGTGACATAAAAGTGGTAGCAGTTAGCATGGTTTCATGTTGCAGAGTCACAAGGGTGAATATTTTTTTATTGTTATGTGGTTGTGTGCTTGTGAGTTTTCTTGGAGAATATCTTGAGTCAATTTAGATTTTTATGATAATGATTTTATAATAAGGTACTCCAAAATACTTAAATGTGGTATTTCAATTTTAATGTTTGTTGAAGTTATAATCATTGTAGTTTTTTTTTTTTTTTCAGTTACACTTTTAAAGTTGAAGAGTGATGAATTTTCACGTCACACATTTTGTAGCAGATAAGTTTGTCTTTGTCTCTTATATTCTTTGTTCTCCATTCTGTGACCTTGGCAATTAAGAAGTGTTGTTTAGTTTCGAGTGCAAAAAGTATTTTCTCAGAATTTTATTATGGTGTGTCAAGTATATTCTCCTGTGCTCACCAGATCTCTTATTTTGCTTTGGCATGCAGCTAATATGCTGTTTCCACATTCTCCTTCGACATCAGGTATGTCGGCCTAATTATGTTCATGTTAGGAGTAATATGTTGTGTCATTTTAAACTGGTAAGTACGTTAATAGTTTCCTTTACCACATTAATATTTTTTTGGTTACTTTGAAAACATTACATTGTACTCTGTTCAACAGATTTTAAGGTGGTTAAATCTATTTCTTTATGCAACTTTAATAGCGCTTTGTTAATTTCTTTGTATATGTTGCAAGTTTATTCATGATTGAATTGTTAATTTTACTTTGGTTCACTTTGTTGTTTGCAATCATGAAAATTTTTCACAGCACATTAATTTTGTTCATTTGTGCCAAGCGTCACAACATGGCGACGGCCTCGTGATTTAGTTTCACAGTGGTACCAACCTGATGATACTTAATGGCCCTACTGCAGTGTCAGGCTTTGTTTACATTGTATTTCGCTATGTTTTTAAGCGCAAATATTTCATTAAATACCTTAACTGTTGTTAGTTGTACATTGAGAAGTGCGTATTCTGGAGTGTGCCACACTACCTGACCCGTTTTGGTACGCTTTACTGACTAATGTTTCATGCAACTTTATCCATTGTTTTGTGACCTTTTCGGTCATTTGAAAATAAATATATTTTGCTTGCGAGCTTCATGGGGATTCATTTGGCTCGTGTTTGTTTATTTCTGGATACTGTTTACAAGCATTGAGTTAGTTTAATCACACAATATTGTTTTCCTTTGGTATTGTTACTATCTTTTTGATGAAAATATATTGAGGTTTATTGAGTTCATCTATTTACTCTACTTTTTTGTTTGGCTGTCAGTGACATCATGGTGTATTCACCCTTTTTATAAAAATAATTAGCTTATAGTAACTTTCCAGCTGATTTCATTATTATTATTATTTTTTTAAAGTTAGCCAACTTCCAGGTGACATAGTTTCTTTGCTTTCTGAGGTGGTGTCATGGTTCCTCTGGTCCTCTGAGGGTGTGTGTTACCACAAGACCTAGGAGAGGCCCTCTGTGGGTACACCACCACACGACCAGCCAATTTGTGGCAGTGACCTGAATGGGAAGGTCCCTCATTTGTTAACTAAATGTCACCATATGGAAGATCGCAGATCTCCATGTGTAAAGTTTAGTTCATTTCATTAAAGGCTGTTCACGGTAAAGTAAGCACTTTTGAAATCAACCCCACAAAAAAGTCACTGCTCCTACCTGCATATATTTTAACAGGCACTCTGCGTGACATGCGCCCAGTAAAGTTAGTCACAGTGGAGGGAAAGTAGTTCTGTATCTTGAAGTTGAATAAAAAGGGTTAGGCAACAATTTCTGATAATTTAAATTATTTGTTTGGCTTCTTGATTCTTTTTTATCGTTTCAAAGCGTAAAAATGAACAGATTTGTAAAAAAAATTCCTTTTCTCTTCATTTCACAGTTTCATTTGACCGACACATGAATAAAGTGATGAGCCCCATGACAATGTTAATCTTACATAAGGTGGAAGAATACACAACGTGCATACAAGGATATCTTAAGCAGGACTTTCAAAAGTGCTCATTTTACCGTGAATAATCTAAGTGTTACTTGACCTTTGTTTTTACTCAAATGTTAAAAGAATGTTAAAAGAATAATTTATTTTGGTTAAGTAATTTTCACTTTTCTTAAATTTATAGTAATTATTTACCATTGTTTTAAAATCAGTGTGTTACCAAAGTTGTCATTTGTTTTCAGGTTATCTGAAATATGGTTAATTTTTATTATAGGGTTATTTAAATACCTATATTTTGATAGTTTACTAAATATTTTGCACGTTTGTTTTCTAGTTCTTCGGTACTTAATTCTTTGGCCTTTGTTTCAGTTTCAGTGCACCATAGCTGTTCTCCAGTGGGATGCGTCTGCTGCGTGTAGTTTGCCAGAGCAGCTGCTTTTCCCAGTGATGACTACAGAGGAGGCAATCTGTTCCCAGCTTCTTCTGGTGGGTTCCACGTGTTCGATGTAAATATTGTGCTACTAGGTTAGGTTGGCAGCACTGTATACCGGGTGTGGGAGTGTGTTATGGTCTCGAGTGTGTGGGGAGTGTGATGTGTTATTGGAGGAGGTATCTGTGTATTAGAGGATGAGGAAAATAAAAGAATTGAGATATGTTTAACAGGTTATGGGCCCAGAAAGCAGTATAATTATTTACAATGTGTACGGTTGGGAGATGAGGCCGGTAAAGTGAATTATATTACCAAACAGAGTTGGAACACAAGTGGTAAAGTTTTGGCAAATATGGCGACCCGTGGAGTACAGTATCCTGAGCTAATAGACACAAACTTTAAAAACTGGAAGTTTCATGTTTTATTGTTACTTGATGAAAAAGATGTGCGTTGGACTGGAGACGGTGATAAAAAGTTAGAAAACTTGACTGAGAAAGCTCTCGAGGCTGCAAAAAAGGCAGACCAGAAGGAAAGAAATAATAATATTAATTGCGTGACAGATAGTCACATAGATTATATGAAGAACGCAAGAACGTCAAGGACATGCTAATTGCTTTGAGTAATGTTTTCGAAGGAAGAAGTTTTATTTCAAAGCCGTTGGTTAGAAAGAAGTTAACACTGAAGTGCACAATATCCTTGCAGGAACATTTTAATCAATTCAATTAACGTGATATCTGATTTGGAGGGAATGGGATTCAAACTCGACCAGGATGACAAAGTCTGTCGTCTGTTGTTAACTCTACCTAATCGCTATGATAATGTGATTACTGTACTTGAAACCATGGATGCAGGCCTAACCTTACACTTTGTAAAGTCGAGACTTCTTTATGCATAGTTGAAATTGAATTGTATACAAACAAATGTTGGAAACGAGGAGACTTCGTTCGTTGTCTCATACAGGCCAGTGAGAAAATGTTTTGGATGTGGTGATCCCGGTCATCTGATTGCCCCAAAGCAGAATATAAATACTCAGACAGGGACCTATCAGGATAAAGGTTGCTAATGGCGAGGAACTGACAGCAGAACAAAAGGGAACAGTAAGACTCTATAAAGGTACCAGTCTCTCGAAGATAAAGCTAGAAGCACTTACTGTACCAAATCTCAAGCTCAATCTCTTATGGGTGAAAATATTATCAGTTCAGAAAAACTGGTGATTTTCAGTGCTAACAGAGCAGAGATTATTGATGACAGGGGCCCCAAGATTGTGTGTGGCACATCGGGAATGCTTTATGTTGCCATTTTTTCGGTGGGTACAGGCGAGAAATGTTTTTCAGTAGTTATAGAGGACCTGTGGCATAAAAGACTTGGTCAGTTGAACATGAAGAGTTTGAGGTTAATGCAACTGCCTACCTCAAGTAAGGTTTGCGATTCGTGCCGGCAAGGGAAAGAGAGCAAACAGCCATTCCCAAGGAGTACTACACCTAGGTCTACCAGAATGGGAGAGCTACTTCACACAGATGTTGGGGGCCCTGTCTCTACCCCCACTAATTATAATAAAAAATATTATCAGACAATAACTGATGATCACTCACATTTCTGTGTAGTATACCTGATTAAATCCAAAGCTAAAGCTGCAGAAAATGTAATTAACTACATCATGAGCCTAGAATCTCAATTTGAGACAAATTGTGCGAGTCGCGGTGCGGTGCGACAATGCAGAGAAATTTTCTTCAGCAAACCTCAAGGCTTTTTGTACTGAGAAGGGTGTTACCCTGGAGTATACAGCACCATACTCACCTCAAATGAATGGTGTCAGTGAGAGACTAAATAGAATGCTTATAGATAAGGTGAGGACCATGTTTGTGGACATAAACCTACCTAAACACCTATGGGGAGAGACAATACATATGTCAGCATATCAACTTAACCGTTCCCCTACAGCAGCGCTGGGGGGAAAATTCCGGCATAACTGTACTTGGGCAAAAAACATCTCTCAAAATTGAAGATATTCGGAGCTAAAGCATGGGCAGTTAAACTTCCTCAGAGAGACAAGCTAGATACCAGAGTCTCACCAACAAGGACGGAGGGATATGCACAGAATGGGTACAGGGTCTGGGATCCGGTAACAGGAAAAGTACAAGTGTCGAGAGATGTGACCTTTGATGAAAGGGATGTCACGTTTAAAGAAACTACAGATGCATCAAGAGTTAAATGGGATGAAGGAAGTTCCAAAGAAGTGGAAGAAAGTAACAGCAGGGAGTAAACATCCATCAGTGAGGAAAGTGACAAAAAGTTCTGTGGATTTGACCAATCATCACGACCAAAGAGGAAATTGAAGAAACCAAAACATTTGGATAACTTTGATTTGTACATGGCCTATTGCCTGGTGAGTGAGTGTGACCCAAAGACTTACCAAGAAGCAATCAGTGAAAGTGAAGACTGGAGAGATGCCATCCAGAAAGAACTGGATGCACACAAGAAGTGCCAAACCTGTGTTGCAGTGGATCCACCAGACAACGTGAAACCAGCAGAGATAAGATGGGTATTCCAGAGCAAACCAGATGGTAACAAGAAGGCCAGGTTAGTTGCAAAAGGTTTTCAAAGAGATACTAATGACCTGGTATATGCATCTGTAGCCAAAATGCCTACAATTAGACTTGCATTGTCATATTCGATTCAAAAAGATTGGATTATAAGACAAATGGATGTGCCCACTGCTTTTCTGAATGGATTACTGGAGGGTGAAGTGTAAATAGTTAAACCTGAAAGATTGGGGGAAAGAAGAGAATTTTGAAACTACATTGTGACCTGTATGGACTTCGAGAGTCTCCATGCTGATGGAACCAAAGGTTTAACCAATTTGCAGTAGAAAACAGTCTGAGGAGATCCAGCTTCGATGCTTGTCTTTATATTGGAGACTGTGTGTGGTTGGTGTTACGGGTGGATGACATTGTGCTGTTGGGGCAGAAATCTAAGGTGGAGGAACTGGCGGAACTGCTGAATGGGGAATTTAATGCTAAAGACATGGGGAACATATAATGCTTTGTAGGAACAGAAATAAAACTGGTGGACAACAAAATTGAACTGTGTCAGCATGAGCTCATTGCAAAAATGTTAAAGAGGTTTAACTTACAGAAGTGTAAAGCATGTCTTACCCCAACGGAAGATAGGATTGAAGTCAATGATACTGATGATGTGATCAATTTCCCATACAGAGAACTGGTAGGCAGTTTGACCTATCTCTCCAAAATAAGTAGGCCAGATATCACTTTCACGACATCATACTTAAGCCGTTTTCTGGATTGTCCAACGCACACCTTGTGGAATGCACCAAGAAGAGTACTCAGTTACGTGAAGGGCGCTATTGACAAAAATCTGGTGTATGAAAAACACCCAGAAGAGAGTGCTCGAGTCATTGTGTACGCAGATGCTGACAGGGGAGACGACAAGACCGACCACAAGAGTGTGAGTGGAATTACATCGTTCCACTGTGGCAACTTGGTATCTTGGAGTTTAAAGGAACAGCAAGCTGTGGCTCTGAGCTCGGCAGAGGCAGAGTACACATTCTGCAGGCTGGCAGCTTCGGAACTCCTCTACCTGAAAGGCCTTTTGTCTGATTTTGTGGGGGATGAGCTGAAGGTGAAGTGTTTGCTTGTAGATAATCATGGAGCTATCCATATGATGAGAAACTATGAGAATACCAGATGCTCAAAAACACACTGATATAAAATTTCATTTTCTAAAGGATGACATTACAAAGAAACTTACGGGCGTTGAGTATGTGGAGTCAGATAAAAACACTACAGATGTGTTTACCAAACCCTTGAGGTCTACTAAATTTTGTGAGGTTACAGACATGCTCTGTGTAGTTTGAGTTCTTTGCTGCAGGGAACTGGGTCTGTTGTGCAATTTCAGTCTGGATACATTGTGTACAGTTAGGGGTTATTTGTATGTTTTGTCAACTGATCTGGTGTATGCTATTTTAGGTTAGTATGAAAATTGTAGTGTATAAACTTGAAATTGAGAGGGGGTATTAAGATGTAAATATTGTGCTACTAGGTTAGGTTGGCAGCATTGTATACTGGGTGTGAGAGTGTGTTATGGTCTCGAGTGTGTGGGGAGTGTGATGTGTTATTGGAGGAGGTATATGTGTACTGGAGAAGGAGGAAAATAAAAGAATAGAGATATGTTTGACACCAAGCTGCTGAACTTTTTTTTAACTTATTTGCCCAAAGCACTTTTGTGTAGTAATGTTATGTTTCATGCCTCAACTTCTTTTGCTTTGCGCACAGTTGCATTATTTAGGTCTTGCATTTTGGTTGTATGAGACACTATGTTTTCTTTTGCGCAGAATTTTTCAATGACATGTGGTTGCTTTAGGTGGCTGGGCATTTGGTAAGGAAAAATTTGTTTTTTTTTTTTTTTTTGCTGTTTCTATTTTTCGGTGAGAGTAGCGTACTAGCATCGGTATGGATGGTATGTTTACGTTGCGTCTCATCAAACACCTGTTGTCTATCTAACATATAAATGCTTTCTTTTGGATTTTAGTCAGTTTACATTCTAACATCTGAATTTTTTGTTCAGAGTAAGGGTTTGGTCTCACTTTGTCGTACACCTGTGTTCATGCTTGGCATGTGTTGCAAGCATGTTTTTCGTGTTACCTTGTCCAAGCCTGTAGACACATTGCTAAAGCAGTTCTTTTTTTCGGTTAGTACTGTATAGTAATACTGGTATGAGTTGGTGCTATTGCATGGCGTATCACCGAAGGTCAGATGGCTACCTAACCTCAATTCTAGTTTGTATTTTGCTTTTGGTCGTGTTGGATGCTAGGAAATATAGGTGGCTTTTGTGTCAGTTTCAGTGTGGAACTTCCCCAGTGTTGTTTTTTTTTTGGTGGTTGGTGGATTGATCACCCATCGGCAGTTCAGGACATACACTAATTGCTAGCCTAGCTAGTTGCAGTCAGGACTTTTGCTTGATTTTGTGCCACCACTAGTTTTTGGTCTTTTTCCTTTTGGTTTGTGCCTTTATTTTGGAAGTCATGTTTGTGCTATGTGACATAACACACTTGCTTGCTCCTTTTTGGCACTTGAACTAGCCAGTTGTTTGGAGTCATGAGAATTTTCTTGATAGCGCATTTTGTTATTCAATGTCGAGTCGTGTCCTATGATTTGTGTTGCCTAGTTTGTGTGTTTTTGACTGGTGGTCTTAGGTACTTGTATCTCAATTTTTGATCCATCTTTGGTCGTTGGTTTACCATTTTTGTACATCACGTGTTATTTTAATAAACCTTAGCTAGATTAACTTCTTATCTTGTCCATGTCAAATTTGTTTTTTTTTTTTTATGCATGTTAACTTTGTTTAGCTAAAGTTCTTGTTCTGACATAATGCCTAGCTACATAAAATTTTTTATTACCTCTGGGTCTCCTTTGTGGGAAGGAGTGTGTGCAATGTTAAATGTGTCACTACGGTTTAAATGTGTCGCTGACAGTTTTGAAGAATGTTACGATTCAATTTCTTATAGTGTCACTACTGTGAAGTGTATTACAGTATTTTGAGCCATTATTTTCAGTTTTATGTATTTAGCACAATTGTGAAGGTTTTTATTATTATTTGTCATGTTGGTTTTATTATTTTAATTATTGCTGCAATTATTACAATATGCTCATTTTGAATTATCAGAGATTCATTTAACTAATTTTTGAAGACAATTTGTACTGTGAATAACATTTTTATTCTCAGTTTGAAGTAATTACTATTTAAATAATTTGTACTTAAAGTTGATTCAGCCTGATATTTATTTATACAACTTTTTATTTTAATAAATGATTTATGTATTTTGAGATATGACTTATCTGGCTATATATTATTTAAATATTCCGGACTAATCACTGAGCTATTAAATTAAATGCTTATTAATATTCTATTACATGGATAATTCTCTCTTAAGAGTAAGACGCATGCCGGGTCAACAGACAGTAGGCATTATCACCATGGCTTTGAATTTACAGGAGACCAAACACATGGCGTTACGTGTTTATTCACTGATTTTATGCTTAGTGCCTATTACTCTGACTGGGCACGTTGGTTGACGACTTGGAACAAAGTTCTCTACTGTTGGTCGGGTAGTTAATTTACTTGAAACTACCTTATTGGTGTTGTTTCCCACAGAGGGATGTATTACGGAGGTAATCTACTGGTGGGAGGTGTCAGGGATACCTGGCTTACTCAGGTTATCTTCGGCCGAAGATGCTGTTGCTGGTATTGGCTGACTGGAACCGGAAGTGCAGGCAGTTGACTGTAGGACAATGATACCGTGCTGGCCAACACGGTATAGTAGGTTCCAGGCGGCTGACTCTATAGACTCCAAAACCTGGGGTTGGCTACCCCGTACCTCGTCTCCGTACCATGTATTAGCCTGTGTTCGATGGGATGGAATTCTCTGAGGATACGAATGTGCGGTGGGAAATAAATACACATATATAGATGAGAGGTAGGCCTCTTTAATAAGCGAATTAAAGCTGTGCTGTACCATTCAGCTTGCCTACTCAAAGTAGGAGGGACAAGTACATACTGCCACTTGGCATCATATTAAACTGTCGTTTGCTCCTCCCTCCATGAGGCATGCATTTCTCTAAAATGTATAGACTGTAAACTATCACTGAACAATAAATGCTGTGCACCACTGACGTAAGATAGATCACTACGTTAGTGTAATGTCAGCAGTGACTGCCAGTATGAGCTCGGTGCTCCAGAAAGCCTCCCGCCACCGGCTGGCAAACCAGAAGCATTGAGCTATATGGGCAGCCTTCCTGTCACTACTGGGTGTAGGCGTAACCAAGGCCAGGCCGTAACCCTCGAGCAAATACCCCCGCCAGCACCTAGGTGCTCTGGTAGTGATACAACTCAAGAGTACTGTCTCTCCCTGGTTGGATGAGTTGTTAGTGGTTAGGACTCTGTGTGTGTGTGTGTGTGTGTGTGTGTGTGTGTGTGTGTGTGTGTGTGTGTGTGTGCGCGTGCGTGCATGTGTTAGACTGATGGATTCCTAATCTAGATCATATGGATAACTTCAAAATCCTGGTCTTGGTTGGCAGTGCACAACATGTATGGCTCCTAGCGGTCATGGTGAAAAAATCTTTAAGAAGAATACTCTCAGTAAAGGAATAAAGCTGCATTTATTATATGCATACTAAATACAGTGACATGTGCTATCTCCTAACTAAGCAGGCTGTATGTATGGAAGTATCCTATGCTGGACAGGTGTAGGTGACCTGGTTCTAAGCTATGCAAGAAACCAATTGGCGTAGATGGTAATAAACAAATACTTAGTGCAGTTAACTAAACTTTGGGATATCTACACGAGACAATTAAGAAAAGGGATCCACTGCTCTAGTAGCAGGGAGTGTAGTTACCCCTACCAGCAAGTAGAGACGGCTACTGTTCCAGGATGATCCAGTAGTGGAGGGTGTTGTGATGTTAGAAGACAAAGAGCTTCTGGGAGATGAAGGATATGGTGGTAGTTGCTGCCAATGAAGCCTCAGGTAACTGCGGCTGCAGAAGAGCTTCTAGCGACTGCAATGGTAACAGCCTCTGGTGGCTGCTGAAGACTTGGTGACTCATCTAAGGCCCAGCGCATGTAGTGGTGGAGCGGGTTCAAGAATCTGGCAGAATAATTCACGAGTCCGGTCGTGCACAGACTTTAATAGTCCGAAGGACAGGTGCAGCGCCGGGCCAGGTGTGACATCACCTCGTGATGTCCGTCTAGCGCGAGGCCGAGGTGGAGGTAGTTACCATCTGTTTGCCTCTCTGCTTCGTGCGTGTTCAGTGGCGCTTGGCTGTGCCCTGAGGCGGTTGACTGCTTGTTGGCTCTCAGCACAGAGCAGGGGGGGGGGGGGGGGGGGGGGTGTTCACTGGGTTGCGCAACCTTATTTTACACATGTTTGGAATTGCTGTCCACTGATGTGGTGATCCAAGACACACGTGTAATAAGTTGTTGGGTTTGACTCTTTCTTGGGTGAAGTAGAATTACTTGAGTCAGATGAGTTGTAGTCATTATGGTATTATATAGGAAAGAGGCACGCATCAATATTTATCCTTGGTTCACCTAGGTTTGGAACCCGCAACTGTGACATCAGATAGTAACGTCTTGGTAACCACTGATTGCTGCTGGTTTATGGATTTTAAGGAATTTTCTTCAGGCTCAAAAAATCCAAAAATATACTAACATTTCAAACTTGACATTACTCATTTTGATATGGTTCGGAAGGAATTGTATATGTTAAAATGATCTGGACACTGGTGAGGGACGAGATGTGCCAGATTTCACATGAACGCTTTCTCATGACAAAAAGTTTTATAAAGATGTAAATAATGCCCAGAGGGCGCCCATTCACCTGTGCACAGGTGATCACGTGAATACTAGTTCTCAGGGCAGTAGCAGGTTGACAGCAATGTGGCAGTCCCAAGGGACTCAGTTCTCCTTGTCGGACACCAGTGTCGGCCTTGTAGGCTGTCAACTGGATACGTAATTGGGTGTAGTCAGATGGGCAATATGTCTCATAACAACACTGGCCCTCTGGGGCAAAGTGAACTTACGGGTGGACTTGCCTTGGCAGATGTAGAAGTAGCGTTGTAGGCTGTGCGGGTTGAGTCCTTGGGGTTCCACTGGTCTTGGCGGATGTTGGGATGCAGTCGTTCTCCATGAGGTGGCAATAGTTCCACTCGGTGCCCAGCTGCTGATGTGCAGGTTGGCCTGCACGAGCCTAATGTCATTCCCGCTGACTAGGGCTCCGACCACCAGATGTACCTCGTAACCAGTCCTAATTGGGGCTGAATAAAACGCATAATTTCAGACAGGAGATGACCGTCTCCTGTGTGACGGGCAACTTGGGCCTGCCCCCGAGGAGTGTCGACTACCAGCGCAACGAGGTTTGCCACACAGACCGGCTTGGTGGCACTGAACTCTGCCTTCTTATCTGCCCTCTGAGCTTCGAGCCAGCTGTAGAATGGCATGGGCGTATAGCACACTAGATTCCTGTAAGAGACAATCAATTGAAGATCGTTGACTTAGGCCTGTGAAGACGACAATGGCTGGCGGTACACTCCCCGACTCCTAATAGTGCAAGTACTCTGAGTTGAAGGTCGTAGACCACCTTTCTGCTACTGCCGGGTGTTGTCCACAAATGTTGGACCTCCAACTCTGAGCAGATACCTATGCCAGCACCTTAGCTAGGCGCTCCGGTCAGCGATACAACTGAGGGTGGCTGTCCTACCTCTGTGGGGTGTGTCCTAATGGTGGAGGTTCTACCTTTCTGTGCACCAAGATGTACAGAATGGGTGGCCATCAAATGACGAGGTGTGAGTATCGACAGACAGGCCCTTAAGGGGGTCTGACATCCTACTCTAGGTTAAAAGTACTCAGTTGCTTGCTTGCCTCTTGGTGGGCAAATACTGGTGGTAGATAGGCTATATTATTATAGCAAAGAACTCTTGGATACGTTTAAGACTAAGTATTTATTAAAGCAATAACACTTAGATGACTTGTATGTGCTACCTATAGGTCTGTGCTGCAGAAGTAATTGACCTACACAGATTACGAGTGAAGGTGACCCGCTCCTAGGCTACTTCGATGCAAAGGAAATATATTAACTAACTGTCGCAACAACGGGGTGACGCATGTTGCTCTATCTTTAGTTGGCAAGAAACTTTTATTATGTGCTAGATCAGTCACGCTACTAGTGTTACTAGATTCCCTTCTTACTAGAAAGTAGTGTCGGTATTGTAGGCTGTCTACTAGGAATATATTCTGTCACACTAGGTATGACAACATGTCTCACAACAACAGTGGCCCTCTGGGGCAAGGTTGACTTGCCAGAGCTTAGTGGAGTGTTCTTCGTTGGTGGCGTTACTTACTGTAGTGTAGGTGGAGCGTATGGTGTCCTTGGTTCTGCTGGACATGGTGGAGGTCAGGTTCCAGCACTGCTCTGCAGGATGACTGTGGTTCCACTGTGTGCTGGCCCAGTTGCCAATGTGCGGGTTAGCTCTCCCGATCCTGGTGTCACTACTGCTGATTAGGGCTCAGACTACTGGATGCATGTCGTAGCCACAGTGCATACTTGGTTTGAGTGAAACATGGATGTTCCAATGGGTGATGTCAGTCTTGCAGCACTATGGGTGCTTTGGGCCTACTCCTTACGAGTGTCTACTCCTGGCGTAATGAGGTCTGCCAGACAGACTTGTTTGACAGCACAGAACTCCGCCTTCTTAACTGCTCTTTGAGCTCCATGCCTGCTGTGGAATGACATAGGCTGATAGCGTAACCAGATGTCCTATGGTGACAAGCAATATACAAACCCTGACTTTATAGTGTAATGCCGACAATGGCTGGTGGTACGCTCCCTGTCTGCCTAACAGCGCAAGCACCTGGAGTTGTGAGTCGTAGACCGCCTTCCTGCCACTGCTGGGTGGAACTACAAATGTAGGGCCTCCGATCCCCCGCAGATTATCTCTGCCATCACCTTAGCTAGGCACTCCAATGAGAGACATAGTTGGGGTTGGCTGTCCCGCCTCTATGGTGTATGACATAGTGGTTGGGGCTTTACCGTTCTGAACACAAAGGTGAACAGAATGGGTTGCAGCCGAAAGATGATGTGTGTTTATAACTGACAGACTCCTGAAGGGGGACTGACGTTCTATGCTAGGTTCAACTCCTGTCAATAGCTTACCACTTGTCGGTCAATACTGGTGGAGATAGGCTATAGTACAACAAGGAACTCATGGCTACATTCAAGATTAGGTATTTATTTAGACAATCACCTAGGTGACTCGTACATGCAACCAATAAGTCTGTGTTGCGGAAGTACTCAGCCTACATATTAAAGGGTGAAGGTGACTCGCTGCTAGGCTACTGAAGTACAAGAGAAATAATTAGCTTCACTGTCGTAACGAGCACTAACTGGGATTGCCTAGAAGAGGCCCTAACTTTAACTGAGGGCCAGCTACCAGTAAGTAGTGGCAGCTGATAAAACCAAGAGGTCACAACAACTCAAATGTTGTTGTGTTCAATGTCTTCAGGTAGAAGAAGCTTCTGGTGACGTCAAAGCCAAGAGATGGTAGGAGCCTCTGGTACATGTTGCCTGCAGCCTCTGGAGAATTGGAAGTTCTTGGAGAGGACTGTGAGGGCCTAATGGTCAGTAGAGAGCCCCCCCACAAGAAGTGTTGAGGCAAGCTACTGAAGATAAACTCCAGACCTCGGCGGTACACTGACTTATATACTGTTCCTCTGGAGTGCACGGTGAGCCCAGAGTGAGAGGTGCGGCGTGCCCCTGTGATGTCTGCCTGGAGTGAATGGGGTGGGAGAACTACCCTCTTCTGCTCGGCAGCGCTTGGCAACCTTTGGCGGTGTGGCAACACTGTCTGCCAGGTGCATCATGGGGAGCTGGCGCATTGCACGGCTGCTTCAAATATCTTTCGTATTGTGATTCCAAAGTGTGTTCGAGTTGAACCCACTCTCTATGCCTTCGTAACACGCTGTGCTTGGTTTGCTCTTTCACATGTGTAAACACGCTTAGTAGATGGAGAAGGGCAGTTCAGGAACAGTCTGGGAAATCAAGTATCTTCCATGTTTCTGGTAAGAACACTTCCTGTTAGACATCTGGTAGTTGGTTCCTGTGGTTGGTAGTTGCACATGGATGAGCTGTAGTAGAGTATAATATAATTGTGTAAGCAGCACGCATCAATTTGTCCCCTCTCCATTGCGAAGGAGGCTCATCCACCATCTGTATATGTGGAGAAAGCGATAGCTAGCCCATCCCCCCCCCCCTCTGGAATGTATAGATGTTCAAAATGTGTGTGAGCTGTTTCAAAATGTGTGTGAGCTGTTTCAAGAAATTTTTTCAACTTTTAGGCAGGTTCCTTAAGGTTCAGGCTCGCTCTATGTGCTGGAGCGGCATGGAAACACGTCAGGCCGGGGGAAGAGATAGCAATAGCCCTGTCTCATTCTTACTGTGGGCTGGCTCTTCCTCTCTTCTCCTTGCCTGTCTGCCGGTGTGTCATGCTGCTAATGTGTTTACCCCCCTATGGAGAGATTACTGTCAAGGTTGATGCAGTGTACTGGGTGTCCCACGTAACCATCAATAGATATGCCGTGACAAACACAGCATACATGCTGTGGTTATGTAATATAAAATATATACAATTGAAACCTGTAAAGGAGAATTACACAAATAAAAACGGCACGTGAAAACTATGACAAAACACTAATATACGCAGCCTTACATGTGGAAGGCAAGAGGAGAATAACTATCGCGGTGCTTGTGGTGGTGTATTAGGTTGGAGGAAACCCTGGCTAAATCTTTGAGGCAACCTGTAGGTCTCACCTCAAGCCAACATTTACATATGTCATAATATAGGTTGCGAACTCCAGGCCTTCTGTTACCCAGGGCTGGCGAGCTGCCGATTGAAAAGGGAATAGACAAATATATTTACGAATAAAACATGTACAAAATCACCCTACAAACTAAACAAGGCACTGAATAGCAACATATCACTCAAATCATGTTGTACTTTAGCAGTTATTTGTACTAAGAGTACGAAACCCTCAGGTTCAGTCTTTTGGGTTCGACTCTCGGTCAAAGTTATACATAATTAAAGCTGCAAAATGACATAAATGAACAAGTACCCTGATGAAAAATAAATAGATGAAACACATTGCACTGAAAATGTATTGTAGTGTTTACAGATGTACCTAACTTACATAAGCATGATTGATTAATTATACAAAACTAAACTAACTTATTCTCTCCTCAGAGGAAGTCCATTTTTGGGTTTCTCAAAGCTAAGGTACATTATAAAGTCTTTATCTTCGTGTAAAACTGTGACTGTGGTGAGTGTCTATCGGTGTTACTTGTCCTTATGTGCTATAGTGGATACAGCTACCCCATATTACTAAGACATTCCAGTAAACATGTGGCAAGGTAGTTTACTAAACCTAGCGCATATATAAGGATGCCGGCAGGGCGCTGCCCCCACTCACTCTCTGATGTACTGATGAGCCACCATGCTGCATCCGAAGTTGCTGCCGCCCAACGGAGGTGTCATGGCGCAGAAAGCAGAGGGCTGCGATCCAGGGGCGAGACCAAGAAAGACTACACGACAGACTTGGGCTAGAGGAACTCTGCCCGTTTGTCTTGTTAAAACAGTGGTAAGACGACTTATACACTTCGGTGCAGGTCTAGGCTGGGAGAATCCAATAAGATAATGTCACTAGAGTGATCATTGCACTTAAGGCTAGGGACGCCATTGAGAAGGATCAGTAATATTTATAAGTAAATTATAGAGTTCCGTATTGTGTTAATATGATGATAGATTATCTAGTAACAAGATTGTTGTATACCTTGAGCATAATAAATTCTGTAAAGTTTTATAACAAACTGTGTTGCCTACCTTACTTAAATTCTAAGCTATAGTAGCCCCCACGTAACCAACCTTGAGTGATTAGTGTATTGTATTCAAGTAGTCTAGCATTGTATAGGAGTAAGTATTGCACTCAAAATAGCAGTGTTACAGTGGGCTGTTGGCCACTGTTTATATACATTTACTATGTGATAACTACGTGTAGCACTGTTTTGGGAATGGCCGTGTAACTGCCAATTCCACATTACGTCACTTTTGTAACACTGTCTGCCTGTTTGTAGTTTCACCTGTGCATTTTAAAAACGTCTACTATTGATAAATGTCTACTGAGTTTACTGGTAACTGGCATAGTTACCGACTGCTATTTGTCATGGTTTTATATGTGTTGTACTGGCAACTGTTTACTGATGCCTTAAACTGACTGTCTTTAAAGAAGGGCCTTTGACGTGCCCATAATAGTATATGTAATTATAACTAGGAGCAAAATAACTGCTACTCAACACACTTTGTGTTCTGGCTACTCCTACCCTGTTTTCGATAGCTAGCAGTAGTGTGGTTAATTATGGTACACTACTCAACTAAGCGTTTGTTCTGTGGCTATCGGAAATTGAGGCTTAGCAAAAAGTAAGGCTATAACGAGTCCTTAAGGTTTGTTTATTTCACTGGTTCACAGCCTCGGGTAATGGAGCACTGATACTTGTTAATCGCTTGGCTCTTTGCCAGTCTTCCCCTCTGCCATAGGGCAGCGTGCGTAGGATACTGCCACGTAAAACGTGTCGTGGGTCGCCATGGTGATTCTTTATACCAGCAAGGTGTTGATCCCATTTTGGCGGCACGAGGGGGCATCAACCTTTGAGGTTCAGCAAAGGGTGCTGGGGCATCGTCTACCACAGCAACTGTTGGTGAGGACACAGCTACCAAGGACAATGAGGCAGTGCGAGGGTACAGCCCCCCAGGGCCCTCCACCTCGACTGCATGGGTTCCTACCCGAGGGGTAGGCTGTTTCTGGGTGCCGTTGGAGACATTGACATCCGTAATGTTGGCCAAAAGGAGGGATAGCCCTACCACCTCGGTGGCACTTGTGTTGAATGACAAAGACGTCTTCTGGCGGAGCGACTGCTGGATGGTGTTGCCATCTACATATGTTTGAGTTACCGGACGGAGGGGTGTCCCTACCATCTCAATGGTACTGGGTTCACTGATGTGATTTGGACGTCGTCAGCTTGCGGTTGTAAGGCATCGGCTTTGCTGGTGCTAGCCATCCTTGGTGTACTAATTGGTCCTCAAGTGAGTGCGCTGTTGGGCTCTTCATCCTTGGGGACTTTAGTAGTTTGAGCACGAGTCACCTGGGTAGAGATTTGGGGGGAGGCTCAGAAGAGTCCTTTCCCACGCTGACCTCTAAAGTTGCCTCTTGTACAGTTTGTGCTGGGGACCCGGTGGTGTCAGCGGGGCTGGACAGCATAGTTACTTGTGAAGGTACTACCTCCAGGTCTGCAATCGACAATTGCCAGGCTGGATGCATCGACCCTTGGTTCCGGAGTAGTAGTTGGTGGTGGCGTAGGAATGTGAACATCCTCCACCTCCTTTGCTTGCAGAGATTTGGTTTGTTCCGAAATTCGGTTGGAGTGGCAAGGTTCTTGTCTGAAATCTCAATCCCTTGGACTCTGCCAAAAGACCTCACTACTTGCAGCGATGGTACATCCACATGTGGTATGACATTTGCGTGCATAACTGGTAGGCGTTGAGGGCAGTGATCTAATGGAAACTGCTCCTTTGTGTTTGGGTGGTCCCATTTGCTGATCCCTCAACAGTGGGGGTGCTTGGCAGGCAGTTTATGACCTGAGGGCCCATATTTCAGTCGGCAGTGGCGGGGCTATTAAACACTGTGCTATTTCGGCCGGGTCATCTTTGTTATCCAAGGTGTCAAAGACTTCGGCAGTTGTTATTTCACTATCCCTGTCGGACATTCCTCCAGGGAAGGGGCACATCTGACCTTGTGTGGTCTTCCGAATGCAGCCTCCGATATCTTCCACCCAGTAAACATGGTCTTGTTGGCCTACCACCTTATATGGTCAGTACCATTTACTGGCTAGGCTGGCGCTGAAATGGGTGCTGGCCTTCCTTATAGGGTGACTTTTTACGAGCACTGTTTCTCCTAAATTAAAACTTCTAATGCCAGCCTTTGGTGGTAGATATTTCTTATGGATGTATGCTTCTTGAGCACCTCAAGCTCATTGCGTGCAGGCTAATGAGGCTAGCCTCTTATCCTCTGGTTGCGGCATGTTGGTCAGCTCCCACTGCCAGTTTCCAGGTCTTCGAAGTTGATGACCTTGGAGAAGTTGAATAGGGCTGGTTTCGACTGCTTCATTAGTTCGCCTGTGTAGTGCAAATAAAATGTCAGAGATATGTTTATCCCAGTGGTTATGATCATTACCCACACTGATACGGAGGCATTTCTTTATTTCTTGGCTCCTCCGTTCGGTGGGGTTGGCCTGCCAGTGGTAAGGTGGTGTGGTCTATGTCTCTATTCCGCAGTGGTTGCACGCTGATTGCCATTGAGCGCTCGTGAACTGGGTTCCGTTATCCATAAGGATGGCTTGCGGGTAACTCCAACGAGTGAACACTTTGTTCTCTAGCTTCCTGATTGTTGGCGTGGTCTCTTGGCTGGGTAGAGGGAATTCTTCTGCCCATCTGGAGAAGAGATCGGTTACTACTAATAGGTACTGGTTGCCTTTGGTGCTCCTGGGATAGGGGCCCATGAGGTTGGCTGCTAGATGCATCAAGGCTGTTTTAGGACTCCTGGGTTTGGCTGTCGGCGGTGCTCGGGGATAGGCCTTCCCTGAGAGCATGTCTGGCATTGGCTGACGTATTGCCGCACGTTTCGGCTAATACCATCCTAGCCGAACGGTTCCTTATATCCAACAAAGTTTCACGTGTTTCGGGGTGTCCAGCCTGGGTGGTGGTGGTGGTGGTGCAGAAAATTAATCAATGACCAAATTAATGACATGAAAAAACAAGGGATAGTGAAACCATCAAACTCACCTTACAATTCAGTGGTAATACTAGTACCCAAGAAAGATGGCAAACTGCAATTCTGCATGAACTATAAAGCACTAAAGGAAGTGACTCACCCTATTATCTCCTCCAACCTTTAACCTGTCACACATGCTGCGAGATATACGGGAAGCAAAAGTCTTCAGCACCTTAGACATGGAGTCGGGGTATTGGCAGATAGCAGTACACTCAGATGGCCTTAAATACACAGCCTTCACCACTCCAAAAGGAGAGACTTTGCAATTTAGAGTAATGCCTTTCAGGCCTAAAAACACTCTGGCCACATTCCACCGCCTCATGTCTTCCGAGGTACTCACCAGATTCATCGGAGAGTTTTCGCCTACTTAGACAATGTAATAATTTACTCGCAAACCTCGGAAGAACATCTAATCCACATCCAACATGTACTTGGAAGACTAGAACAACACTGCATCACCTGCAAACTATCCAAGAGCTTTTTTGGAAAGATAGCAATAGATTATCTAGGGCATGTAGTGTCAACCGGAGGAAATTTCCCTCAACAGAACTCGATCCGAACTATAGAGGAGGCAGAGGAACCTACTAATAAAAAACCACCACCCCGATACTTAGGATTGTGTAACTGGTTGCGTGAATTCGTTCCAAACAGGGCTAACCTGATGGCACCTCTACATCCGCTTATCGAAAAAGAAACTGTTTGGAAATGGGGGCCGAGCAACAGCAAGCATTCCAAGCCGACCCCAGGGAGACCCACCACCTTAGCTAGGCACTCCAGTGAGAGAGACAGTTAGGGTTGGCAGTTCCGTCTTAGGGTTGGCAGTCCCGTCTCTTTGGGGTATGACCTAGTGGTTAGGGCTCTACCATTCTGAACACCGAGGTGAACAGAATGGGTGGCCATTGAAATATGATGTGTGTATAACTGACAGACACCTGAAGGGTGACTGACGTTCTATGCTAATTTAAACTCCTGTTGATTGCTTACCACTCGTTGGTTAATACTGGTGGAGATAGGCTATAGTACTACAACAAGGAACTCATGGATACGTTCAAGATTAGGTATTTATTTAGACAATCACCTAGGTGACTCGTACGCGCTACCAATTAGTCTGTGTTGCGAAGTACTCAACCTATGCATTAACAGGTGAAGGTGACTCGCTCCTATGCTACTGAAGTACAAGGAAAATAACTAGCTTTACTGTCGCAATGAGTACTAACAGGGATTGCCTAGCAGAGGCTCTAACTTTAATTGAGGGCCGACTACCAGAAAGTAGTGGCAGCTGAAAAACTAAGAGGTCACAACAACTCAAATGATGATGTATTCAATGTCTTCAGGTAGAATAAGCTTCTGGTGATATCAAAGCCAAGAGGTGGTAGAAGCCTCTGGTAGATGGTGGGTGCAGCCACTGGAGAACTGGAAGTTCTTGGAGAGGACAGTGAGGGCCTAGTGGTCAGTAGAGAGCCGCCCCACAAGAAGTGTTGAGGTGGCTACTGGAGATGAACTCCCGACCTCAGCGGTGCACTGCCTTATATACTGTTCCTCTGGAGTGCGCAGCTAGCCCAGAGGGGGAGGTGTGACGTGCACCTGTGATGTCTGCCTGGAGTGACCGGGGTGGGAGAACTACCCTCTTGCGCTAGTGGCATCGCCTCGGGCACTTGGCAGCACTTGGCTACCTTTGGCGGTCTGGTGACATTGTCTGACAGGTGCGTCAAGAAGAGCTTGCGTGTTACGCGGCTGCTTCAAATATATTTCGTATCGTGATTCCAAAGTGAGTTTGAGTTGAACCCACTCTCTAGGCCTTCATAACACACCATGCTCTGTTTGCTCTTTCATGTGTGTAAACACTTAGTAGATGGAGAAGGGCAGTTCAGAAAATGTCTGGGAAACCAAGTATCTTCCATGTCTCTGGTGAGAACACTTAGTGTTAAACATCTGGTAGTTGGTTCCTGTGGTTGGTAGTTGCATGTGGTGTAAGCGGCACACATCAGGAGTTTGCCTAGAAGAAGCCTCAACTTTAACAAGGGAGCCACTACCAGCAAGTAGTGGCGGCTAAAGACCCAGGAGGTGTCGACAGCTGAAGTGTTAAGTCATTGTTCGTTGTCTTCTGGTAGAAGACGCTTCTGGTGACTGCAATTACCAGGAGGTGTTGAAGCCTCTGGTAGGTGGTGGCATCAGCCACTGGAGAACTGGAAGTTCTTGGAGAGGACCGTGAGGGCCTATGGTCAGTAGAGAGCCCCAGCACAGAAGTGCAGACCATATCTGCGCGCTGCCTGATTTGCAGCTCCTCCAGAGTGCACAACAAGCCGGAGTGTGAGGCGTGATGCGCCCCTGTGATGTCTGCCTGGAGTGCATGGAGTGGGAGAACTAACCTCGTGCGCTCGGGATATGGCCTCAGGCACTTGGCCATCTTCGGTGGTGTGGCGAAACTCTGTCTGCCGGGTGCATCAGGGAGGCTGACGTGTTACGCGGTCGCTTCAAATACCTGGCATTTTATGTGCATACAAGGTGTGTATGAGTCGAAACAACTCTCTGCGCATTCGTGAAATGTCATGCTTGTTTTGCTCCTTCCTTGAGTTTAAATACTCTTAGTAGAGAGAGAAGGGCAGGTCAGGAACAGTCTGGGAAACCAAGTATCTTCCATGTCCCTGGCAAGAACACATCCTGCTAGACATCTTTGGTAGTTGTTTCCTGTAGTAGCTGAAGCACGTAGGATGAGCTGTAGTCATTTATAGTACATAGGTATAAGCGGCACGCATCAGATTAAACAAAACATATTTTCATAGTCTTAGGGTAAACTGTGCATTTCTTTACTGTGCCTGCCTGCCAACAAACTATGCAAACTCTGTACAGTGTATAGGTTCAGTTACTCGTAAGAGCCTGTGACACCCGCCGTATTGAATTTTTTAATTTATTCCTTCCCGATTCAAATTTAGGAGGATTTATTGAAAAGTGTGACAACAGGCACTTAGCTAATTACTTTACCCATCTTTACATATATTAACTGCTAATGCATATTTATGGAACGATTAACTGAATACAAAATGTTATATATTAATTCATTTTCACCACTTAATAACAAAGAGGGAAATCCTATTAACAATCAGCTACAAAAGTGCATAGAAAAATGAAATGCAATGATTCTATAGCAAAAAATTATCAGTAATGATCCTGACTGATATGATACTAAATCAAATTATTTCTGTATAAAGGATAATACCCTGGGTTCGTACTCCAAGGATGAAAAAACATTCAAGCACTTTTCAAGGATGCATGTAAAATATTCCAGGAAGTTTGACAAAGATTTTTAATTGCAGGCCCAAATAGACATACGTAAACTAAATCAAACATAAAAATATGCTTATAATCAATGAAGATAAGATATTGAAATAGTTCTAACAATGTAAAGAGTTAAAATATTTCAATTAAATACTGTAAAAGCAACCTATACCTAGTAATCCCTTGTGGAGTTATTCTTCCCACAGAGCAAGATTCCGATTTTTCAGTCTTAGCAGCTCACAATCACCGATGTCAATTAGGACACAAAGTACTTTTCAAAATGAACACCACAAAAATTTAAACATATATACAAACACCTACAATATTATGAAGTATTTACTATTTTATATTTTAGGGGCATTCCAAAGAAGCTGTTGCCTTTTTAAGTTGTCCAATTAGACAGATTTTTCTTTTGCTGTCCGGTGAAGAGTATTTTATTACGCTATCAATGTCGTATCCCTGTGGTCCTTTGTCTACTGTGCAAATTCGTCAGCCATCCGGGTTAGTGATGCAATATCTTTTTTCAATCTGGTTAAACTTCTTCAAATTCTCTATTTCTTCCCCATTATGATCATTTTTCTCTTTGCTGTAGTTCTGGTACCCAGTTTTTGCTCTTCTAAATAAGAAATGTACCTATGATATGCACTTCCAGTGCAACTTCTCAACTCTTACTTATCCTTAAATTATGAAGTGCTTTTACACCACCTGTCACCTAGAAAGTCACAAATCAGTCTCTGTGCAATACATGATATTTCATTCAAGTTTTCAACTTCCACTTGATTATTTATGCTAAAGCCTCGTTCAACAGTAGCTTGCACGAGACTTAAAATAAAAATAAGTTCAACCAAAGAGTTCATAACAGTTTTCATTTTGCTAAACATTTCTGTTTATCTTTCTAAGTAGCCATTTTCCTGAGGATTAAGGCAAAACAAACTTCTCACTGTGCTGTATGTGACAGGAGATTATGAAGCAACTTTTCTGCAAGACAAACAAGCAGCCTTCTACAGGAGACCCACACCTCCAAAATACTACACTGCGATACAGTTGACATTATTGAAGCTTTAAATTCCTTTTCTGCTACATAAACAAAATCCATGTCCATAATATTGCACTGGTTTATGATATCTATGAAATCAAAATGTACACGTTTCTGAACTGAAGAGATCGCAAACTGTAATGCATCAGCTTTCACAATTGCTGGAGAAAAAAAAAAATTTGCCTGTTTGCTAAGCAGCGAGAAAAGGTTACATCAGTTTTTCTACCAATATGAATACTTTCAGTTTCAGAGAACTAAGCTCATGATGTAAGATATGTTTTCTCACTACAGAAAATTACTTGCAAGTAGGTTTTGTTATATTACCTCTATCAACATTTTCAACAAAATGCTTCAATTTTGGTACTATTCCCAAAGCCTTCTATGCAATTGGTATATTTTCCAGCCATCTATGGCTGACAGATTTTAACGGAAAATCACTGCTGCCAGTTGTGGACTGATAAACTTCTTTCCTACCAGGAGCAATTTTAATAAGTGAGTACAGGCACCCTAGAAACTCAGGAATATCCCAGCCAGTAGCACTGCAGCCTGTTTTGAAGGCATATGTACAACATGAAAACAACAGCTACCAATATTTAACACAGATTTCTTATGCTCTTTTAGTACATCAAGCATAACATGTACACTTTCCAATTTGCATTAACATACCTATACACTTTCCAATTTATAAACTGGCAAAATAACCAACATAACCTCACGCCTTTAGCCTATTTTACAGTGACAGTATTAAATTTTAACAATTTTAAAAACATTAGACAATACCACACAATTTTAGTCTTTCATTTAGTCCTTTTTTCATTTGTACTAACCTGGTCTGAAAACAGTAGTTTCGTGACATGTAACACAAAGTATTTAATTCACATATGAAGATGAAAGACAGCGAGGTTACGACCACGGACAAAATTTCTATTAAAATAGGTACCTAAAAATTTCCAACGACTGTTGTGTAAATGGTGCCATCAAAATAACATACATTTATAAGATGTTTTAATGTCACTTTGTAAATAAAGAAAACTTTGGTATGCAATAGCACAACTGACAGCCATGGCCGACAACACAGCCACCAATTTGTCATATATTGACACTTGTGTAGATATTTCCAATATCGGCAGTTTTCAATTAGGCATATATTGCTACTATAGATGGTTATCAATATATACACACACACATTGCAAGCAAACAATTTGTAAGGACTGACAAAATTAGCATTTACTTAGAAAAAAAAATAAATGAAGGCCACAAATACGATTAGAGCCAAGAAGATTTTGCACAGCCAGTAATAATTAAACAATAACATTTATTCCATCTTTCTGAGCTCAAAATAAACTCAAGGACTAAAATGAAATTCAAGCACTTTCAAGGCCGTGAAAATGAAATATTTTTTTTCAAGCAATTTTCAAGGATTTTAAAAAGCATACGAACCCTGATACAACCTCTTAAAAAGAGCAGAAAATTTGTTGTTCTTAAGTTTTTAACACTTGAAACATTTTTTATATAACATTTATGATGAACCATGGGAATATTTCTTTGATGCTGAATTCAATCATTTATTTAGATAGTGATGCCATAGATCATTAATAGTATCTTTTTCTTGTAAAGCCCGCTTTCAGACTATTATAGTATATGCACAAAGATAATGATTCTTTTGGCTGACTAAATTCAAAAGACCGAAAATGGTGTATTTTTAACCAACCAAGGAGGGTTGAAGGACACACTATACAGTACTAGGTAGTATAGTTAATGAGGATTCACAACATTTCAATGACATTGTGTGCTTAAATGGTCAATAGAAAATATATTGTTTGCTTGATTTTTACAACATAAATACAGAACTGATTAGTTAAAAAAAAGATCTCTTTTCCTAAAAAAAAGTGATAGCAGGAGGAAAAAAAAAAATCATGATTTTAAAACAACTAAAAACAATATTTGATATAAAAATGTACATATTTATCTGGACAGGAAATTGACATATGATTACTTAATCTTATTTATTCATTGTAGTTATATTTCATCACAATATGACTGTTAAATTATATTATAATCTTTGAAAATTATGTTAATATTCCTAGGAAATATTTCTATGCAAGAAAACTATTGATGAAAATAGTAACTTAAATGTTGACAGCACATCCTATATCTGGGAGCAGTAGACAATGTTAGTGCACTTATCTGGTCTGCTGTACATTGCATTCTTTGCTGATCATCAAATATGGCTGTTTGTGCAGGTTTTTCATTAGTCAAAGAAATGTTTACATTTAACTTACTTAGGATGTCCACAGCAGCCACTATCATAAATAATGTACAGTAATTAATTAGGCTAGAACATTCCACAAATTTTAAATTTTTCCTCTTTTAGTGTGACTTTGAACATTGGTCTAGCATACCCTTTTAAAATTATTCAAAATGCCACAAATACTATAGCCTTGACTCGTAGGCTATAAACAGAAAAATTGTATTAAAGGTACTACACTTAATTAAACAATTTACAAATGGATGACAATCTAGGTCTAAGCTTCTGCTGGTTATTACAGAACCAAACTTGTGTGAATTCTTTTGTATAAGTATGTGTGTGGCACAAAATGTAACCCTGACACAAAAATATGCCATCTGCAGTTAATGCTATGCAATAACCTTTCAACCACTTAATTTTTTCATGCATCCCTTATGTATAATCTTTCATAAGCAGTGTTTCTGAGAACTTCCGCCTAGATGACGCAACATACATTATAGCTGTATGTGGCGCTATCCTACCAGGAAGTGAAGAAACTTTTGTGCAGTCAGTGCACCGTACAATTTTTACGACATTGGAATTTTAAGTACATCATTTATCTCCAAGTTGTAGTGTCAATTTTGGCACAAATGTATCTCTGATTTGTACATTATAGTGCCATTTTCTTGCACAAATGTATCTCTGATTTGCAGGTAATTTGCACAAAGTACCACAGGTATTCAATAACGTGCCCTTTTCCTCTATAAAATCTTTAAAAAAAAAATATTGATTTAACCTACAAAGTAGTAAGCTTAACATTTTGTGCTGATGCGTATTTTAGCCCAAAATTACTTGGGTAAAATTGTGCAGCTAAAAATTGTGTAAATATGATATATTATGCCAATAACCTTACATTCAGTATAAAGCAGTATTGCAAAAATTATATATCTTCAAAGCATCATACTCACAAGTCAAGAGTCCATTTTAAGGTGGGCAAGTATGGTTTGTCTCCCAAAACTGGTCCACTATTTTGCTTCAGTAGATACTTCATTCTTGTGTATATCTCTGTGAACGACCCAAAATTATAAATCATCCCTTACTAGAATAGCTTCACAAGAACTATGTATGCAATTACACTTGCTGCAGCACAAAAAAAAAAAAAAAAACCTACAGACAATCAATATAGCCTCAACACAGGAAATAGCATAGCATGCAGATACCAGGTCAATGTTAAAACGGCACACCTTGCATATCAAGTCTCTTACAAACATTAGGTAATACTGTGCAGCTAGTGACTCAACTTCCACCTTTTCAGGCACCAAAGTGTGTAGTTTTATCGCGAGATGCTAAATAACACACTTCCATTTTCTAAACGGAGAGAGGTCTAGTGCCACCCCATTGTGAGGTAAGCATATTAAAGAGGAAAAAAGGGGTCAGAATTTGTTTTTTTTTGACACAAAAGGGGGTGGGAAGTAGGAAGGAAAACAAAATGTGGGAACAAAATGTTAAAGTTTTTGTGTCTAATACAAAATCTTGTAGAATTTTATATTATACTTTTTCTATCCACAATTTTAAGTTTGAGAGGACACCACTAGCTTGACATCAGTAAACATGGTTTCACTAGTATTCACCTACCTACTGAAACCGTAGTTGGCTTCCAAGGGACTGAGAGGGAAGGGGGCAACGCAATCCTGGTTTTCACTAATTCATCATTATTTTTACATATTATATATCACCCGAAGCTGCAGTATAGCAGACCAAGTTATATTATCAAATTTCAACTTTTGCCGAAATTCAACTTTTACTTTAGGTAAAATGTATACAGAAAAGCCCACATGCACAGTTTGTCCATGTGTATTACTTTTTCATTTGATCCCCTACACATTATCAACAAAAAGTATTATTGTATTAGGTGAAAAATTATTAAAAACAATATAAATAAATAGCTACAAAAACACACTTCCACTTTCTTTGGAAATCTTAATTTGAATTCACAATTCACAGAAAGAAGAATCTGGCCTGGATTTCTACATGCGCCCTGCGACTTGAAGAGTGCAGACATTCATCCTCATCAATTATTCAGGAACCGGCCAGCCCAGCTGTTACCGGCGCATCGGAGTTTTCATAACTCGTGTTCCAGGGTGAGTGTAACTGCGTCAACTTCAAACTTCCTAAAACAGAATCCAGTCGACACACCGCCCATAGTTTTCATTTAACGAACAAGACATCTAGGTATCAGTAAACTTAAATTTCGCAAGATTGTAAATTGGAAACATCACATTTTTTTTTTCTGTTCAAAATATTTGGGTATGTATTGTATTTTCTTTTTATTGTTTACTTTGGGCTGGTTGTGCCCTAGTGTAATAATAGAGGTTAAATATTAAATTACTTAATAATGGCGAGTCAGGAAGAAGTATGAGTAGATGAAGAGGACTTTCTGGGTTTTGAAAACAATGGGGCAAATGATGAAGCTGAATTTGATGTGTGTAATGTGGTAGCAAGCCCTCCAGGTTCCGGTATTGAAAATGGTTCAAGTGTCTAGAATATAAATGGGGAGAATCGGAGAACAGAAGCACCTGGAATAGGTGAACAGATTAGTTTGCTCATAAAACTGGCCACAGGACAAAGGATGTAATCTCAGGAATTTCAGGAAAAATTTGACAAGAGATTTAACTAAATTAAACAAGCATTTAACTAAATTTGACAAGTATTTAAGTGACTTTAACAATTTGAAATTGTCAGTAAACAATATGCAGAGTTCATTAGATGGTAATACGAAAATTGTTTCAGAATTAAAGGTTGACATAAATGTCAAATTGAATGAGGTTAGGAAGGAATGTGCAACAAAGGTAAATCAGTGTGAAAACAGGGTGGTGGAATTGTCAAAGTCTATTTCTGTGCATGAAAGTCAACTTGTCAAATGTCAAAATAAATTAGAAACTGTAGCACAAGATTACAAGGATTTAGAAACAAGTGCAAATAAAATTCAGATAGCCCAGCAACAGGTAAAGGAAATTGTTTTCTGCGCAAGAGGGAAAAATTGTAGGAAACATTCAGGAAATAGAAAGGGTATGGGTACAAGTTTATAAACAAACAAGAAAGGTACAGCAGAATGAAATACATATACAGCAGGTGGAAGACACTTTAATAGAAAATGTTGAAAAGATTTTTCAGGAAAGTCCGGCAATAGACCAACATTTGGAAAACATTACGGAGGAAGTAAAAAATATTGGTCAGGAATGCAAACAGCAGTGTGAGGAGAAAATTAATCAACTGTGGAGGCAAGAATTCTCTGTACCCGAAGTGGGTAAATTGGTTTTGACTAGGGATGAGATAACTGCTTTTGAAAGGGCAATACCTAAATTTTTTTTGGGGACAATAGGGGATAGAATCTAATACAGTTCATACAAAAATGCAGAAGAATATTTCAATCCTTGGGGGGAGTCAGATGAACTACAGGTACAACTGTTTGTGAATAGGTTAGAAGCAGGAGCTTCACAGTGGGCACTGTGGAAAGAGTCCAAATGGACGAGTTTCACAGAAGTCAAGGCAGCTTTTCTACACAAATATTGGAGAATTCATTTGTAGGATGACTTTTTACAGTTTTTATTTGTAGGCAAATTCGAGGATAAGGAGGGTTCAATGGCAAATTATGTGCAGAGATTGTACTTGCAGTCAAAATACTTGGATAATAAGATGACAGAGGAAAGGTTTCTCTCTCATATTATTCATCATTTTAATTGGCACATACAAGACTGTATATTAGGGATGAGAGCTAAATCTGTTGAAGTCGTAACCCTGTTGGAAATCCTTGATAGGAGAAAGGAGCGTGAAGAAGGTTTAAAAGGTAGAAGGCAGGACCAGCAGAAACATTTAAATGCTTAGGAAGGGAGGATCAGTCCTCGGATGCCTCCCTCACAGAACAGGAAATGATGAATGTAGAATACTGAAAAGAAATTACAACAAAAATTTTGGTAAGGAAAATCCAGTAAAAAAATCAGAAGTGCAGTCCGAGAGCGAAATATTGCTGGAAGAAAATTCAACCAAATGTTTAATACAAGAGAAAAGGGGAATATGCCCATACATTAGAGGATTCATTACTGAGACTGGGGTTGAATTAAACAAGCTAGTGGACTCACGACACGAGGTGACAGCTATATCGGAAGAATTGCTAAATAGCCTAAATAAAAGTAATGTGCATATTGTAGCAGGTTTGCCATTATCCAATGTTACCATTTTGGGGGCTATAGGGGTAAGAAATCAAAGTGTTAAAAAACAGATTATTATGGAAATAAACATAGCTGGCCAGAACATGTGGATTGCCATGTTAGTAGTGAAAGGGCTTACTTTAAATGTAGTGTTGGGAGCAGACTGGTTAAGAGAACATGAGGCTATTATAAATTATGCAGAGAATTGTGTAAATATAATGGGAACCAAACTTCCTTTCGGAAAAGAGAAACTTTTGGAGAACTCTCATCAAATGCAAATTGTTTTGAAGGATGTGGATACAATAGGGATTGACATGTGCTGTAATTTTATTAAACAGGATTATATCACGAAGGATGATATGGGGAAAATTATTTTGCAGGGAGGAACAAGTGAGGAAAAGGAAAGGATAATAGAAATCTTAGGAGATGAACACAAAGCATTTGCAAATTATCCAGGGTTAAATAATAAATATGAATGACAGCCAGAAATCAGGGAACACAAACCTTTCATACAGAAACCATATCATATTGCATATTCTTTAAAACCAGCTGTAGAACAAGAAGTACAGAACATGATAGAAACTGATATTATTGAGAGGCATAGTTCAGAGTATTTGAATCCTATAGTAATTGTCAAAAAGAACACGGGAGAGGGGGTCAGGTTATGTTTAGATGCAAGGAAGCTAAATAAAATCATTGTACTAGATAGAGGATCATCAGAACCAATGGAAATTTGAAGGGTGTAAATATTTCTCAAAAATTTATTTGATAGCTTCAAACTGCCAGATTCTTTTGGCGAAGCAGTCAAGGCATTACACTGCTTTTCCTCATCAACGAAAGACAATGTTTCAAAAGGCTACAGTTTGGTTTAAATGTTTCTGTTAGTCATTTTATTAGAGGACTCAAAGAAGTGCTAGGGCCTAAAGTTTTGGAGTTAGTTACCATTTATGTTGATAATATTCTGATTGCTACAAGAACTTTTAACGAACATTACCAAATCATACAGTTGGTACTTAGAAAATTAAGACAGGTCCAAATGACTGCTAGCCTTAAAAAATCAGAATTCCTGAAAAAAGAAATAAGTTTCCGTGGTAATTTAGTTAGTGCTCAAGCTATTCGTGTGGCTCCCAGTAAGGTTAAAGCTATTCAAGACTACCCATGTCCAATCAATCATAAACAAATAGAGATATTGGTGGGATTTTTCAACTATTTCAGGAAATATATTCAAAATTCCAGTCATATTTGTACACCGCTGAGAAAATTATTATAAAAGGGACAGGCTTGGGAATGGGAAACTGCGCAGAAAGATGCTGTAGATGCACTGAAAAGAGAATTAGAGAAAGAGATGATGCTGCACCATACCAGGTTAGATAGGAAATTTTTAATAGCTTGTGATGCTTTGGATGAGGCTGTAGGTGCCATGTTATTTCAGGTTAATGATCAAGGGGAACATGTCCCTATTAATTTTGCAAGTAGGGCACTGAATACTGCAGAAATAAATTATACTGTCACAGAAAAGGAATTGCTTAGTATCATATTTTCATGTTCAAAATTTTGTACATATTATATCTATGGCAGGGATACTTGCAAACTGCTACATGGTAGGCTCACAAGGTGGATTTTAGCTTTACAAGAATACAATTTGAGTACTGAACATGTCCCTGGCAAGATGCAGGTAGTAGCAGATGCCCTTTCAAGGGGTAGGACAGATATACAGGCCACCCAGGCTAAGGAGTTTCAAATCCTGTCTTTGAGGGAACAAATGAAGCAAGTAGGTACAGGGTTACTGGAAATTGCAACACAGTTGAAAACTGAACTATCGGAGGATTCTAGGCTCCAAAAAGCAGTCCAGGAATTGGAAACAAATAAT
Organism: Dryococelus australis; assembly: GCA_029891345.1. Classification (NCBI taxonomy): domain Eukaryota; kingdom Metazoa; phylum Arthropoda; class Insecta; order Phasmatodea; family Phasmatidae; genus Dryococelus; species Dryococelus australis. The sequence goes on along the minus strand of CM056994.1, from coordinate 273,311,609 downwards.
TGTAGAAATATCATTAAGGACAAATTTGTGATTAAGGATGGGTATTTGTTTCAAAATATAGGCGCCAATGGTGAAAATGGATTCTGTGTATACCTGATCAACTCAGTAAAGAAATCAGTAATACATGCATAGTGAATGTGGGCATTATGGTGTTACCAAAACAGTTAAGTACATGCAAAATTTTTGTGTATTTAGGGACATGTATCGAACAGTAGCCAAGGTAATAGGGTCTTGTTTAATATGTACACAGACAAAGGCACCCAATAGAAAATGTACGGGGATGATGGGTCATGTACTGGCTACAGAGCCATAGGAAATAGTTACTGTAGACTTGTTTGGCCCTCTGCCAAAAGGGAGAGGAGGGGTAGAATATATCTGTTTAGTTCTTGATATGTTTACTAAATTTGTGAAAGTATACCCAATCAAGAAGTTTTCCCAAGTAATCACTGAGAATGTAATGGATTGTTATGTACTAGAGATTGGTCAGCCAAGGAAAATTATTTCAGACAATGGGCCACAATTCCGTAGTGATAAGTGGAAAACTCTAACATACATTTTGGGAATTGAGTTAGGATATACTGCAGTGTACCATCCAGCCACAAATCCAGTTGAGTGAGTTATGAGAGAATTAGGGAGATTGTTTCGAACATACTGTAATAAACACCATAGTAAATGGGCTGTGATAGACAGTGATGCAGAACAATTAATAAACAACTGTTGGCATGAAAGTAAAGGTGCTACCACCATAGAACTTATGAATATGGGTAAACCCAACACCGTGTTACAAAATTTTGTAAGTTTTCCATAAAGTGAGGCTGAAAATGTAGAGAATATAAGGACTACAGCCTCGCAAAGGCTGGAGTTGAAAGCCAAGAATTTACGAAAAAAATGGGATAAGAATATCCAACCAATAGTGTTTAAAGAAGGTGATGAGGTACTTGTGGCCACACACCATTTGTCATCATTGGTAAATAAACAGATCCACAAATTTTTTAAACTTTTTGAAAGGCCATATAGAGTTGAAGCAGTGGTAAGGCACAACATATACAAAGTACGCAATGCCAACTGGCATGTCTCGTTGTTGCGGCCCTGGATTTAAGAGCAACATGAAATGGTAGAAAATGATATCTAACCTGATGTTTAAGTTATACCTAGTGTATAAAAAAGGGAAAAAATTGTCCTAATTATGTAGTACATAATGGTTAAAAGGTGAAGATATCTACTACATAGGCTACCTGTTATTGTAAATTTCGTGTAAGAATATACTAAAGGATGTAACAAAACTTGATGAGTTTAGATTGAGACCAAATGTAATGTTATTTGTTTTGATTCTATTAGTGCTTATTCATTTAATGGTAGTTTATAATGTATTAACTTTTGTAATTGAACTTGAGAGTTGTATTTGCTAACAGAAAGCAACGTGATTATTTTGTTGCAGTTAAATTTGTTAAGGCTAGTGAGGCCTATTATAAGTAATCTGAAGAATTAATTTTACTTTTATAATACTTTTGAAAACCAAGAGAACATAGTTTAAATGTGTACTTCAGTATAATGATTGAGTGTGAACGTGTGTAAAATGGGTATTATTTATATTGCTCCCATTATGATGTCCAAAATATAATCTTTTTGCAATAGAAGGATAGTTTTGAAGTAAATGGAAATTATTTAAATTTAACAGTGTATGTTAAATCAAAGGTTATAATTAACATGAAAAGTTTTTCTTTTTTGACAACGAATAAAGGTTGAGGTGTGGTGTGTTTATTTCCAAGAACATAGAGCTGAAGTGTGGAAAGGTTGCTCCAGTGTGTATAATGTCCTTGGATCTTAGCAATAAGAGTAAGTTTTTGGGTGTGACAGGTCTGAATCCCTTTTCATCAACACTGACCTAGATATTAAGATGTTTAAAGTAAATGTGGCAGTGGTTTTTATAGTTTTAGGGGCAGGCCTGGAATGCCTTGTACTTCTTTTGTATGCTGATCCAAACAAGGAATTAAAGTAACATTGAGTAAACCTAGAAGCAACTTGGCATGTGTAGTGGGTACCACCTCAGCTTTAGCTAGAAAATAGAAACTTTAAAATAATTATATTGTGTGGTTTAAGCTAAAAATAATAACATTTGATAAAAAATTATTTTGAAATAAAATATGTAAATACTGCAAACAATATTTTGAAATATGATGATCATAATTTTAGGGAATTTTGTATAAACTACGTAGCGAGTATTGAACCATTCAGCAACTAATGAATCATGTACCTAAACCAAAACTGAAAGTGACTGTAACATTGTAATGACTTTGAAAGAGATATATGATGTGCACTAAATGTTTGTAACTAATTCTTATTAATTTGATGGAAACTTTGTATGTGAAGTATATGTTCATGTAAACAAAAACTGAAAGTTTCATTATTACGTAGTTGAAGTCTCCAACTCACGCTGAACTAGTCCGTTGGTGTTTGCTGAGATCTACGAGAGAACAGACTTGTAACCTGTTACAACATTTCTGTCAAACTGCAATTTGTGAATTTAATCTGACCAGGTTGAAAGCATCTAAAATAATTTTCTTTAAAGCACAAGAACTGTGCAATATTTTATAGAGAAAATAATATTTTAGATTCTCTGTAATTTTCAACTTGATTTTATAAAATATTAATTGTATTAATGTAAAATGACAAAATAATTTTATTTGTTACTTGTGTTGTACTAGGGACTTGATATCTGCGACAGTCACTGGTATTTTCAGAATACACCCTACTTCATTCTTCTTGCTGGTAACTCAATGACAAGTTATTGTGTTCTGCATTTAATCTCTGTGTCATGGACTTATCCAGTTTTTACCACTTTCAGTAAGTTGTTCTTGTTTTTATTTTATGTTCAGACCTTGTCAATTTATTAATTTGTCTTGGGCTATTATTTTTGTGTGTTCTTGTATGGCAGTCTTCGGCTCGGACTTTCCACACAAGGTTTGTCCATGATCCTGCTCATGGCATTTGGATGTCTTGATGCCATTCTCTCATCTTTCTGTGTATTTGCTTCATGTGAGAAATTGGCATTGGCAATGGTGCTCCTCGAGATGTAACAAATACCCTTGTTGATTACTCGCTGCTTCAGAGGCTTTCCTCACTGACCAAAACTAAACACATTACTTGAAATCTCGAGTTGAAAGAAAGTTCAGTGGCCCTTTGCATGTACAGGAGCTACAGGCGGCACTTAAGTTTTAGGTCAAGAAGACAAGCTACTGAGTTTGGTGCACAGTGATCTGCCATGGAGAAGGATGAGTGCCCAGATTCCCTGTAAAGATTAAACCTCTTTATTGACACAGAATGAATACTTAGGGTGGGCAGTAGGGCTCCAGGTTTCCTCACTGCCTTTGACCTGAAATACCAGATACTCCTACCGAAAGGATATTGTCTTAATGAACTGATCATTGACCAGCTTCTCAGGATCTATTCCATTCTTGACCCCAGCATATGTTGTCTGTGTTCCAGGAAGAATTCTGGATTGTGAATGGCCGGGAAGTGGTACGGCAATGCATGAATCGCTATGTAACATGCTTCCGTTACACACCGAAGCACGCAGTACCCAGCATAACAGGGCTTCCTGCAGGGCATGTTACTTCAGCCAAGTTGTTTCTCAAGACCAGTGTTGAATATACTGGGACAATTTCTGTAACAACGGTCCATGCCAAAAAGCTTAGGACTTTCTGGACATATATCTGAGTTTGGTTTGCGACAAAGGCACTTCATCTAGAGTTGGTTTCGGAACTATCCACTGAAGCTTTCCTCGCAGCCTTTCAATACTTTGTGGCCTGTCATGATTGTTGCACAGACCTGTTTGGTGAATGCGGAACAAATTTTGTGGATGCCAACAACCAGTTGAAGGATCTTTATGGTTTCCCCAAGATACCGTCAATGGTCACACACTCGCCACGGCTCTGGGTGACCAGAAGATCACATCACATTTTAACTCCTGTGCTGCACTTCATTTCAGAGGACTGTGGGAGGCTAGCGTGAAGGTGGCAAAACCCCACTTGTGCAAGGTGGTTGGTAACCAGCTATTGACCTATGAAGACATCTATAGCATTTTAAATTAGATAGAAGTTATCCTGAATTCCAGACATCTTTGCGCGCTGTCGACAGACCCCAGTCATTTGACAGCATTAAATTCAGATCATTTTCTACCCTTGGGAGCACAACAGATCCTTCTAGAACATTACATAAAATCATTGTCAGCAAATTGACTGTCAAGATGGACCCTGCTGCAGCAGATGCACCAATATTTTTGGGCTTGATGACATGATTATCTGCATCAGATACAGGTGCAGTGAAAATGGTCTAAATAATCTCGCAAAGTAGAAGACAGGGGCCTAGTGCTTGTGCAAGACCTCAATCTGCCTCCACTTTGTTCTAAGCTGGCTGGTATCATGAAGACACTGCACAGCCCAGATGGTGTGGTGCATATTGCACAGTTGCTTATGTATTTAGGAAGAATTACCTGGCTAGTAGCAAAGTTGTGCCCCCTTCCCTTCCAGTGAGTTTGAAATATTTAATTTCAAGGTGGGCAGGATGTCTAGTGAACCCCTTAAGGGTTCACTCCGTGCCTTCGTCGGCAATAGGATAGTATAGGAATTTCCATGCAAAAGAAAGCCGGCGTGTCTTGGCAACTTTTTGTCCTAGAGATTTCAAACAAACACCATTATAGAGATTTTGCAAGAGAACAATCATGCTGCAAAGTGAAATCAAGGTATTTGTAACTATAAATATCTTAAATTCTGAAGCAAAACATTTGAATAGGAATAGATTTCAGACTGTTTTTTGTATCACTTAAATAACGCAGCCACACAATTCGTACAAATTAGCTCTTTAATAAAATCACTGCGCCGATTTCTAGCTCTTAAAACAAATGAGCTACGCTGTCATTTGATAATGAACGTGGACCAGGGAGATTCGTGTAGCATGGACTCACGCAGGCTGGCCCTGGACCAAAGGGGGAAGCCTGCGGCCCCATCCCCCCTTTCCCTATCCTAGCTGCTAGCTCAGCTATCTGTGCTTCCCAGCCTTACTACGCCAGTGAAGTATGCCACAGTAACATGAGATATATACAGTTGTCATACATGACAAACACAAAAATAATTTACAAGTCGCTTAACGTAAGTTACAAAGAAAAAAATGTATATAACCATGATAATTTTGTAGCCTCAATAAGTTACACATCATTATTACCAATACATAATATTATCTTCTGAGGAAAGATTTTGTACATAGAAAATATTTTTACCGGAAAAAAAAAAAAAACACACACACACACACACACACACACACACACACCGGGGGGGAAAAAAATTTCGCGTTTACATTTCGAGTCAATTTTCTTTATGCTCACAGGCATTATTTAGACAGTAGTGTCTGACTTTATGTAACATTTCATATTCCGGTTGGCTGGCGTGAGAATCCTCCGCGAAATACGGAAATGTCTGGGACACATTCCCGTATCCAGGAAATTTATTCTTTGTGTGTGTGTGTGTGTGTGTGTGTGTGTGCGTGTGGGGGGGGGGGGGGGGAGGGGAACAGGATAGTAGTTTAGACTTGACTTTTTTTAAACACATGTTCTGTACAATGAAACTAATTGAAATGCAGTGTAGTGTAGTGTGGAACAGAAAAACAATATACTGAGAAAATCAAAATATAGGTCCTGTGTGTTGTCAGGGTTGATAGTGTAGTGTTGGTTCAGTATAGTGTGGTACGGCTGTGGGCAAATTAAGATTAAAACCAATGTGTCCAGAAAGAAAATACGAATACCAGGAGAATGCTGGTTTGAAAATACATATACACTCAAGAACATGATTATCACAAACGTTACATATGACAAAAACACAAAAATAAAATGTCATGTATTATTCAAATAAATGTGTTACATTTGGAACATCATAATGTTATGTAGCACACAAAGTATTTAATTAAATATGATTATTCTCACCAAGAAGCAACTGATTATGATAAGGATACTGATTTTCATATTTATGAACTTTAAAATATACTTTCTTTGATTCTAATAGGTTCAAAGGTCACTCACAAGATGTATTAAAGGATCTGATATGGTACTCTTTCAGAACTGATTTAAGAATAAAAATTTAATAACTTCATTAAATAAATTCTTTAGTGTTCTCAAAATATAAATGCTCCGGTTAGTCGTGTTCCAAATTTAGCTGTAGCACGAAATCTCTTCAGTCCCATGACGCCTGTTGCAACTGCACTAGGTAACAAATTAAAATATAGTTTTAAAAATAGTGCTGCAAATTCAATCTCAAATTTATGTTTCAACCCAAGGAAATTGATGAATGTCACAATCAAAATTATGATTTGGTGAGTTTTATAAAATATAACAATGCAAAATGAGTTACCAGGTAAAACTATGGCCCTTGCAATGTCTCATGGTCGCATTGTCGCAGCACATTATACCATTGAAATGTAGCCCCTCTGCAAAGAGATTGCGTAAGACACGGGATTACAGTCCAAAACAAAAATGTACAATATATATATAAAATACCACCATTGCTCTAACCTCATTTCAAATTTTGTTTACATTAACAAGGTCATAGATACAGTATTTTGGCCTGTATAGGTCACGTGCGTGTATAGGCCACACCAGAATATTTTAATGGGGAAAACGAGACAGGGGAGAATAATTTAGTAAACCAATAAAAGAATAAATAAAACTACACAGCAAAAAAACCACAAGTACAGAGGGGAGTAAAGAGGGAAAAATGGGAATCGCTAAAAGTAGAAACAGCCGTACTCACAGACTCAACAGATCTAACCACTCCAATGGAAGAGCAGGGGACTCAGAAGGGGGGAAGGGGGGGATTTAAAGCTGCTCCAAAAATTTAAGCATCTGTTGAAGGCCAATACTCATACGCTACAATCCTTCAAGAAAAAGAAAATTAGGTAACAATGCCTCCACCACTGAGCTGTTGTAGGGCCACTCAGATGCCCTAAAGAAACGTACTGTTTTTAACAAGCTTTCTTCACATCAAAACACTCAGTTATCTTACATTCTCAGGTTCAAAGCATCAAAAACAAAAATTGTTGCAAGCAGCTCAAAGCAGGGTGGAGGGGTGATACAACATAAAAGGGAGGGGGGTGAAAATTGCATTGCTTAGCTCGAGAAACAAAAAAAAAAAAAAAAAAAAAATAGAAGGGGGGGGGGTGTACAGTTGAATGGGAGGACTAGGATCACTTCGTAGTTTGGTGAGCTGTGAAAAAAAATTATGGTTATCACTACTATGAGTCAAGCCTAAACTATGTTAACAAAACTATATCTAAAGTCAGAGCGACCACGAGCTCATACTGTATTCCTAGAATAAATAGCACTTAAATTGTTGTCAACATGTATTCACTTGCAGCAGCAGTATGTGTCTAAAAAGAGAATAAATAAATAAATAAATACATACTCAAATTGTTAAAAGAGCTAATCATAGGTGAGGGGATCTGTAACCTTCTAAACCAATGTCAGACACACACGAACACCCAAATATAATTTAACTACTATTTATTATTCCTTCAATAGAAAGTATAAACATGCAATTAATTATTTAAACCAAAAGTGAGAGTTTCAAAAAATAGATATAAAAAAAAAAAAAAATTTATCATTAAAAATAGATATAATTTCCAATCATGACGAGTATTTTACTTTTATATATAAAAACACAAAAATCAATTAAAATCTTCTAAGACAAAATTTAATGGGCTAAAGTTACATACTGTACCTCCTTGAACATGGGGGTATCACAACAGTGAAAATATTTATAATTACTTTAGATAAAGTAATCACCAACACTAAATATCTAGAAGGGATGTTAGCAGCAATAGGTTATGTTAACCAGCTCATCAAATATAAACAAACTGCATCAAAAATAAAATACTAATTTAAAGTAATAAGGTAAGCAATTTTCAGAAAAACTAATAAAACTACTTTGAAACTAGTATGTTTAAAAAACAACACCTTTACTCAGCAGCAAGTACTTATCATAAAATGACATAGCAAAATTGAGAGTAAATTAACTGCTATCTCTCCTTCAATTGACCAGTATTCCTAAAAAAACTGCAAACGAATAGAGACTAAAGGCTCAACGGCAAAACAACAGCACACAAGCAGGGATACATACTTATCATGACAATAGAACACAATTTAAAGAAAATTGAGGTAAAGGCAAACTTTCAACTTGTGTCTGTTCTGTGGCTAAATCAACATAACGGAAAACACCTAATAAAAGTTGACGGATGCCAACATGCTGCACAACGCAGATATGCGCTCTACAGGCGACTTCGCTCCATATACGAGCTATCAGAACTTGGGGCAAAATCATTAACAGTGGCAAAGTAATTTCACGTATTGAGCAAGGAGTCTCAATGCATTTGACAGCTGCATACGTAAAAGTAATTGACGTGTTTAGTTACAAAATGTACAACCCGCCCGAAATCCCGCATGCAAAGGCTCTCCCACAATTAAATAAAACATTTTTGACGAACCACTACCTGACTATTTAGCTATGGAAGAAATTTCAGCAAACCCACGAGATGGCAACACCCCTGAGACCTTGTGAAATCAGAACCCGCCAGCCTCAGGAAGAGGTGTTTAAATTTGTCATTGCCTCCAAGCGGGGAGATAAGAAATGAGCGGCGGCGCCGCAGCAACCACTGATAAACCTACCCCTACATTCGAAGGCTACTCTACCCGGCACACACAGAAGATCACTGATCACTGGATTTTTTTGTAAATAAGGAAGTCCGGAAGCATGCTCCAGCAGACACGCTGGGCTCACTGGCCGCATAGGTCAGTGAGCTCTCCCTGGTCTGCGGAAGACCTCTCTCCTCTCCTCAGCCTGCAACACTGCTCAACACCCAGAAGCCTGCAAGAAGACTTCACACTACCTCCGCAGCTTGCGTAAGGCTTGGCTACCACTGCACCCTCTGACCGTGAGGGCAGCACCACCTCCAAAGGTAATCCCATTCCTGCACCCTTTATCCAGTAACTCCGCGGTAGCAGGCCATCACACCTTCGTTTACCTCCTGGATAAATTTCCTATAAATCAGGTTACGCTGTAAAATTGTGTACTTTACCGTAGACTATTTTCTCCATATTTTAAATTATTTTTACAAGCTCACCTTTGCCTGTTTGAGTACGTAAAATATTTTTCAAACACATTTACCTGGTTGGATATTTTTCTTGTAATTGATTAGCTGGGACTTTCCATTTTCACAACTGCAGTAATTAAAATTATGTGAAACTTAATTTGTCTGTTTACCTTAATTTTACATTAGATCCTGTTTCATTAATAATTCTAGCTACCAAAGTATTAGTAAAGCTTGTATCAGGTACTGTAATTAATTCCCGCTGAAGACTAACTGTGCAGTGCACCAAACTCTACAGAAGCCAGAGCTTGCAGAAAGCCTTAGTCTGCGCAAGACACGCCGAAGCTCCTGGATTTCCGGTGTATTTCCACCTACCTTCAGTGACGTCTCAATAGAGGGCTGCACTTCCACACGTCAGGGCCTTGGGTGTGCCTGCATAAGCCACGCCCCCAGGACTGCACGTTTGCAGGTAGGTCATGGGACTAAACCAATGCATAGTAAGAAGGGTGGAGTCCAGTGTCGTTGGCAGCGTAGGGAACTCCGTGCTTTAGAAAGGGGTCTCAAAACCGATGCCTGTAACGGGGACACAAGAAGGGTCAGACTCCAGTCTTCGGCAACTGAAGCAATACCTCAGACTTTTATTCCGCTTGATCATTGGACACCCCTATACAAATATTACGGCACCTGTTGGCCAAAGTATGACCTGGAGGGAGATCAGCTTGCTCAGCCAAAACCTTCAACCCACCCCCCCCCCCCCCCCCCCCCCCGGTCCAGTAGCCAACATTACTACCACCAAGATAGACTCTCTCTTGGACGACAAACAGAACAAGCGCCTTATTAAACTTGCTTCGGGGAAAATTGTCCCGGTTCGATTGCTGCCAAAGGTAGCCCCCAAACCACGTGTGGTATCGGCCCACACAAATTACGTTCCCACATGTCAACACACTCAACCCATACGAGTAGCTCCAATTTCCCCAGCCAGGCCATCCACCTCCACTGCCATTATCACTTAAACTGCATCGCCATCTCATACACCCCGGGACAACTGGCGCCCCACTTATTGGTAACCGTAGTAGTAAGGAAGATAGAAGTCCTTGGGTGGGAAACTATCTCATTCCGCCTCACTCTGGAGTTTGACTCCCCTCATTTCAGATTGTGCCCTTCCATTAAGCAGCCACCCACAGAATCCAAAAACCACCATGACCCGTCTGGCCAATAACATTAGCCAATCATGCTGCAGTAGGCTTCCTTAACAATCTCGAGAGGGCAGTCAACATCATAACCACCTAACTACTGAGGTAGGGTGAGCGTCAAAGTCTTACCTGAGCAAGGTAACTTTGCGGCTAAGGTCTCTCTTGTCCCAAGATACAGCTATGGCGTCTCGCAGCAAACTACAAACTCAATAAACCATTGACCTCTAACTACCTAAAATTGAACTATTTATAGGCACTATTCGGGGTTATTCCCTTGCTAATCAGGTATAAATGCCCCAAAAAGAAAAATTTTACTTATCCATCATTGGGTCGACTTCGCTCGGCTTCCTCCAGAGCCAATAGCCCCCTCGGACACGTCCTTCTTGCTCAATGTCACACCTCTAACTCCCCTCCCTCCTTCCTAGGTCGCATATATGTCACAAGCCTGGCCAGGCCTAACAGCCAATCACAGTGCGCGGACCTCGCAACATCCACGAGCACTGATCGAGAATTCTTCTTGCAACTACTCCCTTTCCCTGAGCTGCCTACCAGATAATGTAAGCACAGCCACCTGCCCCTCACTCCTTAAAGCATCTACACACTCACGACTGCCCAACTACATCCAAATTTCTATGCAAACCCAAGCCGAAACTTTCACAAGGCAATCACACTGAAAAACTGTACAGGGCGGAAAGAGAAGTTTCTCACAAAAGAAAAAAATGCACTAAACTACAGAGGAAGAAAACTATGTTCTCCGTGAATATTCTTGACTGCTGGTCTAACAAACATAAAAAATTTCCTACTACTCGGTAAACAACAACGCACACAATTTATACACACTTCTTCAGCTTTCATCATCGTCGAAAATCATAGAAACACATCCCAAAGGCAAACTAATTGAAAGTAGACTTTTCAAAGTTATTTTCTGAAAACAACTTTTCAGTTATTTTCTGAAAAGAAAAATTTTGAACAAACAAAATAAAATAAATGGGAGTCTCTATTACAATAAAAAAGGAATAAAGATAGTGCCTAGTCATAATACAAAAAGACTCCTCTCAGAAAATTTTACAAGTCCGAACAAAAAAATATAGCTGACAACTAAAAACTTAAAAATTTCAAAATTCACCAATATCTATCCTTGTAACAATATTTTTGATTAAACACTAGGGATAATTAATATTTTAAGTATAGGCCACACTGCATTTTTGTATTCATGTAAATATTGTGTTAAGTCACAATTCTGTACAAACATAATAAATTCCAGCTTAATTTGTTCTCTAAAAAACATTTGTGACAAAAAATTTATATTATGTTACAATGTTTACAAATATATGTCATGCAATTACTATTACACAGATGGTAACGTGACTTGAGAAAGCAAAACCACGGCAACATGTTAGGCAAAATGGCAACTATCAATGTGCACTTGTGGCATGGCAGCGAGCATGTAAAGTACTTAAGATATCTTTCTCTTGCACAGCAGCAAAATTCTTCTCTCATGTATGTCATATATGGCCGAGCTCCAACATGTTTACATTTTACGTGTGCAGGATGAAGGATAGTTTGTTTATGAATGCGTGTGAACAAATGATTGTATGGGTGGAAAGCTGTTCATTAGTTCTTTATTTGTTTTAATTCCTTAGAAACTAAGTTAAAACATTAAAATGTACTATATGTTAACAAACATGTTTTGGGGATAAACCTTTTTTTAACGCCAATATTTCGTAAATAAGCTGCACCCCACTTTTGTAATAATCTTTTTTGTAAAAATGTGCGACCTATAAATGCCAAATTATGGTAGTTGAATACAATGTTGGAGATTGTGTCTTGTTCTCATTACCGCCAACCTACGAGTGCAGTAAACATGTAAGAAGAATAAGAATACGAGATGGTTTCTCATTATAGCCAACATACAAATACAGTAAAGATGTAGGAAGAAAAAGAATAGTAGTCTATAGAACACAAAAAAATGTTGTGGAATGCAAATAATACTATTGATAGCACCAGTTGTTGATTATCTGTGTAGCTTTGCATTCACATAGCATTCAAAGACGAATTATGCACGCAATCTTTGGCGAATGTACCAATGAGAAATACTGTATGTAACGTATTCTGGCGTGTTTAGGCTGCACCAGAAGTTTTTGAAGAAAAATTAGGAATAATTAAATATTTAATGTACAGGCCACACTAAATGTTTGTATTTCTGTAAATATTTTTAAGCCACTATTCATACAAACATAATAAATTACAACTTAGGTTTCTGCTACAAAACATTTCTGACAGAAAATTTATATTAATAATTGCACCCCCCCCCCCCCCCCCTCAATTCCTTTTCCTTTCTTCCTTCCAACTTCCTTCAAAACTAAGTTAAAACATTAAAATATAGTATGTTGACAAATTTATAAACTTGTTTTGGGGGTGAAACTTTTTTTGCAAATATCTTGTATATAAGCAGCACCCCACTTTTTGTAGTCATACTGTAACTGATTGTAAGCCGACACAGAATACAAGCCGACCCCTAACTTTGAAAAAGAAAATAATATGATACATAATGCAAGCCAAATTTTCAATGTCCCTTGCACAATATTAGCTGACAGAGAATGTGATGATGTCATTGGTCGTGCCAGAGTTTTCGCATCTGTTGACTGGTTTTTGTTGCCTATTCCACTCGCGGAAGAGGTGGAAAGATGTGACAGCTAGTGTCACGCACTGTGTGAAAGTAGGCAGAGTAGGACAGAGAAAATTCTGTACTGCATTCTGTGACAGTTACCTCTGAAGGGGGAGGGGGTGTCTGAAGGAAGAGGATAAGAATGCAGATCATATGAAGACGTGTAAAAGGGAAAGGGGGAAGAAAATGAGGTGAAAAAGAAAATAAGGGTGTGGAAAAGAGTTTGGAGCAGTGTAAGAGCACTGGAAAGAAGAAAGAGGGAGGGAGTGGGGGAGGAAGGAAGCTAGGTGTGGTGTGGGCATAGCTTGAGGGAGGTGGGAGGAAAGGAGAGTAGCTGTATGGGCATGGCTGGAAGGTGGGAGGAGAAAGGGAGCATAGTGGTGTGGGCAGAGTGGCTGAGGGGAAGGAGGGTGGACAGCCGGTTCAGGGTAGGCCACAGATGGGAGGAGGGGAGCAAAGATTAAAAAGGGAGTGGCCAGCGGCTGGAAAATAATGAGACACCTCTCCAGGACTGCCGGAGCCATGACCTTTTCAGAAACCAGATCCAGCCAAGCGAGGGGTGCTGCTTGACAAAATAATCTCATATTTTTATGAACCAGGACCACTTTATTATATTAGTAAAAGGACTGCAAAGCTACTGGTAAATATACACTGTCCATTTTAATCATCTAGTTTTATATTACTTGGTGGGAACTGTATGTAATATTACATGTCTCAATTCTAAGTCGAGGCAAAATTCTTGAAAGATTTATAGTGATAAAAAAATTTATGCTCACAATGCAGTAAATACGGTATGGTAAATCATAAATAGTGGGAATGAAGCATCAAAAATCCACTGCATTTCATAGCTAAATGATTGTTCTGAATATATTTGGCTTTAAGGCAGGACATCTGATCGACGGATGTGGGAAAGTTAAGTTTTAAGAGTCATAGTATGAAGGTTATTTAAAAAATTTTTTTTATAGAGGATAGTTGTTGAGACTGTCCTAAAAAAACTACTGTTACGAGAGAACAAAATAAACTGTATCACAACAATGAAGTTTCACTGTAAATGTAATAACATTTCACAGTTAAACTGTTTCTTACTAGCAATTTAGTGTGAACGAATTAGGCAAAGTTACTTTAGATAAAAAATTGATTACTCTAATGTTAATAACAGTATCAAATGTTTGTGAAATAATATTTGTTTAAAAAACAGTTAAATATTAGGACTACTTCTGGAGTAATTTTCAAAGATTTGTTTAAAAAAGGTGTGACGATACCGTGAACGGATTGTAAGTGAAAGCTGGAAGGAATCAGAATAGAGAAATACTACAGAATAAAAATTTATCACTAACCTCTTCCTCTACCACTCCCTCATCTTTAATTTTCAGTAAAGTGCACATTTAAATAAAAAAATCTTGCATAGAGTTTTAGATTAAAAAATTCCATTAAATTGATTAGATTTTTAGAAGAGTGTCAAAAGTGTATAGCCACTCAAACCTATATCACTATGACTATTTTAGATCTTTGCAAATAAATTATTACAATTTATTGCTCCATTATCAGAAACCATCAAATACAACACCCAAAAATTATCTGAAAAATTTTCCAATTCAAAATATTTTTTTAAAATTTGCATCATTAACACTTACTCATTCTGTACGATGTTGAAAGCACACTTCTTCGTGTCCTCTTTTTCTTCACATCAAAAATGTCACCCTTATCAAACTCGTCCTCATCTGTTAGTAACATGTCCTCATCATCCTCGCTAGCCTTCATGTGTTCCTCATTTACATGGTGGATCATATCAGACTCCAATGGACACATGAAATCACAAATCTGGCAACGAAAACTCTGGAAAACATGAAAAGGCATGGTTATCTATAGAAATGAGACAACACACTCTACTGTACTATGAAATACCTATCACATTCAGCAGTGAATGGACATTCAAAGCTGTACTGAAATAACTTTAAAGTTTCATGATCTAGCCTGAAAATAATGACAAACAATGAAGGGACATAATCTTTCTGACACCACATAAACAGATGCAAAACACACTCCAAACAAGTTTGCAACACTAAATGAATCCTTGATTACTTCATAGTTTATAGAGATAGGAAATATTTACCTAGTTTCTGCCAGCCTTAGATGTGACAGGCATTTTCGGTCATCCCTCTAGCCTCCAATATAGCTATAGCCCCACCTTATCAAACTACATTACCATACATGCCACTAAACCTACTTGATGCAAGGATAGCAGCCCATGGGGCTCTTGCTACCACCTGTATGCAGACTTACTGCATCATCACACCACTGTCCTGCACCTAGGTATGTGCCAGCCCTCTTTCCTCTGGCCACTAACCAAGGTGGGGTAACCCACCACGCATCCTGGGCATGCAGCTGGCAGCCTTTTCCTTTTTCTCTCTTTCTCTCTGCCTTACCTACAATCCCCTTGCCCATCCTGGGCCCAGGGTATAAATAATAACTGCAGCCCAGAGTTTGTGGCTGGTATGCCACAGCACAGTTGCACAAAATTACTTTGCCCAAGTGCGCTTTGACCCAGACTCCATTTACAAGCTCCAAGCTTCATCATTAACTCTAGCCACTGTACTACGTATTTCCACTCAAGTACCAAGTCTGCTGTACACTGGGGTCAATGTTTTGTCGTGTGTGTGCGTGCGTGCACCTATCGACAAGTACTACACTGTGAGTACTTGAATTCCTGTCCTATTACATAATTTTGGTAGCCTAGTGGCTCACTTGCAAACCTTAACTTATATTTATGTTATATATAATTGAAATGATCTTTGCACGCCCAATTCGTGACCCGACTTGAACCAAGGACCACCAATGCCCGCATTAAGGCCTGAACGCAGACTAAATAGGGATGGAATCCCACGCGGGAACCGAACCACAAACACCCCAGAGGCGGACAAAGCATATACCTCCACCTCACGACAGTAGGTCACCCACGCCTGACTCGGGAAGGATAGACATCACCCCTCCCTCATACTATCGCTCATACCCAAGGGAAATCTTCAGAAGTAGGTTATTCCCTATGAGACCGCATTATACGTACAGTGCGAGTGCCTCTTCTCAGTTTGAACCCGCCGGAGACCACCACGTGTCCACCCAAAACCATCATGGCATAGCCATGCCATGATGCCATGCCATGGCATAGCCAACCAGTTGACCGCTCGGCAATAATAAGTCAACCGGCTCGTATAAACAACAGGAGGCCTCTTGACATACAGCCAACCCCGAGAGTAAGGCAGAATGGCCGTAAAACCCCCTCATTCCTCTCCTTGCCACTCCCCTGGCTGTTAATTGCCAGGAAACACTTGAGATGTCACCACCACGCGGTGAACAGATCTCCCCAGCCTTCCTTCCCACAGCGGAAGAAAACGCCCACCCCGGATAACGACCTGGACATGGCTGCGTACTAGCTCCTGCCAGGATCGGTACCGACAATCCACCCCCACAGACGGTGGAACCCCTCCAGGATAGGGAAATTTGGCTGTGCACCCTACTGCCCTGCCCATCCTACCCCTTTTCCGGCAAGAATGGAGAGAGTGGATGAACAAGAGATGAAAGTCTGACACAGCCCTCAGTAACAACGGACACTTCAGTCAACATGGCGACAGACGTCAGTGAATGACAAAGAGGCTGGAGAGGAGGAGAGAGAAGACGAACAGTCAGTAAACACGTTTTACCACATGCCCATGAGCATCGCGGCTGCCCACGCAGCCCCTCCATAACCTGGAGCGGACAGTGTATGGGCAACCCGCGCAACTACTGTGAGAAAACATCAACCCACTGCCTTGAAGGCCACGACCTTAGCAGACTTCAAAAGCATACTGGCATCTGTTCCTGAAACAGACTACCAGCATCCCGGCCGCTGTTTCTGAAGCAGACGCCACCAGCACCCAGGTCGCTGTTACCAAGCAGCTGCTTAATACAGGGTCCATGTCTCGGATGACCCCACTACGTGTGAGACGCACGCTCTACATCCCTGGATGCTACCAAGAGACACCATGGAGGGCACCTATTACCTACCCCTGGACTGCCGCCCCACTGCAGCTCAGCATAAAAGAGGACATACACCAAAGCAACCTCACCAAGCACCATCGTCTAGCAGCAGCAACATCACATGAGTAAGTACCTGGCAGAGGCCAGTCGAACTAACGTGCCCCTCATCAGAGCACTAGCTACAGTAACTTAGTAGGGTGTGATAATTTAGAAATGCCAAAATATTAAAAACGAGAGTGCAAGAACTTGTTAGATGATCTAGCAGGGAAGGTTAGGTGACAAAAGACATCCCAAATAAAAATCCCAACCTGGTAGAGTAGGCAGTGCGACGAAAGTATTTGGCCCCTAACCCAAGAATTATTGTATGCCTGTATATTGTTTAGTTTTATGTATCTTTTCTTCATGAAAGGTTGAGAATTAAAAAATCGCATTGGTAGGAAACGAGGTGCCACACATTAATACGTGACAAAATTAATGTAGATTACCTCCTATCAATGGGCAGCAGAAACGTAAAAATATCTAAATTATCTTTTGTGATGTTTTATAAAAATTTGGTCCTTAGATTACCAGAAATTGCAAAGGAAAATTAACATACAATCAACCCCCTTAGCAGACTGGAAAGTTAATGTTTGCATTGTCGCAGATAATCCCCAAAGTACTCATGTAATGTAAACAAAGTAAAGGAATTGAATAAGTTGGTGGTTGTTACCATATTTACTCGTGTATAGCGCACCCTTTTTTCCCAAAATACAGGAAAAAATTTCTGGGATGCACACTATACATGGAAAAAAAAAAAAATAGGAAGGGGGACTTGTAACCATAAATTGTCCGGGGATGTTGAGCGAAGTGGTGGGACTGTCTGTTGTCTCATCTCTCGCTCTTACATCACTCCTCTCCCTTCTCTCTCTCTTTCTCTCTCAGCAACCCTTCAGTTATGTGCGGGTCGAAAACCCCGCTCCACCCCCCTCCAATGGTATCCAGTCATGCCACAAAACCAGAGCTGCCACGTGTTTATGGCCCCCCACCCCTGTGTAATAACACCCATATGTTACCAGGCGATAATTCCGCCATCCCTCTTTGTTTTCATGGCAGAGGCTAGTGAACCAAATTCGGCAAAGATGGGGGGGGGGGGGGGGGAGGGAGGAGAAGGCCCCAGGAGACCCTTCTTTTTTTTCTAAGATAAGGGTAGTGTGACATTCTAGCGCCGCAAAAAAAAACTGAGTCGGGCACTGCTAAAAGGAGAAAGGAGAAAAAAGAAAAACAAAGCTGGAAATGTTGGATAGTAAGAGCATAAGGTTTACGGAATTTTTTGATTTTGGTTTTTGAACCCAAGTTATTCAATTAAAGTATTTTCCAAACATATCACGATCACCACACATTAATGTAAAAAAAGAATAATGTGTTCCATACTTACTAACAGGGGGCCATAAATTTTTGGTGCAATTTTATTTTAAAAAATTTTTTCCCCTGGAACTTGTTGCAAAAGTCATGGTGCGCACTATACACAAGTAAATAGGGTATTTGAAATCTAGCACGATGAAGTTAACATAACACAACAGAATCCCTTGAGCACTTATAGGAAATGTGAATGTGTATCAAAGCCTATCAGCAGGCCCATGAACATAGACGATACAACACTCACAATTCCTTGCAATGCGACACTGGGTGACTTTATTTAAAGACCCCCTGTAACCTTGAGTAAGAGCATGAGGCGAGAGCTCGCTGTCAGTATGCCATAACCATCACCCAGGAAATTAACCACCTTCTTAAAAATGAAAGTATAAAAAGGCAAGTAGCGCCAGAGTAACATTACCCAGAGAACTTGAGTGGATGTAGAAATAATGCCAAGTGTGTAGAGAGCATGTACCTAGCAAAACCCCCGTGTTTCTTTTGTTACGTACTGAAACTTATTTTTTTATGTGAACCCTTTGTAGTAATGAGGTTAGTTTTGTAAGATTGAATACATGGTGTTAGCTCAGAGAGTAATAAAGAAAGACTTAGTTTTCTCAAGGAGGAAATTACTGTAAGAATTGAATTTAGTTTTTTAATTGAGTGTATGTATTAGTCTTGTGAGATTGCAAATGTAAATGTAACATATGATGCCGTCAGTACTGCAAAAGAATAATGTCTACTCTGCACGAGTTAGATAACTCCTGTACTTTAAAATTACGAGAACATTGTTCTCGCCCCCAAGTGTACCAAATTTTAAAAAGCATACAAATTATGAAATAATTACACTAACACGTAGTATAAATTGAGAGTAAACTCATCCCAAGTACCTGAGAAATGTATGTTAGGAAGTAAGAGTTATAACCCATGTAACCTTAAAATAGGAAACTGAAAATATTGTAGGTTAGACACTTAATCTGAGGTCGAGAAAATCCTCTTATCCTGTACGTAACGCAAGAGAGAGAGAATAAGGCTTTTTTTGTCTTGCCTAGTAGTTGTATCTGTACTTAAGAAAAGTTGATAACTTCCCTGTAATTGCATAAATTTCCTACTTGTGGAAACCTCCTGTAAGTATTGGAGGGGAGAGGAGAGAAGAGGAGGTGGAGGGGGAGGGGGGGAGAGAGCGAGAGATAGAGAGAGAGAAAGCGAGAGTGTGTGTGTGTGTGTGTGTTAACCCGCTGATAGTAAACAGATGCAGTGTGACCCAGATACGGGTGCGCTCAACCCAAAAACTACCTGCGCTAAACACAGAAAAGGCGCACACTTAGAGATGCAACCACAGTACCATGACTGGGGCAATCATCCCACAACTGAAGCAAAGGTGGTCTCATTTGAGATGGGTCTCCGTCACTTCAGGGGGTGACTTGCACTCTCTATGGGCAACTTTGCCCCATTAACGAGCAGGTAAGAGCTCGGGGCAAGTCACAAACAGTGGCAGAGTACTTTTCACGTGCCAATAAAACTGACTTCACGCGTTAAACAGCCTTGGACATAAAGATAATTAATGTGTTTAATTATGAATTGTAATGCCTGCTCAGAACTAGGCATGTGATCGCCACCCTTTTGAATAAATATGATTTTATTTGATGGACCACTACCCTGAAATTATCTCAGAAGGAAGTTCCAGCGACACCACAGGATCGCAGCACCTCTGCTGCCCTGTGATGTCAAACCTGCCAACCTCGGGCACGGAGATAAGAAATGAGCGGTGCTGCCACAACCCTGATAAACTAACCCCTGCAATGAAAGGCTAAGCTACCCCACACCTCCAGAATATTGCTGATCCAAGGGATTTTCTACTATATAAGGAGGCACAAGCACGCCTCGCCTCTCGCCGAAGATGCCGGGCTCGCCGGCCACATAGGCTTCAACCTCTCCAGCAGCTTGAGAAGGCAGCACCAACCTACAGCTTGAAAAGGCTTCCAGGCTTGCAAAGGCTGCACTCTTCCAGCAGCTTGTGAATACTGCGTCAACCCTGTAGCTTGCGAAGGCTCGTCCATACCAGTCGAACGCAAGGATGGCTCTCTCTCCAGAGGTAATCCAAGACTTCCACCTCCTGCACCCCCTTTACACCAGTCACTCTTTTAACTCCACGGTAGTAGGTCGTCGCAACATTTAAAGCCTTCTGGATAGATTCCCCCTTTAAGAGGAAACACTGTAAAGAGCGTCATTTACGTAATTTTTAAAAATGTTTTAAATCTGACTAAAATTTTGGATACTAATTTTACGAGGCTTACGGTCACCTACGGTCATACATAACTTATTTCATTTTTAGTTAACGTGTATAATTCAACCGGGATTCCCCATTTTCCTATTTTGTAATCTATACTACTAAATAAAATAGAAGTGTGTCTGTGATTTTCAAATTTTTCATTTTAATTATTGTCTCATATAGTATAATTGATAACTAAGCCATATCTAATGTTAATTTTTTTTTTGCGTGTGTGTGTCTGAACGGATTTAACTCAAAAACCACTTAACCTATTGACATCAAATTTACACAGTATATAAATAATAGCCCCAAGACCAACTTAGTCTTTGTTTCATGGAGATATCTCAAACAGTTCACGAAATAATGATGATCAGCGGTGTAAATAGGTACTGGATTAAGCTTTTCTTAGGATTACTGCATTAAAAAAAAACATTAAATTTTTTTTGCAATTTCTCCTTTCTTTGTTGTGCATGGCCTGCAAACCTTTCCTTCCAAAAAGCCATAGTGGCCAAGTGGCTAGAGTTATTCCAAGTGGGGCCGCAGTGACCCAGAGAATAAATATATATCAAGTGGGGCTGAAATGACCCAGTGAACAGATATATATATATATATATATCAAGTGGGATTGCAGTAGCTCAGTGGCTAGAGCACCCAATAAGGGGGCCGCAGTAGCTCAGTGGCTGGAGAACCCATTAGTGGGGCCACAGCTGATCAGGGGCTAGAGAACCCAATAGTGGGGCCGCAGCTGATCAGGGGCTAGAGAACCCAATAGTGGGGCCGCAGTATATCAGTGGGTACAGAACCCAATGGTGAGGCCGCAGAAACTCTGTGGGTAGAGAACCCAATAGTGGGTCTGCAGTAGCTCAGTGACTAGAGAACCAAAAAGTGGGGCCATAGTAGCTCAGTGGCTGGAGAACCCTATAGTGGGGCCACAGCTGGTCAGGGGGCTAGAGCACCCAGTAGTGGGGCCACAGTAGCTCAGTGGGTAGCGAACCCAATTAAAAAAAGTGGCTTGATCAATTCAAAGTCCTAAATATCATGCTAACATAAAACATGTGCGAAGCGATGCCAGGGTGAAATTTAATAACTCTATTAAACCTGATAGAAGAAATATTAGTATTTTAAACATAAAACCTTAATGAAACTATGGCGGGGTTTATTTTCATAACTTTAAAAAAAAAAACCATGCGAAAGAAGTCGCACGGGTTGCCTAGTAATAAATATTATGTTAAACTGCAGTTCATTGACTGCCATTATTTTAAAATTAGTTCCCTGTTCATTATTGTTATGCTTTTGTTGTTATGAGTAGTTGTAATCTAAATGCCCAGCAAAAAAAAGTAGAACGCAGTCGTATTCAACGGCAATAACATAGAATGAGAGAGAGTTTGATAAAAGTACATTCAGAGGTAGGAATCGAGTGTGAGGCCACATCCCAACTATGGAACCTGAGTTTAAACCTCGGTCCATTTCAAATTTCATTCCCCTCGAATGCGAGTCCAAGTTAGATGCATACCTAGGTGCTTGTAGGCCGTGACAAGATCAGGAACATGTGAACGACCTCCAACCGGAGACTCCTGCACCTACGGTAACTGTACGACATCCCAAATCCGCTGAAAGAGAAACAGTTCAAAGGGCGTGTACGATTAGTTTAGAATCGGGAAAAATTATCAGAGTTAAACTGCCCGTGAAGGCTAGACTGAGAACCCCCATTGCTACTTCCCTTTTGAACTACGTTCCCAATAGAAGACCAACACTATCCTTACATATAAACCCCTCCCTCCACCAGGATCATCCACACTCACTACCCCCTACCACAGGACTACTGGCGTCCTGCATCTTGGCAGCCTCTGTAGTGAGAAAGCGTGTACTCCCTGGCCAGGAGACACTCACAGTTCAGCCACTCTAAGGCTTGATTCCCCTTCCCTCCAATGGGATCCTCCTACTACGCGCCCCCCTACTTCATTTACCACGACCCACTGAGCTAAAACACACAGCGGAAGAATTTCCAGATGAATCGGGAAGGCAATTAGCGCTCCATCAACTAACCCGAAAGTAGGACGCGCAACAGTAAATATATGTATCGACACACTCTAGTCCTCCTCCGCTAGCTGCATCACTAGTATTGGAAGAAGAAGGGGGGGGGGGGGGATGGAGTTGTTGTGGCTCACTTCCTTCTCCAATAATCGACTTAGGCCATTGCAGTGGTAACATAATTCTCGGTGGCTTAGACACTTTAATTCTGTAATATTTTTGTGTGCCAATTCCCTCCTAGTGAATGTAATGGTCCCTTCGGTAGTGATTCTTTGTAACTATCATACATGGGGGGGTCGGGGTTCGCCCATGTTGGTTCATGGTAGTGGTCCGCCTATCTGAAGGGTGCAGGGAAGGTAGAGGGGAACTGAACCTCAGGGTGAGTTTAACTATACGTGTCTCTCTCCCAGGGAGCACGATCTTGCTCAGCTTGATGGTTGCCAAGAATCTGGATGCCAGCTGTCCAAGGGTGAATGAAAAATAATTAATTTGAAATGGTGCCCAGTTTGAGTGATTGGTAGTTCAATTAGCATGAGATGAGGTATGGCAATCTTGGCTATGCCTACTCCACGTTTCCTTGGCAATAAAGTCTCCCAAAGGGAAAGGCTTGGTGGACTTTTGCACAGGCACGTAAATGGGGAGTGGGGCAGCGATCCTATGCCTTTGAGTTGGAGGTTGGATTACCACCTTGATAACCTTCCCAGTGGCGGAGTGTACTACGCACATCTTTGTACTCTGGCTTTCTACTGACAGGGGCGGAGTCGGCGGTTCAGTGACCTGAGTACGTGGGCGTGAATATAGTAACTAATGTCGTCATAACGGGGCCATAGCCTATAAATTCCCAACCAGGGATTGAGCTCCGACTGGTGTGTGGGGATCACCACCGGCAAGACTGGTCATGGTATGTGCATGGTGACCTTGGGTGCGAATGGCAGAGCTGTGCTATCCTGAGAGGTGTCAGTCGCCGGAAGGGTAGCAGATTGTTATAGTTTGCGTTGCAGCGCACTTCAGGCCTTGCAATACTGTCTACTGGGAAGGCAACCCCCAATTATAACACAGTTCACGCATTCCCTAGCCGTCGTCCAGTATTCCTGTTCGAGTGATTTTACAGCTGTTTGGAGTTCCGGGCTTACCCAGATGTCAGAGTATGTCCTGTCAGACTAGAGATCCCATTTGGACCCACCAACTAAGAAACTCGGTCCCCTCACATTTATTCGACAGAGAAAATTTAAAACTATTTTTGAGCCAAATTAAGCAACAAAGTATCCAACTTAATTTTATATGAACAGGGTGCAAAGTCAAGTAATTAATTACACAATTGATTACAATTTTGATTTAAGCATTTTTATTTAAGCTTTTGGAAATACTGGGGAAAGCCCATTAGTACAGACTCCTAAGTGAATGTACTTCCTTTGTAAATTATGCTTAGCCAGGTGAATGCTTAAAAATGCACTTTCAAAAATCTATGTTGCACTTTACAGCGACTGCTTCTGAGGCGACCTAGGACATCACGACTGCCTGCTAATAAGGAGTTAGGGATGACTGGGGTACAGGGTGCGGGGTGCAGATGTAGAGGTTACCTCTGGAGAGTGAGCTTGGACGAGTTGCAGGATCCGGTGTTGGAAGTTGAACTTTGGCAGGCTGCTGGAGCTGGAGAGAGAGTCTTCTTCACGCTGTTAGCTGGGAGAGGAGGAGTCCTTCCGGACCCAGGAGGGCTCGCTGACCAATGTGGTCGGCGAGCCGATGGACTCTGGCAAGGGCGGTTTGTGGTTTCCTTATATAGTCCGTGCTTCACCTTTGTGGCTCTCCAAGGGGTGCACGGTTTTCAAGCCTCTCGAAAAAGGGGTTAGTTATCTTTGGTAGCAGGTGGCGGAGCGTATATATTATCCCTTATGATTGAGGCTGACGACAGTTTTACCTCCTCGGACCGAGTCTCGGAATCTGTGACGTCACTGGGTGCAGAGGTGCTGCAATTTTGGGAGTATCTTTTCAACTTCTTTGCTTAAGCTGGCGGGTCCGCAGCTCATCGGGTAAAACAATCTTGGGTTGAGGGGGTGGCAACCGCATGTCGGAATTTGGATGGGCAGTAAAATTTCATAATTAATCTTCTAATTATAGGCGTGATCGTGGTTGTCCAAACTCATAGAATCAACTCCGCTCACACGGGAATTTCGTATGCCACTGTTTTGACTTGCCTGAAGCTCTTTATCGCTCATTGATGGGGCAAAGTTGCCCGTAGAGTACGCAGACGCGCTGTGAAGCAGTGTGGCATGTGTTAATCGGCTACCCCCTGAATCAACATAGATCCATTTCGAGCGAGACCACTATTTACTTCAGGTTTTATATGTAGATAATCCCTCAATCATCGTACTGGTTGTAGATCTGAACTCGCGCCTCTTCTGTGGCTTGTGCGGCCAGCTGGAGTGCTAGTGTCTCGTATATAAACAGGCGTCAACTGGTTTCTGACACTGGGTCAACGCCCTCTCCACTCTCTTTCCCCTCTTTCGCTGCGGTTGGGGCAGGTGGCGGCGGGGTGTCTTGGCTCACCTGCCGGTTGCTCCTCATGCTTCTCTGTCGTCGCAGGGAGTGTTTCTGAAAAGGAAGATATGGGAGCAGGTCGTTTTCTCATTGAACCCTGGCCTTCCTATGTCAAGGGCAGTTTACATACCAAGCAAACTGGGTTACTTTTGGATAATAATTTTTTTACAATATTTTGTGCAGTTATCAAGTTTGAAATAGTTTGTCTCTGCCATTGAGAGAAAAAAGTGTAGCTAACGATTCAACAACAACAAACCCACTTGCAAGAATTTTTAAAGGGGAAGTTTACCTTGGCACCTGTGGGACGAAGTTAACTGGTCCGTTTATTAGCCAGCGCTGTCGCATGGCAAACTATTTATGTGTGTGTAAATGTGAGCTTATTAACTTTTAATATCATTATTACGTCCTACAGTCTTTGGAATCTCCCCATACAAGCAAATAGGTTAGAGTTTAGAAGAATATGGCTGTTGCATATTGTGCAATATGCAATAAGACTTGTGTATCCTTCCACGGAGATCTACTTACTTCCACGGCAATGGTGTCACCACAAGTAGTTCCTGATGCCAGTGTGATTCAAGATGCCTACGTGATAAGTCCGCCGCAGGCGTGTCTGGCAATATAAATGCATAATTGTGTGTAATTTCTCAGTCTATGGTAAACAACAACACTTCAGTAGCACTAACAATCACTTCATATAGTAACATTTTTTTTCACTTCATATTACACTGTACTGATTTTTACTTACGTGCTAATGCAGCCACTAGTTTGGCATCATCATCTTGGTTTCTACTACATATTTCAATTCTTAACTTTACTCAATAGGTTGACCTGTTATACTTATGTAACATATGCATATCTACGTACATGAATACATATCGTTCAGAGCCGATTCTCTCTCAGTATCATCCTTTGCACAACTAGTGGGTTATGTTCTGAGTTTGATGCCAATCTACATGTTTCATCTCACTATACACTAGCAACTTCAATTACTCTTTCCAAGTTAGTTTCTCGTTTAAAAGGGCAGTGTGTACGCTTAGCTTATTGCTTATCCTACACACTCCTTACTTGTCTCTACGTCTACAATTCAGTTACCTTACATCTCTCTACCTCTAGCCCAAACAATACACTAGTAAGTTTTCTTATTTTACAAGGACATGTAACATAACTTAATTATTTTGTAACCTGGGAAACTTATTACATTACATTCATGGACACAATTTCCCTTACTCTTTCAAGTATTTACTCCTTTTCTTACTAACTTCAGTTCAGCTACTGATAATTAAGGGATTTTATTTGACTCTCTCTTAATCGCTACTGCGAACAGCCGTATTTCCGGAGGGAATACATTTTTCATTCACTTCCTTTCGTTTATCTTTACTGGTTATCATAACCTTAGCTTAGGTTCTACTGGATATTTTTCTACTCACACATACCATATAAAATTCTACGGGGAAGTGTTAATATTAGAGCTGGGTAGGATCTCGACTTTTCAGAAAAATTCGGTGAATATATTTTTCCAAAAGGTCGGATGGGAAATAATTTTCCCGTCAATTTTTTGGGATAAAATTATTTAAGTTATTTTGCTATTGTTTCTGTGTTCTACAACACACATGCAAGAATGGGCATTAATACCCATAATCTTACTAGTATTAGTAAATAATAAATAAATGCAAGTCAATGTACCGAGTATTAATGGTTTCATATAAATATAATGCATACAAAGTTTGCCACCGGACATCACATGTAAACAAACTTCAGTGTGCCTTCCTAATATAAATAACTGCTCATTCCGCATAGTAAATTGTATTTCCGTTTCGCAAATGGTGTTTTTCCTGCCATCCATCACTTTATAAGTAAAACTCTTGTTATAGAAATGTGAAGTAGGCCCTATATATTTTTAAACAAAAGTCCTTTTCATAGATATGGCGTTCACATGTGCGTGAATAAACACTTTCCTATACACATATTTTAGCAACTGAATCAGTGCCCACTGCTCACAAGCATTGAGAATGTAGGCATAACGTTTGGAATTTTAAGCCCGAATTGATTAAGAATCAAGATGGTTATGAAATCAGTCTTTTACTTTTCATGCACTCATAACTTTGTTTAATTTCGCGAACTTCTTATAAACACTACCAAATAATTCCATTGTGGGCCAAAAGGCACATCAAACTCGTACATGCAAAATCACATTTAAATTGCTGTGAATGCATTAGCATTTCCATGTACTAAGCTAATAAAAATCTGAAAGATAGTGCATTTTCACGGCCACATGCTTCTTGTTAGGTTAAATGGCAGAAAAGTTGCAGAGCGCAACACATCTTCATCTAATTTGTGGTACCTTACTGGCCAGAACATCACGTGATGTAGAATATCATCAAATGAGAGTCGTAGTTAGGAACAGTAGTAATCGAGTTTTTTATTTTGCTAATCACCCATACATGTAATTGCATTATGTAACAATTAAATTTTCATTCACAAATTGTGTTTATCAATAAACTTGTAGTTTTGGATTAAAGTTTTAATATTGTTTGATTTGTAGTGTAGTAACCTGTACCTATGACACATTAATTTGGTATAAAACATTATACTTTTTTTAAATGTATTATTTACTCACTCTACGGTTTGTTTATGTAGTTCGTTACAAGCAATATGGATATAATAAATATTGGTGAGCAATTCAAAGCGCCTATTTGGCACTTTTACGACAAAATACCAGACAATGTGCCAGTAAAATCCAAGGCTTGCTCTAAAGCAATGGTGTCAGACTCACGGTCCTCGGGCTGCTTGCAGCCCGGCATTTACTCTCTAGTGGCCCTCACAAATGAGTTAAAAAAAACTCATATTCAAATACATTATACCGAATTTGAACATGAGATATCAGCTCTGCACACGACCAAACTGTGAACTACACGCTTGCGCATATTTCGATGCTGTTTTGTTGTCTCGCTGCCACAAACCTGTAAAAACATTTGTTACCAAAGCATGTGTACGATCACCCTATATACCCAATCACTCTGCTATATATTGTTCATCCGTGCAACTAGTTCAAAGCACTTTGCATTGCCAGTTGTGTGTGCATTGTTCGTAGTACATACTAATTTAGTATATCCTTGAAACAGTTGGTTTTGTATGTTATGGTTAGTGTTTTGACTCACTTGCAAAGAAAAGAGATTAGTCACTTGTTCACAGGTCGTTACACACCCGATGCATGTACAAGTCTCCTCACAAACTCATTAGGAATTTACAGCACCAATGCACGAAACAACTTGCGCAAATGTCCAAGGTAGTCCATACTCTGTCGATGTAGCATTTGCAATGTTCCTAACACCCTATTTTCCTGACTTTGACGACCGGACACAACCATTCCTGACCGGAGTAAGCAAGGTACTAACATGGCGGACACAAGGACGCTGTCCCTGATATCACCAACATGGCCGCCACCACCTTGAATAAAAACTGACGTGTCCCAACATTCCAAACACAAAATTTGGTATAAATTTAAGAATCGTCAACATTTATTTACACTATGTACAACACTGAGGAAGAAGTTACTAAGTGGGGATGGGGTACAGCCTCACAACTGTCCTCTGGATTACTCCCCAGAGAGTCTTGATACTTGCCACACGACTAACCCAATCTTTGCCTGGATGAAGTGTGTCAATGCAACCAAGCTGCCACTGAAAAGGAGGAAGGTGGTCTTCTCGTACCAATACCAGGTCTCCTACATTTACTGTAGACCCTTGCTGAGACCATGTACTTCTTTTTAGGAGTGTGTGTAGATATTCCATTGACCATTGTTGCCAGAAATGCTGTCTAGACGGTTGTAGCAGCTGCCACCTGTTGAGGCGCTTTGTGGGCAGTTCCATTAAGTCAGCAGCTGGTGGAGCTACTAATGCACAGCCAATGACAAAATGTCCTGGAGTCAGGGCACTAAGGTCATTAGGATCTGTAAAAAGAGCAAATAATGGTCTTGAATTCAACACTGCCTCTACTTGAGTGAACTGTGTCGTCAATTCCTCAAAGGTCAATACTTGCTGCCCTATTACATGTTTCACATTACCTTTTGCTGATTTGATGACAGCCTCCCAAAGCCCACCAAAATGAGGGGCAGACGGTGGATTGAAGTGCCACTGGATACCATTATCTGCGAGACTGCTTGCTACTTGGATTTAATTGGAATTATCTCTCTAGTATGTTTCCAGTTCAGTAAAGTGCTTGTGAGCACCAACAAAGTTAGTACCACAATCACACTATAAACATCTGTACATAATCCTCTACGAGCAGTGAAACAATAAAAGGCACTCAGGAATGCAGTTGTAGTCCGTGCAGAGACGGCCTCCAAATGCACAGCCTTTGTAACAAAACATACAATCAAACATAGCTATGCCTTCAATAAACGTGCATTCCAAAGATGAGATTTTTTGATATGAAATGGACCTCCATAATCCACTCCCACAGTCTGGAATGCCCTCGTGCTCTAAACCCTGCTGGTTGGCAAAATGCCCATTATCGGCTGGACAGGTGACTTCTTAAAACATAAGCACCTCACACTTTGAACTTCTTGATAGTATCATGCCTTTGCCTGCCAAAATCCAATACCTGTGTCTGATGATAGAATGCACAGTGCTGACACCTGCGTGTAGGGACCAGGCATGGTAGTAATCAATGACAAAATTAGTGAGGTGACTCTTCTTGGGTAACAGGATTGGATGTTTTTCATCGAATGACAACCTCCAGTTTTGGATTCGTCCACCAACTCTAATTAGGCCTTGAGGATGAAGGAAAGGGTTGAGGTTTCTGACCTGTGATGAGCATTCCCTTCCCTTCTGCAATTGATCTATCTCCATCTTGAAAACATCTTGTTGTACTTGATGTATACAAAGAACTTATGCTGCTTTGAGCTCTGTTGATGTCAAGGGGCCACAACAGCGGCTTGATGGATGCCCGACATTTGAAATGAAGCGCAACACAAACGCTAATACTCGTCGCAGCCGTGATAAGGAACTAAATCTCTCTATCCACTCGGAGAAGAAAATCGTGGTCTGCACAGCTAGGGCTGTTAGGCTCGAAAGCTTCAATTCTTCTTGATACTCTGGGGAACTAGAGTCTGAGTAACCTCCTGGCCAAGCATCTTCTGATTCAACAGGCCATGATGGACCATTCCACCAAAGGTGATGAATGACAAGCTGTCTTGGCATCAAGCCTCTCAAGACACAGTCTGCGGGGTTGTCTTGTGATGGTACATGTCACCAATGACGTACTACTTTGCTTTCCTGTATTTCAGATACTCTATTTGCCAAAAAAGGTCTTGGGACGATATGGTTCAGTATGGATCCATGCAATGAAGGCTGTTGAAGCACACCATGCTATCACCTTCTTGACAATTATCCTTTTTGACAAATTGGATATGATTAAGTTCACAAGTTTCACAAGCAAATGAGCTCCCAGCAGCTCTAGGCGAGGGAGACTTACAGTTTCCAATGGCGCGACACGGGACTTGGCCACCAATAAATGGACTTCAAGTATGGACTGATTTGCATTCCGCAGGCATAAAACTGCTGCATAACCTTGGGTTGATGCATCACAAAATACATGAATTTGGTACACTGCAGCCTCAACTTGTGTCATTAGACTAAGAATAGCAACTATGTGTAAACTGTCAAGTTGCGCAATGAATGTGAGCCGCTTATCTTAGATTTCACATGGCGGAGGTTCATCCCAATGAATTCCAAGAAGCCATAGATTTTGCAGAAACAGTTTAGCCTTGAAGACAACCGGGCCAATCCAACCTAACAGGTCATACATCTTAGCTATATCAGACAACATCACACGTTAAGTAATATTATTAGAACTGGCACTTCGAGTATAATATGAGAACACATCTCCCTTGGACTGCCATTCTAGTCATTTTAGACTTCATCCCCATAATCTTCAAATGTCAGAGTGCACACTCTGTGGTCTTCTGGAATGGCATCTACCACAGCAGGATGATTGCTGACCCATTTCCTTAGCTCAAAACCACCACTCTTGAGTAGCGCTATCAACTCTTCCTGGAGTGAGAGAGCAGCTGTCACTGATGATGCGCCTGTAATCACATCATCCACAAACACGTCTTCCCTTAGCACCCTTGCTGCATTGGGTTAGTTAGTTTGCTTGTCAATGGCTAGCTGATGCAGGGCCCTCATAGCTAAGAACAGAGCTGAAGATAC
Source organism: Dryococelus australis (assembly GCA_029891345.1). Lineage (NCBI taxonomy): Eukaryota > Metazoa > Arthropoda > Insecta > Phasmatodea > Phasmatidae > Dryococelus > Dryococelus australis. The sequence goes on along the minus strand of CM056994.1, from coordinate 273,280,163 downwards.
ACCATATATAACAGTGTCCAACTGATACTCTTGAATATGTTGATCATAACACTCGCACCACAAGATTACCTGGTAGGGCCGACCATCTTGAGGCATGCAAATCTGCTAATACATTTTGCAAATGTCTGTTGTCATCACAATGGGATGTATGCAGAACTGGGTGGTGATTTCAATTACCTTGAAAAATGCATCGTTTAAAGACTGACCTGCTGATGTTACTGCAGACGCATCAAACACCACACGCAATTTAGTTGTCAATCTCGTTTCTTTGCAGACACAGTGGTGAGGAATGTAGTACCAAGCCTGGTGCATCTGAGCTTCACTCAGAAGATGCATGTAACCAAGGGATTCATATTTCGTGAGAAATTCAGAATACTCTGCTTTCAGTTGTAACTGACGTGCCAGACGATTTTCAAGATCATGTAGTCTTTTTTCAGCTTGCAGGCGTGACTCACACAGGTTGGGTTCCACATCTTTCAAGGGCAATCTTACCATGTATCGCCTATCTGGACTACGTGTGTAGGTCTCTTTGAAATGAGCTTCACAGAGATCCCCTTGAGGATCAGTATGTTTAGTTGTCTGCAACTCTTCATGTTCCCAGAATCGCTGCAGCACATCTGAGAGGTTTGGTGAAGTAAGAAATACTGAAAAAAATGCCACCTGGGTTACTAGTGGCTTCCTCGCTCAACCTCCCCATTAAGATCCAACCACCTGGGTTACTAGTGGCTTCCTCGCTCAACCTTCAAATTAAGATCCAACCAAATTTACTGTGAAAAGCTCCTGGATAACCGGTAGGGCCTGGATACCGCCCACCATAAAAAATTTCAGGACAAACATCAGTACCCAACAGAATGTCAATGTACCCTGGAATATGGAAGCTTGGGTCGGCAAGATCTAAACTCTCATAATGGGATTTTACATGTTGAGGCAATGCAACACATGGCAAATGAGATTATGTTATTCAGGATTAATGTATCCACTGTTACCTGGAAACCCTCATGAAGGCTTGATTTTAGCACACAAGTTACTGCACCTTTATTGGCTTGAACAACTGACTGGCCTAGGCCACTAATTCGTACATGTGACCTTTTCCGATGCGTATCCAATCTCTTCACACATTCCTCAGATATGAAGGAAGCCTGTGATCCAGTATCGAGTAGCACACGAGCCCTCTGGAGAGTACCACAGGCATCCTTCACTCTCACAACACTGCTGTACCTAAAATCACAGTGGCAGCACTAATGCTGAAACTAGTAAGTGAAACTGCTTGGTATGTCCTACTAAGCTATCAATATTTTCCATCTTATCAACTAATTGTGGTGGCACTTTTTTACTAGCCTTGTTGACATCCAATGTGGAATCAGGATGAATTAATGTGTGGTGGCGTTTATTGTAATATGCACATGAAAGTTTTGAAGTACATACATTAACACTATGTGGTTTTAGGCAATTGAAACACAGAGAGTATCGGTGCACCACATCTCGCCTCTCCAGAAGTGTGTGACAGGATACACAGGACATTTATAAATGTCATGACCCTGATTACACATGATACATATCCGGTCTGAACAGGCAAAGAAGGATTTTCTAGAATTAATTATAATCACAGGTCCAACCTTCCTTGTTGTGCTGCGTGATATGGACATCACTGAAGCAGCAGCCATCAATGCTTTGCACTGAAATTCTGAGAATTTTAATAGCTGCACAAAATTAGGCATCTTCACTTCTTTATGCTCTAGCTCAAAATCATATCGTGTTTCCACATCAAGTTTACATAACACAATGTTCATCACAAAGAACCACTGGTCCACTGGAAAAGTCAACACTTTCAGAGCACCTCGGTTTTCTTTCAATTCATCAACTAGACATCTTAGTTTATACAGAGAACCTTCTGTTACCACTGGCATGTTCATGATATTCTCCCAATGTATTGTAGCTATTTGATGCACATCTTGGCATCACTCAGTTAACTTCTGTCATGCTAATTCATAATTTTCTTCAGACAATGGTACAGATTTGATGAGGTTAAGTGGCTCTCCACTGAGAGATGTGAGAAGATACTGTTGCCTCTCAACATCTGAAAGCTTACTGTTGGTATGTACTAACATCCTATATAGCTCACAGTAACTCGTCCACTGTGTCAGTTGCCCGCTGAATGTCGGTAGCTGCAATTTTGGAAGCTTCACAGACTGATCTGATGTTAACATTTGATTTCCCCTCACCATTATAATTTCTTTTTGAATCGAAGATCGTGGTGTGAACTTCTAAAATTCAATAGTAGGCAGAGTCAATGTTTTCCGTATCTGTGTTTAGAGACTCAACCCGGTCTGGTTTCCTAGCTGCTAACTGAATGATGATATCTTCAAAATCTGTTTTCAGTTGTGCTAAATCACTGCAATGGGTTTTAAACAAATCTAATCATGACCTGTCCTTTTCAACTTGATTATCTAGAGAAAAAAGTCGCTTCAGCCTGCATTCTGTTAACTGAAGTCTCGTTTCCAACTTTTTTTAGCCACATAGTTGCTATGGATGTAAACAATAACACTGGCAGCAACAGGTATACCAACACAACACACAGCAAACAGTACTTTACATAGCGGTTCGATATATCGAAGAGCAAGATAGATTAACACTCATTTGTCGACTGCACGAAAGGGTAGGTTCAGCAACCGTTACAAACGTAAACAAAGGATAGTAACAAACGTTAGTTTGATGTTGAAACACGCTTCCAAGTCCGTAGTTAGCAGATGTCTAACAAATCCGGCCCGGAGGACCAATTTTTTTTTGACTCACTTGCATAGAAAAGAGATTAGTGACTTGTTCACGGGTCGTTACACACCTGATGCATGTACATGTCTCCTCAGAAACTCATCATTAGGAATTTACAGCACCAATGCACAAAACAACTAGCGTAAATGTCCAAGGTAGTCTACACTTGGTCGATGTAGCATTTGCAATATTCCGAACACCCTATTTTCCCGACTTTGATGACCAGACACAATCATTCCCGACTGGAGTAAGCAAGGTACTAACATGGTGGACACAAGCACGCTGCCCCTGACATCACCAACATGGCTGCCATCACCTTCAATAAAACTGATGTGTCCCAACAGTTAGTTTCTCGATTCAGCATGTCACTTTCAAAATAAGAACAGAGTTGTAGTAAAAAAAGATCCCTAGAAGATGAACATAGAGCGTTTAATAGTCTGTCTCTTTTTCATGGTGGTGCAGTAGGTGTGGCGGGCCACTATGATGATGTGGGTGCCCTCCATGCAGTTCCTCTGAAGCGTCCTGGAACGTGCGTTGTATGTCTTGCACGCAGTGGTGTCGCTCGGACGGTGCTATCAGGTGTAGGCGTCGGCTTTGGGACAGTAGCCTGGGCATCGTCATGAGTTGCTGGAGTCGTGGGCCTTGGTGATGCAGATAGGCTCATTCTGGCACGAGTGGTGTGGGTGAGAGGTGCGCGGTACTCACGCTCTTCATCTGCTCCTGGTGTTGGAGAGGCTGCAACGACAGCGCAGACGCCTTCGAGCATCCAGACAACCAATTTCACTTTAGTGTCTGAGAGCGTGTCACTTCTGAATTCCTCTCTTGTCTCTCCAGTTCTGTTAGCAGGGTCAGTCGCCTGGTTGACTGATGGCTCCACTACTCCTACGTTGTACCTTAGGCTTTCTCCAATCTCTCGTTCATCAACTTCCCTCTTACCAGGAATTAGAAAGGATGGGAAGGGTAGCAGGGTGAGTGACCTCATGTCCTGATCCTCATGGGTTTCCGTGCCCTCAGGAGGGATTTGGGGGAGGGGGGAGCGTAGATGGGTTTAAGCTCAGGGGCTTTGGATAGCTGGCCTCATCCAGTTCAATCTCCGGGAGCAGGGCTTCTTCCGACGTGGGAACGAAAGCTGAGTGTGTTCGTTTGCCACTAGGCTGGGGCTACGCTCTAAGTTTCCTGGCATTCTACAGCCAGAGCTGGAGGAAGAGGTCGAATGAGAGGAGTCTGTGGCCATATGGTCACGTCTTTAGGGGCAGCTGGAGGTTCGTGGGCTTCCCCTATCACGCTTCCAACCTGCTGCCTTCTTATACCGATTATATCTGCAGGACTTCGCCCCGATCCTTTGGTTATGAAACTCTGTTTTCCCATACCGGATCTAGATGAGTAAGTTACACATGAACTGGGGATGGAAGGTAGTACTCTTGGGGATACTCCTTCATGGATGGTCAGTCTACGTTCTGTGATGTATGACTGGTGGAGGAGGAAGGGGAGGGTGGAGTTGGCCTTTTCTAAGTCGGACATATCGGATTCACTGAGCGGCGTTTGGGGCACATATCACGCCTGCCTTTTCGGAGGTCGAGAATTGGTTCCCCCTAGGGTTTTACCTCTTGGGTCTCGCTCTAGAAGTCCTGGGTTCGGGTCCGGACGTGGACTAGATAATATTCCGATTTGTCGGCTGATGATGGATCGGATATTAGCAGTAGTTTGAGATCTTTCAGTGGGTCCGTTTCCTCGGGGTGCGAAGCGTGGTTCGTGAGTACGAGTCTGCACACTCTGCGGGCGAGGAGGGATTCTCATCTCTGTGTTTCGTCACATGGGGCAGTCTCTCTTTAAATGCCGGCTCGGGCAATACCAGCATCGTGACATGGGGGCAGTGGGTGGAGGAAAGGTTGTGTTCCGCTCGGGGAGGGGATGGCTATTTATCTCTATTTCCCTCCCCCTTCCTGCCAACTCCTCAACCGTCTGTAGGCGCGGGTTTAGCAAGAGGTTTTTAAACTCTAGCAGAAGGGTGCGAGTGATACTTTGAATGCGCTGTCACTTGTTGTGACCAGGATAAATTCTTTTATGGAGTCGCTCCTTTTGCCTAATGAAGAGTTCTACCTCTTCGTCCCACGTTTGAGAATGGGAATGAGTCAGTTATCAGCCCCAATAGTACTACTTCTCTGGTGAAGTGGGTGCATAACTGGGTTCAAAACTGGGGCCATCCTTCGACGAATTCCTCGTATTGCTACCACCATTTATGGGCTGGGCCACCCAGTTGGTGGTGGACTCTGCCTACCCATTGTTTACCGGAAATAATGTGCTACCTTAACTCCTTTTCCACATTCGCGTATGAAGTCCTCAGGGTCTTCATACGGCATACCGTGGAATTTTGGTAGTACCAAGTCTTCAGGTATTCCAGACGTACCAGGACTGGAATGGGTTATCAGGTTCGAGGGTCGGTGCGTGTGTTCCCTTTGGGCAAATGTCACACTGGTAGACTTGCCCAGGATTGCGTACTCGTTTGTCTACCCAACTGATGCACTGATGGTGATATTCTCTTCGGAAGAGAATACACCGTATCGGGTACAGTCCTTGGCCTGTGCACTCAGGCCATTCACACAACCGGGCTGGTGCTTGTCTACTGTCAAGACCATCAGTTTATCTAGGGGCATCTTCCAAACCTAGGCACTGGTAGTGATACCATCTGGTACAGTAGGTGTAATGCATTATGTTTACGCCCGTTCCTGAACATGATGGTATGGGGCAGTGGTTGGTTCGTGTCTCCTCTGTTTCGATCTGGGGGTCATGTAGGCTGTCTCCTGAGCTGTACATGACAATGATGATGTTGAGTGCCACGGGATGTTCATCTTGCCTCCTCAAAGTCGATGTTGGGGGCTCCTGGGCAAGGAGTTTTATGGGGGAGGGGTGACTGGTGCGGTCCTAGTTCGCAAGGCTGAGCTACTTGGAGCTTATGGCCCCACGTTGGGTGCCAATTGGCGCACTATTGCCTTCCTTCGCTAGCTGCCTCACTAGAAACAAGACCGAGGGGTGATGGAGCTGTTACGGCTCGCTTCCTCCTCTGTTCGGCTTAGGCCGTTGCAGTGGTAACTTAATTCTCAGTGCCTTAGGCACTTTAATTTCGTAATTCTTTCGAGTGCCGATTCCTTCTTAGTGAATGTGATAGTCTGTTCGGCGATGATTCATGGTAACTGACATGCCTAGTAGGTTGTGGTTTTCCCACGTTGGGGTTCACGGTAGTGGTTTGCCTATCTGAAGGGTGCAGGGCAGGTAGAGAGGAACTGAACCCCAGGGGCGAGCTTAACGATACGCATCTCTCTCCCTGGGAGATGATCTTGCTCACAATGATGGTTGCCAAAAATCTGTATGCCAGCTATTCAGGGTACACTGGCCAGAGTATAAATAGTGGGCCGCTACCCTTGTAACGCCAGTCTGTATTTTTCCTTCACAGCAAGCTCGTGCCAAAGGAACCATCAGCTCCCTGGTTCTCATCACACTCCTTGTACCAAGGATCATCTCCTGCAACCTTCTCTTCACCACATTCAGTTGCCAAAGACTCCTTCCAGCACTTTGCCTTGTCTTCACCGCATTCTGTGCCATGAATCCTATCACCATTTATATAGTCAAACACGCGACACTTTCCAGCCCCTTCAGGGCAACAAAGTAGTGAAATCCAGTTTAAGATAGTATCATAATGCTCATCTACCTACCCATTGTTAGCCTAGGAACAGGTCGCCTTCACCTGTCTCTGCGTAGGTCAGCTTCCGTAAGCTCCTACTAACGTTAGGAAGTGCGCATCACCACCCTGTTTATTTCCTTCATTGGAATAAAGAGATATTTGACCAACTTGAGGGTATCTTTTCCGTAGTGTAATACCTCTTCCAGTAGTTTGAGGAATAGGAGGTGACCAGGGAATTTACTCAATACCACCATACATCAGTAGAGTGCCCAAACACATTCTGGATGGCCACCCTTCATATGCACCACGGTGTACGGAACGGTAGATCCCTGACACTAGGTACTCAGTCTCCTGATGTCACATGGTCGGCTTGATGCTTACCCTCTCCACAGCGCTCCTTGTGCTGGAAGGGGTATTCCCCAGGTCATTGGGATGACTGGTCCTCCAGAGACACTCGCCCCCCCATGCTCGGACTGTCCACCAGTGAGATGTAACTAAGTATTACCAGCGCTCTTTGCACGGAGTACTGGGATTGGTATACTGCTCTCAGTTGGCAGACACAGTACGCGGTTCTACAACCATATAGGACAACACTTCACTTGCTCCCCTGCCATGAGCTTGATTGCAGTGAGTCTGTCCTCATGCACTACTCCCGTCAAAGTGGTGTCCAAGAGAAAGTAAAAAAGATAAATGCTGCCACCGGGCATCAGCAGGAACTTAACCCCATCATTGAGGCACTTGCCTCCCACCAAGGGAGCAGGCTCAAGCAAAACTACGCCTGCAGAGATCATGCCAAAGATTCCCACAGATCTCTTCAAAACACCTCTGTCTACCTCCGTGAAGAAAAACATCCTGCATTTGCTGCCTATTTGAGTGGACAAGACAAATCCCATGGGATTGCCAACCCTTGCTTTTTAGGGATTCACATAGCAGAGCCAACACCAGTGACCACACACCCCAGTAAGAACCTGGCCCCCAACCCGTCAAGATCTAGCTCACCCACGACAGAACCACCACTGGTCAGGCAGCCTCCATAGGTTACACATAGCCCAGGTATACCAGTTAGAGTAAACCCACCAAAGCGTAAAGTGGTACTCACTGCACCCAACTTCGTGCCATGTTGCAAAGCTACCAGGCCTGTGCTATATACCGGACATGCTCTGGTGTCAAATAAGGACTAGTTTCCTAAAACGACAAACCCCGGGTGTGACAACTAGCACCCACCAAAACACCTAGATGTGGTGACGTTCCCTCTCTAGCCACAGGGCATCAAACATTAACTGAATAGAAATGGGAATTTCAGAAAAAATATAACTGTATTAGTATTAATATACATAATGCATTTTAAAAAAATTTCACCTAAACTTCTTTCTCTCCTTACATGCTTTCAAGAGGGGAAGCTGTTGTCTAGCAAAAGAAGTACGTCCTCTCTCTCTCTCTCTCTGTTACATGCACTTGTCTTCACACACTTTCCCCAGAGCAAATAAACTGCGCCTGACAAATGTAGAAATTTTAACAAGATTATGTGTTGCTGAAAATAGTTACACCTATCATCACCCGTACATATTTAAAAGCATACTGTTACACCTAAAAAAGTTATGCAATACATTTTAACGAGGAATTATTTACTGCTGAGCTGATGCAGAATTTTACAGATAACGGTACGAACCGATACTTCCAGCCAATAGAATTATATCCAATACATATACAAGGGACATAAAAGCAATGGACTGAAAGACTTCTATTAGCACTAAAACTATTTTGGGACACTAATGTGTGTTAAAGTCAGTGTCAAATGCTTTAAGTAAACATACAAAACATTAGGAATTTTATTTCACATTAATTCTTCAAAATGAGATTAAAAACAGCACTCAAAATATACTTTATCGTGTATCACATTTCTCAGCATAATTCAACTTTGTTCATATTCAGAAAATAAAAAATTATTAATATGTATAGTTTTTAAATTCAGCACTCCCTTATTTTACTGAGAGTAAAATTGAAGCACTGCCAGTTCTTGGGTTATGAATGTCAGAATCATTGCTTTTAAAAGATTTTAAATACTTATATGACAAGGCGTAATACTGAAGTGTGGAGCCTGCAAAGCTGGCAATTCGGAGACCAGCAATACAAGCTGTAAATAATTATCTCCTAAAGTGCTTGTCACAGCAGGCGGCCACAGTGGAGTGGCTGCCTGCTGTGACTCTTTCCCTTCCTGTAGATGATTATCTCACACCAGGGAGGCATATTCCTTCTGCCCTTTGTCATCTTGGAGTGACAATCTGTCAGTTTAATACTTGGAATAAGAATGGCAACTGCTGGCTAAAAACGGAAGCCGTTAAGCCCCCCTTATCATCCTATGGTTTAACCTAAAATATTGGGTCTCAGTAACAGCTAAAAAGAAAATCAGTTCAGGCAGGCCGATAATACTAACATCAGCCAATATTTGACATCCGGTATCGGCTCAGAACTAGAATTATTATTTGTAAAAATGTTTCCTTTTGTGAGTAAAGTCGTTTTTTACTGTAAGGTCGGTGTTTCATTGTATCAGGTGTAAAATCAACATCATTTTAAAACATAATATTAATTTAACTCAATTGACAGCTTGTTCGCGAATAAAATGATATATTCCCAGAAGGATATACTTGACCTACCCTTGTCGCCACAAGCTGTTTGAACATCGAGCTACTTTTATTACCAGGCATAAAGATCATTTTCAGTAACTTCTTGCAGGGAAATCAGAGGATTTATATTAACACTTATTTCAATAGACATGTCTTTTGAATAAACTGTCAAAATGTAAGAGCTTATTCGAGATGATTGGTCATCTGATAATGGGTAAGCACTGAGCTTGAGTGCAGTGTAACTCACAACAGGAAAAATCAGAGGACGTGGTTTTGAATGAGTAATTATCAAAGGTAATCACTATATTTATTCACTTCTGTCTCAAGATTTAAAGTTTTTTTTTTGCAGTGAAATATAATTAATTACTTAAATGACAGACATTTTCCTCACGCACAAGGTGTCTGCAACATGCAGCGGCGTGAAGGGGTAATCCTCCTGCCCGCTTCCTCTGCTACGCCTACGACTGTGAACACACTGTCCAATTGATATATTCTCCACGAGATCTCAACTGATCGAGTGAAAGCGGGACGTTCAAAATTTGACTTGCATTCGGTATAAAATAATTTTCATTTTCAGAGGGTTTGAAAGTTTTAGGTCAGCTTGAATTTGGTGTCTGATTACAACATATACAGTATTTTTAGATCTTATATTTTTTATTTAAACGTGTTTAGGTGAAACTTTTTTTAATGCTTGAAGTAATACTAATACATTTTCTAATTATATTCAAAAGAAAGTCTAGTGTCAGAAGTTCTATTTTATTGATGTATAGGTCAGAACCCTCATATACTGAAATTCCGCATATATGGAAAATATTTGACAGTCCCCTGAAAAATGGTAAATAGGAAGTCAACTGTATTGCAATATGAGGTAATTATAGTATAATTCTGTAAGTAAAAGCAGCGACAAATATAATGCATGTCAATTGCTGGCATGCAACACGTTTATGCCATGTTTTGTAGTTGTCTGTCTGAGTACCTACATACGTTACTCATTAAGGGGATCTGTGACAATGCTAATTAGTGACAATATTGATTGAAACGAGAATCTGTTATGACAATTTTTGTCACCATTGTCAATTCTCGTCCTAAGTAGGTTTTACTTACTGCATTTGATTATAAAAGCACAATACATATTCATTTTCCAAAGTGAAATAAATTTGTTCTGATCGAAAACCATGACTTTAAATGACAGAATTAAACTACAAGCTTCCTTTAGAAATTAAATTTCCTACCTAAGTGTTGGTTTAACCCATAACTTCATATGTACACCAATAATTTTTTCCCAGGATTTTCCCCAAAAAACTAGGTGCGGCTTAGATTCTATGGCATCTTACCTGATAGTAAATATGCTAAGTGGCTAAGATGTATGTATCCCATGATAAACATACATAACTCTTAAGCAACATCTCACCTTTCCAAAACCACTTGAACATGTCTCAAAGTGAGACTTAAGCTCTTCCAGACTGGACGACTTGAACTGGCAGCCAACATTGCGACACCTGGCCTCTCCTTTCTGAGTGATATATCTCTTCCATACAGTCAAGTGAACCTTCTGCAGCTTTTGGCTAGTTGAGGTGTATAAATTTCCATCCTGTAAACACACACAGAACTATCAGTGACTCTACAATAATCAAATCTAGCACAATCTACAGAACTTTTGAAATTACAGCAAATTTTAATTTGTAATGAATGAACAACTGATAATATATTTTGGCATTGTGAACCATTTTGATAAACTAAAAATAATACAAAGCCATCATGTTCAATTAACATAAACAGCATATTACTCCTATAACAAAACATCAGCCCATACCAAATACTGGGTGCAAAAATTTCTGGTGTTACTTTAAGGCAAATTTCGTTTTTAAAAATACCAGAGTTCTGTGTTATCAGTTACAATTATACATAGTCTGCCATCTAGTGTGGCGGAAAATAACCAAAAAAACAAATATAGTAGATACTCCAGAAAAGGATACTCATTGGTTAAAGAACACAGAACAGAGATAGAGACAAACAAGGCAATGTTTTAATGCAGTTTACGGCATTTACAATCACAGAATTACCTGAATATGGATTACATCAATCTTTATACTTTCTATAATTAAGATAACATTAATTTATTAAGCATGACACTAAATAAAAACAAACTAACTTGTGATTAAAAAAAAAAAAAGGCAAAACCTCGAAAAATAATTAAGGAAAGACAAGGTTTCGCCAGAGAATGTAAATTGCTGCCAAAGACTCGTAGAAATGGCTACCAGTTGCCATCAGGGTCATCTAGCAGCGCATTGGTTTATTTGGATGATCTAGTAATAATAACGCAATTGTGACCTGTCATTTTGGTCACCATCCTCTAATGAAATATTTTGTATTTCTAATTGCTATTTGTAAACATTTATGCTATTGACAGTAAACTCCTGATTAACAGTGTTAATTGGGGCAAGAGAAAACTCGAACAAGCGAATTGGTATTAAAAAACCTGGATAATCAAATTGACAGATTTTTACTATTAATGGAACAGTGACATTGGCTCCGAAAATAGTGCTAAAACACAATACCATTTCAAAGCAAAACACAAATCATGCACTGAATGTGCAGGATTTAAGTACCATGTTTACCACATTGTAAGCCAAACTTTTTTCATCAATTTGAATGTCCCAAATCACGCCTCGGCTTAGAATTGGGACAAGCAATATTAGGTACAGTTCAGACCAAGTATACATAAAACCAGCTGATAAAATGGACAGTCTATATTTATCAGTTGCAGCTGTTGCAGCTCTAATACTTATATAATAAAGTGGTCTCAGTTCTTAAAATTGCACTATTTGTGTAAAGCGTGCCACTTTATTTATTGCTTTACTGGGTCTGACCTCTAACAAAGTCGCGGCGGGGGCAGCTGTTGCAGCTGGCAGTAGCACTTCTCCTCCACGTTACCTTCCTCAATTCAGGCCACTAACCCTCCCCAGGCCACGCACACACCCCTCTGCCCCTTCTACAATCTGTCCGCCTCCTCTCTCTCTTATTCCCTTTTACTCTCAACACACTACCACCGCATTCCGTTACTGTAGAAAATCATTGAGATCACTGATGTTTCTTCAGTGTTCATCAGCAGTAACGGAACAGTATATCAGTAATCAGTAAATATTTTGCATGTGTCAGGGATTCGAGCCACCGTATTATGATTGTCAGCAGTATCGGAGATTACTTAACCAGTGAAATTAGCAGTATCAAAATTTGGCATACGTGCCGTAACACAATGCTTCCCCCTCCACCCGGCATACTTCATCCGTCTGCCCCCTGTAGCCACACCCATACCCCTCTACCTTCCCGGGCTGTCTAGCCATGCCCATACCCCTCTTCTCTTTTCTTCACTCAAATGCCCGTCTAGCCACGCCCACACTACTCAAAGCTCCCTTCCTCACACTCTCACACTTTCATCAATCTTTCTTTCTCCCTTCCCCGACTCCATGTTATTCATCATCAGCATTCTAAGCTCTCTTGCCCCTAAGACCCCCACACACTGTTGGCACATCAGCCACAAGCAGCCGCTTTTTCTTTGTCCTACTTTCCTTCGGGATGCATTGTACTAGCTGTCTCATCTTTTCACTACTTCTGTCTCTTTCCACCCCCTTGAAAAAACCATACACAGGCAGTGAAAACACTGGTACAATCAACATCACCCCAATTCGGCTTGCATTTGGTGTTGTGTTATTTTATTTTTCCGAGGGGTTTAAAAGTCAGGGGTCGGATTGCATTCGGTGTCGGCTTACAATGAGGTAAATATGGAACACAATATTTAACTGATATTTATGTTGCACCAATTGTAGGTAATTTACGGCGCATCAAGTATACACAGCCTTTCGCCGGATTCAGGTGAGCGCATTGGGTGGGTGACCTGGAGCGATAGATAAGCAGCCGGTAGTTGTGTGTGTGTCGCTTTCTCACTGTGGGTCAATCGGACCCATCCTTTAAATGGCAGAGTTAATTGAAAGTTTAGAATGCAATGCAATAAAGACTAGACCATATCGGGACTTTAAATGAGGTAACCTGGCATTTAAACAATACAGTACAATCCCCATTAAAAAAATAACCCTTAGAATACAATAACTTATTAAAATTTTATTGACTTAAAAACACAAACAAAAGTTAAAAATTTCTGAAATGTTTAGTTTTTGTTAACATTTAAACACTTGATATGAAAAAAATGTAAGAAAAGTTAAACCGGGCCTCCGAAAAAAAAAAAAAAAAAAGTCTGATTTTCTTTTGTTTGGCACCAGAATTGGCGTTTTTGTTTATAACACACCATGCTCAAATTGTTTTATTATTTCTAACATTTCTGAGATCCTTTTACGCTTTATTGTCGTTGCGAAAACGAGTGAACAATGACCCGGGCCGGTGATTGATAAACTGGCAAGATGTGTTTCATTTGTACGTGTTGTTTGTATGGGGGGGGGGGGGGGGGGGGGAATAACCAAGGCCGTGTCCAAAACCAAAATGGTAAATTCGTTATTTTAATATGTTATTTGGTTTCACTTTGGAAGTTGTCGACAGTCACTTGTCACTTGTTTAGTACTCGCTGTGACATTTTTACATAAGCAGTGAAAAATATGTTTATCTACATTTAATGCTTAAAACGGACATAATATTTTTACAATTATGACTGGAATGCTGCACATATGTTAATATATAAGAAAATCAGTAAGTTATGCAATGACTTAAAAAAAATGTTGCAAAATATATAAACAAAGCACAACAGTTACCTGCTTTTAAACAATGCCTAGTAAATTTTATGAACAATTATTATTTATAAATCATTCACATATTTTGTATTTTTGCTAACATCCGCTGCTAGATAGAAAATACGAAATACCAAATTATCAAAAAGTCATCATTTTTGTATACAAAATCAGGTCACGTGATCATTTTGTCAACAAAATCTGCCATTTCGGACACTGCCTGAGATAAGTCAAGAGTCCGATGCACTTCAGTGGACGGAAATGGAGGTCTCGCACAGTTCTCTGTAACAGGTCTACAGTTTAAAGAGATAATCAGCTAACGCAGCACAGCGATAGACATACCTTACCACTGCTTGCTAAATGACACACTTTACACCATTACCTGATCGCCGCACGGATACGTCGAAAACCGATTAAGCAAAGCACGATTAAGCTGGAGTGTACTGTATTTGTGTAATCAATATAATATTTTAATCTGTCAAATTTAAAAGAAAACGTAATTAACACATTTACATTATTATGAATTTCGCTGACGCGATATGGCCTTTCGAGATTTATCAATTGATCATGTTATGTGTTTCAGAAAGTGTAAAAGTGTTTTTTAGGTGGCAGAAAAAATCTGATGACATATCCTTTGTTTCATAATTTCCCCATGATTTGATTTAATTTTTTGCAAGCAGTAGTTTTCTCACAACTAAATGTTATAAATTGTTGATTAACTGCTGTGGGTAAGTGGATTGTATCCAGTCTTTGTTATGCCCACCTGATTAGTGTTTGTATCACATTTAGTAACTGTTATAGGTTAATTTTTTCCTTTTTTCTTAAGAGTGGTTCAACTGCACCCTGTAATGCTGCCGCTGATCAGGTGTTAGCACATTTGGGTTTCCCGCCTTAAGTGTCATGGCCTAGCCAAGTCAGGACCATGTGCGGTGTACCACAGTCAGAGTTTCGACAATTAATTTTCATTTTGGGCAGCAAGAATTACTTTCAATACTCTGCATGGCTTCTCTTATAATTTGAAAATTTTTTTCTACTTGGCATCAACATGGCAGCGCATCGTCTCCTTTAGCTCCACCAAAAGAATACTTCAATAAATCTCGAATGTTAAAGAACTTTGTTTTAGAATTCTCTCTTCAAAGACTTTTTTTGACAAAACCTAAAGTTGTGGTAAATTAAAATTGTAATCTGCAGCATTAAGTCCTTGAACTTTGGTATGAGATTAATATGTGGTAATGATAAATAATATTTATTACGGTGCACCCCCACTTAACCTGAACAGAACTAAGCATTAAGAATAAATACTCATAAAAAAACATGTGATATGAAAAGAGATGTTTTATATTATGATTTTGCCCTCCTTTACGGGACTTAGTTTTTTGTGTTTGCATTGCACATCAGAAATGATAATTTAAAAAAAGCATGGTACTAATATTGGTATTGCTTTGCATTTGCCCCCTTTTCTTTTTTCTTAATTTATTAGTAATTATTTCATTACTTTGAGTGTTATTACGGTAAATGACATTACATGAGCATGGTAAAGGATTTGTGGTTTATATTTAGAGTTGCTCCGATACCATGTTTTCCTATACCAATTCCCTGATACCGTTGCCGATACCCCAATACAATTATTGATTCCACAACACCAATGCTCTCTCGTTTGTTCGTTGTTACCGCTCACCATTATTGCACAGAAATATGGGAAATAATAAAAATTAAAAGATATTTTCCCAATATTATCGCCACCAATAGCACAGTGAGATGAAAATTCTCTACTTATGCCCATGATATATGTAATTTGGCATGTATATGCAGCACCAGAAGTTTTTGATGAAAAATTAGGGATAATTCATATTCCATGCATAGGCCATACTAAATCTTTGTATTCCTGAAATATTGTTAAGTTACAATTCCGTACAAAAATAATAAATTCCAATTTAATTTCTCCACTACAAAACATTTGTGACAGAAAATTTGTATTATAACCGTGTCCCAATTAGCTGAGAGAGTACTCTCTCGCTCACTCTTGACGTAACTGGGAGTCCTCTCTGCTGTCCCAACTCCGAGGAGAGAGTGCAAGATGGAGAGTGAACGATGATGTACACACTGTGCTCACTCTTGCAACCTCTCTGGCAACCATGTTGTTTTTACGCCTTACCAAAAATATTCAGACACATATTTTGTTGTTTCTAAAACAGTATCAGAAATATTTTATTGACTTAACTTAATCATTGCGAATGTGAAATGTGTAATAAGCACAATATTCTGTTTGATAAGGAACATAAATTATGAAATTATGTCGACGATTCATTTAGGTTAATTGTGTACATATTATTAAATACTGTGATTTGTAAATAACAATTTTGTTTTTAATCATGAAAAAAAGTAACAAATTAAAATAAGTTACTATTTATTACCTTTTCTGTCAGAGAAATAATGCAGAAGGAATCCAGACAGCATAAGTCTCAATTCGCTAAAGTGAGCCAGAGTATGCAAGAGTAAAAGTGGTGAGTGAAAGTGAGCACAATTTCGAGTTGATACACGGCCTACGTTGGTATGTTTACAAAAATGTCACACAATTATTATTCCACATATGGTAACGTGACTTGAGAAAGTAAAACCATGGCAAAACACTACACAAAATTATGTCTATCAATGTGTACTTGTGGCACTGCGGCGACTGAGTGAACTACGAAAGATATCTTTCTTTTATACATCAGTGAAATATTTTTCTCATGTACTCTTTGAATTGTTATTGATAAAGTACAGTGAATAGGGTTTCCTTAATTTTGCGTTGCCTTTTTCTAACATTCCGGATATATTTATTAGCGTTACAATTTTATACATAATGCATTCATAATTTTCATTAAAAAAAATTCAAGTAAAAAACCTGTATGAGTTGGCAACGTCACATCGCGATTCAATATCTCGAAAATGTGGTACCACTGCTTCTTGCTCGTTGTTACCAACACGCTGGCGGTCAAACACATTGAAATTGTTTGCTGATAATCTAGTAAAACTCTACAGTAAATATTTCTTCTACATACATACTGTATTCCCACATTTATCAGTTTTTTTTTTTTGTATTTCTTGCTGTCTAAATACACAATGTCTAGTCTGAGATGTATTATTATTTGTTACAAAGTACGAGTTAAGTGCGACATTGTGACTAGACAGGTTATCTCGGAAGTGGTAAATTACATAAATATGACTAAATACAGGGCAGTGAAACAAAAGCCAAACAATGTGTGTTGAAAATTTATTTAATTTATGTTTTCTATTAGTATTACTTGTGCATGTTGACATAATGTATTGTATACCAACTTTGTATGTCTTGGCAAATACTTTTTCCTTAATACTTTGTTGTTTAATTATTGGAGCATGTAATTTTTGGCGGTGCTACAGAAATTTTGTTCAATCGATGCTGATTACTTGTGTATATACATACATATTATATACACATGTGTATATATATAATATACACACATATATATATATATATATAATATATATGTATTATACACACACATATATATACACACATTAACGTATATATACATATTATATAGATATTTCTTACGAAGGAAATGCCTGTGTGCCATACAAAACAAAAAAGAGTCTCCAATGTAAAAAAGGTACGTGAGACAGGACTAGCGAGGGTTTAGCCCCTGTTTTTAAGTCAATGTTGTTGTTGTTGTTGGGGCTCAAATATCAGACATACTACTTTTCGGTCCTTGTTCTCCTCTGGAGCACCTTGGTGGTTGGATGCCTTTGAGTGCTTTATCCCATTTTGGGGGATTTCGCCACTGTTCTGGACTCTGATCTTGAGTACCAAGAGGTGGCTCATAGGTGATGACGTAGGCAATATGTTGTGAAACTCCGCAACTACACTCACCCCCTAGAAGAGGGCCGAGTTTGGAAGCACTGAGTTCACTAGATATCTTACTTTGTTTTTAAATGAACATATAACATGCCTGCTGTGGGACACTAAGGAGCTTGGGTAGAGCTCAGTTTACTTCCGTGTAGACGACCACAACAAGGCATTTCACACAACTCAGGAGTGCAGTTCAGGAGTGGCAAGTTTGTAGTGTTATAGGACAGTCTGTAGAAAGAATCCCACACGAGTCTAAACTATTCTGCGTGCAAATTACGTTGCTTGCTACATCTTAGCTGTGTATTTTGATGTGAATAATAAAACAAAGTAGTCTGTGGATGTACGCTTTAATAAAAGAAGCAGCGACACATCGTTTGGAATCCCTTACACAAAATTTAAAGCACTGATGGGGGAAAAAAAAACAACACATCAAGAACATTCACTGTAATTTGAGATACAAACAAATAAAAGATGACAACCGCCACCTGGCACCGTCGGGATTCCGCTTCCTTCTTTTTCCCTAGAAGCAAAGAGTGAGATGGTATTAGTTTGCGTGTGCCTGAGCGAGATAGAGTATGTCTGCTGTCGATGCAGTTCGTAAGAAAGGACATAAAAGAGAGTAGTAGCCAGCTGCAAGTTTTGACGACTATCTCTGCTCAGCTGATTCTTTCGCATTAAGGTAAAGTTCAGATGCGAGGGAGGTGGGACACAAAGCCAGAGCGCACAGATTAGCGTGTGCTACAAAGGTGCAAATGGGAGTAAAAGAAATTACTGTCGAGGGGACAGTACAACATTCTCTCAAAGTAATTTTCTTTTCAACCCACACATCCTTCTGAGGTGATAGGCCGAGAGGAAGGTCAATTTGAACAGAGAAGATTCACTTCTTCTTCGTGCTGCCAGCAGCATTAGTCGAGAGAAATAGCTGTTGTTCTACAAGAGTACTTCGGTAACCGACGCAGGAAATATATTGCATCTCCGCTCAAGGATAAAAGCTTTATTACCTGTGAAGGGTGACTGACTGAGAAGGATGTGTTCTCTCTCTCTCTCTCTCTCTCTCTCTCTCTCTCTTTCTCTCTCTCCCTCTTTCCACAGAGTGGGGTTAGTCTCGACCTGTGCAAAAAAAGTTAGTTGAGTGGGTAATGGTGAACTAGGAGACAAGGCAGTGCCTTGCATGATACCGGAACACACCCCCCAAAGAGGACTAATTTACTCCATCCCGCTGAAGCGTGACTATTTAAGCAGAAATATTTAAGCAGAAAGCTGGATCATCCTGGAAAAACATTCTTCCATCTCTCCTCAGGGATGAGCTCTAATCTCATCCTGTTCAGACAGGGTTAATCAAGAGAGAGCCACATTGTCCTGGAAAATATGCACTTCAACTCCCTCAAGAATGAGCTACGGCGCAGCCGAGAGGAAGCAAATTGACGCATGCCGATATTTGCAACAATGGTGATTATACGACTTCACGTCATCCCTTTGGTTAGCCTTAGTTTTTTTGAGTCTGGAAGTTGATATCACCAATATTTCATCACGTAAGATTGTTCTGTTTACCGTTAAGGATGTACGTTCTAACCAGTGTAGATTGTTTTATTCACCGGCCTACCGTAAATATGCATACAGGCAATGAGTTCTTTTATCCACCGCTAGATAGCCCTACTAGTAGGATTTTAGTTTGTCTTTGCTTCCCGCTCTCCAGAGCTGGCCGGTGATGTCACGCCAGAGAGCTATGCTTTCCCCTCTCCTACTGGTTGCCGACCAACCAGCTCAGAGTAGTGGCCAGATTTCATATATAAGGAGCATCGCCCCATGACTTTGGACCAGTCATCAATTCTCCCTCACGGAGTTCTGACCAGCCTGCAACACAAATCTTCAGTCATCCAGTACCCGTTGCTCAGACACTAACCAGTCTGTTCCTTAAGTCTTTACTTTCATACAGCTTAGTACACACATTGCGCTAGCTGCCAGGTTTCTTAGCTTCATCCTCACTTACCTAGCATCCTTTCTGCACTCCTGAGCCAAAAGGATATTCCATCTCCTTAAAGCCCTACCTGGCACTTTCCCAGACACAACCTTGCTTACTTCACCCTAGCACTGTGCTAGGATATGCCGTTCAATTGTCTATACGCTTGACACCATACTTCTTTCTGAGCAACAATAAGATTTCCAACAATAGCTAGTTTAAGTCATTTCCACGGCACTACGCTACCCGTCCCTATTGTTCATTAGTACCGGTCGCCTCTACCGGCAGTTTCAACGTAGCTAGCTTCCCAGCAGTTACTCCGGCTGATGCGAGGTGGTAGTATGTCACCACGTACTGTTTCCTTAATAAGAAAATAAAATGTGAGATTTTACTACAATCCTGAGTAACACATTTCTTGTAACCATCCTAGTTGACTTTGTGGACGTAAGGTCGGACAGGTTGACGCGTGTCCGGTTAGCTAAGGCTGGATCACGGTTGTGTGGCTTTGGTTGCACTTCGGCTGGTTGTGCTTACTGGCATTTACAGTTGGATATAGTAGCTGGGCACATGGCCTTACGTGAAGGAACAAAGTTCTCGACATTGCGATTGACAAGTTCCTTGGATTGGTCTGCCTTATGACTGGTGGCATGACTAGTTACCATAGACGATTGGCGGAAGGTGCTAGTGGTAGCAGGCTTACTAACGTTGTGAGTGTGAGGACTAGCTGGGTATAGTTGGTTGAGCCGATCATTCTCTGCCTGGGCTGCAGCAAGGGCCCGAGGTGTCGCAACGCAAAAAATAACATTCGACCTGATAGCTGCTGAGCTCCAGAAGTTGGCGTTCAACATGCCAAGGTGTTCCTCAGTCCGTTTAATAAACTCACACACAACTGGGTGGCAGGCAGGATGCGTACAAAGAAGTGATGACAAGAAAGTAGCTGGATCCCCTTCTGTAGACATAGGTAGTTCTCATGATCTGAGCAAAGCAGCACAATCTAGTTCGGCTCGTCGATTAGCTGTAAGGGGGATGGAACCAGCCGGCTGCTTGGCAACAAGGCACGCAACTCTTTGCTTCTCCCTCCTTGCACCGTGTCTCACCTTAAATTGCATAGAACGGGTTAGCTGCTGAGAACTATGAATTGAGCATTACGGACACGAGTAGCCCTAGAATAGTGTTGTCCAGTAGTGGTTTGGTAGCACGAGTCCGGTGCTTCAGAAGGCCCCCCACCTTAGCGGGCGAACCAGAAGCGTTGAAGCCGTGTGGGCTACCAAGACTATTACTGGGTGTGCGATCCCAACCAAAACGAGGCCATAGCACCTAAGCAGATACCTCCGCCAGCACACAGGTGCTCTGGTAGGGATATAACTCAGGCGTACTGTCTCTCCCTGGGTGGAAAGTGTTGCTAGTGGACAGGGCTCCTTTATTCTACTCCTACAGAACCTGTATACTTGGCAGGAATAGAATAGATGGCCATATAATACGTGTGAATTGCAACTGAAGCCGCCTGAGGGCAAGTCTCCAGTCGTAGCTAGTTCATAGTAATAATTTCCTGTTCCCGGTCAGCGGTACTCGACACGAGGTTCTCCCAGCAGTTGGTTACAAAGTACTCTATGAATGAGACTCAAAGTTAAAAGAAACAAATCCATGTTTATTAAGAACTTAGTAAACTCGATGATGCGAGCTCTCCTACCAAGAAGAACAGTGGCTGGAAGTAAACCTACGGTAGGGTGTAGGCGACCAGGTTCTAGGTTAATGAGGGAAGTGAAATTAAACTGTCGAAAATTGCTTACTACAAATCTAACTCTAATCAGGGTGTCTGTAAGAGACAAAGAAGTCAAGTGCATTATGTCTGGCAGCTACAGAAAGTTTCTGGTAGCGATTGGCGTTGCTGGAGCGTCTGGTCGCAGGTGCTGCAGAGCTCTGACAGCGACGTCAATGTAGGCAGCCTCTGGTGGCTGCCGAAGAGTGTTGAGCTGTTGGTGGCAGCCTCTGGGAGGGCTGTTGAATATCTAACAGTGGTCAGAAGGCCCCAGCACAAGTAGTGGTGGAGCGAGCTCGAAGAGTGAAGAAGAGCAACTGGAGAGGTATGCCGTGCACGGACTTATATAGTCAGGGTAGCGCATGTTGCGGTGGCCGTGGTAGAGGGCATGTGACATCCCTCTGCTGCGAGGCCGGACTGGGGGTAACACCCTCTGGTCATCTCTCGGCCTTCACGTATTCTCGGTGGCGCCCGGGCATGCCCCAAGGCAGTTGATGGCTTGTAGACTCTCAGCACAGGGGAGAAGGGGGTGATGCGCCGCTGTGACTGGACCCAGGAGAGCTTGATTATAAACCTGGCGTTCATGGGAGTACGCTCATGTGTGTGTTTCATCATTTTTTAAAAGCCTTATAATTCAAAAGGCAAAGCTAGCCAAGTACACAGATAAGCCCATCGGATCGTGCAAAGAGAGTTAGAGGCACTAAATAATCGGGTGAACACACTAGCCATCAGTGATGTATTGGAAATTACAAAAAATTTTTGAACACCACTATTTTACTCTGTGATAACTCCCAAGTGATGAACTTCTACTCTTATTTGAGACTCTGAAGCAAGACAGGGATTCCTTACTAGGCGTAGACTGGCCCTGGCATAACCTCAATTATATTGACACCCCAGATCCGTCAGTGTTTCGTTCTAAACCAACCCCACCGCCTCGCCCTTGTGCATCCGTACGAGAACTCGCTGTTACTTGCATAATTCACACAGCCCCCAGAAAGGTATCAAAAATTTGCATACCTTCTAAACCCAACACTATGGGTAAACTAGTGTCAATTACACAGGACTTCGTCCCTTTACAGATACCAACCAGATCACAACCCTATCGGCACACAGTTAACTCAGAAATTTCCTATTCATTTCTGGCCGGGCTTCACATAGGCATATTTAGGTTGATTTCTCTTCTTTAACCCATGACAACTGGTGTCGCGACTTTTGACAATCTTTACGGTAGGCTGGAGCAGACTTCTAGGGAGGGAGATATTCTTGGTCAAGCTTACACTGGGGTGTAATTCCCCTCCTCCAATGAAGGTCTCTCTCTGCCCCAATAGTGTAACCCCAACTCTTCCAGCGTGGAAAGGTCCACAACCCAGCAGGGCAATCAATTTCGTCAATCTGTAGACACTCCAGGGAGAGAGAACCACAGTTTTAAACCAATAAGAGGGAATCAATGCTTACACATTTGATAGTTTAACCTCATAGAGGTAGAAATTCAGAGTAGCAGCCACAGTAGTAAAAAAAAAATGTGGACATTTAAATTTGAATTTAAAATAAAATATATCTCTCAAAAAATCCACATCAAGTTAGGGGTAGACAGAACCACTACAGCATACAAAAAAATCGACAAAATATACCTTTCTGAAGAACTGTCAATACAGACATACCATAATATGTATAAAGAAAAGTGTACACACCTACCAATTTCCTATGAATTTTATAGGAAAGGGTTTAATAATGACTTCAACATATAATTTAGATACCCACGCACAAGTACGTGCTCAAGTTGTGATAAATTTAAATTTCAAGTTGTAATATTAAGCAATGAACTTCCAGAAACAATGACTCACAACGAGAAACTAGTAATAGAGAATAAGATTATGTCGCTTACAAATATAAACCGTGAACATAAATTAGGAGCTTTAATGTTTCTCACCAAAAAAAGAAATTCACAAACACTAAGTAAAAAAAACCAGCTGTGAAAGAATGTGTTTAAATGGATTTCCAGAAGAATCTTCTAATGCCTAATACTATAAGCACAAATTATGTGTACTATAAACGCCAAGTCTCTTTTTGTATGTTCACTATTCACCAACTCTCAGATCATCGTTCAGTCTTTTATGCTTACCAGAATTTACTGTAAAAAAGGAGCTAATGAGATACTAAGATATTGCAACATTATTTTACAGAAACATTAGATATAAGTGTAAAAACTTTGCATTTTTTGTAATTCCTGTTCATGGCTAAACAAGAACTATACTGTAATATTATACGTCTATTATCTCATATACACCATTGGAATATTAGACAGTGTTAATGTAATATTTCCAATAAGAGGCCATTGTTATATAAAGTATGACAAAAACACGGGATTAGCAAAAAAAAAAAAAAAAAAAAAAAATTGCCAAGTAAGAGGCTAAACCGTTTTGGCCCATGAAAGAAGTTAAAGTTCTAAAAGAGGATATGAACTTTCTTCACAGGACCACATATAATGAAGCATGGATTCTATCACTTATGGTGGATTTTAATGCAGCAGGGTTAGTGATCATCAGAGTCAACCTCAACATCCAGGAGAATTGATGTACCCGTACCAAGAGTATGAAGGGAGTGAGGAGTTAGTGAAGTTGTGGGGTGCACAACAGTGAGGTCATTAGCGCTCACAAGAAGTTAAAGATTAAAACACAGTAAAACCTCCACAGGAGGCAAACACCAAAGTCAGAGGAAAAAAGGAATAAAAACCTCCATGGGAGGCAAAACCAAAGGCAGTTAAAAAAAGTTAAAAACCATAAAGGAGGAAAAAGGACAATCACAAAAACAACAAACAAAACAGGATAAAATATTCCAGAAGAGCAACAACGCAAGGACAAAAAACAAGCCACAACACATTATAAAGACCCGTCGCACGTAAAAATGGGAATTCCCACTCACAGACGTACCCCCATCACACAGCCATCGCCGTAGGTTGTCAGGAAGATTAAGAGTTGGACAAGCCTGGCCATACCTGCAACACTGACTAACTGTGTCGCACAGTAAATGGAATGTCGCACGCATCACACTCAGGAGGGTGTTCGCCACAAAGCAGGTACTTGCGTGTAGAGTTGTTCTGATACAAATACTCAGTATCTGTATCGACCGATACTTCATCTTTTCCTGACGTATCTGTACTGAGTATGGTATCACGCCAATACATTAGTATTGATTGTAGACAATTATGTCATGTTATTGCTTTCTTTAGAGACAAAAATTACCATATTTTGGTGTGTATACAGTAAAACCTCATTAATTCAAGTAAATTAATTCAAAACCATATACAATTCAAAGTGTGTATTCGGCCCCAAATGGAACAATAGGATTTTATATGATCGTGCCAGAGTTTTCGTCTCTGTTGACTGGTTTTTGTCGCCTCTTCCACCTGCTGAAGAGGTGAAAAGATGCGACAGTGCCACGCCCTGCGTGAAGTTAGGGAGAGTAGGACAAAGAAAATTCAGAGCTGCCTGTTGTGACAGTTGGATGGAGGGAGGAAGATTGGTGCGGTGTGGGCGTGGCTTGATGATGGAGAGAGAAAAGGAGAGTAGTGGTGTGGGTGTAGCTGGAGAATGGAAGGAGGAAGGAGGCGAAGTAAGCAATTGGTGGCTTGGCTAAGGGGAGGGATGACGGACAGCCGGAGGACAGTGTACTATAAAAGGGAGGGGGGAGCAAACAAGAAGAAAGTAGCGAGCAACCTTTTCAGAGGCCAGACCCAGCTTAGCAAGGGGCTGCTTGATACAAAGGCTGCACCGCACTTGGCTCCAGCATCCGGCTGGCTGGCCAGGCAGCGTGGGATTGAGACAACATTCGTCGACAGTGCATTGATAGTAGAGGAAGCGAGAGGATTGTGGCTACCACAGCTGCGGTTTTTAAACTAACTTTACCTTTTTTTAATACACACATACATATATATATATATATATATATATATATATATATATATATAGAGCGAAGGCCACAATTACAACACCTATATTATTCTGCACGTGAACATATAATTAATGACCAAGATAAATGCAACAAACTTATTTCTTGGGCTATTTCCTCCAAATTTTTGCCTTTTTTAAACCAAAAATGTTATGGTTCCCCAAAACAAGGCTGTAACTTCGAGAAGGTAATTATTCCCAGGGCCGTAGTTATGTTTACTTTGGAAAGGGGAAATGTACATTTCTTTAATACACATTAACTCCTGTTTATTCGTGCTACGCTTAACCAGTTTTCGGCTTATCCATGCAGCTTTTCGCCTTTTCTCAAAATCTAATGTAACTTCTGCCGCAAGGCAATGCTGTAACATGTGTCATTTAACAAGCAGCGGTACAATGTACGTCTATCACTGTGCCGCGTGAGCTGATGCTTATCTCTTTAAACTGTTAGGCTGTTACAGAGATCTGCATGAGTCATCCATTCCACCAATAGTGAGGCCCGTACCAGACCCCTCACCTGGAGGCCGTGTCCAAAATAACAGATTTTGTTGAAAAAATGATCACATGACCTGATTTAATATACAAAAATGGTGGTGTATTCTGTAATTTGGTATTTAGTATTTTGTGGATGTCAGCAAAAATACAAAATGATTAGTCATTTTTTATCTTCACAACCCATGCATGAATGTGCAAATAAAATATATTTTTTAAAATCAAATTATTGTTCATAAAATACACTTGGCACGTTTTAAAAAGCAAGGAAGTGTTGCCGAAAGTTTTACACAGGTGACTGTCGACAATGTCCGAAGTGAAACTTACGAAAGATAACTTACAAAATAACGAGTTTGTCATTTCGGACATGGCCGTAGTTACCCCCCTTAAAACCTCACGTCTTTCCAGTTTATCAACCACCACCCTGGGTCATAGTTCACTTTGTAGTGTTTTCTCAAAATCAACAAAGGGAAAAGGACATTTTCAACTATCGCGGAAAAGTTATAAAAACAATATTTGAGCATGTTGTGTTATCAAACTAAAACATCAGTCCTGGTGCAAAGGAAAAAGAATTATTTGTTCGTCAAGTGTGTAAATGTTTACAAAAAACTTAACATTTCCTAAGTTTAAGACTGTGTGTCTGTGTGTGTACGACAGTAAAATTTAAATAAACTCCTAGTAATAGAGAATGTATTGTATTGTTTAAATGCACGGTTGTCTCATTTAAAGTCCCATTATAGTCTTTATTGCATTGCATTCTCAACTTTCAACTAACTCTGCTATCTAAAGGACTGGTCTGAGTGATGCATGTTGAGAACGTGACACACACAACTATGCCAAATGCACCTGAGCCTGGTGCCGGCACTGGCGCAGGCTGTGTATACTCAATGCACCGTCAATTACATACACTCAGTGCAACATAAATATCAGTTAAAGTATCGTGCACTTTAAATCCTGCACATACAGTGCGTGATTTGTGTTTGCTTTGAAGTGTATAATAGGTATTTATTTTATAAAGATTTTTGGAGCCAATCTCACTGTTCCATTAATAGAAAAACTGTGTATATATATTATTAGATTATCCAGGTTTATTAAATACAAATTCTCTTATTTGTGTTTTCTCTGGCCCCATTACCACGGTTAAATGGGAATTTTCTCTAGCCCTAATTCGAAGTTGAAAAATTAGGTCCCAAGCAATTTGAATTAATGAAGTTTTATTGTATGGCGCACATTTAAAAAAAAAAAGGAAAAAAAAAAGGGGGGGGGGGGGGGGGGGAAAAAGGAACAAATAAATTGCATCCACCACCAATTTTTTGTGGTCATTCTTATGTAAATAATGTGAACATAACCTTTTATCGTTTATCGCAATTTGAACTGATCAAAGTATATTTCGGGTCCATCACATAAGGTTTCCCGTAACTACAATTTTTAAGCTTGTTGTTTATGTAAACAGCTAGTAACTGGATGTGAAATATGTCATGCACGCCATTGTTTATAACCGCTGTGTGGCGCACTGTCTGATGTCTTGTCTTCCCAACAAGTCTGTCGAGTTGACACTGGTTCATTTTCAGTAACTTCTTGCAGGGAAATTAGCGAATTTATATTAATTTATTTCAGAAGACACGCGTCTTTCAATAAACTGATATTATTTAACTGCTTATTCAACACCTTTTGACAGCTAATAATAGGTACCCAAGCACAGAGCCGAGTGCAGTGAAACTCACGGCAGGACAAATCAGAGGACGCAGTTTTGATCATTAATTATTAAACACAGTGAAGAAATCAATTATAACCGCCTTATTTCTGTTTCAAATTTACAAGTTTTCTTTGCAGTAAAATATGATTAATTACTTTGACAGACATTTACGACGCATGCAAGGTGTTGCCAGAAAGTAGCAGCATGGAGAGAAGAGGTAATCATCCTCCCGCCACCCCGCTCCCACCAAACCGACAGCCATCACATTGCCTGATCGATAACTTCTCCATGCTCTCTTAGCTGTTAGTGCATGTGGGACATAAAAAATTTGACTTGCATTTGTTGTCATATTATTTTTATTTTCAGAGTGTGTGAAAGTTTTAGATCAGCTTGCATTTTGTGTCGGATTACAATAAATTATGTACTGTATTTTAAGATGTTATTTTCTTTATTTAAACGAGTCTAGGAAAAATGTTTTTGTAACATAGCATATGGGATATTGTTGGGACAAACAGATGTATACTTTGAGTGTGATAAAGACTGCTCCAACTCAAGAAGGATAAAAGGCTGGTTGTAGTCCCTCACTCAAGCCACCAAAGTGGACACCCACCATCTCGAATGTCTCCTTGATGGCTTTAAAGGAGGGAGTATAATGTGCCCTGCTTGAAACATCTGCAAAATATTGACCCAATAAATCTGCTACATTGGTCCCCTTGGTAACAATATTGTTATAGACCTGATGGAAGGAAACCTGTGTGGCAAGAGATTGTCTGCACAACTTCCAAACGTTGTCCCAGAATGGTAGCATGTACTGTGAGCGATGAAATGAAGTCTCTTCAGGATTTCTGCCAGCTGTCCTTGACATGTCAAGCACGAGCCCAACATATGTGGCAGAGCTCCAGGTTAGTTTGTGTGGGGTGAGCACAAAAGCATCCGAGAGCATGTCGTCGAGGCAGATAGCATCTCTACATTTGTCACTCCACCAAGGAACATGCCTACATCCACAAGGTGAAGATTGGAGGATAGCAGCATCCCCAGCTGACAATACAAGAAAGTTGAAGAATTCCACTGCCACAGTCACGTCAAGAGGAACTTCAGCAGTGAAGTGGAGGGAACGCTGGAAATGTGCCTAGTCTGCTTTCTTAAGCACCCAGCGAGACGTACGGGTGGGACAGCAAATGAAACGTGATCTATCACGATTGGACAATGGTCACTTCCACAGAGATCTTGGTATATATACCAATCAAAGTGGGTGACCAAAGCTGGGCTACAAAAAGAAAGATTGATGCAGGACGAAGTGCTAGTATGGGTGGTGAAATGTGTAGGAGTACCAGTGTTCAGCAGGGCATTATGAGAACTGATGAGCCACGGCTATCACATGACCCCAACCATCCCTGTGGTCTGAACCCCATATCTGATTGTGACCTTTGAAGTTGCCAATGATCAGAAATGGAAGTGGGAGCTGAGATGAAAGGACCTCAAAATCAGCTGACCGTACACGTTACAAACATTGAAAAAAATACCAAGGAAAACCCTGACTGCCACTGCCTGCAGAGCAGTGCAAAGGTCAACAGCTTCATGGTAAATAAAATCCTTCACCACAAGACAGACACCACCACAGGCATGATCCATCAACAAGTTAGCCAGGTGGTAGAATGTGTGACCTCGAAGGGAGGCTGTATCTGCAGGACGAAAGTGCGTTTCCTGAAGGCAAATGACTGTAGGGGTGAGGGACACTAGGAGCTGTTTCAATTCTTTATGATTATTGAAATATCCTCAGCAGTTCCACTGTACGAGGGACATAAGTTATGGAAAGAAAGTGTGCAGAAACTTCTACTTCAATTTCCCTGTATGTCTGTTTCTCACTGGTTTAAAGCCCTCTGAGCCTTCACCAGTGTTGTGAGACTCGACATCAACCACCATCACGGACCCTGCCTCCGAGGGGATAGGACGGCGAGTGGGTGAGTTCATGTGATCCCGTAAACCATGGTCACTCACAGGAAGGGATACAAGAGAAAGAGTCTTCGGTTCGTCTATTCTTTTCATGGCAGCCTCCGGATGAAATTTGCTAACAGAAGGTTTGGATAGTTTGATTTCAGCTGGCATACACTGTGTACCGACAGACGCAGTCTGGGTCATCTGGACTCCCTGTAGTTTCAGTGTACTCGCACACAATTCAGTCTGGGTAGCCACATCGAATGTGTGTGTACATGCATTCTTAACTGCTGGGCGCGTATTGGCAACAACATTGTAAGGCACAGAAGGCCTTGGGTCTTGGAGTGCATGGAAATGTTTCAGTGCCTCAACAAAGGAAACCTTGTCTGTGGCCCGGATCCGTTTAACAGCTTACTCCTCCTGGTACACAGGGAACTCCTTAAACCAGACTAAATATCCTTTGCCACAGTTCACGCACTTCAGCAGTTTGCTGCACTGAAGAGTATCTGGATGCGGTGGGTCAACACACTTCAGACAAGCTGGTGAATTCTGACATTTTGCAGAAGAATGACCAAACTATTGGCAGTTGTAGCAACAGAGAGAAGCAGGAATGAATTTCTTAACACACAGATTCAAGTATCCTACTTTGATTATGGAGGGAAGATCATGCACACCAAAAGTCAAGATGAGAGTAGCTGTAGGTGACTGGATAGACGCACACTGCGAACATCTGTGACATACTGAGTTTGCAGCTCGCGTAAGATCTCTTGTTCCAGGATTTCAATCAAGTCGGGACACCAGATGACGCCCTTGCTGGAGTTGAGGGACACATGGGGCTTGACCTCAAAAGAGAACTTTGCAGTTGCCCGAGTGAAATTCTTCATTGCCAAGAGCCCCCTCAACAGGCAGCATTTGATGTCTCAACCAGACGTTTGCGCCTTTCACTGATTCTCTTACAATTGACAACAGGACCACCAGCTGCTCCAACAATTACTTTTTGTAATTCAAAAGGCAACACCTTGCCAAGTGTGTGCTCTTCGATACCTCAGATAACCAAAACAGTGGCATGTGTAATGTAATAGCTGTAGACTGATGCATTGCAGAATCACAATCTGAGTCACTACTAGTATCATCACACTGGTTTTAATTGTCTGTTAAGGGTGCCACCCTTTTGGGGAGCGCTTTTGGAAGCCATTGTCAAGGCCACCGGTACTACGACTCATCGGCCTCAGCCTGCCGTTCAGAGGGGAAAAGAAAAGAAGCAAATGGTTTAAACACATTGCAGGCTGTGCCGTTAGGAGGAGGACCAACCTCCCATAGACCTAAATAGTACTTAAGAACAGCTACCATTTGTCACTATCCACTACAAATTACTCCTCCTGTAGCACACCGAAGTGTACACCAGGGCAAACTAGGGGCATATCTTACATCCTGAGCGATGCCAGTTTTATTCCCCTACCCGGGAAAACATCCCAGGCTCCCCATTATAAACGACACCCTTTGGTGCCAGTTCAGGGGACTTTTAGTTGATTACACCGGCTTCCTCCATACAGCAATAACACATCTTCCTGGCAAGTTTTTGGGCACATGGGCTACTTGGTCATGACACCCCTCCAACCAAGAAGGCACCAATTGGTGCTACGTAGGTGTACATGTATGTGGATATGGGCTCCACACATTGATTTGCCTGCTGGGCCAATGAGAAGGGTTCGCTAGACCGTCACTAACAAAGGCACCACGTATGGTCGCACAAGTTGGAGGCAGCACTCATTCGTGAGGACAGACCCTCATTAGGAAGAAGGACATCGCCATGGCCTGAGACAATGCTGTAGAGAAGGAAGATGTGACGGGACCTGGTGAGATGGAAAGAAAAAGGATGACAAAAGAGAAGAAGATGAAGGAAGATGCATGAGATGATGCTCCTGAACAACTCTCAGATCCTGACCACGTCTCAATTAGTCGCCTCTTACAAGCATGGGGTTGCTGTGGTGGTATTCTAAAACCCCCACGACCACATGGGGGGAGAGTATGAAGGAAAATGTTTTTAGCATGAGATTATAATAAAAGTTGTGTATCATACTTATTGCTATGTTATTTCCAGGCTTGTTAACAATAAAAAAGCCAAGTTCACAGATCTTCAGGTACTTGAGCAATTCTGTGGACAAGAGGCAAGATCGTATTATAAAGGTCTACCTTATGTTGAACTAAAATAACCAAGTAATAAAAGACAATCTCAAAATCAAACAAAATGCTTTTTTTATTATTAATTTACAGAAATAATGTTATGTAAAGTAAACAAAATCCCTTGTGTTTGAAATCATAATAATTGTGTGTGATGAAAAATTTTATTAAAAGATTTTGGAAACCTAAGTTGGTTTTTATTACCACTGACTTGGTTCACATAACCCTTACTAACTTGTCTAACAGTTGAAATCACCACACTAGACTATGTTAGTCCGTTTACCATTGGACTTACATTTTGCGCTAGCAAAAAAGGACTAATCACGTATTTTGTATGACTAAATTGACATTTGCTTTAAAAAAAATAATAAACCAAAACCCTACCTACAAGAGCCACAATTTTTTCATTCTGATTCGCAGATTAAAAAATAATAACTGCATAACTGTGCAAATTTCATAAAAGGTATGATTTGTCTCTCATTTTAAATCAAAGTTTAAAACCCTAAAAATGCTGTCCTGTAAAATTACACAAAAGTGACTTAATATGTCTTTTGCATGGACTCTTCATTTGTGATGAAGTAAATTAGTAATGAATATTGTTTGCAATATTCTTTCATGCCATTAACAATGTGAGATATTAATAATTCTTCCTGTTAAACTTACGATAGTTGGAGATTCTGATCTCTTCCTATCCCCACTTTCAGGGACTACATCACCAGATTCCCTTTCTTCCTCAATGAAGTGCTGCAGCTTCGAAATTGCCCTGTAATAATAAAAAAAACATAATGGAAAAAGGGATGGGGCAATACCATGTTTTTGATACTCAATACAGTTTTCAGCTCGATACCCTCAATACTTTCGATACTCGATACTCTTGAGTAAAAAATTTTTTAATAATGCAATCAAATTTTTGAGAACTACATTTTCATTTTTCTCAAAAAAATTTATGATAAAGTTTAAAATCAAAGAAAAATCATGCAAGATAATATTACAGATAGAAACAAATTTGAAATTTATGTAACTTAGCGGTAGGCCTGTCAAGTGTTAAAAAATTATAAATATTTACAAGATACTAAAAATCACATTAGGCATGTCAATTTTTGAACTAAGAAAGATTAATAATTTTTACTGGAAGTAAGATAAATTTATTTTTCTGTTTGTTTTTTTCCGTTGGTTGTTTTCAAAGATTGTGTACACAATAAACACTTAAAATAAATATGAATTACCGGTTGTAAACACAAATAGCTTGTAGGGGAAAAAAATATGTACTTGCATTTAGTAAAACGAACATAAGTTCACTAAATTTTGACAGTTCTAAAAATGTAGCACAGCCAAAAAGTATCCTTGCAATCATGCAGCTCTGTCTATGAATAAATCAATAAGTGTAAAAAAACAAATGCTATGACCAATGTATGTTACCATTCCAAACTACCTTATTTTTGTTATGGCAAAGTCATACTGCTGGGCCTCCATTAATTTTATTGCCAGTGGATTGGATGGGGTTGGGAGAGACTTTAGTTTAACATCTTTCATGAGACGCCGTTTTCTTGCACATCATTTTATGATACTGTTATCTATAATTACATATTGGTTTAGTGGACGAGTCAAAAATTTGCTTGTATGAAAGAAACGTTCAAATAATTATATAACCTGTCAAGTTTTATCCTCACTGAAAGAAAATGTGATAAATATATGGTTTGTATGGTAATTCGAATATTAAACACATTTGGGATGTAAATATTTTAGGTGAAGTTAGTTTCCCATACAATAGAAGTGTTATTTTTACACAGAGTTGAAATGGTGGTTTTTTAGGCCGTGTACCTTTAAAACATTCTACGGCCATGTCTCAATTGGACCAGAAAGCATTCTCTCGTACTCTTGCTCTCGCAACCAAGTGATTATCATGTCAGAGAGAACGCTCTCTGATCGTCTCAATCTGTCGGAGAGAGCACAAAGTTGTGTACTCGCTCGCTCTCTCTCGCAGGCGTCATATTTGTTTACATTACATCCGTGTTAATTTCAACCGTTTTAAACAGTAAAATGACATACACAACATGTATTTATAAAAACCGATTTCTGAGTAAGTCTTGTTTAATTTGTCACTTTGCTGTAACATGAAGGTAAAATATCGGACAAAAATATTAGCATTTTATGCGCTAATGATTATTCTGGTAGTGCTGTAATTATTGGTGAATTAGTTTGAACACACACAAATTACTTACAATAGCTATGACCGTGATTTCAGCTTAACATGATTTTCCACATGTTGGCATAAGCTGTTTGTCTGACGTCGGAGAGTAATGAGAGAGTAGTTGTCTCAATTCCCAGAGAGTGAGCACGAGAGAGCGCGAGGCAATGCTCTCGCCAGGTTGTGTGAAAGAGTGTCCTATAGAGAGAGTATTATTTAAATAGAGATCTGGCCTAGTAACAAATTTAAAATACATTATTTACAATACACGCTTTCAAAACAGATTATTTACAAAACACACTGACTTACTGACTGTAATTCCTATTTGCAACTCCCAAATACATGTTGTTCTATTGCTATCCCTTCTACAAGTTTCCCTGCTATCGATACAAAATAATTAGCTGCATTATTAAATAAAGACAACACTTCAGAGGCTATCCGAAACTAGTAAACGCAGGACAAAAATAAATTATGCAGCTTCGTGACAATAGGGACAATGGTGGACCAAGTGTCAATAAAAAGTATTGAATTAAAGTATTGATATGCAAGTCGCAATACTCGATACTTTCGATACGGCCCAGTATCGAGGGATATCGAGGTATCAAAGTATCGAATGGCCCATCTCCAATGGAAACACAATTGAAGTAAAGACAATTACGCTCAAAGAATACAAGACTCAATCCTACAACCGAAATACAACTGTTACAATAGGCAAAATATATTTTCTTTAAAATACATTATTCTGTAGTTTTATACTAGCACAAAACACATATGGATAAAACAGTTAATTACATACAAGAGGTAGTGGAAATTCAACACAATATAACTGCACATGTTGTAAGGTCATGCAACCGTTTCCAATGATTACAGAATCATACGAGACAGACATTATTGGCATATGTGCACACTCATGTCAGCAATATGTAGCACATCTTTGAGCCCCGAAAAAAGAACCAGTTCAGTTTGGAAGGGGATTGTATAGCCATTGTAATCTATCCTGAGGCACGTTGGTTCATAAATGTTGTAATCGGCCATCAATATCCTGAGGTCTGACACTGGATTGGAGTTTACAACCAAGCTGATCCCAAACATGTTCTATCTGGGATAGGTTGTGGAATGTTGCTGGCCATGAAAGTTCCTCAAAATGATTTGGCCATTCCGAAAACCATTTGTGGATAAGCATGCATTGCTGGTGAAGGGGTTCCCATATAAAGAGTTAACATGAGAATGCAGGATGTCACCAACATACCGCTGAGCAGCAAGGTCCCCTGAATCACTACCATACCCTATGGATCCCCACACCATTATACCAGGATCTATCTCCACAATATTAGCATAGTGTCTCCTTTCCCCTCAAAATAACCATGCTTGCACACAACATGGTAATTCAGAATTGAGATTCGTCGCTCAAGATGGGAATTGGTAGCATTTAAAATCTTCAAATTTAACATTTTGAATTTAAATCTTCCATTTTAGAGCATTTATATTGACATGTGCCATGTTAGTTAGCAGTGTACACTGTCACAGTGGTTTTGGTTTACGTGAGACCAAACACGCAGGTTGACTGGTATTACTAGTCAGCTTACGTTTTGTGCCAGCTACTCTCGCTGGGCACGTTGATTGATGACTGGGACTAAAATTATGCACTATAGGTACTGTGACCAGCTTTCGTGAAGACGGCTTTGGTTAAAAGATTCTCCCAGTGGAAATAGCTACCAATATTATCCAATGACGAGATGTGTCTGTGATACCTGGCTTACTCAATGAGGCTTCGGCCAAAGACGGTGTAGCTGGTATTGGCTGGCTGGAACTGGTGGTGCCAGCAGTAGGCTGCAGGACGTTGATACCATGCTGGCCAACATGGTACTGTCAATTCCAAGCTGCTGACTCCAGGCTCCAGAACCTGCGGTTGGCTACCTCGTACCTTACCTCTGTACCCTGTATTTAACCCTGTACAACGGGGTGGCATTCCCTAGGAATACGTACGTGTGGTGGGAAATAGATGTACGAGTACACAAGAGAGGAAGGTCTCTCTTGGGTTAGCATTGTCCCAGTCAGCTTGCCTACTAAGAGTAGGAGGGGCTAGAACACACCCTCGCTTGGCATTGATATAGGCTGTCCTTTGCTCCTCTCTCCATTGGCCATGCCATACCTTAAAAAGCATAGAAGTTGGATTGCCACTTAAAGATAGTTACCGTGCGCCGTGAACACGAGACAGTGCCCTATCTTAGTGTACTTCCAGCAGTGGCTGCCGGCACAAGCTCAGTGCTCCAGAAAGCCTCCCACCTCGAGTGGGCGGACTAGAAGCGTTGAGCCATATGGGCCACCTTCCTGCCACTACTGGGTGTAGGTCGCAACCAGGGCCAGGCCGTAGCTGTCTAGCAAATACCTCCACCAGCCCCCAGGTGCTCCAGTAAGGGTACAACTCAAAAGTACTGTCTCTCCCTAGTTGGCTGAGTTGCTAGTTATGGTGGCTATACCGTTATATCCCTGGAGGTTTAGAATGGGTGGCCGTCGAATGGTGTGTGTGTAGACATGTGGATTCCTGATGGGAATCCACAGTCCTACTCTAGGTTGTACTGTTATACTTAAACCCGGTCTCAGTTGACAGTGCACAGAAAGTATTATTCCTAGGCCAATGTAAACTTCCTCTAGAATAAATACCCTTGGTGAAGGAAAAAACCTGTATTTTTAAGGGTGTAATAAATACAGTGATACGTGCTATCTCCTAACCAAGCGAAGGTGAGTATGGAAGTGACCTACACTGTAAAGGTGTATGTGACCGGCTTCTAGCTACTCAAGATGACTAGTGGCGTTGACGGCTATGAAAAAAACTCAGTCGTCGCTAACTATATCAAGGGAAGTCTCAAAGAGAGACAAATATAAAAAAAGGGACCACTACTCTAATAGCAGTGGGTATAGTTGCCCCTACCAGCAAGTAGAGGCAAGCAGCTGAATGTGTGGTGTAAAGAGGAAGAGGTAGCTTCTGGTAGACGGTGGTGGTTGTCGACAATGGTAGATTTTGGTAGCTAGTGGTGGTCGTCGACAATGAAGCCTCTGGAATCTGCTGGTTACTTAAAACTGCTGAGCAACATCCAAGGTAGCAGACTCTAGTGGCTGCTTAAGACTGTTGAGCGACATCCAAGGTAGCAGACTCTAGTGGCTGCTTAAGACTGTTGAGCGATCCAAGGTAGCAGCCTCTGGTGACTGCTGAAGAATGTCTGGGAAGAATGATTCTCTAAGGAATGACTGAGAATTACTCCCGAAGAAATGATTAAGAACTCGCAAACCTGGTCGCGAACAAACTTTTATAGTCTGAAACACAGGTGCAGCGCTGGGCCACGGCGGGGTGTGTGACGTTGCCTCATGACGTCCCTCTCGTGCGAGGCCGGGATGGGGGTAGCTACCCTCCACCCAACCGCTTAGATTCGTGCATAATCGGCAGCACTCGGTTTTGTCCAGAGGCGGTTGACAGCTTGTAGTCTCTCAGTGCAGGGGAGGGCAGCATACTCGCTGGCTTGAGCTACCTTATTTCCCACACGTTTGGAATCACCGTCCAGGCTTGTGGCGATCCAAGACGTCCATGTAATAAGTTGGCGGGTTTGACTCTGGGTGAAGTAGAAACACTTGAGTCAGATGAGTCGTAATCATTGTAGTATAATACATGTGAGTGGCACACGTCAATATGTTATGAATGTAGCATTTTATTGTATTTAGCAATCACATATCTATATAAATTAAATTTAATATTGAAAACTGCCTAAGAACCTAATGTTTAATTGTGTATATAGAGACTTTTTCTATGTGCATGAAAAGTATTGTGAAACTTATTTTTTTAGACTAGAGATTATAAATTTTAATGTCCCGTGCTAATAGCTCAATAGCACCCTCGGAACTGAGTGGTGCAATCTTGGTTTCTGTTGGCCAGACAGCATTTCCTGTGCAGTCAGTCGCTTGTGGACCATTATGATGGTAAGTGGTATAAAGTAGCACTATTTCGGCCAATCCGCAATAATGAGAGAGAGAGAAAAAGAGAGAGAGAGAGAGAGAAAAAAAGAGAGAGAGAGAGAGAAAAAAGAGAGAGGAGAGAGAGAGAAAAAAAAAGAGAGAGAGAGAGAGAAAAAGAGATAGAGAGAGAAAAAGAGAAAAAAAAGAGAGAGAAAAAGAGAAAGAGAGAGGGGGAGAGAGAGAGAAAGAGAGGAGAGAGAAATAGAGAGCAAAAGATAGAGAGAAAGAGAGAGAGACAGACAGAAACAGACAGAGCGAGAGACAAAGAAAGAGCGAGAAAGCAAGAGAATTATTTACGCTGGTGCAGTGGTAGACAGTTATGTACATCATTGTCACAGTAATTGTAGTGGCAGACTTACAATACAAATTTTAGTTGGTGTTGTGTTTGTTGTCAGTACTTCCCCATCTCTTGTTTTCTACGTTGTGGTTTGGGTCTTCTGGAAGTCCACTGTTTTTTTGTTTTTATGAAATAATTGTGATCTATAATGTGCTACTTTTGGTTTACCATGCAATTTTTCCACCTCGCATATTTAATTTATGTAATGCTAATGTCTACTAGTTTTTTGTATACAACTCAGTTCATCATGGCTGATGTGCGATCGGCGCTGATGCACTTTCGCTGAACAGAGGGTTGCATTACATGAGCCTTTAAATTCAATCAGTGTGTTGTAAGTGACCCATTAAAGAACAAGCTATTTAGGACAACTGTTTGCCACCTCTCCAGAGTTCGGGAAAACTTTGCAGTGTCACTGTGGTGACTGCTACTGATCTGACAGATTTAGATGCTGCTGAGTATGCGGCATGCCTGTCGGCATTTGATAAGTATTTCAACATCATGGTGGCAGCTGCTTCCATTTATAAGCCAAAACCTGAGGTCCAATCTGCCTTAACTAAGGTAAGAGTGTCTCATCTGGCACTGCATAAGATAACTCTCCCTGCCTTTGATGGGAATCCTCAGCAGTGGACAAATATCTCTAACGTCTTTGTTACACGGGTGACCAACAAAATGTCCTTTCGCAAGTTGAAAAACTTGCCTACCTGAAGAGTGCACTTAGTGGCAAACCCTTGGGAATGATTCAGTCGCTACCATTTTCAGATGCTAACTTTGAGGTAAGTGCATTGTGCCAGTTGTATTGGCACAGCTTTAATTTTTTTTTGGGTTACTATTAATTTAATAAGTTCTGCATTAATTACGTCACCAAAAATTATTGGTTTAATTAAAACGTGCTCCAGTTATATTTATTTGATTTGTTTATGCTATTCAAAATGTAAAACATTGAGAATCTATTTACATTATTTTACTGTTGTCTTGGTCTTGTTAACTTTAAGAGGCAAATTATTTGATGTAAATTTAAATAATTTTACTACGTGATATATGTCTATGTTGTGTCGAAAATTAAATTCTACTTAATAATTTAATGAGTATTTAGTATTTGCAAGATGCAAATATAATTTAAAGTAAACTAATGAAATAATTGTTAGGTATCTCTGTTTTATACATCTTTATAAATATTGTGTTACATATTGATTAGTCAGACCAGACTGGAGTTCTGAGCACGATCAATTTCATATTTATTCCTGCTTGTGAGGTTATTGTTTCCTTGTTGAACTTAACCATACAGCATGTATTTGTTCTACGAATTTTTATCTACTCGTGTTCTCTCTTCTTTCCATGTAATTTGTAATTTCACCCGCCGATAAGGGTAGGTTAAACTATTAGTGATTTTTCTTGCAGTTTCGTGACATTTTTGTGTGTGCCGAGCCACATAATTTTTTTTCTTTAGTATATCTTGTAGCAGTGCATGTGTTGGAGTTTCGTTCTACGATACAGTAAATCAGGGCCAACATCCCTCCTGGGATGATTTCTTCACATCCTTTCTTGGTTTCTTCTTGAGTGCTGCTTCTTGGCCTACACAGCAGACAAAATTTTGAATCTCTCCAGCATCAAGTAAAATCTAACCATTTTGTTCGCATGCCACGTGCTTCGAGCTTACAGCTCTCATTAACATGAACTGTTCATAGACTGGTTGAACTAGATTTTTCTTAACATTGGCAACTAATTAACATGATTGTGTTCTTTTTGAAATGATAAAACATGTAACCTACAAAATTAAGAAAACTTCATGTTCCCTTACGGCTAATACTTGCAAACGGGTACCCGAAGGTGAGTTCACTTGCTGTCTTGCTGAAAATAGCATGTTTAGTTTTAAAGTAACTTGATTTGAAAAGAGAAGGCCTTAGTTGTGTAAGATATTGAATACTCAAGATCCTTTGATATTTAAATTAATTATTAAAATATTTATTTTTCTCATAAAAAAAAAAAAAAATATATATATATATATATATATATATATATATATATATATATATATATATATATATATATATATTTTGACATTGCACTTTATTTTCTGAAATTTCTCCTCTTAAAATATAAGTACACTGGTGTGGTTAATATGTATTCCACAGTTGTTCTATGTGGATAACAAAAGAAAAGGACAACCAACAAACCATTTTATTGATAAAATAATATATTTCTACAAATCAGTTATTGTAAAGACCGGAGCACGTCTTTAACTTAAGTTCTGCAAACACTACTACAGAAGGAATCTGTATCCACCCTTCCACATGTATCATCCTTGTGTCGTGATGAGAGAACCTATCAGTGCTGGAATCAACTACACGAGGGTGTAACATAACAGCATTAAATCTGGAAGTGTTTTAAAAGGCAAGGCAGTGTCATGCCAGTACAAGCAGGCACATAATAAGGCCTCTACAAACTGCCTTAAACCCCTCATGGGCCATTGCAAGAGTTTTTGTATGTTGTTGTGTTTTTCATTCTCACGTGTTGCACACATGTCATTTCATTCCATGTTTTGCAGAATGTTACAGTTGTTTTGATGCCGAGTATTTATTTATGTATGTTTTACACATGTAAGGTGAGTGCAAGGGTTTTTGTGCAAGTTGTGTCTTAGCAAGTAGTTCCCACATGGCTTGCCTGCCCGACAACGCCAACATACACACCATATTGCACGAGCAGTTCGCGTTTAGATTCTAGAGATTGGATGTGTCATCGCCGCGTTTGTGGTTCGCGTGCGCCGGGCAGCCCTCATAATTTGTTTTACCAACTGCTAGTGTATCAATAGCTTAAATTATCTCGGAACCATTTGTTTAGCCACCTGGTATTCCACCTCTCACCTTCCTCAAAGCTTGAACCGCCTGGGGAAACATAACTTTACCATATAATTTATTGGTTGACTTTGCGCCGTTTTTGTACAGTGCTACCCCAGTCGGCAGGTTTCAGCTCTGCAAATTTTTTAAGTTGTTCTTGTGTAGAAGGGTAATAATAAAACCAATAATTCCACGTAAATGGTATCACGTGTTTTATTTGAGTCGCCTACGGGCATTTCCGGTTGCGCACCCTCACTTTCCCGCCAAAAGCGTTAACATGTTCAAGGGTACTTTTTCAATCTCGAAGTGTAATTGTGTTTAACCGCTCCTAATTCTGTATGGGTATATGGTCAGCCCCAATAGTCCACCACGTATTAGCCAATAAAAATTTGAATATATCTGAGGAGCAACAGAGCAGCATACCTGAAAGATAGCCACCTTTGGTCGTTGGCACATGATCCTGGGACAACAGAGTCAGCTCTCCACATAATCACGGTATTGTTCGCTAAACAATAACTGGCGCCCTGGGTAACAGCATATTTCCAACACTTTTTTCTGGGTAAATGATTTTACCGCTCCTCATAACCGAAACAACCCAATCATACACTGCACCACACCGTCATGTTGTTTGTGTGATAAAGCTCATCCCTTGTATCAATGTCCTGAATTCACCAATCACAGGCCTCAGGATTGCTATGTGGTGGTAAAGAAACATAGGTTATGTCTAAATTGTATTGCCCAGTCTCACCAGTCCAAAACCTGCCCATCATCATCATCTTGCCGGCATTGTGGCGGTCGTCATCACACCATTCCCTGTTGCATTTCAACTAAAAGACTACATAGAAAACTAATGTGGACCGAGGCCATGTGACACCCCCCCCCCCTGCCGCCACCTTCTGATGACACCCATCCTGCTGTCATATCAGCCATCACACTGACATGTGCACATCAGCTTCATACTGTCTTGTTGACTGCAGATGTGGCAATATTAGCTTTGTCAGCAACTCCAGATGTGGTTAGGGCACTCTTGAACACTGCTAATCAGACTAGCTTCATTATGAAGCAATACATGCAGAATCTACACTTAGGGTGCAAAACAGGTTACTTGCCTGTTCATGGTTTGTCACATATCCCACTTAGTGTTGTGAAGTCCTGTTCCTCAATAGTCATTACCCCTGTGAGAAAACCTCGTTTTCAGTTTACTTTGGACATATTTGTACTTCCACGGATCTCTGGTACCTTGCCTTAAAGTAAACTTTCCGGCGAAGTTTGTCGCTCTTTCTCTCACCTGCATTTGGCAGATCCCTCCTTTGAGATGCCAGGCCCAGTCAACCTACTAATTGGGGCAGACTTATTCCCTTAGCTGATGACTGGAGGTAAAATTGATGAACCTCCAATGGCATTTGCATCTGTATTTGGGTGGGTTCTTGAGGAAGTTACCTTCTTAGCTCATCTCTCATGATTCCACATCGTTCTGCATATCTCTGTTTACTGCCCATTTACTATTGAAGGAGATCTTGAGAAAGTTTTGGGAGATTGAAAAGTTTCTATCTATGATACATATTTCTGATAAGGATATTCAGTGTAGGAAAATCTTCACTGAAGCGTTTACGCTTAACCGTACTGAAAATGGTTGTTAAAGAGTGTGTGCCATTTCACACCTCTTACATTGATTTAGGTCCCACACTGTACCTAGCAATATCTTGCCTGTTTAGTCTTGAAAGACGTCTCAGAAGCAATCCCAAGCTCAAGGAAATTTATTCCGACTTCTTGATAAGGAACACTTGGAAAACTTTTCCTTGACCAAGTCGAGTACACTCCATACTACTACATTCCACATCATGCGATCAAACCCAGTAGTTCTAATACCAAGCTGCGTGTGGTCTTTAATGGCTCAGTGAAAGCTCTGAAAGCAGTGTTGCTGAATGACACACTGTTGACTGGTCCCAACTTGCGTTAAGGACCTGGTTGCTAGCCTGTTGAACTTCCGTCTGCATGACGAAGTGTTCACTACCGATATAAAGTAACTGTATTGAAGGATTTTCATGCATCCTGCTCATCAAGACTATCAATGGATTGCGTGGCGCTTCATTGAAACTGACCCAGTAGAAGACCATCACATGAGGACTCACCTATGGAGTCTCATCAGCTTTCCTCCTAGCTATTCATACACAACAGTTGGCTAAGGATGAGAAGTGCATTTTCCTGCTGTGTCCAAGGTATTGTTGTCCAACATGTATGTGGATGTTATTTTCACGGGCTCTGATTCTGTGGAGTCTGCATTGGTGATACAAATGGAATTGATTTCAGCCCTTGCCAGGGATAGATTTAACTCCGTAAGTTTACATAACCACCCTTCCCTACTCAATTGGCTTCCTACTGTAGATGTTGAAATGCCACAATCGTTGAGACTTAAATTCAGATACTCAAGCTATGGTTAAAGTTTTGGGTTTACAGTGGAATCCAGTCTCCGACACCTTTTCCTACAAAAACCTAAGCGTCTCAAATCAAGCCACAAAACGACATCGTTTCATATGTGGCCAGAATATTTGACCTTTTAGGATGGCTCCTGTCTCTTATTATGTTCACCAAACATTTGCTTTAATGCTTGTGGTTACAATCTGTTGATTGGGATACTAACCTCACCCCTGAGATCTTGGATCCTTGGAATCAGTTCACCCAGGCACTTCCTAACCTATTTGCCATTATAGTCCCCAGACTCGAAAGGGTCCTGAAGACTCGTCATATCAACCCCATGGGTTCTTGGAAAGCTCCGAGATTGGTTTTACTGCTGCAGTGTATCTACATATTGTGGGTCCTGATGACAAAAACTTGTTAGTCTATCGATTAGCAAATCTAAGGTAGAGGCTGTCAAATTTCACACATTGTCATGCTTGGAGCACTGTGGTACATTCCTCTTCACAAACGTCAAGAACGTGTGTGTGTGTCCAAAGTTGTGAAGAAATGTTCCTTCTGAACATGTGACCAAAAAATTGTGGAGACATGTTCCTTCTGAGCATAACCTTGCTGACTGTGCCTCCCATGGTGTCTTACCTACACAGCTGCTGACTCATCACATGTGGTAGGCTAGACCATCTTGGCCAAAAGAGTATCCAGGTCAATGGCCTCCTAGGTCAAGAGAAGTTACAGAAGTAGATATAGCTGTCCTGGAGATGAAGACTGGTCTCCTTAAGCAACTTCATGTCCCCTGATAATTTTGATCAGTCGATAACTTGATTCAGTCTGCTGACCAGGAAATTACAGGTCACATGCTTTGTTTTGTGTTTTGCCTACAACTGTCATGCCTCCCAAGCCAACCACGTAACTGAGAGTAACACCCCTGCCGAGTAAAAGGAGTTTCTACTCATATGGCTTTTGAAAGTACAGTCAGTCTGCTTTAAGGATAATGATGCTGCCCTAAAAAAGTGTAGTACTTCTCTTCAACTGCGGAAATTGGAGCCCTTCCTCAACGACTCTTGTTCGATAAGGGTGGACAGCCAGTTGTCCCAGTCCAGCCTCCACTTTGAGCGAAAAACCCTTGTGTTACTCCCCAAATCCCATGCTCTGAATTTTCTCATATATCATTATCATGAGCAAAATTATAATCCTGGTGTTCGAACTCGTAGACGGATCTTCTGAGAACAATTTTGGATTCTCTCTGATAAAAGTGCCATTACTCACTGCTTGCGACACTACCTACAATGTTTAGGCAAAGACCCAACCCCAGCACACCCACCATAGGAGCTCTTCCCACCATGCAGGTGCAATAGGTGAAGCCATTACCTCGAGTTGGAGTGGATTATGCTAGACCCTTTTCCATTAAGTTAGTTTGAAGTCGAAGAGGAGTAGTCCTAAAAGTCCATCTGTACATTTTTGTGTGTTGTGCCACAAAAACTGTTCATGTTGAGCTGACCTCCGATCTGTTGACAATTGTCTTCCTGACTGCCTACAAGCGGTTCCTTGCTAGCCAAAGCCAATC
The DNA here is from genome assembly GCA_029891345.1 of Dryococelus australis. Classification (NCBI taxonomy): domain Eukaryota; kingdom Metazoa; phylum Arthropoda; class Insecta; order Phasmatodea; family Phasmatidae; genus Dryococelus; species Dryococelus australis. The sequence continues at coordinate 273,235,171 of CM056994.1, read as the reverse complement.
TCATGACATTTACAGTGACTGTGAAACAAACTTTGTTGGTGTCCACAATCAGCTGCGAGAGTTGCATGAGCCACTTACATCATCTGCTCACCAAACAGTTGTTGTGAATTCCCTCTTCTTGCTGAGTGTCAGGTGCCACTTCAACCCTCTAGCTTCTCACTTTGGTGGGCTGTGGGAGGCTGGAATGAAATCATTCAAGACCCACTTGCAAAGGGTCATAGGGAAGTTAATTCTCACCTTCTATGAGCTCTACACAGTGAAAACCACCCTGAATCCTCATTCCTTACGTCCCATAAAAAGTGATACCAATGAATTTGGTGCCCTTACCTCACGCCACTTCCTGACTTTGGAGCCCCTTGTTGCTGTGCCACAACTAGATGTGGGGGAAATTCAACTGAATTGTATACAGTATTAGCAACTCTTCTACAGCAAGACTTTTGGCGATAGTGGCATGTGGACTGCCGCCATACACTACAGCAGCACCAGAAATGACAGGAGCCGAAGGGATGACTCACTAACCTAGTTGGTGTTGGTCAAGGATGATAGACTGCCACCTCTGCAATGGCATATGGGTCATATTGAGGAACTTCACCCAGAATGTGATGGGGTGGCCAGATTGGCTACAGTGTGTACAGTGAGTGGGAGTTTCAAACGCCCTGCCGTGTACCTATAACCCATCCTATTTGATTGTTCAAATGTGGTATTTCAAGGTGGGTAGGATGGTAAGTCAGTATATAGTTTGGTGTGATGTGTGTGTAAAGAGTGTTCCCTCAGATTTTTTAATTTCTGAGACATTTATTTACACTGGACATTTCAAATTAGAATGTCCCGTGCTACCTGCTCAGTAGCGCCCTCGGAACTACAGTGGTGCCATCTTGGCTGCTGTTGGCCAGATTGCATTTACTGAGCAGTCAGTTGTTCGTGGACCATCATGGTGGAAGTGGTGCAATCTAGCACTCTTTCGGCCAATCTGCAATATTAATTTAAATCATCATGCATGTAATCGTCATGCATATTCTTTTGTTTTTACAGTTAATATCTATTTGCATAATAAAATACTTACATACCTATCTAATAAAACCTGTGTGTCTCATTATTAACATAACAGTAGTATTAACACACACTAAAACTTCTAACAGCTGAACATTATTCCACTAAAACTTTAGCATAAGAAAATATATTTTGCATGTGCCATATGCTCCGAGTCAGAAACACACTCACTACACGTGCATAATGCTTGCTCACTGTTCATTTGACAATAATTTACATGCTCACTGATGGAATTATGCTGATGTGTACCATGCATGCTGCATACTTGGAAGCAGGAATAGCATTGACAGATGTATCCGTATTCACGATCCCGTACTTTATAAAACCTAATAAAATAATGTGGAGGTAATAAATAATGATTTTGTTAAATCTAAATGTTTAAAATAATGATTTGTTGTTTGTTCAACCACTTACAAATTATAAGTAGTGTCACAGTACAAGTCACACTACTAGCATATTGAGTTTATGTAGTGTAAAAAGTAGTTGTCACTACATAATGTAATTTCCAGCAGTTATGACTAAAAAAAAAATTTTTTTTGACATATTATATAATTTACTGCAATATTAAAACAAATTTCCATCTCTATTCATTGCTGAACATGATGCAGCTACGGCAGTGCAAAATAGTTTTAACTAAATAAATGCTAATAAATAAATGCTACAATCATGTTTTTTATCTACAAATTGCTACATCATCCACAATTTGTGAATTTACATGAAAGAGCAATTTAAATACTTTATTTTGGTTAGTTTCAGTAAATCTCTAAATCAGATAAAGTGGAAACCAGATTTTACATTCCAGCCAATATCATATTCCTTTCAAATTCACCACTTTCATTAGGTCCCACCATTTCCACTATGTTTACAGTACATTACATTCCTGCAACTTAAACAGCAAATGCAAGTGCCTTCCCATGGTATACACAGTTTGTTTGTGTTGTTTTGCGAGTTAAGAGTGAAGTAAAGGATAATAGCATGGCGATGTTGGAGTAAGACAGGCTCAACTGCTGCTGTTTTGAGTCAGCAGCTGCCATTCTTATTCCAAGAACTAACTGACAGCTGGTCACTTACGGAAGTGGAAGGGGTGCTGGAAGATTCTAACCTGTTGTAAGATAATCAACTGGAAAAGGAAAAAGTGAAAGAGAAAGGGAGAGATGCCGCTCTCAAGCCACTGCTGCCTGCTGTGACAGGCACTGATCATTATCTACAGCCTTTATTGTGGGTTGCTGAATTAGCAGCTTTGCAGGCGCACACTGCAACTTCACCTTGTTATTTCAGTATTTAAAATCTTTTAAAAGCAAATATGAAATCTGACAATTACCTGGCAATTGGCATATTTAAATTTTACTCTCAGGGAGTGCTGAATTAAAAACCTATATATATTAATCATTTTTAATTTTCTCATATAAACAAAGTTGAATTATGCTGAGAAATATGGTATACAACTTTGTAGATTTTATATTTTTATTTGATAAGTTTATAAATTAAATTGTTTAACCAGGCATCAGATGCAGCTTGCCACACAAGGAAAACTACCCAAACCTTTCACAATTTTCGGGCCAAGCACAGATATGCCACACCGATGAGGAAAAGAGGAGCGTACCCATCTGAAAATGAAACAACCTCCCTTCAATCAGAACCAGTCTATCATGTATAGTTACTTTCATGTGTCCATAGCTATTAAAGTAATCCGACTGAAACCTAAATTGCCTGAAAGATGGACAGACCAAAGAAACCCCCACCCTGCCGCATGCAACCATATCACCTGGCCTCTTCTGAACTACTACTTTAGTTGTTCATGCAGATCTCTTATAAATTTTCTCAGCATGCCTAACACTCAGTAATCATGCAATGCAAGTATGTACTGCATCACATGTGCTGTTTTAAGGGTCGTTTACATAAGCCACATGAAGAGCAATAGCAACGTTCTCATTCCAAGCATGTGCATGCACCATTGCAAGAAAGTTTCATCATTTTGTTATGTTCGTGGCATTAGGTCTTGCTAGCCTGGTCACATTTTCTAACATATTGCTGGTAACTGGGACAAGGGCATAGAGCACCAACTGGATGGAAGGTACAGCCATTTGTTAGTCAACAGACAACCAATTTTAAGGCGGAACGCATGTTGGATGGCAGTTTTGTCCTAGGCTCACCGCACCATGAAGACATTAGGAGATGGGGTGTGTCAACCACTGTAATACGTCTACGAACATTAGCCATTGGAACCATGATTAATGTAAAGACTTTCAATATAAATAGATTCAATAATTTAATAATGCAATGTGGTTTATAAATATGTGAGAATAATAACCATAACATTCTAACCTTTTAATATATCTCAACCCCCCTCCCCCCGCCCCAAAAACACCACAATACCTCATCTTTATTGTCATAACTGTAATTTAATTAATACAATGATTACCACACCAACATAATTCATTCTATCTCTGAGTAGACATCCCTTATAATGTATACCACAAATATGGAAAACCAAATTTACTACAATTTGCATATCATATTTCAATGTACCTATTTACCAACTTTTGCTGTTAATGAATGCTTATTACTTGGTGTGCAAATATTGTGTGACAATGAGTGTATAGGAATGTGTTCTGTTTTTTAATTAAACATAAATCTCCACTAAAAATGTAACAAGGTATATTATTGAATTATCATATATTTTTACTTAAGTTATTGATTTTATGTAAAACTAGTTTGTACCAAAAAAAATGCTTTCTACATACATTTTTTCTCAAAGTATGTTAGTCCTCAGACTGAAACAATGGTAGCTGGTCCAATGATGATGCTAAGCATGAACCCACCAAGTGGGTTTCTTGACCGCAATTACACTGTCTCCTCATCTCTATACACCCATCCAACCTCAGCATCCCTCTTGGATGTAGATTTATTTTCCTAGATGTGTCACATGAAATTCATAGGCTAATAAAACATGGGCTTGGCCATGGGGATGTTCTGTTATAATATCTGACCATAAGTGCCAGTAGAGGTAGTATTCTATATGGAGTCACTGACTGGCAGCCCTGCACAATGCTTGCTGAACTGTGGCCACTTTATAATGAAGCAGGGCTAGCTGATTTGCTTAACTTTTATAGATCATCTCAAGCAGAACATGTGCTCACAGTGAGAAATAAAAGGCAATTAAGGTGAACAGAACAATGATTCTGAAAACTATGCAAAATCTTGGGTACTCACCCATGGCAGAATGACAGTGTGTCAATGGAGGAATACCACGGCCAACAGTTGCAATATGGTTCAATGCAACTAGCAATACACAGCATCAAAAATCTACCATAACACATGCTCGGCCCCTCTTTTATCCTATGTGGCAACATAGTGACAACACCATGTAGACGTCAGAAATGGACATAATGTAAGCTCACTCATCTAGCCCATCTCAATGAAAGGTGGTGGGAAGTTGACCACACACCACAATATGAACTAAGCCCATCACATAACAGCATTTTGAAAATTTCACACAAGCTGAAATAACTTACTTGGTAGCAGCTGCTCTCTTGCCAGTGAGTGGCTCCAAGTTCTCAGGAGATTCTTCAACCTTTCTATGTACTCGTGCATGCACCTTAAGGCTGGCTGGGAGCATAACTCTGCCGCACACGTCACATGGCTGCTTCATTGCCTCCCGCTCCTGCCACAATCCACCAAGAACAACAGTGACCTACCACATTAATAGCATATTCTAACAAACTGCAAAGAGTGCACATTCAGTGGGCTCTGAAAAGTATACAAGTGTAGATACCACATTTTCTTCCAAAATAAGTGCTAGTTTAACAAGCAAATTTGCACTTTGCTGCTCTGACTCAAAAGGCAGAGCAGAATTATTGCACTCAATGTACTTTTTTTCAGTGCACTTTGCACAATGAAATACTGAAAGCCATTGTGTTCATGGCTGAGTGCAGTGGGCCTGGAAATGTAACTTGCAGCACACCAATAGACTTTTTTTCCTTTAAAAATTAGTGGCATATGAGGTTCATTGTTTGTAGTTACCACCTACTTTGACCATAAGTACAACTTTGTCATGGCCAGAAAATAATTTGAAACACAAAGACAAGCCATTATAAAAGATAAGAAATCACCAAGAAACTGTATGTAACATTCTTTCACTGTGATTTTCATAAAGTATCAGTTTTTATACAGAATATTTCATAATTCCAATTACACACTTCTAGGGGTTATAGAGGGCACGTAATATAAAAAGATTTTATGAGTAACCCATGTCCCGAAACATACTGTTGCAGTGATACAAGAAACTTACAACATAATTTTAAAACTCACAAAACACTGTGACATTGGATGTTACTTAAAGCCACATGCCGTCTGTACGATCTGACATACTGTTTCGAACATCACTCCACTTGCCATTAAGTCTTTGAGAATGCATTACAGTACAAGATGGCAGAATACCTTTTGCCGAGAACACAGACATTAATTTACAGAGAAGTTCAATGTAATGGTAGAGCTACAAACATCTTATCAGGAGCATTTTCCACATCACATGACACCACCACATTTAATTTTTGCCTCACTAGAACGGATGCAGGAAACCGCTACTTTCAAAGGTAACAGGGCAACAGTGGTGCTCCACGAAAAGTCCAAAATCACAATTTCGAAAGGGAAGTACATCACTGTGATAAAGAGAACCTCTCGACAAGTACTTTAGCCATTACACGTACCCCGACTGTATCATTCAGCAGTGTCTTACATGTTCTGATTGTACAGCAACTATACCCTTACCACCCCCAGAGGATACATGCAATAGGTCCAGCCAACTTTGCACCACATGTCAACTTCTGTACGTGGCTCCTACACCTTTGTGTTGATGTGCACGAGTTTCCACAATATATTATTTTCACTGATGAAGCACTTTCAAAAGAGCAGCTGTTTTCAACTGTTGAAAAAGCCACATTTGTGATGAATAATACTCTTGCCACACATTTTCAAGGATTTAAGCAAAAAATTGGCATTAATGTATGGGCAGATATATTAGATTGTTTTACTGAACCGTAAAGTCTTCTGTATTGCCTAACAGGTTCCACATATTTGACATTCTTGCTAGTATCACTGGTGGAGTTATTGGAAGCTGCATCACATAACATTCATGAGTAAATATGGTTCCAACAAGATGGCATACCAGCACGCTATACACATGCCATCAGACATCATCTCGACTGAACTTTCAGAGAAAGCAAGGATATGTGGGGTGGACAAATTGCTCAACAGCTAAAATACTAGTAAGATTTTATGCCCCTTAACTGTTTCATGTGGGGCCACATGAAGATTCTTATTTACAAAATATTTGTAGCATCAAAGGAAGACCTGCTTGCATGAACTGTGGCTGTGGCAGAAGAGATTCAGGACACATCACGTAATTTTGAGAGTGTTTTCAATCAAACATGTGTACTAACAAATAAGTAAGTGCTCACTTTGAAGCGATGAGCATTTGCCATATGTCTGTGGAGAGCTGAACATTTGTCAAAATGCTATAAACGAATTAAAACATTGAATGACAGCACTTTGTCCAGTAGTGCAAAAAGTTAAATTGTGAATAATTTAATACTTTAATACAGTACTATAAAATTGGAGGTAACCTATTCTACTTGCCACTGATTCACGGCATGCACAATGCCCATCTCACTAGCGCAACCTCTTCTCTATTCATATGATAAACCCTTGCCCCACAGAGCACCTGAACTGGGCAGCGAGGATTTTCGTCACCTTCTTTTGACCAACCTGGTGTTGGGGCATGGAGACAGTTGCAATACAAACAATTATCGCAATTCAGTGACGTTACAGAGGTAAAAAAAAAAGGTGAGAAATTAAATATTATGGGATTTAGTAGGTGTACGGAGGTATAGGCATTGCCATAGCTAGTTTTAAGTAGCACAGAAGTGGAAGGAGCTGGTGCAGTCCACTAAGAGAGAAAGTAACTCTCGCTGGTGCTAGTGCTGTGGAATGTACCTTGCTTTGTCGAATCATCAAAGGAAAAGTATCTCTAGCAGTGTGACCAGTTGGGACATAGGATGCCTCCCAACTGACGGTCCTCAAGCCTATAGAGACTTGGGTAGAGCGCCCCTGCGCATTCACAAGAGATAGTCAAGCGAATGACATGACCATTACAGAACCTAATATCCCTCTTGGAGTCGCAGCACGACCTATTTGGATTCCAAGCGCCACTATAGCCTCAAGTGTTTTATTTCCTTAAATCTAAGAACTGGGAAGAAGCCACCTGCCCTTGCCATGGTGGCGAACAGGAGGACGGCCATTACCTGCCAGCAACCAACACACCAAAACTCTGACAAAAAGATGAGAGTGTTTTTCAGAGGGTATGGTAGCCAATTATATCCCTCATTGGCCAGGTATGTGCCCGGAAGGGCAGCAAGTATGGATGCACAGTGGGTGAAGCAGGAAGGAAGTTAGCAAAATGAAATATGAATGACTGGTACAAAGTAAGTGAGGTAGATATTGTTTATTCTGTTTAAAGGCAAGAGCGTAACAAATACCCTCAATTTGTTCCCAACCAGCATCTGAAGTACAAGGTACATATTTGCTAAGCGTTCTATAGTCATGGCTGTAGCGAGGATGCGAGTAAATTCTCGGGGCAAGGGAAGATCCCAGAATGCTAAGTCCAGCACTGACATGCCACTCAGGCCAACAGTTCAAGACTGTTAGACTCTGGTGCAAGCAAATAAAACAATAGTATGTGTTGAAAAACACAGGTTAAAGCATGCAAAAGAACCAGTAAAGGAACTAGTGTAAGCTGCATATGTCAGATTTCGGCCTCCAGGACCACTTCACAGTGAACTGCCATGATTCTAGCATGTACAGCAGTATTTCAAGGGCCCTGAATGTATTGTGAGCTAGGGGTGGAACAAGATGACTAGATAGAGGGGGGTAACCATTGTGCGGCTGAGATGTGCCTTTGGTGCCTGCCTTGTCCACTCACTCTTTGCTGAGAGGGTAGTTCCACCCACTTTCAGGCAGGAGCATCAATATGGGCAAGTTGCCAGCCTCCAGGCAGCAAACACACACAGTGGCTCGTGGCAACATCATTATAAAAAGAGTGGATGATGTTACAATAGCGTGAACAGGCCTTAATTTGATGGCCTGCACATGAACACGTCATCACTCATGAGCAGTATTCAGGACAGCCAGTTACCGCAATCAGGACTCGCATTGCCCAAACCCCGGTAAGTGGGAATCACCTCTACCAACTACAGAATCAAGCCATGTTTCATTATACCATGCCGATATGCAGGCAATACAGAGCGGCGGAAGAGGTCTTTCTCCATGTGATACCGGCAGATATGGGAACTACAAGAAGCATGCTGTGCCGACCGCCGTAACTTGTCATACTTCATCAGCCTTTGGACACTTCTTAAGGTGGGGCAATTACAATATACTAACGTGACTCTCAGTAAAGCAGTTAATGTAGTTAAATGATCTACCAACCATATAGTATTTTATATAATCTCCAGCAGATGTTTTACTATGTATCAATATAGTAGCCTATGGCTCCTTATAATTATTTACCCCACATGCACTACTATCACGAGATCCTCCCAATCTTAACAAGTACGGTATAACCACTAAATAAACAAAGTATAAAAGTATGGAAAGTGATGTCACTCAGCACCCCATTGGACCTACGGGGAGTACTAGAGACGGAAGCTATTCAGGTTGTTGACAAACTTCTGCTGCAGGTTATGATGAAAAAATATGTTGAAAACACGTTGTAGCATCATGTGGTGGTGCTACACTGCCTAAGATCAGGCGGAGTATAGATGGTAGCTGGGCACGTTTGTTTTATAATCATGTCCCACTTCGCCCGGCTATATAAGAGACCCCGTCAGGTGGTGACCGCCCCCCAAAAGGCGACGAGACCCCGACTTGTATTAAATGTGTGATTGAGGCTAAAGACGAGGACACCAACCTAACACTGGCCAGAGGATTACGAGACTAACCGTCCAGAAGTTAAGGGTGAGCATAATTTGCGTAGCGATAGGGACCAATGCTGGTATTGAGTCATCATCCCCATTCCCATTGTAGTTAATTCTATCAGCAAGGATAGGGAATAGCTGCGTCCTTAATGTCAGTGATAAGTCTTAGGGTAAATCAGTATAATAACTTCTTTCTGTTAATCAGTGTAAAGTAAATGTATTGTGAATTATAGTAATTGTTTCATTAAAATATATTTTTTTATAATCTCTCTTACTTATTCAGCTACCAGTGAGTCAAACCCCAAGACCCCCCTTTATCTCCTTATAAGGTGAACTTGAGTAACTGTGACAGTACTAGTAAGTGGATTCTATACAACAGGAGGAAGAGCACGTGTTGCACTGGCAGAAGCGCTGGACTTTCCCCTCTTGCACGCCAAGCGAGTTGATAAATATTAAAATTTTATCTAACATTATTGTAGTTGCAAACATGAGTACATGTACGAGAAAATGGAAAATATTGACGAATTCCTGCAAACTTTTGAGAAAGTTGCCGAAATTAACGGATGGACAGATATCGACAAGTGTAAACGTATTAAATTCTCCCTTGCTGAAAATGCTAGGCATACCTTTAAAAATCTGACACTTAATTGAGCGCAACCCATCACTTGGCAATAAAAAAAACAGGTTTGACTAAGGTGTTCACAAATCCCGCAGACACAGAACAGATTAAACACTTAATCTACAACAAGAAGCAGGCTGTTAATGAAGACACCTTGCGTCACCTCGAAATCCTTAAAAATTACCAGACTAAGTACAACCCTACCATGACCGACAAAGACTTTGTAGATGTTATTTGGAAGAGTCTCTTGCCATCCATCGCAGACAAGTTAATTAGTTTAAAGAAAGACACATTGGAAAACTTGCTCGAGAACTTATAACATATTAAAATTGGCATCTTTCAATACCAGCGAAGGCTCACACACACAAGTACTAATCCAGATTCTGAAAGGCTCCAAGCGGACATTAGTAAACTTAAGCAAGAAATAGCGCAGCTCTTCCTTCGCAAATTTGAACCTCACACCAACACTCAACATAATAGGCATTCCTACCAACCCCAACAACGTGCTCACTATTCGTCTTACTATCCCAGGCAGTCCCATCAACCTGCCCATCTCAACCCTCCAAATCCTATTCCAACACTCCTCACAACATAGGTTGTAGACACTTTCGTCAGCAGCCACATTACTAACATAACTATTACTCAGGCATGCCCAATACTACCCAATTTCATCGCTCAACAAATAACACACCGCACTACCGCATGGGTAATTCGTTCCCCCACAATCACGCCAGTACAACACCCCCCAAAAACCACTCTATTAGTCAAAAAACTTACCCACGAGGAGGTAAGACATGTCACCCCTGACGACAAAAGTGCCCAGGTTCGGGCACAAAGTAGTACCCCACAGGTCTTATGCTAAGATCGTAAAGTTTAATTCTAGGGGACAAAGTTTTCAAACATATTCTATTCCACCAGCTACCTCATCATCGTGCCATTTTGTTAGCAGCAACTTAGAGGATCCACACCGCTCACATACATTTTGCACAACCTAAGAGGGCACGCTAGCTTAACTCGTGTCCCAGTTTCTCAATCCATTCATAAACAAACGCCCACTCCTCCACCTTTATTGCAGACACACCAACTATCAACAATTGTGACAGTGTGCAGGCGACCTCGTCTTACCAGCCCTCGCAAGCGCAGCACTCCTCCTGCGTAAAGCTAGCCGCGGTTGCCACAACTTCCACGCCCAGCATGCAAAATTGCAGTGTTGCCACTTTACAACACTGTGCCGGTGCACAGATAGCAGTTCAGGGTCCCCGCAGCCTTGCTAGTGACACCTGCATATTATGCCTCTATGTCTGGCACAAAATCCTACATTGTTCCCTCTTTCTATGCCAAAATTTCCAATTTTCCACAGACGTGGCTGACCACTTTCTTCGATTTAAAAACAAATTTGAGCTAAGTCCGCGTACCATTTTTGTTGCCTGCTTCACTCCCACTCCTGATGCAGAGCATGCCAACTGTTTTCCCAACAATACCAGCAAGGCCCACGATGATGAGAACAGGAAACTAAGTGGAACCATGCCACAAATGGGAACAAGGAAACAAGGCGGGTGTTGCGCTTCCTTCACCCCGTCAGCAAGCCTACTTCAGCTCAGCCATGCCACATATCCTAGTTACGTAAAGAGCTGCCATTACAACACACTTTTAGATACGGGCTGCTCATGCCGTTGCGTGGCCAGTACTACTTTGTCCACTCAACCCCTTTCTCCCTTAAAGGAACCTCTCACCTTAGTTGCGGCCACATCAGTTTTATCGCACCCCAATTTGAAACTACTATAAAATTACACATTCAGGGCAACACTTATCCCCAGTAATTCCTAGTCGTCGACAACCTTAAGCAGGACATTATTTTAGGTGTCGACTTCATTAGAAAGTACGATAAGATTCCAGTCCTCAAGTATAACCTTCTGTTTATACATGCTCACAACGAAAATAAAATAATAGAGATTCCATTTGTATTCACTCACATGAAAATCACTGATTATCCATCCTTAGAGCATTTGTGCAATAATCTTGAAGCATTTAAACATCAACCACCTCTCACTCCTACTATTAATGAATCCCTTTCTCCTCCTAAGAAGCAAGCCATTCAAGCTATTATTGACCAATATAGTAACAGTTTTACTACTTCCATTCTTGATCTCACTGAAGCAAAAGACTTTGAAATTAAATTAGAGTTAGACACTGACAAGCCTATTGCCATATGCCCCTATCGTATTAGCCCCAAAGTGAGGGACGAACTTTTGCTTTAAATCAAAGACATGGTCCATGCCAGGATAATTCGGGAGGCTGACTCTTCCTATTCTGCCCCTAGCCTTGTAATTTCCAAAAAAAGTGGTGGCCTTCGTTTAACAGATTTCCGCAAACTTAATCAACATTTAACTAGAGTCCAATACCCCCTGCCACGTACTGAGGACATTTTAAACGCTCTGCAACACTCCTCTTTCATTACTAACATAGATTTATTTTCTGGATTTTATAGCATGCCTGTTCGCCCCCAGGATCATCATAAATTGGCTTTTAGCATTGACGGGGTTGGTTTGTTTGAATATTGTAGAATGCCAATGGGGTTGTCCACTTCACCCCAATACTGTCAGATGTTCATAAACAAGCTTTTAGGCCCCGTCAGATGGACTGCAGCAATCACCTACATTGACAATATTTTTATGTTGGGCTGTACATTCAAAGAACAAATTGCCAATATTCATAAAGTTTTCTAAAGATTACGCCTTTTCAATGTCAAGATTAACACCAATAAATGTTCATTCGCCTAGCAAACTGTTAAGGTGCTTGGCCATATCATCACTCCCCAAGGCATGTCCACTAACCCTGACAAGGTTGCTGCTATCGAACAGATGGCTCCCCCTACTAATGTGAAACAACTTCGTTATTTTCTTGGGATAACCTTTTATCTGCATAGATATATTCTACATTATGCCTCTATCACCTAGCCTTTGGTCGACCTCACTAAACATGCCACTTCCTTTAAATGGGACACAGCAAACAGAATTCCTTTTTGAATTTGAAACGAGCCATTCTTCAGGTGCCAATTTTACAAAAATTTAACCAAGGCCACGAAATTGTTCTTGCATGTGATGCCAGTAACACAGCTGTAGGAGGGGTGCTCATTCAGATCGATCCACACACTAAACAATGAAATATAGTAGCTTTCGCTCAAAGAAATTTTCCTTTCAAAAGAGGTGATGGAGCACGACAGAGAGAGAACTATCCGCTATAAAGTATTTGTGTTCTCACTTTCGTCAGCATTTATGTGGGCGTAAATTTACCATTGAAACAGACCATGCAAGTTTGAGATATTTACGTACTATGGCTGATTATAACGCTCGTATCCAGAAGATGGCAATAGCCTTAGGGGAGTTCGATTTTCAAATGAATATTGTCAAAGGGAAACTCAACACATTACCCGATGCATTAAGTAGGCTGCCCGCTGCACCCCCCGGTCACTACCCAGTGTTGATGCACACGGCACAACTTACGACGTAAAGCTACACTTAATGTCATATCAGACTCCTTTTACAGCTTTTGCTGAGATTATTTTCCAAGACACAAGCAAGGCAGGTGAAATTGCTGCAAATGTTGCCAAATATTTTAGGACACATGAGGAATTCAAACATTATTTTATCACCAATGCTTCACCAGCGGAGAAAGATAGGCTTGCTAACGCTATATAAGTTGAGGACATTTACCCACTACCTTTAATTATGAAAATTGTCTCTGCACTTTACCATGTTAACATTGACGTCATCATGGAAAGATTCACTAACCTACTCATGTCAACTCGTATTGATCCTGTCCTCGAATGTACAATTCTTGTCATCCGCTATGCCGATGTTATACACTTTCTCCCCGTATACATGAATGAGCAGGAATATATTCATGTTCATGACGACTGAAATTTTTATTTATGCCCCATTGCTGTTTCTCAATTCCCATTAATTAGTGAATTTGATAACGACCCCCATATTTCAAAACTCAAACAAGCATTATTACACCCAGATCAGGCCGACACACGATATCGGAGATTAAGCCGTCATTATGGCATGGCTAGCAACGGGGAAATATTTTTGAAGGTTAACACACCCCAGGGCCCGTCTAAGTTGACACTTGTTCCCAGGTTATACACCCCAGAAGTCATTCAGGCCCATCATGACACCATATTCGGGGGAGGGCACTTTGGAGTTCTTAAGACATTATGTAAACCTAAACAATCTAATTTTTTGGATTCTATGGCTGACAATGTTAAAAAGTATGTCCAATCATGCCCAGAATATCAAAAAGTTAAAGCAATTACATCTCAATCCATGAGCCAACTCACCCCTTTCCCACCTCAACCCTTCCTCAAAACTTGGGCTCTGGATGCTAAAGGTCCCCTATCCGCTACGGCTTGTAATAACAGATATATTTTAGTGATGACAGAATATACCACACGTTATGTCGTTGCCAAACCTGTTCATGCTATTGATGCAGCCGCGTGTGCCTACTGGTGTGTATTGATCAATTCTAACACATTCCTACCTTGCCTTGTGTGCAGAGTAACTGCAATATTGAACTTACGTCCTTTCATTGTTATTTTCTCTAACAGAGTTCATTCACAAATGTGACCAGTGTGTTAATTCTTAAGTTAGCTTGGGAGTACTCCGCATTTATTTCCACTTCCATGTCTGCAGATATTGTGTGTTATTGTATGTACCTTGTTGAATAAATTACATTTTAAAAACATTCCATTAGCATGAAAGATGGTTGTATCAATGTATAGTATTGGTTAAATTCCTTGTTTTTCAAATAGCAAGTTTTACTGTTCATTCAGAAATGATTTTTTTGTCGTATTTATTCTGCCCTCGGGCACATTACTATATTTTAAAACAGAGTATAAGTATTATCCAAAACCAAACACAAAAGTGGTAAGCCAAATAATCTCACGCTACGTCAATGTGAAAAATACTGCTAATCAGTGGTGAAAAACAAGACTTTCCAAACCAAAAGCCAGTGCGTCACATAAACTGTACTTCAAAGTGCTTCTATAATCCTTATGTGTGGAAAAACTTTTCTTACAAAGTGAATCCTAGTCCACAAACAATTATAGTGATCATGTGAGAAAACGACAAACACCACTACAAACCTAGGCTACCACATGTAGGACATTAACTTTCCTATCACGCCAATTGTGTATGGTAGATCTTAAATTTGTGTTAATGTATTTTTATAATGTTTTCTTTCACTTGCCACTAATTCATGTAACATTAACTAGGCCAAATAATGTTACACAATAACTTTACTATGAATTATGTACACGTAACTCACGCGTATGCATATATAACTACATTGTCTAGGTAACTTATCTGTGTAGCAGATGCTAAGGGTAACTGATTACTTATCTTTTGATGTAGAAATATTTATTCCAATAATCCTGTATATATTTAAGAGTGCACAACGTCTTAAACCCCCCCCCCCCCTTTTTTCATTGCACTTTAGCACAACTTGTACAGCAAACACCACTATTCATAATCGACAGTTGAGCGTGCACGACGCACAGCCAACTGCAGAATGTCACATATTGTTCAAGCGCCATGTGCATTGTCAACTGTTATGTAAGTATTTTCTTTAGCATTGAATTTCCTAATTCCAAAAATTTTACTTATACTTTTCTGAAGGTGATAATGGCACATTGTACTTCAGCTTTTAATATTTCATGTCACTTTCAGCCAAATGGCACGGCCTTTTCCACTGTTAAATTTTACACGTGATCCCTCTGCAGGTTATCGAGCATTCACTATTTTACACACGATACCACCATCTCCCTTTCCCTGTGGCCATGGCCTAGTTTTAGTGGGTTTATCAGTTTTCTTTTTAATTTTTTAATGTGGCTGTGGATACATCTCCACCCTCTTCTCCCTCAGTGGCGCTTACAACGTGCTCAGTGGCCCCTAAATTTTGACTAGCCTTTTCTTGTTAATTGTGAAATATTTGTATATTTTCTGCAGTTCTTTTTAACCCTTCTTGCCTTTTGCCCCTTAATGAGTATTAACTTTCTTTAACCTCACAACTTTAACTAAACTGATTTTATAACTTAAATTTTGAATTTTCATTCTTGACGGTGTCTCCTACTCTTCATTGGTCCCTCGATACCGCAGTAAGGCCCCCGGGTAAGCCACCCCCACGCATCATCTACATCACCCTGCGCCCCTAGGCCTACCACAACTGCTGTCGTATTTTGGATCCGGTGCATCTCACACACCCTCGTAACATGGCCACTATGAGGCCTACTACCATCATCACTTTCCAGCCGAGGACGGCTGTTTGTTCAACCGGGGGGGGGGGGGGGGGTAGTGTAGCGTCATGTGGCAGAGCTACACCATCCCAGGTCGGGTGGAGTATAGATGGTAGCCGGGCACTTTTGTTCTATAAACACGTCCCACTTCGCCAGGCTATATAAGAGACCCCGTTGCGCAGTGCCCGCCCCCTGGAAGGCGACGAGACCACGACTCTTGTATTGAGTGTGTGATTGAGACCAAAGATGAGGGCATCAACCTACCACTGGCCAGAGGGTTACGAGACTAACCGTCCAGAAGTTAAGGGTGAGCATAATTCGTGTAGCGGTAGGGACGAATGCTGGCATTGAGTCATTGTCCCCATTCCAGTTAATTCTATCGGCAAGGATAGGGAATAGCTGCGTTCTTAATGTCAGTGATAAGTCTTAGTGTAAATCACTATAGCAACTTCTTCCTATTTAAGATGGAACACTGATTGTCTGGATAATAGATAACTAAAGAAAGATCTTCAAACACAACACATGTCGCTGTCGTCAAATTATTTCATGTAAATAATCACTGTTACTACTCCTATTTCAAACTAACATCCCTGTTGATGTAGCATATTCTGGATTTAAAGGATGGATTATTAATCCTCATATCCTAACAAACAAAAATGTCACCTTGTGTAAATACCCTAAACCTCACAGTTTGAGAAACTCTAGTTTTAATTTGAAAATATTTACAAATACCTGGCAGGTGGTGCACGCACAATACCCAATAAAAAAACTTTTGCAGCTATTAAAGGGAGGTGAACATTCCAGAGAGAGGTACATGACAGTGGTACTGTATTTGACATTTTCTTCTACTACAAGTTCAAAAATGTGTACCTCCCTTAGAATTAGTTTTAGACCATATGTCATAGTTTTCATCAATCTTTTTTTGTGATGAACCTGCACCTAAGTTTGTCGGTCAAATTTAGATACACCCTATATACAAAGACACCTGTTTGGTGTGTCAAGAAGGTACTGACACATAATTTTTGTGAAAATAATTCCTGTCAGGTTGTGGATCAAAATATTTTAGCTAAAATCCACTTTCAGGTTTAGATGGTTTTTAATAGCAATGTGTATTGGGTAACTGCCAGCACATTCAGTACTGAAATGACTAATTGTGATCAGAAAAACCAGGTGCCAAAATGTATTCTAAGACATATGGACAAAAAGGCCAAGGGAAAACTGCCAGTCTGCATAAGATGTTGAAGTTTAGCCTGCTTTGAATTCTTTTCACAAAAATCAGGTGTGTGTATTCATGAGTCATGTGAGTATGGCCAACTTAACTCTTGAGAACTTGCAACCACTTAACACCTTTTTTATGTCTGACAAATCGCACCTGCCAAGCTCTGAACATGTTGTCACTGATATGCTGTACACTTTAGCCTCCTGAAGACTGCATATCATCAAGCCCCTGAGTTTACTGGTTGCAACATATCTGAATTGAAAGTTTTGCTCCTAAGAATCCAAATATTGTTAACTCTATGCTCTTGTTTCCTGCTGTTTGGTGTAGAACACAAGCTGCCTTATCTGCATTGAACTGTCTTTTTATCTCTTCAGCTTTTACTGTATGTACCTTGTACCAAAAAAATGTGTATACAGCTGCCCTATTCTTAAGCATTCCACAATCTGTTTTGTAAGAATGAGTACTTTTATTTAACGCTTCATTAAATTGATGCGCTCTATCTATAATCTTAGCATACTTGCATTTGCAATGTTTGACTTCTATCCTAATGTATGCTTCAATAAAGGAACAAAGTGTTGGCAGGTTGCCAGCAAGCAGCCAATATTAACCTGACATATGACAGCTGCAATGAGAGGCATGTCACCTAGTCTACAGGGGTTACTGAGTGGATTCAGGCTGAGAACACTGGGTGGTCTTACTGGCTGATTACTATAGATTCACCCTGGCTCTTAGAGAGCCTGTGTACAGAGTCAGCCCGGTCAGGCGGTGGTAAGCTAGGTAGGCATATAAGGCAGAGTGGTTGGCAGTGGATGATGGTTTACGACCTGTAGACGGGTGATGTAGCTGACCGTTGGCTGGCTTCTGGGATAGCTAGAATGAATTACTAGATGGGACTGAGGAGTGAGGCCTTTGCAGTCAGCGGGACGGCTTGTGCCTGATCCCAAATGGAGATAAGGCTGAAGGCCAACTGAGTTGGGTTACTTGGCAATTAGTTGGCTGTAGGAGCCATACATGCCTTCTTATCAGCCCACTTGCTCCCTCCTCATCAGGTGAATGGCATGGAGTTAGGTACTAAGGGTGGTCACAGCAAGCAAGGGACAGGTGACAGAAATTCCCTAGCTAGAGTACCCAGATGCAATAATGCCATGCCACGTCAGTTCTAGCACTCCACCCAGCAAATCCCACAAGGTAGATGGAGTGGGTTAGCTGAATTAGGGTGGCGCTAAAGCTTCATCGTAAGTGGCTCAGGGGCTACCAGGTCACACCTTGTAAGGTTTGGAACTCCAACTGGCAAAGTTCACGGGGTGGCTGGAATGGGTTAGTTGACTCGGGTGGTCCAGTTGCTTCCTCATGGAGTGAACCTAGTAGGAGGCTCTACCATATGTTTGCGCCAAGTACCTTTGCACATTGGGCCCACAGTATGGGTGGCCTGCGAATTGTGTGATGTTTTGCGACGTACGTGCTAGCCAATTAAGGGAGGCCGTAGTCCAACTCTATTGTTGGCAACTGTTTGGTAAGATGTGACCAGCTGCCACTACCTTAAGTGATGGATTTACAAGGAGGTTTAGAGGTACAAATCACCCTTAGAATCAGAATGCAGTGCATAGACTTGAACTTATTTATTCTCAGGAGAATAAACACGTTGACCGGTAATAACTCCTAGGCCTTCGTAGTTACCAAGCAACCAGTGCAAGTTACATTAATATCAGGTGAAGGGGTCCTGTTAAAGCAAAGAGCAATTCTAGAGCAACTAATGTGGCAGACCTGAAAACTACTCAAACCCTACTGTCATTTAGTGTAGACCTGAAGGGATGGGGGTAAGCACTTTCAAGTGGAATGGGTGTCTCAAGAGTTGAAGCAAGCTTCTCTGATAGAAGATCTGGTTGAGGCAGAGAGTCGTAGCATGGCAGTGGTAGGGCGAGCTGCTGGGTTGCCAAAGCAGAGGAAGCCAATGCGATGACAACTTGAAGTGAACTGGTGTTCTAGGGGCTCGTCTAGCACTAAATACTGAATCGAGCCTTCCTTTGGTTTCCTTCGGGCCGTTCGGGCATCTTCAGCCGGCCGGCTCCTCCCTGTGTGAGCAGCATCATCCCTTACTGTGCTCTCTTGGTGAGGGTTGGAAGCGGGGTAGCTCTGTAGTTGCTAGTGGTATTTGATGCTTGCGTAGGGGCAGGACGACTTCGTTAGGGTGGCCAGGGAGGGGTGGATGATTGACGTACGTATTTAATGTTACTGACAATGGTGTGTAGTAATCATCTTCAAGACTTAGTAGTCCGGATTCAATCTCAAGTGTGGGTGCCGTGGTATACCACGGGCTGAGTTCTAAGTCGTAGATTCAGGCAAGGTATATGGCCAGCTACGTGTCATGCGTCAAACCAAAGTAGTCAATTCAAATGCCTGTCTAGCTAACCGCAGCAGTTCAATTCCACTTCTGCATGAAACTTGAGTGATGTTCTTCCTTTTAGCATCCCATCCCTGCCCTTACATGCATACAAGTTACACATAAAGGTGTGTGAATATGGAAGGACCAGCATGCACAAAGTGCAGATAATTTCATCCACTTTTCTAGTTTTTGTTATTGTATTCAGATGCAGCTGATTCAGATATTTTGGAGTTAGCTGTGTGGGTGTTGGACTGTACCCTGACTTGAATCCCTTATGGCTGTAAGCAGAAGGGTTGGGAACAAACTTTTTTAGCCTATTAGAGAATTCATTATCTTTATATTTTCCAAACCAAGCTTTTATAAACATCCTAAATTCACAATTCAAAACGGATTTGTATTTAATCAGTTTTCTCGGTATTCTGTTTTGCAGTTGAAAAAAGAGACATTCCTATCACTAAATTTAATACATGATGCTAACATGTTGTAGCGGCCACTACTGGGGCTACACATTTAACCTAACGTACAATGGGATATAGCGGCGAGAGCGAGGCGCTAATGTTATTTTATCAACAAAACCTCATGACCCACTGCCACAGACTATATAAGTTGAGCGCATCGAACCACCCTCTCCAAATGTATGAGAACAATGGAAGCACTGCAACGTATAGTTGTCGGAGCCAACGACGAAGATGAGGGCAACACCACACCAAGGCCTGGAGGAGCTCTGGGCCATTCTGCAGTATTCTTATATGGTGAGCATAAATCTGCTTGGCAGTTAGGCACAATACTATCTCTTGAGACCCTGTTATACATTCTACTTAAATGTTAATTATCGCTGGCAAGGTTAGGCAGATCAAACTCGACTCTTGTATTATTGACAATAACTGTAAACCTCGTGTATGCTTGCTGAAAGAGTTAATGATTTACCCTGTTCAGTTAATGTTAACTATCTTGATCATAATTCTGTGATTAACATTATAATGAAAGCGTGTTTAAAGGATTTCTGGTTTAGGAGTCCATTGTTAACAGCTACGAGATATATAAATATATGTGGAGACTATATAGATGAGTGTTAGGGGGAAGGGGATCACTACACTGGTGGAGGCGCTTCACGTCCTACCTCGCGCTTAGGTGAGTCACTTTAATTAGGAATTCGTCAAATAGTCGTGCTTCACACTTTTAGGAGCATTAAAACATGGCTGCGCATCACACAAACCACAGCGTGCTCACGCGTAGTAATTCAGCAATTGTTAAAGTGTACATTCATTGTTTTCATGTCCAGGTATCTTTATGCCAAATTCATTTTGTAATAAGCATTAATTATAGTATAATATATTGCCTTATAGCCATTCATTTGCATGAAGTCAAATTACTGCATTTTAACCATCGTTGTACACAGCTGTTACTCCCACGCTGCCAGGACAAAAGCAGGAAGCGATAGTAAGGTTAGTTCACCACGTACGCAGATCAGCAGTTGTTTAGCAAGCCTTGCCAGCCGAGCAAGGTTGACGTCAGGTCGCATGCCCCAGTACCCCTACAGAAGCTTCCTCGCTTTCTTTCTGTAATACATGTACACTGCTTGTTTCTGCATGTGGGAACACATTCTTTTCTATGCAAGGAAATCTCCAGTTGTTTTGTGTGCATTTTGGAGCTCTTTCCCATCTTCTTCTCTTTTGTATTTATAAATAGTTTTAAGTTACAGAAAAAGCACAGCAACAACAACTTGCACATTCTGATAACGTTTACGTCTACACTATATAACTCCATTTTAAAATGTCGGCATGAGTACGGAACAGAAATCTACTTCACAATTGACACGCAAATTAGTTAAAACACTATTGATTCTTTTAGGTGATGCTAAACGTGCAGTTGAAATATATGATCAATTAAGGAGCCAGTTAAACAGTGACAACACAGAATCACTGGCCGTAGTACACAACTCACCAACAGAGCAGATTTTACCAATTGAACAGCCCTTAGAACACCCACACCAATCAAAATTTAACGAAGCCGGCACAAGTGGTTATTTGACACCACGCCAACAACAGACAGTTCAAACAACACTGACACATTTAATTTATATTCCTAGTACATCCGCTAACAATGCAGAAATACTTAACCCTACACCTGCACCAGTACACGCCACACAGCCACTACAAATAGTATTACCAGCCCCACAATATAGCCCTACATCCACTGGCGAGAATGAAAATATAGAGGAATTTTAGATACCATAACGCCATCAGTGAACTAAACGGTCGGAAGAAACTAAAAAATCGCTGCCACCTAAGGTTTTACCTGCACGGAACTGCAAAGAGGCCTTACGAGAATGTTTATTATGCCAATGTGGAACACATTTATTGGAATCATATTTAACATAAACTATTAGACATATTCACAAAACTTTACACAACAGATCATTATAGATGGCTGCTACACTCAACAAAACACCCAGGCGAAAGTTGTCAGGCTCACATTGAAAATTTAATTTTCTATAAAAATATGCGTGAACCACAACTGCCAGAGCCAGAAATTATTAAAATCATTTGGACCTCTCTGTCACCAGACATTGCTGACAAACTTATGCCTTTAGAAAAAAACACATTGAATCAGCTAATTCACAATACCCAAAACATTGAGCTTGGCATGTACAGATACACACACAACATACAACAGACCTCACCAAGTCCACAACATGTTAAACTCCAAAAGGAGATCACTATATTGAAATAACAATTAGACATGATCAAAACACATACAAACATATGGCATCATGACCACGTCTAGTGTGTTACATTCAAAAATCTACATTTCAAACCCCACCCACCACCCAAAGAGAGAGACATTTTCAGACCAGTTTCAATAGGCACACAGTAATTAAATGGGGACATGAGTATGGAACACTACAGACAACCATCACACCACCGTCCCTATAAATACCACGTACACAACCAGGCAGGCCCCTTCAGGGCACAACCGAGAAATAACGAACATGCACAGAAAGAAGTTCATGGAGGAGATCACAGGGAAAAACTTTTCTCCCCCACCCAAGAAAATAACATTCAGGTTCGTGACGCATGCAGAGCCATTTCCAAAGGTTGTGTATACTAGATTGTATGCTGACAGTACTAAATTCAACGCTCAGAGCAACCAAGTGCTACACAGCCAAACACCCTCACTTCAGAGAAATGAACG
Source organism: Dryococelus australis (assembly GCA_029891345.1). Taxonomy (NCBI): domain Eukaryota; kingdom Metazoa; phylum Arthropoda; class Insecta; order Phasmatodea; family Phasmatidae; genus Dryococelus; species Dryococelus australis. The sequence continues at coordinate 273,212,437 of CM056994.1, read as the reverse complement.
CAAAATAAATTTGAACATTGATCAACATCCAAAATGCACAATACATATATCGCTGGAAAAACACGCCATGGTAGATAGGTCAAGTAAAGTTCCGCCTCATTAGATTGTGTGTGCAGTGCCCGCCCATCGCAACGAAAGTAAACACGTAACACCATCTCCCTGCGCGAACCCTGTTAACGGTGCCAAACTGCCACCACTGCACACCCACAAATGTGACGTTGCTAAATCTACGCAAATTATCGACAAAACATAGAAAGTTGCCAGATGGCATAACCTTGCTCAGGACACGTGTGCCCTGTGTTTTTACATCGGACACAAAATCCGTCAATGCAGTTTGTTTCCCAAGCAGAATTTTGAGTTTTCAACTAATATTGGTGACCGATTTAAAAGGTTCAAGAACAAATTCGGGCTGACACCACATACTGAATATGTAGAGCGCGATAGAGTGCGGGCCACTAAACAACACCATAGACACTAAGAGCTGTTTTGATAATACACCGAGCTAAGCCAGCGATAATACTATCTATAATAACATACTGAGCAGGCCTGCACCTCAATCTATGCCACATAAACATAAATGCCCTGCGACACAAGCAGTATGTCAACATAATGACCTTCGCACATCAACAACATGAGTACTTGTAACAATTAAAGGCAAGAAATATTATGCGTTGCTTGACACCGGGTACTCCCGCAGTAGTGTCGCAAGCACGTTAATTACCACACAGAAACTTTAACCTTTGAATGAACGAATTACTTTATTTGGCGTTACATCTATACTGATGTCACCAAAATTTCAAACAACACTTAACTTATGCATATCAGGGCGCACTTACAAAGATTTTCAGTCGTAGATAATTTAAACAAGATTTAATATTAGGTGTAGACTTCATCAAGAAGTATGATGTCATCCCGATATTGAAATACAATACTCTTTTCATCAATTCTCACAACTCTCAGAAAATTGTTGAGATATTGCTATACTCAGGCAGGACAGCTCATGATGATACTAATTCTATAGAGTAGTCTTGCAATGTGTTAGTTTTGAATCGGGACAAAACACAGCTGCCGCATATTAATAAAAACTTAACTACACAACAGATGGCGACAATTACCTGTATTATTGGTAATTACAAAGATAGATTTGCAAACTCCAGTTTAGAGCTAACCGAAGCAAAAAACTTTTAAATATATTTAGATCTGACAATAGATAAGCCCATTGCTACCAGGCCTTATCGAATTAGTCCCAAGATTGTGATAAGCTCTTAACTCAAATTAACGACATGGTTCAGGTGGGAATTATCAAGGGAATCTGACTCATCTTATTCTGCACCGAGTCTTGTAGTCTCCAAGAGAAATGGCAGGTTAAGATTTTTAACTGACTTTCGAAAACTTAATATTTAACAAGGGTACAGTACCCATTACCCCGCACAGAAGACATTTTGAATGTGCTACAGAACTCCACTTGCATAACCAGCTTAGATTTATTTTCAGATTTTTACAGCATCCCTGTCAGAGAGCAAGATCGTTATAAATTGGCATTTACAATCGATGAAGTAGGATTGTACCAGTATAAAAGAATGCCAATGGGGTTACGCATGTCCCAAATGTTTATTAACACATTATTAGGTCCTCTCAGATGGACAGCAGCTATAGCATATACTGATGATATATTTATCCTAAGTGATTCATTTGAACAACACGTAGCCAACATTGAGAAAGTTTTTGAGAGATTATGAATGTTCAATGTAAAAGTTAATACTAAGAAATGTACATTTGCTCTGAACAGTCAAGGTGCTCGGATATATAATCACACCACAAGTACCACAGATCCAGAGAAAGTCCGCGCTATTGAACACATGACGTCCCCAACAAATGTCAAACAACTGCACACGTTTCTAGGAATGATTTCTTATCCTTGCAGATACATTATAAATTACGCGACTATCACACAACCTCCCGTAGACTTGACGAAACATAACATAACTTATAAATGGGAAAATACCCAACAGACTGCATTTGTTAATCTCAAGAAAGCCATATTAGAGGCTCCAGTATTGCAAATATTTTATGAGGGCAAGAACATTGTGTTAGCATACGACGTGAGCAAAAATGCGGTAGGCGGGGCTTATGCAGGAGGACTCGAACACCAAGCAACGTAGTATGATCGCCTTTGTTTCCAAAAAGTTTTCTCTCAACGAATTATGATGGAATGCTATGGAACGAGAGCTTGATGTGATAAGTTATCTCTGAAATCACTTTCCCAATATTTATACTGGAAACATTTTATAATTGAAACGGATCACACCAGTCTTCGATATCTGTGCACCATGGCTGAACACAACATCAGAATTCAAAAGATGGCAATCGCATTGAGCGAATACGACTTTGAACCCCACATCATTAAAAGAAAACTCAACACACTTCCAGATGCCTTAAGCCGTATCACAACTAACGCTGACAGAGTAACGTAAACAATTACAATTAACAACACAAATTACCCAGTTAAGTAAAACATGTTCAACTGCACATCACTATACAAAGCTATGGCGGAAAGCATTTTACAAAACCCTAACAAACACAACAAGATTAAAACACGCATTTCAAAATACACTGTCAACAACAGGGATGACATCAAACCTTTTCCAAAAATGAATTTTGGTCCCAAGACAAAACAAAAGCAGCAAAAGACATACCTGATGAGAAGAATTTTCTAATTCATGCTATTTGCAAAATTGTCACTGCATTATGTCAAGTTAATCTACAAGTGGTTATGGAAAACACACCTAATAAGATAGAAACACATTGTATTGATCCATTTTTAAGTTGAGCAATTATAATCTTGAACAAAGGGGGAACCCCACATTTCTTACCCATAGACAACAATGAACAAGAATATGTAAAAATTGACGACTCTATTCTACATTGATGTCCTATTACCATGAACACATAACCTTACCTGGGTAATATGAGCATGACCCACATATAAAACAATTAAAGATTGCATTAGAGTCCCCAGATCAAGCTGATGCAAAATACCATTGACTTAGTCGCAGTTATGGCATTGTGGCTAATGGCGAAATTTATCTTAAATTGAACATGCCACAAGGCATCAAGATATTAACACTAGTTCCCCAACTATACGTAAACAAAATCATACAAGCACACCAAACGTCATTTTCGGGAGAGGACACTTTGGAGCGTTTAAGACACTCGAGAAAATATAGCAGGCTTACAACTGGGACACACTGACAGACGTAAAAAATTATGTCCATGCTTGTCAAGTATGCCAGAAAATAAAATCACCCAGTAGCGAACCTGCAGGTCAGATGACACCTATCCCACCTCAACCCCTTCTGAAAACCTGGGCTCTTGATGCTAAAGGCCCACTCCCTGTTACTACATGTGGCAATGGATACAATTTGGTTATGACAGAATATGTACGTTGTTATGTAGTTGCTAAGGCAGTCAAATCAATAGATGTGGCCACTTTGCCAACTTTATCAAACTAGTGATTTTGCAATCTGGGTGTCCGGAACAAATGCTTACGGACCGTGGCACCAGCTTCCAGAAAAATTTGATTAGTCAATAACTTGAGACATTGGGTACAAAGAAATTAACGAACACTGCACACAACCCTCGCTGCAATCGTCTTGCAGAGGCAACAAACCATATTGTCCATGATCAGTCGACAGCATATGCCAATACCGACCAGGCAAATTGGGACCTTTATGTCGAGTTCATAATATTCAATTACAATACAAGAGTCAACACAACAACATAATACACACCCTTTTATTTGCTCAACGGTGTACAGGCAGCATTACCAGCGCAAGTAATCACTACACATTACTCAGAGCATGCACACGACTGGTCTGCTAAGTTTTTAAAATACAGCGAAAATGCAAAGGTCTCTTACATGCTCAACAACATCAGAAAAACCAAATCGACAAAATGCATAAACCATGCACTCTGAGAATTAATGATTACATATGGGTATGCAATCGTGTCAGGCAAAAAGCACTTTTGCATTGTTACCGTGGCCCTTTCAGGGTAGCCGATGTCGTGGGTGACTAGACTGTATGTATACAGTCAAACAAGACGAGACTCCCTAAATATGACGCAGTGTGTACCCGTCATACAAAGCCCATCTTCATACACTAATTCAGTGTCCTTATGACTGCTATATTATAGGTTGTACTAGATCAGTGTTTAAGATATATCTTTAAAATATGTTACAGTTTATGTCAATTTCTTACTGAGGGGGACCAAAGTGACGTGAGCCACTAGGGGAGCCATTCAAAATGCAGCCCATGCAGCCTGTTCACGCCACAACTAGGGGGTGCTGACAATGCTCTGGACTCAGCAAGTGTGTAACCAGCAGGGACCAGACAGCACGAGGCGCTTGCCCAGCCTTCCTAGCTATCGCCACACCAGGGGACAACTGTAGCACAACCAAGGCGTGGAGAGGGGGTCGACGGCTGCCAACCCCACACAGAGTGCTGTACCTCTACAGCAGCTACGATGTGCTGCTACCTCTGCCAGACGTCGTTGGCAGCAGTCACCGACTTACGCTCTGCACGTGCACCAACCAGTTGCCATGTTGACACCAATCGATGGCAGAGCTCGAGCAGAGGAGTGGGGAGCCATCTTAGCTCATCGTGCAGCCATGGTCATGGCTGCACTGTGTTTTATTCTGCCAGCAGTCCTGGTGGTACCAGCCACTTACAGGAGACACGCAGGGGTCTATTGGACCCCTGCCGATGTCGACTTTGTATACAAAGACAGCATTCCTACCATATGCACTATACCACTACACTTTCCCACAATCCGTTAATGTCTTTACCAGTATTTGCATGTAGCATGTGCAGATTGCAACTCAACCTCACGTAAGAATAGAAAGTTAATTTAAGAGTGTTTAACAGTAGTAGAAAGTAGAGTACTGCGAGAATTCCTCGATGACATGAGTACCCAGTTCCGTCAGAAGAGAGGAATGCAGTTCATCGGCGAAGTGTGTACGTGGTGTTGTAATATTCTAACAAATAAACACTTACGTGCGTTACTTGACAATGATGCCCAATTGGACAGCCAAACTAACACTCTTACAGATAACATCCAAACCTCAAACAATGCCATAAATGTGACTTTCAAAGTAATAAACAAAATACAACACAAGGTAGAAGGTAAGATTAACTCATCGGCTCAAACAATTAATGGAATTTCCAAAGTGTTACAAAACCAACATTTAACCGCCAGTAAAATTGATAATACTGAGGCTCAGTATACCTTGCTATTCACAAGCATCTTGCAGTTGGTTAACAACATAGTTATCGAGAACTTAGTATAAACCTAGACAGTAAAACCACTCAATTACGACCCCATTTATTACTACCACCAATCTATTGCGACCCAATCCCGAGGAACCGTAAAAAGTTTGCGTTGAAAATGTCTAAAATTTCTGGCACGTCTAAAAATAGATACAGTAATCCCTTGCCAAACGCGGTATCTTGAACCCCAGTTTCAGTTATGCACGGATTTGTTTTCGTAGACCTTTTCTCCAACCACAAGTTTCTATTATCCACGGTTTTCAGTCTATGGAAAATAAGCCATTACTGATGTTAGTGGTCGCGCATTTCTCAAGCTGCCATCATACACTACCGACACTAGTTGTCCCAAGCAGTGTGAAGCAATAAATTACTTAATGCCAGAAGGGGACACTGGTGTATTGTCCGTTGAAGAGGCGGAGATTGGGGGAGGGGGAGTTGCACGCTAGGTCAGTAAGGATTCTTTGTCCTAGTGACATGCAGCCACCTCTGCCTTACACCTATCTTTTTTCACTTTTCTCACTTCCATTATCCCTCCTCTTTTGCTGTAAAAACACCGGCACACCGGCACATTACACAGACTAGTTTCTTAATCAGTGTATGTATAACTTCAAATTCAATTCAACGTCCTTTTTTAATGATTTTTTAAGTCTATGTAATATGCTAATTTTTTTGGTGGGCATTTGTTTTGTTTTCTTGTGAAGTCAATTTTATGTATAAAGTAAATAAAGGTAGATAAGTGTGTGCAAATAAAATGTGTTCTTATGTTACCATATTTTGCCGAGCAAGACCATGTGCGTGCAGAGGTCACGTCAGAAGTTTATGATGAAAAATTTGTGATAATTAATATTTCAAGTAGATCGCACTAAATTTTTATATTCCTGTAAACATTTTCGGGCCTCATCGTACCAGTGCTGAGGCCAGCACGCCGCCTACATTTTGTATAAATTCAACACAATGACGTGAATCGCATCTATCAGCATGTTTTATCAACACCGGGCTGTTGTTACGAAGCGAACCGGCCCTGTAACGATAGCACTGGTGGCGGCCGGCTGGCCCCCATCCGCCAGAATAATCTTCTAGCGGGCGACTGGCCACTGCCCGCAGCTGTCCAGTCCCTAGGATCTAGGATCGATCAACAGATGCGAGTTGCCGCGCCCAGCCGCACTGCAGAGGATCTAGGCGCTCATCCAGCTACGTGTGAACGGCAATATATTCGCTACTAGCCCCAGCACACGAGTGATCCAATGTATCTTCATATATATTACAATAAATAAAGCTCTGTGTTTTACTTCAAATGTAAGGCATCTCCAACAGTGTTTGGTTATATTTTAATAATACATAGTCTAATCTTTTCACACACATTCAATGGCCATGTTACACTGTGTTTAAGCCTTCTATTTTATGACAAGGGGTGGTCCAATATGCCTTTCTTGGGTATCAAATTATTCAGGAGATGTCCAGCTATCGAAATATAAATACGTATTTATATTTAATTTAAAGAGTGGTTTTTTTATGCGCTAGAGACGATTGAACATGAACTTCATGCAAAAAATGGCAAGTTTGGGGGCATAGGGGTGGGTCAAAATCGGCCCAAATTTTTCCAAATTTTTTATTACGACTGCCCCCCCCCCCTTCTATTATGACTCTATTCTCGGGAACCGTAAGGGGTCGTAATAGAGAGGTTCTACTGTATTCATTCCTGCCAACGTAACAAGTTACCACTTAATGCAGTTAACAAAACTCAGTTGTCTGATGATCTCACCAAATTAAATGTGGAACTGCTCAAAATGAATCTATCGTTGAGTATTGGTGTTTCTGATATGATTCAGTATTACAAGAGCTGACAGAGTGCTCTTTTACAGAAACTCAAATTGTGATGAAGTTACAAATCCCTATTACCAGAGTGCAATCTAGATGGCAAGTTTATAATATTATTTCTATCCCCTATCGTTTTTAAAACCATTCATGCACAATCCATAGCCCATCGTCCACAATTGCAATTGATCCTAACACGGACATTGTAAAGTTCATTTTACACTCACCAGAAATGCCCAAGGATGTCATACACATCCCAAAAGAATCGCTCACATGCGGTAACTCCAAATGTATCAAAGCAGCAATTCTACTCTCCGACTCTACTTCATTATTTTCAACTTGTAAATTCCATTGTTCAAACGACAATTCATTTTCCATTCACAATATTTTACTAGATCAGTATGTACTAACAAAACCTCCTAACGGTAAAGTGTTACAATGTTTGAATACCTCGCTCAATGCTAATGTAATTAATCATAACTTAGGAAGTGTTGAACTACACGTGCCTTGTGGATGTCACGTTGCCACACCTGATGAAATTATTGTTGAGGCCACGCATCTGTGTGATGCACGTGCTCCTACAGTTCCTTTACAACAAACAGTGATACCTGTGCATTGGCTCAGCCAGCAGTCTTTCCACTTACAACAATTATCCCTAATGGCAGGTATACATTTTTACAACATTAGTACTGCCCTTGACACAAACTGGCAGCTTAATCACACAACGTTGCCAGTGCTCCCAAGGGTTAATCAATTGTACTCGCATGGTAAGTTCAAAGAAAACAAATTGTTTTCAGTGTTGAATTCAGGTCACTATGACTATATTTCTATGGGTGAAATACTTCTACTTGTATTCACCAATATCATTATGTATATCAACCTTATAAAGCTCTCCATTTCGCTGTCACGAGCACACACACCCCTGTAAGTATAACACTCTCTTGATGTCCTATTAGCAAAGGTTATTGCAGATATAGTCTGTACGACGCAGCTTAATGAGTGTAAGTATTTGTATGTACAAACATGCTTAACAATGATGCCTTATTACACTTTAAGTCAGCTACATGCATACAAGTCACTTATGCAAGCAAGGGCAAAGCTGAAAGCTCTGTGAAAACGCACCGGAAGTGATGCCTTAGCAAAGGAAAGAAATAACTCCATAATTTTTGCTAATTTATTAGAGTATTAGACCAACAGGTCAGGATATGTTGCCAACTATTTAAATTATTACCTTGAGATGAATGCCTTCTGGCAATAATAGGTGTTTAGTTAATTTGAGTTTATTTTATTTGAGAAATTTGAGTCTCATATATATGCAGTTGAAAGTATCAGCTTACATTGGAGTGAAGTATACTTAATCATTGAGCACATATATATCAGAAAATACAAATACAGTGTGTATTTTATTGTCGTATAGTATGCGGTAACAAGCATAATACCTCACAATTTTCTTTTCACTATACAAGTATGTCTAGATATAGTCTGTTTATATGTAATTGAAATATCAGTTTTTTTAATTATTAAATTGAGTTCATACCAACAGGTACATGTTGTCTATTTTTACAAGTGTATGTACACACAATGAATGCGATAAAAATTTTTCCGAAACCCTACAGTTAAGAGACCAGTACCTGACTTGGTATTACTTTATTAGGCATAAGGAGAGATTACTCTGAAAACTGTCGTGTCATAGCAATATTAGAATAAATTAGATAACTACGTTATATTTTACAAAAATATTTTTCATTGTATATATTCAAAATAATGTTGCTAACAAGCACTCTTAGTTATAGCAGTCACTGACTTCTGTTATGTATTTCATATTGTATAATATTAAATAAATTATTGTGAACATCAAATTGCCATGACCTTATGTGGTTGAACACTTCTACGCACATAAAACTCCACGCATTGTAAACTTTGTAATTGTGCTTCAGTGAAAAACAAATATCAACAATTGTTACGACAGAGACAACTACATCAAAACAGTGTGTCTAATGAACATTTTCAAATGAATTCAATAACACAGAGTGATATATATTCAGCAAGATGCATTTACACATACTAAATAGGCGAATGTGTTAAGGTTATGAAAGACAATATGAAGATGTCTGTTTGTTTCCACTATACAGTATATTTTTGTATAACTTCTCATAATGTTGTTTGTATAGTAGACTTACAACCAGGTTACCGCCCACCATATGGCACCCGCCAGTATTACATCACATCTGCTTACCACTTATATTTTGAAAAGGGTTATAATATATTAGGTCACATGTTTACTTAACTTATTCTGTACAACAGTATTTGATTCACTACTTAGCACGTAAGTAAATTGCACTCTGTTTCGGCAGAGCACACGCTGCACGACGGCTAATTTGCAAACTAAGTGTTATTGTAGCTGCCATTCCTGACAGCAACGGCGTGATTGTGCAGTGCTACCAATTGTATTTTTCTACCTTTTCCACAGGTAGTAACATTACCTATAGTTTTAAATATTCTATTTGGTTTTCATTACCACCTTTCACGACGATCAATTTCGAACATGCTATTTTAGTTAATATATTTTTAAGTATTAATGTTTCAGCCAGCAGGCATGCCAACTTGCAAAAATGTAATTTCTTTCAGAGTAATAATTTTCCTGGCACGTTGTAGAGCTCACTACTACCACGCGCGTGCAAATTCAAACTTCCTTTTACCATCTCCACTGTCTAGTTCTTGGGGGTTTCTTTAACATTAAATGTGGTGCTGTGGTCCCGCTACACAACATGCATAGGTATTCTTATATACAGGTCGACCACCTTTATAACATGTTTATTTATACTAATTTTTAAATTTTAATGTCACCTATCATATTTAATATTTCTTGCCTTGCCAATAACCTGACAGTTCAAATTTCTTTTCCGAGTTAACTGAGTTACTACTCACTTATAAAACGTAGCCTCGAATTTAGTCTTGTGTCTTTGATACTGCTATTAAACAAATTCACGCATGCCACCATTCGCCTACGATTGTCATCAAGCTTGAGCACCTCTGCCACTTCCTGTGAAACTGAAACTTAACCTAGAAGGCTCCAGCCACCTACTACTCCTGCAGCAGCTGGGACGGCTGCTATTTTCGATGAAGAAGGCAGTGTAGTGGCCACTACTGAAGCCGCACACATTTAACCTATGGTACAAAGGGATATAGCGAAGAGAGTGTGGCACTAATGTTATTTTATCAACAAATCCTCGTGACCCACTGCCACAGACTATATAAGTTGAGCACATCGTGCCACCCCCTCCCCAGATGTATGAGAACGATTGAAGCATTGTGACTTGTATAGTTGTTGGAGCCGACGACTAAGATGAGGGCATCACCACACAGAAGCCTGGAGGAGCTCTGGGCCATTCAGCAGTATTCTTACATGGTGAGCATAAACCCGCCTGGCAGTTAGACGCAATACTATGTCTCGAGACCCTTTTATCAATTCTACTTAAATGTTAATTATCGCTGGCAAGGTTAGGCAGATCTATCTCAACTCTTATTATTGACAATAAATGTAAACCTCGTATATGATTGTTGAAAGAGTTAATGGTTTATCCTGTTTGGTTAATGTTAACTATCTTGATCATAATTGTGTAATTAACGATATAATAAAAGTGTTGTGTTTAATGGATTTCTGGTTTATTAGTAAATTGTTAACAGCTACGCTTCCCCTGAGTGATCCCCATTCCACAGTATCTACGTGTTATGAGGAGAAGACAGTGGAGAAAGAGAGAAGGTGTGGAGAGTACTTAGACGAGTGTTATGGGAAACGGGATCACTACAATGTGCCACTTATTCAGTTATACCAAACTACTACGACTAATCCTAACGTGTTATTGCCCACTAAAGAAGGCACCCATACATGGCTACAGGATTGGTTCCCGTGGAGGGACAGTTACAAACACATGGTACTCCGGATTGTTCCAGACTCAACTTTATCTCACTACTAACGTAGTTATACGTAACCTGAGGAAGGGTCGTACGCAACACAATCACGAGTGCACACAGGGTCGCTCCAACCTAGTGGGTGGTTCGAGCACGTGAATTAACATATTTCCAAGCAGTCAAAAAAACACGCCAACCTCCCCGACGCACCTGGCAGACAGAGTGTCGCCATACCAGTGAAGCTTTCCGAAGATGGCTGAGCACCGCCGAGCGCCCGAGGTCATATAGCCGAGCACAGAGGGTAGATTCTCCCATCCTGCTTGCTCCATGCAGACTTCACAGAGGGACCTCATAGCTCCCACTCCAGCCCAGGCATGGGCAGGCCGACTGTACTATAAAAGACAGTGTGCTGATGAAGATGCCCGTTATCTTCTCCAGTAGATCGCCTCAAACTTCTGTGCTGGGGCTCTCTACTGCCTACCAGGTCTTCTAGATCTTCAGCAAGCACCAGAGGCTGTTACCACAAACTACCAGAGGTTCCAAAGGCTTTGACCCCCAATACCTTACCAGAAGCTCTTCACATCCAAAGCTTGCAAGACTTCACTCCACACTTCCGTTGTCGATCCTCCTGGTGGAAGGATCCTCCTTGCTGGAAGTGGCAACTACAGCCACTACCCTTTGGTAGTGGCCCCTTTTTAAAGTCTATATAAGACAACCCCAGATTAAAGTAACTGCATCAGAGTTATTTTCATAGCCATCTAAGTAATTATTTTCTTGCGTAGTTTAGGAACAGGTCACCTCCATATGTATAGCATAGCTTACTTCCATTCACACTTAGCATAGTAGTGAGAGTACGTGTCCCCATATTTAGTATTTATAATAAATATACTTTTGTTCTTATCCCGAGAGGTGATTCCCTTTCCGATTGTTAGATACTAGAACCCTATGCGGAGCAAGCAGGAGACCGGGTTTAACAAACTGTACGAACCATAGAGTACGACTGCAGACCCCTTCAGTAATCTGTACGTCTCATACACACTCCACTTTCAACAGCGACCCGTTCTATGCACTCAGGTGTATAGACCGTAGAGCCACAACCACTAGATACTCATCCAAGAGAGGCAGAACAGCCACCCCAGGTTGTACTGCTGCCGGTGCTGGCAGAAGTATTTACCTGGGTCTGGATGCCCGACCTGTGTTGGACCACACCCAGCAGTAGTGGGGAAATGGCCCACATGACCCACCTCTCCACGTTTGTGCACCAGTGGTGAAGGATCGATTGGAGCACAAGATTCGTGCCGTCAACTACTGTTTGTTATACACTTACCTAGGGCATCATCCATCGACTGCTTACACCTATCAAGGGGATAGTTAAGTATCAACTATTCCGCTTTGGGGAAAGGCACGGAGATCAAAGGGAGGAACGCAAGACAAAATGCTTCGCTTCTAAGCGAGTGTGTGCCAGTAACCTCTCTGCACCTTGCAGACACACCTCTCGAGGCAGAGCTCAAACCGCCTGACCCCTGGAGAGGCCTCCCTCTCCAGTCGGCACCCTTGTTTTCTTCCCCACACATACTAGGCTCGGCGTAGACTACCATCCAGCTGCTCGTTCCCTAGTAACTAGTACTGACACCAGGCCCGGCATAGCTAACACCTTCTTTGGCAGCAGCGAAGCCACAGAGTGGAGGAGGAAGTACCATTCCATACTGTACGGTAATTCATCATCCAGCACTTCAACGGAGATGGCTGGTCCCAGCCGACCCACTGCTTCATCAGAGCTAAAAAAGCAGGTACCCCAATAGCCTGGTTAAGTCTACCCTACATAAACGGGCTAGTGTAATGGTAAGAAATATTGCGGTACCACCCACAACTAATTTTGTGTCAAGTGTCAGTCTACACAACCAGTATTAATATCTAGTAGGAAACCACCTCATAATAAATAATCTGTTAAAACCCAAGCTCGCCTGACCTAGCGCAAACCAAAACCACGTTGACCAAGTCTCATTAAATTTAAAGTAACACATGTCAAGTGATTTTCTGGCGTCCAACATGGGGCCAGCATCTATTACTGTTAAGCAGTAACACAGGACCAGATCAGAACAGTCCAAGAAACTAAGACATTAGCCGGAACCTATGAACCAGACTTCAGGGAGTCTGAAAGCACCTCGTGGTGCCCAGACCAGTAGAATGTCCAAGACCGGCAGTAATCCTATGGAGCCACAAGCCAGTGACACGACTGACATTGTTCCGACAATTGCAGTCATACCACTTGCCAGGGTATCAGTACACACCACATCACATGCATATACTGTCAAAGACAGTTCCATTATCGATGCCTAGAATGGGAGGACAAAGCAAGGAATATAGATGGACTAGAATACAGCTGCAAGGCCTGTCGAGCTCGACAAGACACTTTTTGCCGCTGGGCAACATGTCCAGGCTACGGCATCAACATAGTCCATTGCATATTATGTAATGTGAAGCACCACCATACCTGTATCGGCTGACCGGAGGAAAGAGAAACTCGGACAGGCCTAGTTTATAGATGTGAAGAGTGTAAGCGAGACTCCAAACACCATTCACATACCCAAGACATTACCCATGTTATACAAGGCAACCAGGAATAGTTCTGGGATGCCCCACCCAAGGATATGCGGAGGATCCCCAGATCCCTGATTACGCAGGCCGGCCCCACAAAGACCCAGAAGCTTTCACCAATGAGTGTGAGAAAGAATTTGGAGAAAATAACATCCCAAATAAACAATGGGTCAGTCATGCGCTAGCCCACCTAAGGGGGAAGCTTTGGAATGGTGGTAACACTACAGTTAGTTTTTATCACCAACTGGGGACAATTCAGCAAGTGTAACTGCAAACTTTATCAGCAAAGAGGTAATAGCTAAACTGACCACAGAATTTTACAACAAAGTTCAAGAACGCAACGAAAAAGCCTAAGTCAGTGTGTTTAAGCGTTGGGATAGGCAACAAGTAGGCAAAGGATGCTGTTATAGTAAGTGAATGGTTATAGTTTGCAAACTAGGACATGGTTATTTTATACACTATCTACCAAAATGTAATTGGGCACCCGTAAAGATAGGTAATTCTGTACATCAGTTGACTTGTGTTTCACGGCCTTCGGCGTACGACCGCTGGTGTTTGTCCATGGTAGCATGAACAAAGAGGCCTATTGTAATGCTATATGAAATGCTCCCAACATTGTGGCATTTCTACGGAATGGACCCGTGTTATTTCCAGGATGACAATGCCAGGTGCCATGTTTAAGGGCTACTATGCAGTGGTACGCTGAAAACAATGTTCGCCGATTGGACTGGCCCACCCAGAACCCCGACCTCAACCATATGGGACATCTTTGGGATGAATTTAATCGCCGAGTGAGGGCTCATCAGGCACTGCCAAAATCCATTACTCAATTCATGGAATGGTTGCAAGAGGAATGGCGATGAATCCCTGTGGATGTCCTGCAAACACTCGTAGAGAGCATGCCAGACAGGGTGGCTGCTGTTATAGCCGCAAGAGGTGACCCTACGAGATTCTTATGGGGTGACAACCACCGAGCAAACATTGTGGACAGGTGCCCAATTAATTTTTCGTAGATAAAGTATGAAAGTTAGGAGTATAAAAAGTAGTTTATTAATTTTGTTCATATATACATATCAGTGCCAGTGACGCAACGTAAGAAGAAGTATGGAGATTAACGAAGATTAAGGAATATATTTCTTTAGGAATTAATATTCAATAGTATGTACAGAGTTACTCATTAAGATGTGAGGTTAAGGGAAATGCCAAGTGTGAGTGTTGTCACCTTGTAGTTAGTGTAATGTATCAAAATATACAAAGTTTTCACATGTTTAGATTAAGGTGGATCAATCCCCGCCATTTTGGATTTTTGGAATTTTCATCGTAAATTGCATCACAGATTTTGCATTTTATTTTGGGCTTCGACAAAGTGTAGGGCATTACATTGCACATGTTCTAAAACATCTATTGCTAGGCTATTGTTGCCAGGTCCATTTCTGTAACCGAAAGCAAGAAAAAATTATTAATTTCTTGCCTTTAATCACTAGTGAAAAAATAATAAACTATACAGAAATGTAATATGTTCATTAAGCTTATGGAGCTATTATTTACGTCATGTCATGTGAAAAATTTCATTAAATGTCCTTATATGGAAGTTGTGGCAAAAATAGTGAAAATCCAAGATGGCGGGGACTGATCCACCTTATGAGTGAACTTGTAACGGTATCAGTGATCTGTAAATAATGTGAAACACGGGGGTATGTGTGTGTGTATATGTATGTGTGTGTGTGTGTGTATCATGAATGGCCAATGATTAGGGATATTTCCATCAGGTCAGGCCTAAAGGGAGGCATCTGCCACCAGCAATTTTCAGGAAAGCTGGTACGACTTGTGCTCTCTCTGAATTTTCCTACTTTTTTTTCCACTGTTTTAATTCTGTCTTTCTCCTATCTAGCCTTTCGTGGGTGGCACGTGTAGACACTTCTTTTAGTCGTCCAATGGGGCCCCACCCACAAAAGTCTATCCTGTCATCTGTTTCATGACTTGTATCTGTACTTAATTTCTAATATTTACATTCTTCAGTGCCGAAGTCATCAGGCAGGTTTTTAGGAGCTAACCCTGTCCCGACTTGGTAATAATGCCAAAGAGTACAGGCGCTAGCTCATGTCAAGTGTGCACTTCTATGTCCCTTAAATTTGATTGCTGGACTTTATTACACACATATAGGAGTGTTAAAAAAAATTGGTCACATTGTCCAAGTCAATGTTGTTTGGTTGCCATATTGGAAAATGGCCACCACATTGCTTAATTTTGGTTCTCTTGTATCTCTGTACCCAATTGTCCGATTTTAATGTTTTATAGCTCTTTTCACTCCATTTTTAAATACAAATACATTTTCATCTCACACACTTATTGATAACTCTTGTAGTTTTTTAACAAAAAAAAAAAGGTATAATTTTTAGTTTGACTTACCTCCTTAACCACAGACCCAATTATGATTTGTAGCTCATTTAACTCCTTTTTCAAAAACAAACAACATTAGTGTCTGCGGATTTTTTGATTTACCTAGTTACTGTTGAGATATTATAAGGTTTTTAGTGTGCACTAGCAAATGAATTAAGAGTACCCCCATTTATTTTTATGTTTTTTATTTTTGCAGATAGTTGGATGAAGTTGGAGTAACACAACATGAATGATGAAATTGTGCTTTAGAACCCAAAGAAGAAGGCAACGGTGAGATGGATGTAAATTTGTGTATTTTATGTCAAAAAGTGAAGCAGAAGTTAAAGTTGCATACATCTGAAAATGGCATTAAGAACATTCAAACTGCATCTGAGAAAATTGGTGATAGATTGTTAAAAAAGTGTCGAGGACCAAGAAAGTATTAAATATCACATGGCTTGCAGCAGGCCTTTGTACTAATGGGGAAAAGATCTGAAACTAAACAAGAAAATTATGATGAAAAATCAAGCACTGACGCTAATGATACGAGCACTCAACAACTGTGCCAGAGACGTAGCACGCAATCTAATCAACCTTCACTGAAAACATGTATAGTGTGCAATCAAGCAAAAACTAACGGAGACTCAAAAGTGTACCGCATTTGTGAGGTATTCCGAGCTGAACAACTATTAAAGGCATCTCGTTTTTATCTTGATGCTGTTTTCCAGAGAACATGTACACTGGAAGATTTAAACAATGTGTTTGCAGCAGACGTCCACAGTCACAAAAATTGTATAAGGAAGTATATCTTGAATTATCAAAGGGATATCGAAACAAAGGTAGCTGATGAAAATGCAGAATCAGATGATGTTAAGGAATCTTTAAGGGCATTTTTGGCAACAGTTCAGTTTAAATCTAGAGGATATTGAATATCATTCCTACGCAATGAATTTAAAGAAAAGTACTTGCCAAACAAAAAGCATATCTCTAACTGTGATATGAAGTTATAAGAAGTTTACTTATAGAGGAATTTGGTCATAGTATTAGCTTTGCATATGCAAAGGATCCTCGTGAATCAGAGATGGTATTTTCCAATCGAATAACCGCCAGTAACCTCACAGAGGAAATACGTAATGCAGAATCTATCAATAAATGTACTGAAACCTTGCGCAATGACACACAATGTTATGATTTTGGTTTAGAAAATACTGACAGAAATGCAAAAAATCTACATAGGTCTTTTACAAAAATGAAGGGAAAAATACCAAAGTCTTGGTCAATATTTTGCTTCGAAATGTTTCCATCATACGGGACTTCTGAACAAGTACAGTTGAAATGCCACTCCATATTTCAAATGCTATTTTATCTTATACATAATGGCTCTGCTCTCGATGTTGGTTTGGCATAGACAATTCATGAAATAACTAGATCAAAGTTGTTAATTCAGACTCTGAATAGACTTGGTACGAGTATTGGCTACAATTTGCTTGAAAGACGTAATGTGGTACGTGCCTTGAGAATTTTGAGCTATTCAGGGGGAAAGGTGTACCTCTCCTTAACGAAATAAAGCCAAACATACCAATTAGAGCAGCAATGGACCACTCTGATTACCAAGAGCAAACTCTTTCTGGTATTGGAGGCAGTCATGACACAGTGTTAGTAGTCTTTCAGAATGTAACTGAAAATGTCATGGAATGTGATGATAGTAAACATAAAAGTTTGGAGAAGAAAGAAACACGTTCTTTCCACAGTCTCGTACCATGCCAAGAGCTTACATACTTTTGGGGCAGACCTGGGTTCACTTCCTTTTTAAATGTTGTGTGTTGATCACAGTGATGAGTTAAAATAAATATGAGCAATTTAACTGGAAATACTATGACATGGAATGTGATACACACTAAATTCAAATGGAATTTAGAAATTTCAAAAAAGTTCAAATGTTTTTCTTCTAAACATAATATTTGAAAATAAATTAATTTTGAGATAATAGGGTCAATACTGTGAACCATGTTTTTTTTTTTAATTTTAATGAAAATGAGGGTAATAGTGAATG
The DNA here is from genome assembly GCA_029891345.1 of Dryococelus australis. NCBI lineage: Eukaryota > Metazoa > Arthropoda > Insecta > Phasmatodea > Phasmatidae > Dryococelus > Dryococelus australis. The sequence continues at coordinate 273,194,353 of CM056994.1, read as the reverse complement.
ATCTTGCAGATAGTTTTATTGTAATATTGTGATGGTTAACAGTGTTCCATTAATGTGTTATTTGCAAGTGAAGTGTGTATGTATACAATTACAAATTGTTTTGAGATTTGCAGCATACCATAAAAAGTGTATATGTTTTCACAGGTTACCCATATTTACTGGCATAATTCTTGCCCTGGCATAATTCACGCACCCAAATTTTATGGTGCAGAATTAGTGAAATACTTTTTCTTTCATATTTCATGCAGCGTGCTTCTCTCAACGAGGCATGTAATGCTAACGGGCCCATGCAGCACACACTTTGTTCGACCATGCCAGGTCATTGACACTTCAAGTTCACTGGTCCCCTTATCGATTTCTGGCTACCACGCCCGCACTTCAAACATGTAAATAAAATCAGCCATGGAGTTGATTTGTATGCGGTTGGTTTTTTTAATGCGAAAGGAATACTTTACATTTATATTAATCTTTGTTTAGTGCAAATGCATAATGGGTAAATATACCAGTCATACTGCAAATAAAATGTGTTCCTATATTACCATGTTTTGGTGAGAAAGGTCGTTAGCGTCTATAGGCCATGTCAGAAGTTTTTGATGGAAAATAAAGGATAATTAATATTTTAAGTAGACCGCACTAAATTTTGTATTCCCGTAAACATTGCCGGGCCTCATCATGCTAGTGCAGAGGCCAACACGCCACCTAAATTTAGTAGAAATTCAACACATTGAAGTGAATTTCATCTATCAGCATGTTCACTCAACACCGGGCCGTTGTTGCAAAGTGAACCGGCCCTGCAACAATGACAGTGGTGCAGCCGGCTGGCCACCGCCCACCAGAGTAATATTGTAGCGACCAACAGACAGCTGCCCACCCCCAAGGATTTAGGGCAGAGCGACAGATGCGAGCTGCCACACCCGGCCACGCTGCATAAGATCTAGGGCGCTCGCCCAGCTACGTGCACAAGGCAATGTTTTCACTGCTAGCTCCAGCACACGAGCAATTTAATTTTGAATATGTATAATCATATATTTATCAATAAATAAAGTGCTGTATTTTTTAAAATGTATCCCTGCTGTTGACGAGGGATTACTTACAGTAGACCCCATTTTAATCTTTACATGCATGTGTCTTGGCGATTCCTTGCATAATTCATGCAACCTAATTTTTGGCACTAAAATCCTGTAAAAAAGATGTGAGAATTATGCCAGTAAATACGGTACTTTCCTGAATATGAAAGGGTTTGCAAATACACATTGATTGCTTGATTGTTGTTCAAACATTAGTTCCACTTTTCATATATAGCACCAGCTAAGCAATGAATTAAACATTGTGGTAAGTAAAAACAACCATGTAACAAACATTGTGGTAAGTAAAAACAACCATGTAACATAAAATTTGTGTACAGTAATATGTTGTCGATGATGATTTGAAATATAATTGATACACTTAATCTTACCTTTAAATGAATGTTTGTATTTCAGTGTCTTATGCATAAGTGGATGATACATTGTTGGTTTGGAGCTGCTACCTAGAGATCTTGTATTCTTCAGTGACAGGTAGCATTGGATATTCTGGTGTGTGTGATGGTGTTTGTGTTTTGTAGGGTTAGCTTAAGTTATATGCAGAAACAAGTTCACAGTAGTTTACAGATTTGACACTTATAAGATAGGTTATGATTTGGTAAATATTTCTTCAAAATTTTTCCCAAATCGCGGGTGGGTAATGTAGCACTGTACACCCGAAAGCACTGACGGCCAGAAACTCTTTTTTTCTTAAGCAACCTTCTTTCAAAGTACTTTCAACAAACTTCTCTACCAAATTCTTTCCACAGGTGTGGGAGGACGATAGGTGTCAAGGGGGAAGGCTTTTTTCGCCCCCTTGCCTTCGCAAGGCGAGTTTTATCGAATATGGTTCTAAATGCTACTGTGATGCTGTGAATCTGTAAAGGTGGTTTATTGAGGGAAGATTTGCTCATTTGTGTAGATGTGTTCTGTAAAAATGTTTTAGAACTAAAATAAAACTTCACAATATTCCAAAATGGAAGTACTTTTTCCATATTTTTGTTAAACACATGGTGCCAGATCCTTGTGGAAACCCCGACTGAGCTAGTGCAGGACTGTACGCATGGAAGGGCAGGGAACAGACTTTTGTGAAGGTACATTCCTGTTGCCCAAATGTGTGGGTGAAGAAAAGCGATGCCACAAATTGATGTTCAGTTGAAAAGCAGATTTAATTTTAAGATTTAATTGACAAAACCACATAAAACTCCTTTGTAACAGTAAGAACCTACACTATATACTGTTCTGTGAAAAACCTATTAAATTTAAGTTTAATTTTGGATGATGGTCTCAAAGTCTTTATTTTCCATAAACCTTTGATATCTGATTATAAAGAACTAATAATTTAAAAGATAATTATTTACTTGCAGTTCCAAAATTTTTAAATGTTATCAATTTGTTTATTGTTTGAGGAAAGAAACAAATTGTGCTAAATATCTTTTTTGTACAAAATTTTTAAGCCAAAGTTCTCAAAAAACGTATTTTTGTATTTTAATTCTTATTTACACTTTAAAAATGATATTTACTTACATGTGTATACTCAATTTCTATAAATTTTGCATTGGTTATAATTTTGAAAGGAGTATTTACTTGGAGTTATTAAATTTTTTAGGTTTTTTTACTTGAAAATCACCTTTTTTATTTAGACGATAGATAAATCACCCCCTTTTTCTATGAGTCTCGTACATTGGAAATCATAAGTGTGTTTTAGTAACTATGAAAGTGGGACTATTATTATTATTATTATTGTTATTATTGGTAAAGCTATTTGTTTAAAGGATGATTTTTATACATTCAATTATTTATTATTTCTTTAAATTATTTAATTTTTAATTATCTCATCAGTGGCTTGCTCAAAGTTCTCCATACGACCTCTTGGATTGAATGCTGGGTGAACTTGTTGCTCTACCAGTGTCGTAGAAGCGTTTATGTTTTAGTTTGGAAGTATGTGTAGGGTTTCAAGACGGCCCTCATAAATGCCTAGTGGTGGATTGCCTCAGTATACTTTTGAAGTTAAGTTAGGTCGGAGAAGTAGGATTGAGACATTTTTATTATATGTAGTTTCCTGAGGATTTTTTGCCACTAAAGATGTGTTGACATTAACTGTTGTTGATGTGGAGTTGAGAGCGAGTCTGAAGATGGACAATCTTAGACCCTTGATAGTGTGTTTAGGGATTTAGTCACAGTGTGTTTCCCTACATCTCCCTCCCCTACAAGTCGAGTTTTAGTTGTTGTTTTGCTATAATTCCCCTCCCTCCTTGTTTTGACAAGCTGTTGATAAATTCTTCCTTGTGATATGTCCCCTTTTAACAATATCAATGGCATATTCCTTTTTGATGTAAGCGAAGTGGTGGACGGAGACTTTGTTTTATTTTATTCTGCACCACACTAATCTAATGTACATTATTAATTCAGGGGATGTGGATCCGTAGTTAACAACTGCTAATAAAATAACAGTTTTTCCCATTGTTCCAACTTGCAGGTTATAGCCTTGATACATAAAGAGAGTTGTCATATTCACTAATAGAGCAGGGGTTAAGCGCACAAAATGGAGGGAACCTTGCATTTCATTCTAGAAGCAAGCCACTTTGCACAGAAGTTCTTTAAGGGTTTGTAGGTTGATTTAAGAAGCGGAATATTGACCATTTTCCATGTGGGTGGAATACACAGCTGTGAAAACTTTGTCATGTATATGTTACATAAAAATATATTATTTTCTTCATATCTCCCAAACCAAGAGACTTAGGACAATGGTTTTGGTACCAATCAATACTCCTTGTGATCTCACACCTATTAAGCCCTTTACTAAACCAATTTAACCTTTAAAATATTCTTAAACTCCCTTGTGCATTTATTTTGTGATAATTTAGTGGTGCAACAAGTGGTTTGATTTCTACAGCCAGAAATCACAGCAGTTTGTTCATAGATGTTAATGTACACTGTAATAATTTACATTAAATTATTCTGTTGCAGATCTGCTGGTGCTTTGAAGTGGCAGATGGCGGTGAGACTATGAAATGCAGATTTAGCTTCTACGATGTCTAGAAAATTCGTCAAGGTAAATTTAACACAGCAACCACAAGATCATTTCGATTCAAATATTTGCCTTGAATTAGACTGGGACAAATCTATTTTGTGCCAGGAAACCACTCAGGAAAATCTGAGATGTCTAGCACAGAGTCAAAGGAGAGATGAGGCACAAACCATACTTGCTAACTCTCCACAATTCAAATTAGGAAGCTATTTTGAAATTCTAACATTTTTGCGTAAATGATATGCGGCAATTCTGAAGAAAAGTAACTTTGTCATGAATTCACTTCTAGTCCCGTGGTTACATTATCTATCATACAGCTACATTGTTCCATTTGTTTATTAAAAACGACAAACACAAAATTTCAATTCAAACAGATGAAAAGACTGAATTGGTTGATGCTCAAAATAAATGTTTCTCACTCACCTCAAAATTTGAAGAAAAATTACATTCAAAGATATTGAAGCTTTTCACTTTTAAGTCCACAATAAATCACATTAATTAAAAATTCACTACTGTTCCCAGAAACTAAGTCATTTTGGTACGTATGTAAAGAAGTTCACAGTTTTAATTGAATACGTGAAATAATATAAACAAGAAATTAAACCTACGAAAAAAATTCACTGTAGTTATAAAAATTCAGTCATTCTGGCTTATTAGGGATCTAGCAGTTGCTTTTTTTTTACTTTGTGTAAAAATGTGTTGCTGAAAGTCTGTTCATAACATGCCTTCTTTAAAAATTTATTACTTTTAATATTAGGTACATTTTCAAGGACATTATTTGACATGAGAGAACGAAACTGAGCTCTGTTCTTTTTGACAAGACTAAAGACTCTCTGGCATTCAGCATTGCTATGTGGTATGGTTAAAATTCCTGGCATAAAAATGCATAATACGTCATACTTAGGTTTTCCACCAATACTTGTCACAGCTGATATTCGGAACCATTTATCTACTTCTGAATCTTCAGTCTTAACTAAGAAGTTTAGATCTTCCAGCTGAAGGAGGGAGAATTGATTGTGAAGCACATCTATTGCATCATCTCTAGTCTCACTCTCATTCACAGGCAATAGAAATGGAAATAAGTCAACAAAAAACTCAACATTGCAGAATCTGGCTTCTGCAATTCTTTCTACTACAGCAACACTTGCTTTCATTATAACTTCATTTTTTAAAGGAAATTTATTGAGTATGTAGTTACAGGCAGTGGAAAAATACTTTCTAACAGAGAAAATAAAACTTCTTATTTTCTGACAATGCACTCACTTTCTCAGACGTTGCACTCCCAATTACCAAATCATGGTACTGCCACTGATTTTCAGTGGAATGGTAATTTACTTCCAGCAATGCAGAGGTTTTAAGAACATTTGGCTTCACAAATCTCACCAACAATTCTTTCAATAAATCACTCATTAATTGATGAAGCAAATGGATTTGTGGGGCTAACGACTGCAAAATAACATTAAATTTGTCGAACACTGCAATAATGTTCAATAAAAACAAACACAAAACATTGTTGAGTGGAGATGAGTAACTAATAAATAACATATCTTCTAGACTAGCTAGACTCTGAATACATTCTTTGATTTTAAGTTCCTTTCCTTTCCCATCATGTAACAAAAGTTTCTTGCTGCTTGAAGATGGTTCACCATATGAAAGAAATTGTCTCTATTTTAAATCCTACCTGTGGTTTCCATCTTTGAACTGTTTTGATGTTTACTACCAGAATCTGTGGAACATTGTACCAGTTCATGAGTGGTAGTCTTACCTTCAGATCTGAAGCTTTTGTTAACCGATTTCTTTGCGATTGTAAATGCAGACAATCCTGATGGCTGTTGGTGTTTTTGTGTAAGTACCTGTTCCATGAAAAAACTTACTAATGGTTCACACATTTCAACTAGTCTTTATAAACATTTACCTAGAGATAACCATCTTGTGCAGACATGTTTTAATACCTTTCTAGCTTCTTCTCTGTGCAAGGTTTGAAATTTTTTAAAGCTATCTTTGCGCTTGGTGCTCTTTTTAAGGTAGTAATATATGCCAGTCAGAATTTCATCAATTTTGATTGGTAGGCAAGCAGATCCCTTTTCAGCAGCCAAATTAATAAGATGGCACAAAGAACCTATTTCTAATAGTTTCTCTTGTTTTTCCTTCAAAACTGCTATCACTCCATTTTTACTACCCATCATTACTAGTGCATTGTCTGCAGAAAATGCTATCATATGACTGACTGGTACTTTTAAATGTTCCAGTTCGTCGAGAACTAACTCACCAATATTTCGACCTGTTGCATTGCCTTCAAGTTCTGGTAATGATAGCACAGATGAGACCATTGCCTGTGTTTCTTTACTGAAATATGTTACAACCAGCGGATAAATCTTAGAATCTGAATCGTTGGATCCATTGGTAGCCAAGGAATAAGGTCCAGTTGGCAAATTTTTCACAATGCCTTCCCTGGTCGTTTCTGCCATTTCTCCAACAATTGCTGTTGTTTTCGTCCAACCACATCCATATCACTTCACCTCTTCAGAATTCGGGAACATTTTACAAAATAAAGGTCCAGCATGGTCGGCTACACTAAGAGGAATGTTATGCTCTAGCAAAAAACTTGTAAACAAACACTCAGCTCTTATGACATTATTATCACTGCTAGTGTTACTAAAAAAACAACCAATTTTTCTACTATCTTCCACACTTTTCAAGTTATTAGAATGTTTGATTGACTTCACATGCGCAATATTTAGGTCACATCTACACACACTGCAGAAAGCAAAGTGCTTCCCTTTTTCAGACTTTATTACACATGGAATTTCCTTTGAATATTCCTCACAAGAACATTGTGAATAGTCTCTTCTTCATCGTACTCATTTTGGTACCCTACTATTTTTCTAAGTGTTCGAAATTCACGTAAACACAAAACGACCACCCGCTGCTGTCACACGGCTTGTGGGGTGCACATCCCCTATAGCCTGGATGGGTGTGACATCTAACAAGGTCGGCGGTGGGTGGCGGCAGTTGCGGGTATACGTGACTATGGCACAGTGCCGTACCTACAATCTACCAGTCCCGTTCCTCATATGCAGCTATATTCAAATCACAGAAATCTTATCTAAAATACCACCGCTTCAAACTGTTTTATCATCCACAAATTTTAAATAAAATTTTCTGAGCAAATATTTTTTTACTTGAAAACCTAAAACAAAAACTTAGCCACAAAGAAGACAATTTCTAAAAAGACAACTTTTATCAGATGCTGCTGCTGTTCGTCTAAACTCTTGACACATCCACGCGCCACACCGCTTTCACAAACAGTTTGAAAATAAGAGGAAGGACACAGAACAGAAGAAGCAAAGCGGGTGCTAGAAGAAGGGAAGACAGACCAGGCAGTTATTCCCGGTAGGGGGTGGACATCTGTTTTGCAGCCCCTGGATGTCTACATAAACAAACCATTCAAGGACTCTCTTAAAAAGCTTTACACAGACTTTCGCTCTTCTTAGTAATGAGGTACTCCTGTATCATGTGTTATTAATTATTACTCATTACAATTTTTTTACAGCAGTAGTGCTATTCTTGTAAATTGATATTAATAAAATTAATATCTACTCATTATAATTTTTTTACAATACTAGTGCTTTTCTTGCAAATTAATATTACAATTAAAAAAAAAACCATACCAGTGTACAGCATTTGGTGTAAGGTAGCAATATAAATAAGTAAATTTTTAAGTGACATAATTAGATGTAATGGTTAAGTACTTTGAGATGTGATTTCATGGTGTAAATAACAAACTGCATTCCTTTATTCCCTTTCATTACATCAGCTTCCCGCCCCACTCTGCTCGAACCCACGCATAAACTTCATTATTTCCCTGCTACTGGCCTCTCCCTTCTACTTCTTCCTTGCTCTCTACCTCTAGCCCTCCCATCCTTCCACCCCTTAGCCACGCCCACACCATACTGCCTGTTTTTCTACCGGCCTCAAACTACAAAAATATGCAGCAGAAATGAATGGCACTACTTTGATAGCTAAGTTTTCTCGTCATTCTGACCTTATTTCTATTGATGCAGAATATCACTGAGGCTGTCTGTCTGCTTACTATTACAGAAGGCAGTCCTTTTTGCAAGAAAAGAAAAAAATTGTTGGATAGAGGACAGCTTCATGGCCTGGCCTTTGCTGGTCTCATATCATTCATGGAAAAACAGAGAGAATCATGTTGCGATAATGAGTATCCTGTCTTTAAAGTAGCAGACTTAGCAAGAACATATGCAGAAGGAATGAAGGAGCTTGGTTTGAATGGTGACACTCATTCACCTATGTTGAGAGATCATATTTTGAAGGCTTGCCCTCATTTGGAAACTTAAGGAACTTCAGGTCAAGAGAGTTTCGTAGTTTTCAAAACGGATGTTGGCAATATGGTAAGAGAATCTTGCAAAACTAGCTATGATACAAAAGGGATGCAACTTGCAAAAGTTGTTGAAATTGTCAGGAGACATATTTGCTCATCCTTCTTGGGAATGGCATGATATGTCAAAAGAAGCAGTAAGGGCAGCAGTTTTAGTATCACTTCCAGCTCTTGTGAAAATTATTCTCGCAGGATTGGCTACTGATAACGATGGTACAATGGAAGATCCAGCTGTATCAACCATTGCTCAACTTCTCCATTTCCATGCTGTCAAAATAGCTAATAAGGAAAGTGCAGCACCACATCGGCATGATGCCAGGAAGAATATGCCAGTTCCAGTCTATATTGCTTTGGAACTGTATGGCAAAACTCTTAAGAAGGAGCTGATTGATACTACATATAAACTAGGTCTTAGTGTGTCTTATGACAGATTAAAATCAATCACAACACAAATAACAAATAATATCTGTGAAATTTCTCATAAAGAGAAAGTAGTGTGCCCCCTGATTTGAGGGCATGTGTGTTTACAACTGCCTCAGCAGATAATATAAATCACAAATCTTCGTCTACCACTGCCAGAGGCGCTTTCCATGGGATGGCAATTTCTCTAATGCAGCATGCAAAAGAAGGACATGAAGGTATCGTCAGCACTAGACCTATACAAAATCAAAATAGGTGTCAGCAGCAAATTGCATAACTTCCTGAGCTGTACACGTCAGTTCATCCATGCTTCCTAAATGTGCACAGAGTAATGTACATTGCACCAGGGGAATCCTCAATACCCACACTAGACACACATGAACCTGTCAAAGAAGAGGACGAATGGCTTGTAAGAGTTTCTTCAGGAAAAGAAGAATGTGTTCCATGGTTTGTATTCCACTCGTCCATAAGTCTTCCAGACACTCGGCCTTTGACTAAAATTGAAAAGATGCCCATTTTTTCTCAACCTCCCCACTTTCTAGCCATGATTCAAAACACCATGAATGTTGTCACGGAAGCAGTAAACCAAATTAATCCAGGACAAATTCCTGTTCTTGTTTTTGATCAGCCGCTCTATGCTCTTGCTAAGTAAATCCAGTATCTTCAACCACAAACACATGGTTTTGAACACTTTGTTGTCCTTGGTGGACTTCATATTGAACTGGCAGCTTTTAGATGTGCTGGTCAGCGGCTTGATGGGAGTGGCTGGGTTACCGCAACTTATTCAGAGCACTACTAAATATTTACTAATATCCCATTTCGTATCCTTCCGCAGAATGTAAACAAACATTGCCATGTGAATGCCATGTGGCATCTGTCAAAATCAATGTTTACATGCCATTGTGTGTGTACATGTGTTTGTATACTTATACTACACCTAAAAATAGACATTTAAATGTGACTTCTACTTTTATACCTGTCAAATGTGTTTACTGTTTACAGTTTTTCAAAGAATTCGGTCTTAAACCTATTTCAAAAACACCATTTCGTACAAATATTCACAGTTTAGGCCTATAACATTATTTAGGTCAGCTTTATGACGTTCTAACAATGCCTCAATTAACAATAGTTCTTACTGATACGTTACATTAACATATTTGTTTTCCACGACATAGTACATTACACATAATGATGTTAATATTTTGCCACGACTGTTACAACTGCGGGGTAATGAACTGTAGTATGTAACTTTTTGTTATTAATATATATGTTGGGTTATTTCTTTAGAAGGATGGCCTCAGTTCGAATAACGAAGGAATAACTTGTCAACGAAAAAGCGACATTAAAATCAGTACGCAACTCGTGTCGCTCATTTTTTGTTATAGAAACTTAAGATATAGCGGTGAACATGCACACAAATAAGCCTACCATAACTCTTATTCTGCTCATATTTATATGTATTGCTATTTACTGTGTATTAGGTTTAATGAAATTTATTGGGACTGGGCTTGGTTATTTTGTTGGGATTAGTGATAAATCTCGTTACAAGACTGTGTTTCAAACACCAACCAGGGCAAAGGTACAACGTTGTGATAAATAAACAGACGTGGATGTAAATAAATAACTTTGCCATAAAAACAATTCACATTTACAACGTATAAATAGTTCATATCAAATATTTTAAATCATGCACTCAGATAGATCCAGCGTAACTATCACTACGCAGCCACGCCCACATGCAGCCATTAACAAAACACACCGTAAAATTTACTGCCGCGAAAAAACAGATTTATCACAACCTCGTAATTTGCTTAGGTAGGTTTAAAAAACACAACGTCTACAAACGTGATGTGGTAATTTGAAGTATTTTTCAGAGTAAGTATAATTTACGCTTCGTTTGGTACAACAACACCACGCCATGTCTGCCAACTTCACTTTGTTTCTACCCCACCATCGTATCTAAACATATTAAAATAAGTATTCAAACATTAAAATCTCTTTTCAGTTGTAAATTACAAATGCAAAAATCATTTTGTTGTAATACGTATGAAATATGCTATAATTGAAAACATGTACAATTTGTCCACGTACTGAGAGAGAGAGAGAGAGAGAGAGGCAGGCACTTCACTCGGCACAGTTGCTTCTAAGTTGCTCTCGCTCGATAAAACAACACTGTACCATTACGGCCTACTCACAACATTTTCCGCTGTTATTTGAAACTGTAGAAATGAGATATGTTGCCATCGGAGTACCTAAATATTTCAATAGGCACTGTTTAATTTACAAATAATATAATAAAAAACAAGGTTAAAATAATATTTTAACTGTAAACTATTTCTTACTGGTCATTGCCAACACGTTGCTGCACTCACCGATGTTAATTCATATTTCAAAAAGAAATAAATATTACAATTTATAGAAGATATTAAGGTAAAGTTTCATTTATTCAATAATACAGTACTCTAAAGTTAACCACAGTGTTATATATATGTGGAATACTTGTTATTGAAAAAAACAGGTTATGCCTAGAGTGTTTTTTCAACAGTTGATTTTCATAAGTCTCTTCCAATCGGGAATGGACTGACTCTCTCTGTCTCTAATATATATATATATATATATATACACACACACACATATGCGCATGCGCACTGCCTTTGTTCCTATTCCGAAAGAAATGGGGCTCAAAAAACAGAAAATGACTATTGTAGGTTACTACACAGAAATCAAAGGTTTTCACTTGATTGACCCTGAATGCCCTGGTAAGACAACTAGAGCCAGAGATGTAATCTTCTTGGAAAACCAATTCAATTATCAAAAAGTTGAAGACTAACTCACTAAGGGAAATGAAGCAGTGACAGTACCTTTGTTGTATAGTGAAAATACTAATGCAAGTCCAAATGAAGAAGATGTGGAACAATTGTTCCAGGCAGAGAGCGAAGCAGAATCGTTTCATGGTTTTGATCAAATTAGTGCCGCTGTGAAGCAGCATGCACAAGAAGAACCATCCGACACATTGGAACCAAGGCACCCAACTAGGGACAGACGCCCTAAGGAATATTCTGATTTTGTATCCTACAGTGCAGTTTGTGAAAAAGGCGAACCAATGACTGTGTGAGGGGCTTTCATGTAGTGACAGTGATATGTGGAAGCAAACAATGAAAGAAGAGTATTTATCACTTGAAGAAAACATTGTGTGGGTTCTTGTGGATTTGCCTGAGGGCAGAACAGCAGTGAAAAGTAAATGGGTTTTCAAGGTGAAACGGGATGCTGATGGAAATGTAAGTAGATTTAAAGCAAGTCTTGTGGCAAAAGGTTGTTCTCAGAAATATGGAGTAGATAAGAGTGAGACCTTTGCCCCTATTGTTCCTAGTTCTACAATTAGGTTGTTGTTTGCCAATGCAGTGCGATGGAACTTTGAAATTGATCATATGACTATTACAACATTTTTCCTTAATGGAGAACTTGTCGAGGAAGTGTACATGCAACAGCCAAATGGTTTTGTTATCAAGGGTAAGGAAAGTCCAGTTTACCTTTTAAAGAAAGCAATATATGGTTTAAAGCAGTCATCTAAAGCTTGGTATGATAAGATGAATACTGTATTAGTAAATATAGGTTTTGATTGTTTAGAGCGTGAACCCTATTTGTATTTCAAAATTACGGATCATTGTACTGTTATCATTGCTCTTTATGTAGATGATATTATGTTGTTATATAACAATCCAGATGAAAAATCCAGGGTTAAGCAACAGCTTATGTCTAAATTTCAAATGAAGGATATTGGTAGAGCTCAGCATGTTTTAGGAATGAGAACCAGGTACAGTAATAGTGACATTTTTGTGGATCAAGAAATGTATATTCAGCAGATTTTAAAAAGGTTTGAGATTATTGATTGTAAACCCTGTGCTACTCCCATGGAAGTGGGAAGAAAATTATTGAAAGGAAAGATACATGAGGGTGACTAATGTATTCAAATACCTTATAAGGCATTAATAGGGAGCCTCATTTATTTAGCTGTAACAACTAGACCAGATATAGCTCATGTTATTAGTGTTCTTAATCATTTTAACATGTGATGGGAGGAACACTGGAAGTGTGCTAAAAGAGTTTTGAGGTATTTAAAAGGTACAATGAATTTGCCATTATTATATAAGAAGAGTGATGAGGGATTAACAGCCTATGTTGATTCTGATTGAGGCAATGATGTTAATGACAGGAGATCATACACAGGGTATGTTTTCAAATTTGGAAGTTGTGTTATCTCCTGGAAAAGTAGGAAACGGAGAACTGTGGCATTATCCAGTACCGAGGCAGAGTATATGGCTCTCACACAAGGTACTAGGGAGGCAATCTTTATTAGAAATGTATTGTGTAGGTTGTTTAAGAAGGAGTATACTCCTCTGTTATGTAGTGACAGTCTGCACTGAAATTGGCAGTAAATCACATGTTTAGCAATAGTACCAAACACATTGATATCCAGCACCATTTTGTACGGGAGACTCATGAATCGAAAGAGAATTCACTTGGGCACATATCAACTGTAAGCATGGTTGCTGATATTATCACAAAGTGTTTAAGTTGTCCTAAGCATAAGTTTTGTTTGGAAGGCTTGTGTCTTGTGAATAAGATGTAAATTGCCTAGAGTAAGGGGTAATGTTGGAAATGGTAATCAACTGCAATTTTATATATTGTGACATGTTCCTGAAACTTTGTTTCTTAATAACATTTTTTTTTATCGTGTACATTGACACCATTGCTATTTATTTTTAGTGACGGTTTTGTCTATGTATTTTTTACTACTTCGTTATGTCTTGCCAACACTGTCTAAAAGGTCAATAAAGAGCAGTGATGTTAATTCTTACGAATATTGGATGTTCTATTTTTTGTTCTAACATTGTGCTAGTGTATAGTAGCCAACCAAATTAAAATGTATTTCACAGTCCTCTGTGTAACTGTATGATTTATAACTGGAAAAACATACCACAAATTTCCTCATTCATCAGACATACAGGCTAAATAACTGACTACATTTTCAGTATGTAGTTGAAAAGTTCAATTAAATCAATACGGCAGTAATCCTTAATTCCTTTTCTTTATTAACAAACAAAATGACATTTGCAGTCTGTCACAGCAGATAAGACTGTCTATTTTCTCATTGTTTAAAACTAAACATTTTTTAAGACGATTTAATAGGTGCTGGGAATACATGTCTTACCCATGCAAAACCCCCAACCCCCAAACCCCCTCCGGACCAATACATTTAAAATAGTAATAATTTTGCAATATTGGAAAAAAAAAAAAAATTTTTCTTTTAGAATTGGCAACAAACATTGTATAAGAGTCCATATCTATGCTGTGCAGGTGTGTTATCTGTCATCTGACCACACTCTTTAATAACCACTTTGTGCGGTTGAGCGGATTAGCAGCAAGCAGGTAGAGAAGTCCTCCCCCCCCCCCCCCCCCCCCGGCACAGCTCCTCCCAAAGTCTACGACACCTGCAGACAAACTGGCACCATAGCTGCTTCAACACTGGTGCTACTTAGCGGCAGTAGGCTGAACTACTTGCAGCTATATCTAGACATTGGTGTATAGCTCCCTGCTCCTAACTACTATTCCACCTTAAGGTCCCTGTCGCACCCATGTTTCTCGCAATACTGGCATCGCGATATACAACTATTAAAATAACCACGACTAAAACCTACTTTATTAAATCATATTTTGCCAAGTTTGATATTGTGTTTAACTCCCTAGTCATTGGTCCAAACATGATGCTAATAAGCCCAATGTGTAGGACCCCATCCCAGCCAGGTATGAATCAGGTTAATTTTTAAAACACACTGGAGAAAAACATAACTTTTGCAAAAAATATTAATGTTCTTATTTTATATATATTCACTTTTTAGCACTGAGTACAACTTATGAAATTGTATTCATTTATTGTTAAGTATTATAGATTAAAATGCTGTGGGCATAAATATACAGTATACACATAATTAAGTTGCAGTTTTTCAAGTACATTAAACATAATGTGAGAATTTTCTGCAGCGACACAAGATAGCAACAGATTTTCTTTAAAATTATTTTAAGAGTTTGAGTTAAATTCCAATCATGAAAAGTTCCCCTACATTTATCAGTTGCAGTTAATATGTCTTCTTTTCCATTCCTTTAAAAATAAATTTACTACATAAGAAAGTTTAAAATGACTCAATTCGTTAAAGATTTGTGGATTGTGAATCATTTAAAATATGATTAGAGATTTGATCATTCTAAAAAGC
This sequence comes from Dryococelus australis, assembly GCA_029891345.1. Lineage (NCBI taxonomy): Eukaryota > Metazoa > Arthropoda > Insecta > Phasmatodea > Phasmatidae > Dryococelus > Dryococelus australis. The sequence continues at coordinate 273,179,170 of CM056994.1, read as the reverse complement.
CTGATTCACAGAACACAAAAAATAACCACAAGTTATGGTAACATACTATAACACTTGTGCACTGTACATAATAATTTCCGACAGTCAAAACCACATAACACAAAATTTGAAAACAAATAAGCAGGAAATGAAAATGTTCAAGTGAGAGGGTGGGAGAATGGAAGTAAAAGTTGGGGGCTCCCACCCAAAATAGGAGGGTTGGCAGGTATGCATTCTCCATGCTTGAAATGCTCCTTGCATGATCTATAAATATGCATTATTAAAATACAAATCTAATTACCAAAAAAATGATGAAAAAATTAATTTAATATTAAAAACATTTAATCAAATAAATTGTAGTTCACTACTCATATTATTTGTAAATACAGGTTGCCACCTGTTTCCTGTCATTAATTTTCAGTATTATACTTTATTACATTTTCACATTATTTACTTGGATTTGCACAATTAACAATTCAGCAGTACATAACACTATATTAGTGCTTGTCAAATTTCAGACTTTTCATATAACAACTTTTCCCCAACCAATTTTTACGGATCGTAAAAGGTCCTTAAACAATTTCTAACATTACAATTGTGACAAAAATGCTCCTGTTAACTCAACTAATGTGGGAAACTTACCTCAACTGACTTCTGGCATAAGCTCAAATGGCTCAAGAATCCAACAACGCTCCTCTTGTATGCTCCACAAGTTTCACACTTTAGTAGCTTCTTCATTGACCATGCTTTCATTACCAAGCTTGTCAGCAGTTTGTTGTTAGTCATATCCTATGCAAAGAAAAAAACTGGCAAAAACTGTTTAGAGAAAAATTTCTTTATTTTAATGTAATACTCACATGTGCAAATACTAGTGTTGCATAACAAATGGTGCATCTATATCGTAATAAATTACAAATAAAAATTAAAGGGTAACCCCGACATTTAATATTCTTACACAGGCTAAGAGCCAACGGCAGGCAGACCATGAAGGCATTCGCCGCCCTTAATAGTACGTGGTAATAAGCACGTGGTGCAAAACCATTGCACAGACTTTCCCAAAACAGGATTATTGTTTTCAGTATGTTTTGCCTTTTCTTTTCAGGGTAAAATTGTGTTATAAAGTGTAGTATGTTCATTTCCTAAATATTGGGCCATATTTGTTTTCCAAATTCAAAGTGTGTGCTGCGCCAAAGAAAAGGTCACAGAGTCAGGCGAGAACACCTTAATAAGACAGTTGATTTACAACAATATTTCCAGATGTAAATTGCTTTAATAATTTTGTATTAAAATGCTTTGTGAGCCATTTAATTTCATATTTTGTTAATAATTTTACTCTGAGCGCATAGCACTTCCGCTTGTGTGAACTCCGTAGGCAGCCAAGTCCCCCCGACCCCTGCCTCTGGGCAGTCCTCCTAGGAGAGCTGGTGAAGTAAGACGTCACATACGCACTTCATACTTTTGCACTGAGTTAGATTTTCATAGTTTCACATTAGTTTACCAGTTAACCTTTGCATTTCTGGCACGAGATGTAACCTGTCTAAAAATTGTACTAGTGAACAGTATGTATTCTTGTGGTGTCAGCGCCCAGCTTTCTCCCAGTATTTGGAAGAGAAATATTTAGTACTGAAAGTGTTTTGTAAGTACGCAAGGGTGAGACGAACACACAGAACCCATAGCATCTCTGAGATCACTCAGCCTCGAAGTGTGGTGCCTAGGAACCACCTCTGGCACCCATTTACCAGGTAAAAAGGTGTATCGTATCATCTTGTGTCTCACCCCACAGTGTAAATTGATGTTCCCAAGTGGGGCCAGTGTATTCATCCGCATCGCGCTAACCGCGTCATCCATGACAAAATGGCGGACAGCACGCCAGGGCAACCACAAGAAGATGTTAAGACAACTGCATCTGCATATGCGACAACCATGACATACGCGATCGCGGCTAGTTGGGACATACCGGTCAAACGATGCGTGCATTGCGGCAGACAAAGTGAGGTAAATTTGTTAGATGACAACTTGTGGGGACAACCTATATGTCAATGCATGTCCGATACCACGCCAACGCCATCAGAGCACTGGATGTGACGGAACAGTAAAGAAGTGGGCTACGTGTCAGGAGTGCAAACAAAACTTTCACCTCAGATGCATACGACCGGAGGAGTATACAACTTTCCGTGATGGAGTGATGAACTGTATCGAGTGCCGGAACAATGACTGTTTAGGAAACACGCAGCCAGCAACATTGGAAAACAAGCCCATGCCGCCAACAGTTAAAGTTACATACATGCTACAGGGTTTGACATGGCCAGATCGCAATGTATTGCTGCCCACTTTTATGAGACATGATTCCGATGAACCAAGTACTTTTCTCGCCGTCTGCGAAGAAAAACTACACGGATATCGGGTACACCATGATGACTGGACTGAAGTTACCGCCAACAGGCTGAGGGGAACAGCTGCCACGTGGTGGAACTTAGTTCGTAACTACCAGGTCACCTGGGAAAAATTTTATGAGAGGTTGCTAGGCAGGTTCGACACCGATGGTGACTCCATACAAGCCAAAACAAAATTTTATCATGAGCAGCAATGGGAGAGAGAAGGGACTGATAAATTCATCCAAAGAAAACTAGGGTTGTAGAAGCGTTTGCATCCAGGACAGCCAACTCGCAGAGTGCAGGAGATAGTATTTGCATTAACACCGGACATTACGCCGTACCTGCACAGAGCAACAAGGAAGAGTGTTGAACAGTTCACGAGGGAGGCGTCCTTGTACAAGAGGGATGTACATGCAGGGCAGGAGTACCAATCACAGAGATAAAACCAAAGAATGCTCACACCCGCAGTAATGGTAGATGTTAAGCACATCCATTGTTTACACCAGTGCGGACGACCCATGGACAGAAGCCGAATTATCACAATAATGCCAGTGATAACTATTACCATGGAAACAGGTCAGGAAAATGAGTAGGGAGGTTGGCAAAACAGCACCTGCACCAATCTCACCACCAGAGCTGGAGAAGTTTGTCTAATGTGGGTGATAAAGTGTTACAAGTGACAGTACCATATGCACCTTACGTGTAAATATTGAACTTGAGGGAAAAATGCAATTGGTGTTTTAGACACTACTGCAAGTCACAGTTTTGTATGTGAGGGACTAATAAAGGCCATTACCACCCGAGCGCCACCGCATCACTTACGATTTGCCACCACAAACGAGCAGGGGGAAGCTACAAGTGTAATGCACGTGACTGTGGGAATTCGTGACTTACGTACAAAGTGTGAACGATGTATATTGTGCCGGACCTATGTGAAGAAATGATTCTCGGACTACCGTGGTTGATCGACAACCAAGCCATCATCGAGCCACACCTTGACCGTCTTCATGTGGCGACACGTGGGAGGTGGACACTGTACACCATGGGAGCAATGCCGCCAACAACTGAAGTGCCGCTAGAGCAGTTCTCGTATGAGGTGCCAGAACAGTACCAAAGAAGGCTGCAACATCTGCTGGACCAGTACGTCGGTGGGGTTTCACACCTAGGGGAAGCTGCAGCCTACTGACGTCACCGAGCACGTGATTATCACAATGCACGAGGACCCGGTGTACTCCAAGTCACGAGATCCAGGTATCTTCTTTAGAAGGGTAATAAACCAGCAGGAATGTGAAATGTTGAGTGACAATGTTATTGACCGTATGCAAAGTCTCTAATTCAGGCATTACACTAGCCCCTAAAAAAGATGGCGAATGGAGGTTTTGTGTAGGTTTTTGCCCGTTAAATAAAATCACAGTAAATATTCTACCACCTGTAATCAATCTCAAAGACACACTGTCAACACTAGGGCCCGCTGCAGTATTTACACCCTTAGATTTGAAGTCTGGATATTGGCAAGTGCCTATCCGCCCCCAAGACCGTAAGAGAACTGCCTTCACTACATCTGATGGGCGAAGATTTCAATTTGTTGCCATGCCATTTGGTTTAAAATGTCGTCCCGCTAGTTCTCAAAACCTCATTGTCAACGTCTTAGACAGGTACACAGGAGACATTGCGATGGCGTATCTTGACGATGTACTAGCTGTGAGGAACACAAGCATCAATTAAGCCTTGTGTTCGAGAGAGTGTAACATAACAAATTGACATGTAAAATTGACAAGTGTAAACTGGGCATGAGCAAAATGGAATTTCTAGGGCATTATATCTCAAGGAACGGACACAAGCCAGAAAAATAACATGTACAGCAGATACAGAAAAAACCTATCCCCAGGTCCCGAAAACAAGTGCAAAAATTTTTTGGTTTAATCAACTGGTTGCAGGAATTTATCCCTAATTTTTGTGTCATTACCACACCACTAACAGAACAGCTGCCAGAAAAGTGTAAATTTGTATAGACACCTCAAGCAGACCAGGCATTTCAAATAATCAAACTTGCTTTTCTAAACTATCAGCCATGAGCCAGGTTACATAGAACTCCTGGTTACTGTACAGACACTTGTCAGGAGGGTATCAGAGTGGTGCTCTACCGAACAGGCGAACAGGGACAGAAACACAATCAATTACCACAGTGCAAAATTCGGCAATGCAGAGCGAAAATTTGACGTGAACGAGCAGGAGTGATTGGCGATCGTACACGCACTGCGAAAATACAGGCCGTACTTGCTAGGCAGAAAATTCACGTTGAAAGCTGACAACAGATGTTTGGTTTGGCTAGAAGGAATGCACAACGGTAAAAGTAAACTTGCCCGCTGGGCCTTGTTGCAAGAATTCAACTTTCAGGTAGAACATGTGGCGGGGGAAACCAACGAACTCGCAGTTGTGCTGTCGAGAAACCCTTGCCAATAGAAAACGGTATCAGGCGATACCCAGTGGGAAGAGGTGCTACCACATTGTCGTACCACCCCAGTAACAGGATCAACACCACTCATCCCACAAACCAATTCTTGCCAAATGTCCAAGCTAACTTTTATCTTTAAATGTCTGTGACATCCTAAAAAGGTTCATGTCTCACAAGAAAATTCCCCGAATGCTGCAAAATGCCGGCAACACTGCGCAGATAGGTATTCGAAACACTGGAGGGTAACAGACCAGGAAATACAAGGTCAACCACCCAGAAATAGAGGAAAATGGCAGACATATGTACCAAGAGAAACATGTAAGCTAGTCGCGGAGTACGGATACGACAGCCTAGAACACAGACACCCAGGTTCAGAGCAGACGCAGAGAAATGTACAAAAGTATTTTCATTGGCCAGGTGTGCAGAGAGACATGCATCAATACGCTCAGAATTGCGTTACGTGTAACATAAGGAAGTGGCGGAGAATAGAAGGAGATGCACCACAATAACCCCGCCTACCAACTGAGCCTTTCAAAACTATTGCGCTGGACATCATGGGCCCGTACACCAGCACCAAGAATGGGAAATGTTTTCTCGTTGTGGTAACAGACTTGTTTACAAGGTGGACTGAGGCTTTCCATGTTAGTAATGTCCGTGCACACACAGTAGCTCATGTCATACAGAGTGAGTTTTTCCAGATGTGGGGATATTCTGAATACCCGTTAACTGACAACGACACACAGTTTGTGGGGAGAAAATGGAGGGAATACTATACCACACGGGGAACAGAACACCGCAATACCCCGACCTACCACCCCAGGGTAAACCCAGCCGAACACAGAAACCAAAATGTAAAGATACAGTTACGAGTCCGGTTAGGGGCAGACCATACAAGATGGGCAAAACTCAATCCTGTAGTAATGTTTTTCACAAGGAACAGTGTCAATGCGGCAACCGGGAAGACGCCCGCCCAGATGGTACAAGGCCGTGAATTACGCCGGTACCACCCAAAGAAATTTTAGTACACCAACAACAGATACATGAGTAAGCGTGGGAAAACCAGTAGCCAGTAGAATTATTGTGTCAACTGGGTACCGGAGTGTAGGAAGCAACCACCCTAATTAACACCTGGCATACATATGCATGTGAGAGAGAACCCGTTGTTGGCAGGAGTAAAAAACTATTGTGCAGGGCTGGCACCCAGGTTAACTGGGCCAGTGAAAGTGATGGAAAAAATGGGAAATTCCACTTTATTGGTAAAACTAGGACCACGAGTGACAAAAGACACTGTGACAATCTGTGTATCGCCCGCTCACTGTTAGGGAAGAGAGCCAAGGAAATGGCAATAAGCCCAGTACCACGGAGATCACGGCACAGCGAGCCAGGAAGTATGCACGGTGAAGTGAACAACGCGTGTCAGAATGTTAAACACGGCCCCGCAGCTATGTGCCACTCAAATGTAAACAATAACCTGTTTAATGATACGTCATTCAGGGGATTCGCACGATCGGAAAGAATACTCTGCATCAAACAGGGAGGGGAAAGACAGTAGATATGACAATACAGATGTGAATGTAGTCTATGATAGTAATTCACTGTTTTGGGGTTTCCCCGTACCACTAGGGCAAAGCTTGACATAGCAGAGTACTTTTAAGGGGCTTGCAAACACACGTAGGGGAATAATGGCAACGAAAGTGTTGATGTAAATCACTGCACATAAGAGAAAGTGCTAAGCCATTGAAAGAGTTTTCTGCACTGGGAGGAAAGAGCATCACAGAGCAGGCTAGTTTCAAGGGGTTTGGGGAAAGCAGTACAGAAGTGTGTGCAACGGTAAGTGATAAGTGCAATGTAAGCAGACCACGCCACGTCAAATGCAAAAGGAGAAGTGAACCACTGTATAGCCCCAACAACATGGTTGCAGCCAACACTCCCACCTCCCTACAAACGCAGCAGAGTATGAACACCTCCGAGGCCATGTTTCCTTTGTCCTCAACCGGTGGTCCCGGTTCAGACCCGGGTGGGGCCCAGCAGAGCAGGGTTGAGCTGCTCGCACCATCTTGGCTTTCGATGGAGGGGTCGTTTGATGCCGGCTAATAGCCAGCGGCAGTCAGACCATGACTGCACTCGCCGCCCTCAGTAGCATGTTGTGGTGGGGCCAGAGGGCCACACACACCAGTAAAGGTTGAACAGACTATACATTCCTTTGCAAGCCCCCTGTTTATTCAACAAGCCTGGCTCACCCATTGTCGCCAGGCTATAAAAGACCAGAGCGCTATACATTCCCCCCACCCCCAAGACGTAAGCGAGTACTTTAACTATGTCAATGTCAGTGCCAGAGCAGCACAAAGCAAAAGGCTATGAGAGTTAAGGGTCTAGAGGAGTTCTAGGCCGAACAGCAATCAAACTTCTGATAATTGGTGATCTCGAGGTCCCGTTATAAAAACTTAATACATGGCAAGGTTAGGGTATTTTGCCTAACAGTATTCTTTGATATTCTTGTAATTAACTTGTCATACCAAAGTAAAGCAACATAACTGTATTCAGGAGTATATTGTCATATTGTATAAATGTATTGTTCTGTTATAACTGAGATATTGTAGTAAAGATGTATTGTAGAAAGCCCTCTCTTATTTAATAGCCATCTGTAACAAGCTATCCACCATGTAGGCCCCTATCCTAACAAGAGATATTGTGAGTAGGAGATGAAAGAAGTAGTGATCAGTAGAAATAGAGGAGAGGGCGTAGGAGTTAGGAAGGGAATCACTACTCTGGTGGAGAGCCTCACAATCCACTTTGCACTTAAGCGAGTAGCTTCATTTCATTTAGAAACTTTAATCTCGCATCAGTTCCCATATGCAGCTACGACAAACGTGGCCATGCCACCAACCATGACATGCGCAGGTGTAACAATTAATTACCGACTGAAGTCTTCCTGTTTTGCTATTGTAGTTCCTTGTGCTTTCATATTATCCATTCCTTATTATAGTGTTTTGTTGTCAGTTAAATTAATTATTTACATGTAGATTACAGCAAACCAGCGCGAGTGCGTAACAGCTGTTAGCTTCCCCGCGGCGAAGGCCAGCGTGCTGTAAGCGTCATTGCAATAGGTCAGTACACAGCAGCGCAAGTCAGCAGTAGGCACGCGTAGGCGAACTTGCCAGCCATGCTGTACGATGTTACGGCGCCTGTCCTACTCCCACTAGAAATACTTCCTGCATCTTCAATGTTAATGCATGTTCTTTGCTTGAAATTGCATGTGGGGCACCGTGGTTCCCTTTAAGCTAAATTCTCTACTTGTTGTGTGTTGTGTATTCTTCGGAGAATTCATTTCTTTCCCTTCTAATTTTAAGTAATGTTATACACCACACCATTTGTATCTTACACTATACACTGACACTGACCACCGCCTATGGTACATTGAAACTAAGAACAAAACCAAACAATCATCTGCAAGTAAAGTTATAAAGACTCTCTTCCTCGATACTTCCGACATAGAGAACCAATTGGACCAATGCTATAGACAATGTACATTGCTACACATTACACAACCTAACATTACTAGTAACGAATCCAACCAACATTTCAAAGTCTCCTTTCACGCTAACCCTGAACCTTTGCCATCCAAATCTCCACCACACACACAATTTCCACAACACACCCCACCCTGCGTAAATAGCTCACTATCGGAATTCTTGGGATTTCATTTTTATGATGATGTTACACTACACACACTCACACCTAACATGCCACCTCCACCCACCACTACATTAATTTAAATACAGACGATACACCACCCCCAACACACAACATGGCCAACACACCACCCCTAAGGATTATCTTTTCGCAACCCAAGAAACCAACATCATTCACTGGAACACAGTAAGAAAACATTTCCGAATTTTTGGAGGAATTCGAGGCAGTCTCTGAAATCAGCCAATAGAACGAAACAGAGATATGTCATCATATTAAGTTTTACCTCTACGGACCTGTCAAGCATACATTTTAAAATATTACACGCAACTGACAACAACCCATTACAAGGAACGACTTGCAACAATCCCTTGAAAACACATTCACCACAACTGCAGATACAAAGAGGGTATATAACAAAAAAACAAGTGATAGGGGAAGACACGTCGACATGTGCAAACAACGACATACTACAGAGACAAATATCATTCGAACATGTCTGATCACGAATTCCTTAATGTTTTGTGGCACTCCCTTCTCCCCTCAATAGCAGATAAACTCATTGGTCACTCCACCGATATCTTACAAGACATGATTGGTGCCTTAAAACGTATTGATGCAGGAATGTACAGATACTAAAAAACCACTCACTCACGCAAGCACACTAAAATCCCAAGTCAGCAAAGCTTGAAGCACAAATCACTCAATTGAAGCAGTAGGTTGCGCAGCTCACACTCCAACAACAGCAAGGCATAGCCACACAGAATACACAAAACATACACCAGCACCACAACAGACAAAGCACTATCAAACACAGCACGACCATAATATACCACACCGGGGATACTCCAACAACTACCCACCCCATTAAACATACCCACAAAATAACGGTTTTCAATACAGACAATGCAGAACACCCCACAAACTAGCAGATACCAAAGTAACCAATACAACCGAAGGGGTAATTCCAATTTCAGACAAAACAAGCACAACAGTAATAATTACACACAAAACAATTTCTACCACACCAGGGACAGCCATTTCAACACAAATTGGCGTGGTACAAAATTACAAAAAACTTTTAAACGAGGGGGTTAGCCACGCAACCCTGTGGACAAAAATGACAAAATTCATGGGGCATGTAATGCAATTTTCAATAAAGTAGTGCCGTATAGATTGTATGCAGAAATCGTGAAATCCAACGCCTGCAGCAAAATTTCACAACGAAGCCAAACACATCCACAGCCCGCATACAAACGCACAATAAAGGACAACAGACAACACAAGGCCACACCGCAATACACTTCCGCATCACCGGCAAAGCCAGCGGCTGTAGGTAGATCAGCAAAACAAACGCAGGGACAGCCAATGACAAACCTGGAAACTGCAGTTAGGCTGCGTAAACATTCAATGCAGCAAATTGTGCAAGCGCAGCTGGGCCAAGGCAACACATACGAGTGCATCACATCCCCCCCGCACGGCTGACCAACGTTGCCACTCTTCCGCCACAGCACGACCCACTTTGCAACGTTGCCAAGCATCACAAAAGTGTTACCCGCAAAGAAGAAACCGCCGGGCCATATAGCCTTGAGCACGACACCTGCACGCTTTGTTTTTATGCTGGACACAAGGCCAAACATTGTCAGCTGTTCCCTAAACAAAACTTTGAATTTACAACGGCTATCTGAGACAGTTTCAAACATTTCAAAAACAAATTTGGCCTCACACCACAAATTGTCTACAAACACCACACAAAAACTGCACCACACCCAATGCACATTATTTTCAAAATACACCATGGCAAACTCACAATGATGAAAATGTGTTGAAGAAAAACATGCTGAGCGAGCTTCCGCCTACCAATGCACCACAAAACGAATCACACACTACACTAAATACAGCATACCAGCACACTGTAAACACGGCAGCTACACCCAGCATCCTAGTTAAAGTAAAAGGAATAGAATATTATGATTTACTAGACACAGGTTGCTCGAGAAGCAGTATAGCCAGTAAACTTGTATCAGACCAGTACCTTTTTCCATTGAGAAAGCAAATAACTTTAGTAGGGGCAACAAGTGTTAACTTCTCCCAAATTTGAAACAAATGTTAATTTAAATGTTGCATGTTGCTCTAACCTCTGTCTCGCCTGCACCCGCTTTGTTCACCAACACACAGCAACGGAGGTATGTGATCAAAATTCTGTAGTACGATAGAAGTTTATCATAAACTAGATGTTCAAGTAGTGGAAGCTAGTGCTACTCCTTAAAATCTAGGAAGGAGTTTACCAAGCCTGCACGCAGTTATTGCTCAGCCACTTCTTCCCCTAGTCTCCCCACCATTGAACTGCCGCACTTCAGCTGTAATCCTACCGATTGGACAAGCTTTTCAACCTATTCAGTGCCTTGGTAGCAGACAATCTCAATCTCAATAATGTGGAGCAATTGTCATATCTCAAATCATCCCTGTCTGCAAGTGCACTGTCTGTAATCCAAGCATTGCCACTTACTGAAAAGAATTATAAAGTGACCTGAGAATTATTGAACAAACAATATAATAACAAAATACTTATTTCATCTTTACACATAGATGCTGTCATACATGCTCCCTCAATATCACCGGATTCTCCAGCATCAATAAATGGGTTACTGTCAGTCTTAGATGAACATATTGCTGCACTGCATGTATTAGATGTTAATGTAGACAAGTGGGACCCATTGCTTCTCCATAACATCGAGACCAAGTTGAATCCCTTTTTGTGCAACCAATGGGAACTTTATATAAATGACAAGATAGCCGAGCTGCCAAAGGTGACGGAGATTTTTAACATTTCTAGAAGGGCACCGCCGGGCCTCTGAATTGCAACTAACCACTGCATCACAACCTAAGTCAAGGTCAACTATGCCGCCACAAAAAAACTCCTACTGCGCCATTCCCAGTCATAGTCGTTTGCTGTGAACACTGTGACCAATGTGAATGTTAAGTGTGCTGTCTGCAGTGATGACAATGAAGTGTATCAATGTCCCCCATTCTTAGAAGCATCTCCCCAAGAATGGCATAAGCTAGCTAAGTCTGCCCAGCTTTGTTTTAATTGTTTACGTGGTTCCCACCAATCCAGGACTTGTCGGTCAAATAGAAACTGTCGTACCTGTAGTTTCCAACATCACACATTGCTACACTTTGCTGAAGCTTCATCTACAGACAGCAGTGAGGAATCAACATAGCCTGGTTCTCACGCCCTGATATCTCAATGTCCTGACGGAGACATCCCATCAACAGTACTCCTGTCTACTAATCTGGTGGAGATTCCAAGTGGTAATGGTAACTCACAGACAGTGCGTGCTCTACTCGATTCGGCCAGTCAGTCAAGGTTTATTACTGAGGATTACGTGAGAAGGCTTGGATTAAGGTGCAGAAGAACATAATTACCAGTGTATGGTGTCTCTCAAGTGCCCTTGTACACTGCGAAAGGGGTAATAGATTGCCTGTTAACTCCAGTTGGCCAAGATTGCCCTCTAATTGTACTCGCTGCATTTTTCTTGCCAAAAATATCTAGTTTACTGCCCACTGCACGAATTGTGGCAAATGCATGGACCCACCTGGCCTGTTGATTTATTTATAGGTGCAGATCTCTTCCCCTATGTGTTGAAGGGCGATACTGTAAGCCAAGGTAGAGAGCTGCCAGTGACGGTCAACACAGTCTTTGGATGGGTAGTCATGGGGATGGTGTCTGCCTCTGCACTGCCAATGATCTGCGTTTCACTTCTTGCACGCTCAACTACATTAGACGAAGCGGTCAGACAATTGTGGGAGATTGAGGAAGTTGCAGTGCCTGCAAGGCCTACCTCGGATGACCTACGATGCAAGCAAGTTTTTGCTGCAACTTGCCAAAGGAATGAAACAGGTCAGTACAGTGTGGTCCTACCCTTCAAGGAACCCCAGCCTCACTTCATAGAAACAAGAGTGCAAGCCCTTCATTGGTTCCATAACCTTGAACGTAAGCTAAATCGTGATCCTAGCCCGAGGGCTTCTTACGCATCGTTCATTATGGATTACTTAGCACAGGATCACATGTCCCCAATACCTACCTCGCAGCTTAAGAGACCTGCATTTTATATACCACACCAGGGCGTCCCGAAGCCAGATAGCAGTACCACAAAATTGAGTGTATTTGATGCCTCAGCAAGAGATACTATCAAAGTGTCCCTAAACGACTCGTTGCTCACTGGTCCACGGCTACAAGGGGACATCATGGACATTCTCCTTCGCTTCCGTAATCATACTGTTACCTTCACAGCCGATATAAGGCAAATGTATCATCAGATCAAAGTTCTCGAAGAGTTTCGAGATTACCAACACATTCTGTGGAGACCTTTAGACCAAGATCTAGTAAGTGACTCTCAACTCAATACTGTAACCAATGGTGTTTCATTCTCACTCTTTCTCGCCATTCAAACATTGCACCAACTGGCTGCTGACAAGAGGGAGCATTTTCCTTATACACTGCTGCAGTGCTATTAACAGATATTTATGTAGATGACCTTGTGTCAGGTGCACCGACATCACTAGCAGCCTTGTCATTACAGAAGGACTTAATTGATCTTTTAAGGGTGGGCGGATTCCACTTGCGGAAGTTAGCCAGCAATGACCAGTCTTTACTCTCCTGGCTCCCGGCAGACATGGTCCAAGGTAATTAGGCACTATTGCTTGACAGTAATTATGATCTTCCAACAGTAAAAATATTAGACCTCCAGTGGCAGGCTGAAGTAGACACCTTCTCATACAAGGTTCAGCCAACTTCCACCATCTTTATCAAACGAAGTATGTTATCAGACTTAGCCCGGATATTCAATCCTCTTGGGTGGTTGTCACCCATTGTTCTGCTGGCAAAATACCTCATACAACATCTGTGGATCCGCAACATTGACTGCGATTACCCACCCCCAGCAGACATATTATCCACTTGGAAATGCTTTCAGAAGGAGCGTCCAGGTGTGGCAACCATTGCTATTCCTAGACTGGTGCCTGTAAAACTACAGAATGTAGATCTTCAGATACACATGTTTTCCGACAGTTCAAAACGTGGATATGCAGCTGTTGTCTACCTGTGAATCACCTTACCAGATGGCCCAGTAACTGTTAATTTAATTAATGCCAAGTCTAATGTGGCTCCCACCAAGCAAGTATCTCTACCTCGTCTAGAACTATGTGAGGCTCTACTGCTTGCTCTTACCATACGCAAAATACAAGATAACCTCAGTTCTCATGGTCACATCTCCCGAACCTTTGCCTGAACTGATTCCATTACTATTCTTCACTGGATCAACGGCTCACCACAAGGCTGGAAAACATTTGTTGCTAATCGGGTCAGCCAAATCCAGGATCTTATTCCATCAAAACACTGGAATCATGTACCATCAGAAAACAACCCGGCTGACTGCGCTTCTCAAGGTATCTTTCCCAGTGAGCTGACAGCACATTGATTGTGGTGGACAGGACCACCATGGCTGCGTGAGTCGCCAGAACACTGGCCTCAGCCTTACCCGGCAAGGAGTCACACTGATGAAGCACTTGTAGAACAACGGGTTGTTGTACTCCATGCTATTGGAATTCCTGCTGACACTTCACTGTTGCACAGATTCTCGTCTCTGCAAGATAAAACGTATCACTGCCTACTGTCTGCGATTTGTGCGAAGTCTGCATGTAAAGAAACCTATTGTTGGTCCTCCTTGCCCTGAGGAACTCAATGCTGCCTTGATGGTATGGATTAAGATTGCACAATCCGAAGCCTTTGCCGCAGATATAAGGGCACTGCAGGCAAGGCAGCCATACAGGGGCCCACTATCCAAGTTTGTCTTCCCTTGCAGATCCTTCTGGAATTGTTAGGGTGGGTGGTTGTTTGCATTTGTCTGATTTGCCATATGACCAGAGGCATCCAATATTACTACCAAAACACCATCGTCTCACAGAGCTCTCGATCGACTCCCTTCATGAACAGCTGTTGCACTATGGGCCAACGATTCTGCAGTCAATTCTACAACAAGAATTTTGGATCATAGACTTAAGCAGTGAGTGCCTTGCTTTAAGGTACGTCCTACCCCATTGGAGCCACCCATGGACTATCTCCCAGCTGACCATTTTCGGCAGTCAAAACCATTTCTCAAGGAGGGTGTCCATTATGCAGGACCCTTCAAGATTACATTATCACGGTTGAGGAAGGCACGAGTCCTTGATAAATATATGTGCTTATTTGTTTGTTTTGCCACCAAGGCAATTCATCTAGAACTTGCATCTGATCTCACCACTGAGGCCTTTCTGGTGGCATTCCGTCATTTTCTCTCTCGTCGTGGTCAATGTACTGACATCTATAGTGAATATGGTACCAACTTTGTTGGTGCCAATCGATACTTGGTGGAATTGAGGACATTAATGATTGACAAGGGCACGCAGGATGTGTTGGCACAGGCGCTGACCAAACACCAACTGACGTGGCATTTTAACCCCCCTTCAGCCCCTCATTTTGGAGGATTGTATGAGGCTTGAGTCAAGTCGGCCAAATCCTTGTTCATAAAGTGTGTGGGTTTGCAAACACCTACATATGAAGAACTGTACACTGTTATGACAGGTGGAAGCAAACCTCAACTCTCTGCCACTGAGCGCTCTCTCCACTGACCCCAACACCCTGACGGCATTGACTCCAAGCCACTTTCTGGTGTTGGGACCCCCAGGTATACTGCCTAAGCGAGATTTATCTCACATCTCACTCAACAGACACTCATATTTACAACTTATCCAGCAAATCCACCAATCCTTTTGGAGGTGGTGGCATCAAGAATACCTCCATCATCTCTAGTAACGAATACCTCCATCATCTCTAGTTGTGTCTAAGAGAACCTCACTATTGGCACATTGGTGCTAGTCAAGGATGACAACTTACCCCCTCTTTGTTGGAAACTAGGGCGAGTACTGAAGACTTTTCCAGGGCCAGACTCATTTGTCAGAGTGGCAGAGGTGAAGACTCGCCAGGGAGTCCTCAAGCGTCCTGTAGTCAAGTTGTGCCCACTACCATCTCAATAAATAAAAAAATGTGCATTTTGGTGAGTGGGATGTTGAGACTGTAAATAATTGTAAATAGCCTGTTTAAAGTGTTGTGAGGGCTTGAGTCTGAATAGTGACGAGAAGTAAAGTGTTTGTATAAGACATTCAACACATGTTGTTTTTGAACTTGGCGCCTACAGAACACCACGACTTCAGTTCTCTTGATGGCCGCTAGGAGCGGCAAGGCATCAGTACAAGATGGAGGTGAGTGAGGCCGGACGTGTGGCGTTCCTTACAATTAATCAACCTTTAAATGTGTAAGTTTCAAGTCGAAACACCTTACTTAATCCAGATCAAGCAGACACCAAATACCGCAGATTGAGCCGTAGATATATAATTACCGCAAACTGAGAAATATTTTTGAAAACCAATACCCCTCAAGGCCCCTCTAAATTAATTATTGATCCCCAAATCTACGTCAATGAGATAATGCACACACATCACAACGCAATATTTTGTGGGGGGCGATTCGGCACCCTTAAACATTAGAAAAAATTGAACAGTCTTATTACTGGGACAACATGAACGCAGATGTAAAAAAGTAATTTAAGTCTTGCCCAATATGTCAAAAAACAAAGGCCATTAACACTAAACCAATGGGCCAAATTATCTCGATACCACTGCAACCACTTCTAAAAACTTAGGCTTTGGGTGCAAAAAGGTCCCCTCCCCATAACAACTCTAAAGAATAAATACATCTTAGTAATGACTGAGTATGCTACCTGCTACATTGTAGCTAAGGCTGTTCAATATATAGACGCAGTCACATGCATACAGTTTATTAAGCAAATATTCCTTCAATTTGGGTAACCTAAACAGATCCTAACCAACAGGGGTACATATTTCCAGAATGAATTGGTTGGTAACCATTTAGAGTCTCTTAACATTAAGAAATGAACTATAACAGCTTATAATCTTAGATGTAACGGGCTTGTAGAAGCATCGAACAGAAAAATTGGGGAGCAACTTACTGCCTGTGCTAACACAGATAAAGTAAACTGGGGCCTTTACATAGATTCCATTTGTTTTAATTACAATACCAGCATCAACACCACCACAAAATTCACCCCTTTTTACTTAATGCATGGCGTAAAAGCAACCCTCCGGCGCAGGTGGTAGCTAATCAATGTTCACCTCAAGTGCACGCTTGGTGCGAGAAACTTAGGCAAAACCGGGAAACAGCAAGATGAGACCCAACAGTTTAATAAGTTACACAAGAAAAGTACTATTAAAGTGAATGACCTTGTGTGGGTTCGAAACAGAGACTGCCAGAAGACACTAACTCATCGTTATCGTGGGCCATACAAAGTTGTTGAGGTATTAGAGGAATCCACTATACAAATTCAAACAAACAAAATGAGTATACCAAAGTACGACACTGTATGCACGCGGCATACCACGCCTGCCTTTGCGAGTTAAATTAGTGTTTTATCGTAATTAAAATTAAGCTGTCTATGTTCAATGTTTGAAATATATTTGAGAGAGTGTTACAGGAGTATTATTGTATACGCAAAGTAGCGAACGGCCCCAAAGCCAGCACGAGCTCCTTTTCCACAGCTTGTTCATGTAGTAACGGGAACATGCTGACAGCGGTCTAGCTTCAGCAAATGGGCTCAGAGTGAAAGCAGGCAATGCGAGGCATCAGCCAGTTGTCCTCACTGCTACCATGCCTCACGACTTCTGCGGCTCGCCCACATTCCAGAGAGAAGTGCCATAGCATGCTCCTTGTGCCAGCAGTGTTAACAATGCCGGCCACATATTGTGTCCACGCCAGGGTCTACTGATGGCCAGCATCAGTCAACTTATCTATGAAAACAGTTTCCCCATTGTCTACACTGTCCATTAAACAATTCCCTAGGTCCCTGAAACACTGGACCAGTACTTGCATGTGACGTGTCCTAACAGCACATCAACGTTGTGTGCAAATGCAAGGGTTTTGTATGCTTATTTACAGGACGTGGAACACGGAATCCGGCATGAATTCCCAGACGAGGTCTTGACAAATTCTCGCCACAAACCCGGGATTCAATTTCTGGGTGACGTAGCATCCTGGTGCTGCAATGTGCTCATGAACAAGCTTGTGAGCATTACTCGACAATGACGTACGCCTGGATGCCCAGATCAATGATCTTACAGATAATATAAAAGTCACCAATCAAGCTCTAAATGTCACAAAGTTATCACACAGGTCGAGCATCAGGTCATTGACAAGGTCAATGCATGATCAAAAACAATAAATGACATGTCAGAAATTTTGCAACACTAACAGACAGATAATAATTACAATAATTTTGAAAACCAATTCACACAGTTGTCCACTGCCATTTTAAGCTTTTAAATAATATAGTGATTGGATAACTGGTACAAACTCATGTACACTTGTGTCAGATTAACCAATTGCCCCTTAGTTATGTAAACAAATCACAGCTGACATGATTTGCACAACTTGAAAATTTAGCTGAACAAAATGGGTCCCACACTAGCCATTGAAACAAAAGTCATTATTAATTACACTACACAAATAAGTTGAATGAGTGCAGTTTTTCAACTACGCAGATAGTTATTAAGTTACAAATACCTATCATATGTACCAACTCAAACTGGAACATTTACAATGTTATACCTGTTCCATATCGTTTTCAAAACCATACCTGCAAGATTCATGTTCCATCCACCATTGTGGCAGTTGATCCTGACAAGGGTGTTGTCAAGGCTATATCGCCCTCATCAGACATTTCCCCGGATGTTCTGGCCATCCCTGAAGAGTCCCTCAGCTGCAAAAATGCTAAATGTGTAAAAGAAGCTACCCTTTTGTCAGATGCCAACAAATTGTTTTCCAAATGCAAATTTCAGTGGTCTCCCGACAATTTATTCTCCATACACCCCATTCTCCCCCACCAATTCGCTTTCAACAACCCTACAGAAGGTACCATGATAAAATGCTTGAACAGATCTCTAAATGTTGACGTTCAAAATAAGTTGGGTACAATTGAAATACATGTTCCTTGTGGCTGCTATGTTGCTACACGTGACCAAATCATCATTGAAGCAACTCATTTGTGCGATATAAGGGCACCCACAGTCCCTCTACAGCAAACTGTAATCCCAGTGCAATGGCCCCCTCAACAATCATTCCACCTTCAACAACTTCACCTCTCCACTGGCATACACTTTTCAAACATCACTACTTTTCAAACCTTACCTGAATTGCCAGAATTGCACTCACAATACAGGTATGGTAAGTTACAGGACAACACTTTTAATATTTTAGACCCTCAGCATTATGATTATGCTACTATGGCCATTATAGGCCTCTACTTTTATTTTGCATTGTTGCCATGCGTATTAAGCTCCTCAAGCTCACCATAATCCTCTCACATCTACAAACTGCTAATTAAGCAAACATAACTGTCATAAGGCTTCTAGATAGTAAGAAGTTTTCAGTATACCAATATATTGGTGTATAAAGGGATTAAGTTTCAAAACTCTCCAAAGTATTAAATATCAATTAAGGCCAAGCCATGTCAGTACTTTAGAATAACTTATTTTGTTCTTATCTGGAATGTATTCTAGGAATATCATTGAATATAGGTATAGGAGAATTTTAATATATATATATATCCCCCCCTCCCCCCTCCCACCCACTATATATATATATATATATATATATATATATATAATATATATATATATATATATATATATTATATATATAAAACGAGAATTCCAGATTTTATATTTTCTCGCAATCTCAAACCAACCAAGTGTTCCTTTTACAACATAGCATACTTAAATCTTTGCCAAATAAAGGCATATGCAATCAAGCAATCGTCAATCGCAATCATGATGAAAACTTATCACTATATATGTACTTCTATAGTTAGCAAAAAGTGTATAGAATATTAAGTGAAGCCAAGGCCCATAAGAGTTAAAGATTAACCCTATATTGTTCTCAGTTGTTAAGTATTTGTCAATATATGTAATTCAGTATACAGCCAATGGGTTTTAACTAACGTATGTGTCAGATCACATTCATAACTTATGAATTTGAAGCTTCAAGTCAATTAAGTGTTACGAGGTAGCACAAACAATATAAAGAGAAAATCAAAGGCTTTCTTCTAATATAAATAACGACTCACATTATAATATCCACATCAGGATAATCAAAAGGATATATTAGCTACAAGTGTTTACTTTCTGTACCATTGGTTATTTTGCACATTATTTCCTTTATCACCTCTGTGTATAGATGTTTTTAATATTAAGAGTTCAAGCATAAGAAGGTTACAACCTTATATAATTAAGAAGAAATGAAAACCTGTATTTTCTTTATATGTATATGTACACTGTTACAAAATAAAAACTTACAAGAGAATAGTCATAAGTTAAATCAGTAAGATAAGACATTGTATTAGATATAAGTAAAATATTTTTCCTATGTTGTTCACTAAATGTCTATATAACTTTTAAAGAAAATCCAGTATATGTTCATGATACTTAACACTTTGTAAAACTAAAAATGGAATCTTAGTGTGGCACTTGCCGCATGGACACTTACTCTGCGATGAATGCCTGCCAATGTGAAAAATATAAAACCCACACCTAATATAAAAACAGTGTTCCAAAGAGCATTCAAAAACACACTGAAAATAATTGTGCATCGCAAAAAATGCAACAAACTAATAAAAGAAGGCAGTAATTAAAAGTGTAAAGACAATATCAACAATCAAAGCCAACCACGTGGTATAAATAACAAATGTATATCAAAAATTATATTCTGTAAAAATATTGTCCATTGTCACAATATTGTGCATAAAGTGTAAAGCCCACGTATGTTATAGCGTATGTTAGGTTCCTGTGCATGTAGATTTTAAAACCATTCTCAAACTAAAACTTAGCGAAGTTAACGGTTCCCGTATGGAACTTATGAAAACAAAAATCATAACATATTTTAACTACTTTATATGTCATGTCAAACTGTAATATGATAAGTAACTTAAGAACAGGTCTTAAATAAATATAACAAGCTGACTTTCGGCAAATGGCCAGCTCACTAGGAATATCGCTGCGCCTAACAAAGCATGGCTTCACTGTGCAACATCGCCTACACCAGCATGCA
The DNA here is from genome assembly GCA_029891345.1 of Dryococelus australis. Lineage (NCBI taxonomy): Eukaryota > Metazoa > Arthropoda > Insecta > Phasmatodea > Phasmatidae > Dryococelus > Dryococelus australis. Next base: position 273,158,454 of record CM056994.1, on the reverse strand, counting down.
ATCTTCCTTTCGTACAGGAAGCAAACTATCTAGAATATAAGTCTCCCCTTTAAGCAAAAAGAATTTTGTATATCATTAATTACTAAATGTAAATTTAAAATCAAACATAAGCCTGCAGGCACGTAAAATCAAATGTTTAATTGATTGAGATTAACTTCCTAGCAAGTTGCGAATGAAGTAGTACCACATGTGCGCACAAAAACTTCCACTCCCTAATACCCACGTCCGCCGCCCAGTATTTTGAGGGATTTTTAAACGTCAAATGCGGTGATGGACGTACCTCCTACTCTGTGGTTTCACTACACAATGTGCACAGGTATTTTCCAGTATCCCAATGATTAAAACCATGTAAGAAACTTCCAATGTTATACTCATTCAGTTTTTCTACCTTGCCAAATTTTTTTCTATTTAACTTAAATTCATATCTTAATTCTTGTTCAATGGTGCCTCGAATTCGGTATTCCACCCTCAACACTGCCTCTGTATATAATCACGAATGCCGCCAACCGCCTACAAGACGATGACTCATGCCTGAGCTCCTCGACAACACCGCTTCAACCTGACCCTATAAGGACAATAACTAGGAATCAGCTACTATAGAACAGCTGGGACGGACTGCTATTTCAACCTGGAGGGTAGTGTGGTGGGCGCCAGAGGGCCGCACACACCAATTAAGGTTGAACAGACTACAGATTCCTTTGCGAGCCCCATGTTTATTAAACAAGCCTGGCTCACCCATTATCGCCAGGTTATAACAGATCAGAGCGCTGTACCGCCACCCCGACAGCAGCAAATACTTGAACTGTGTCAACGTCAGTGCCGGAGCAGCATGAAGCAAAAGGCTACGAGAGTTAAGGATCTAGAGGAGCTCTAGGCCGAACAGCAATCAACCCTTCTGATAATTGGCAAGCATAACTCCGGCTGGACAGTAGGGTGTCATCCCCAATCTCGAGGTCCCGTTATAAATACTTAATACGTGGCAAGATTAGGGTATTTCGTGTAACAGTATTCTTTGATATTCTTGTAATTAACTCATCGTACCAAAGTGAAGCAACGTAACTGTATTCTGGAGTATATTGTCATATTGTATTAATGTATGGTTTTGTCATAACTGAGATATTGTCATAAAGGTGTATTGTAGAAAGCTCTCTTTTATTGAATAGCCATCTGTAGCAAGCTAACCCCCACGAAGGCCCCTATCCTAACAGGAGATGTTGTGAGTAGGAGATAAAAGTAGTAGTGATCAGTACAAATAGAGGAGAGGGCATAGGAGTTAGGAAGGGAGTGACTAAAACGTGATAGTAAGCACGTGGTGCAGTACCACTGCATGGACTTTCCCAAAGAGGATAATTGTTTTCAGTATGTTTTGTCTTTTCTTTTCAGGGTAAAATTGTGTTATAAAGAGTAATATGTTCATTTCCTAAATATTGTGCCACGTTTGTTTTTTAATTTCAAAGTATGCGCTGCGCCAAAGAAAAGAACACTGGGATTCAGGCGAGAATGCCTTAAAAAGACAGTTGATTAACAACAATATTTCCAGATTTAAATTGCTTTTATAATTCTGTATTAAAATGCTTTATGAGCCATTTAATTTCATATTTTGATGATAATTTTACTCGGCGTACACAGCACTTCCGCTTGTGTGAACCCCGTAGGCAGCTATGGTAGGTCCACACAACCACTGCCTCTGGGCAGTTGTCCTAGGAGACTTGGCGAGGTAAGACGCTGTCACATACACACTTCATACTTCTGCACTGAGTTAGATTTCCATAGTTTCACTTTAGTTTACCGGTTAACATTTTCTTTGTGTACATTTTGCCAGACATCCCCCCCCCCCCCCACATAATGCTATTCGCGTAACTTAATAATTTGCAGCCTTTGTGACTTTTTCAATTTAAACGATACGAGGAGAAATAATGTCTGAGAGGCCACACAGCTTGTAAATTAGCTGACATCCACCCATGTTAAGGGCTTTTCATTATAATTTCTGCATAATTGCAGCTAGCAATCTTAAGGGTAATATTTGTATGTATGTATTTCAAGGGGTTTATCATGTTAATGTTTAATTGTGTTACGGCCACATCGCCTAAGGCCACGTGGTTAGCTACCACCAAGTCTGTATCTGCGCCATAACCACATTTAGAGGGCTAATTCCTTATATCATCTTGTGTGACTTTATTAATCTCAGGGTAATATGTGTTATTTTCATTCAGGGTTCGTGTATTTTTGATGTTTGATGCTTTTTATGTCTGACCATGCGGTCATTTCACATGTTTGTCTTTTCCCGCCAACCGGTGCACTACGAGCTTTTGTATGCTTGTTTACTAGCAGGAATGTTTTCTGAATACGTCATAATTTTGGCCAGAAACAATTCTCAAATTTTCACGTGAAATCATGCATTTTACATCTGCACACGTGATACGCTAAGAACTCCATCCAGCGGCATCCGTGCCATACAAAGTTACTTTCATGCACCTGCGTGTTTATTTTGTTCATGTCATGCCCTATGTGATATTTATGTATTTTTGTATGGCGTATTTATTTCCCGTCCTAACCCTCTATGTGTATTGACCGTTGCCACACATCACGTGGTTCGGAGACGTGTCCCAACGAGTAGGCGTTAGTGGTGAAGATAAGCGCGCGTGTTAATGTTTCATGTTCATACTCCATGTCTTGTCTCCAGGTAAAAACTGTAGTCCATGATAGTGGCTGTAGACCTCTTGCCCTGTGGAGGCTGTTTTCTCATACATCGCGGAGGATCATCAATCTAGGGGTGCGCAAGTTGAGTAACGTGCTGAGGGAATCACCCACCGGAACTGGCTAGTCACGTCCAAGTTAACCGTAAAACTTTATTTCTGGCATTAGATTTAATTTGTCTAAATAAACAAAATCTTCCCAGTGAACAGTATGTATTATTGTGGTGTCAGCGACTAGCTTTCTCCCAGTATTTGGAAGTGAAATGTTTAGTATTGAAAGTTTTTGTAAGTATGCACGGGTGAGACGAACACACACAACCCCCAGCATCCCCGAGATCCCAGAGTCTCTAAGTGCAGTGCGTAGGAACTACCGCTGGCGCCCATCTACCAGGTATAAAGGTGTGTCGTATTGTCTCGTGTCTCACCCGACGGCGTCAATTCCCTCACATTGCCACTGTTTTCCTAAATGGTCAATTTTATACTGAAGAACATCAATTTTACGTTCTCCTTTATTACCTTCTGCACTTAAATACACCCATTTATTCAGGTTCGACCATTCTCCTTCCATATATAATATATTACATTATAACCAATTGAACTGCAATTAATTAGGACTTCCTACAATTTACACTTTTTTGTCCAAGTGATAAACACTTTTAAGTTCATATGTTCCAATCTTGGTAAGAGAGCTAGTACTTGGGAAAATTTAGTTTGGCATATTTTCTAATAAATGTTTCTGGACCCTAAACAGCAGTTTCTGTTACTTATAAATGAGTAACATATGAAGTATTAGCAAAATGATTGGTCATTTCCATTTCCACATTAAATTTGAATGCTTACACGAGAATATCAGTTGAGAATGTTGCTCTCAATTGTGATGGTACCAAAGTTAAGACCTCAAAACGCAAACACGGAAAGCTTGGTAAAAACTCTACTTGTCAACATTTTAGCTAACCCAAAATTAAATGGAAAGATTGCAGACTATAACACACATGGGTATTAACAATTTTTCTGTCTCCAATGGGCAGTGGCTGATTAAAGAAACATTGCAATGATGATGGAAACACATTTTTAAGTGAAAGGTAAAAATAACAACCTTGAAATTGTTTGGCACTGGGGAAAAAAAAAATCATACAAGCTTGAGGATTACAGACTGAATGGTGTCTATCTAAAATGTACCCAATGGATTATTAAGCAATTTAATTCCAAATACACATAAAAACAAAAACTTCAGTGGAAAAATTTTAAGTAAATGAAGGCTAAAAAATATAATTGTGTAAAAGTCATCAACAAAAATGAAAAATCTACCCTTACAGAGGATAGGTGTGGCCAGAGCTGACCCCTATTCTGGTAACAAGTGATCTCACTCCAAGGACACAGGGGCCAATGCCTTAGTTTAACATGCAATGTGGCCAACACTAGGGTACAATAAAACCAACAAACCTAACTAAAAATGTCTTCAGCCTAATTCTTGTCACATACTTGGGAATGTAAACCACAGCTGAGAGCCATAAGTGTGTTCTAACACTTTCCTAATTCTGGCTGGTCCTGTCCATATTTAAACCACACCTTGGTCATTCCTATGCTTATTAATTTTGAAATACTTTTAAAACCAAATATTTTGAGGGCACTCCATACTAAATAAAATTAACCTATGAAATAAAGCAGTGTTTGAAATTTATTGTATGCTCACTTTTTAAACTTTATTAAACCTGCATAGTGTATAGGAATCATCTAGTAACTTAAACTTTAACTGTTAGTGGTGAAGTATTCCAGTTTAACTGTTTCCCTCCACTTACACTTTACGGTGATTTACACCAATCTGCAGCTATCTCTGGAAAAGTGTAAAATGAGATACCTACAATAATTTTATACATAAGAGGCAGCTTTCAAAATTAACACATTGATTATCAAAAACTGTGTTAAACGGTATCTGAAAAAGTAAAGCACAATACTGGAGTTATTATTTACAGTTAACATGTTTATGTTTGTTATGCAACATTTTAGTACACTGAAACTTGTTTAAAGTTTGCCAAAGTTTTACAGTCCCAACCTTTATAGTTCTAGGCAATCACTAGCACCAGCCAATACTTAGACTATTGTTAAACATGGTTACTATTAGTTATAACTAGGTTGTTTGGGAATAAACAGTAATTTCCATACTACACAACTATCGAGCTTTGGAACAAAGTAAATGTCTCTGCAGTTACACTTCTGCCGACAATTCGCAAGGCTTTCAATCTCATTCATGAAGAAACATTGCTCCCCATGAGGCACAGAAATTCCAGAAGGCACTTTCTGCATTATCCCAAATTGTCCTTCAGTAAGTGACTTAATACATGAACATCTGGTAGCATGATGTTAGTACATCTGGGGGAAATGGGCTGCCCAGAGGATTTTGGTAATCGGGGGCAAAGCTGATTCTGTGGCCCCCTATCCGACATGATACTACATACATCGAGTATTACTTACACTTTTATTAGACACTACCAGTAGAAAATATGTATCTTGGAAAAAGGTTTACCATTTGCCATCATGCAAATAAATATTCACGTATTGTAAAAAAAAATAAGATCCTATTAACATTAAACTATTGCAAAGATCTATATATACTATTACGGTCAATAAAATGTTAAAAATTTAATTGAAATCCATACTTTACCTATGTGTGTCAAAGATTATTCTGTAAAGAGAAAGAATAAGTTCCATAATAATAAAGTAAATGTATAACTGGCACAGTAACTGAATGCTTGGATATTGATAGAAATGTCCTTAATCACGTGCCGCAATGATACAAACACAACCGGTAAGCTAATGCAGTAGGACTGGACATAATATGCAAACTAGTGGATTTCGAGAGGGCTGGTCTATGCCTATGCCGTACTACACTGTATATGTACAACCAAACTGATCAAGTGACCTGTTTTAAACTATTAATAGTACTTAAAACACTGTGTAACGTTCTGCATAATTGTGTTGTTAGTTGTGCACATTAAATTATAAGTGTGTTTTTAATTGTCATATGAAAATGACAGTAAATTGTCAGGGGGAAAAACTTTCCCACTCTAAAGACTTGAAGAGGTCCCTAGTGATCAGGAGCCTGAGGCAAAATGCCCCATTTGCTATCTCTGTGGGTGGCTTTGGTCATACCATAGGTCACTAAGTTTCTGTTACATAATTTTTACCACTTAGGGTTTGGTGTTTTCTGTGAACAACAGAGAACCCTTCCTATTGGCCAACGATGGCTGCTTTTCACACAACTTCTGGTGCAGTTGTCAATTTCTACACAGTAAGAGATAGCAGCAGGCCAACCCAAAGATTTCAGAGATTTCTCGGGGCCTGAGGCCAACAAAAATGTTTGGACCCTAACCCCTCTCTCCTACTTAATACAGGCAATTAACAATTTTTCATGGAAGTTGTAATAAAATTATATATATACAGTGGGATGTCAATAATTCGGACGTCAAATATCCAAAACGTCCATAATCCTGATTCAATTCTTTTAAAAGTGTAAAACTCACCATTCCCTACAGAGTGGAGCACAAATGGCATGTTGTGTGGAGGAGGGAAGGGCAGTGAAAGCGGGAGCATCAAGGTCATTCACCTACTCCCCTGCCATTGTTCAGTTACGTCAGGCCACTGACCTCGAGCATTGTTCTCTGTGCGTGCACTAAGTTTTGTTTTACCAAACCGATTGTTTGTGTACAGTAGAGTGTCTGTGTGTGTCAGTTTGTCTGAGTTATGTTTTTTGTAACACATTACTGTTCTGCATCCGTGATGGCATCGAGTTTGAAGAAAAAGCACACTTTTTTAACCGTTGAAAAAAAGTTAACAATTTTAGAAAGGTTGGGGTATCACTTGCAAATATTTATGAGGTAGGAACTTCCCCTATAAGTGATATTAAGGTCAAAGCTGGAACAATTTGCGTCAAAACTGGACTGTGAGAAGGGACGCTGAAAAGAAAAACTGCACGTTCAGCAAACAACAAAGCCTTATAAGATGCAATGTACATGTAGTTCACTCAAAGGAGAAGCTTAGGAGAGCCAATTTCAGTTCCCATGGATTTATGAAAAAGCCTTACAATTTAATGAACAGCTTGACGCCGTGCACGGGCACAAAGAGGCCAATTATTTTGAACTTTCATATAAATATTATTTTTCAGTGTAAAATGTTTGTATTTATATTTGCAGGGTTTAATATGTCTTAAAATGTTTTTAATTGTTTGTTGCCATTTTTAAATTTTTGGTTATGAAATTCAAAGTGCCCGCGGCACCGAGAATAAGAACAATATTCTGGCATGAACACTGTCATAAAGAGACACTAAAATAATACGAAAAATTCATAACAAAATTATGAAATGTAAAACAGTATTTCATTTAATTTGTGCCATTTTATTTTCACTATTAAAATATTTTACTTGGTGTGCATAGCACTTCTGCTTATGTAAATCCCATAGGCAGCCATGGTAGGTCCGTGCGGCGCTTGCCACTGGACAGTCTATCGAGGAAAGCTGGCGATGTAAGACACTGTCACGTACGCACTACAACTTTTGTTCACTGATGTTGGTTTCACAAGTCAATTTAGTTTACCGGTCAACCTATGCTTGTGGATGTTTTGCCACACATTTTTCCCAGCATTATGCTTACGCTTTACTAATTTATTTCACCCTTGTGGCATTTTTAACTTAATTGAGGAGGAGTAGAAAGATGTCCGAGAGGTCACGTAACCCGCATAACTTGAATCAGGTGCCATCCGCCTATGTTAGTGGTGCTTCATTGTAATTTCTGTATTATTGCTACACGCAATTTCAAGGGTTTTGTTTTCATGTATGTATTTGAGGGTATTTTCCTTGTTTGAATATTTTACGGCAACATCACGTATAACCATGTGACTGACTGACGCCAAGTATTTGTAGACACGTCATTGCATTTTGAGAGCTTATTTATGTAATATTGTATGTGCAATATTTTATTCAGGGTTTATATGTTAAACTTTGTCAGGGTTCAGTGTAATTTTACGTAAATTGATGCTTATTGTACTTACCACGCTGTAATTTTCATGTTTGATTTTACCACCATCAGGCATGCAAATGCCTGCAATTACTTAAATCATAAAGAGAATAATTTTCTCGCTTAGAATAATATTTTGTTAGAATTTAATTTGCAGTTTTCACAAAGAGATACTGCAGTTCCATCTGCACCACGTGGTCCGCTATGAACTTCATCCAATGGCATCTGCACCATCTAAACTAGTTTTCACATGTGTGTGTTTATTGTGAACACTTATCTCATGTCCCATCTTGTTTCATGTACCTTTTGAGTGTTTATATAATTTTGTAATTTGTGTTCGGTGCAATTACCCCCGTCCTAGCTGGCTACGTATATAGGCCGTCACCACACTACCCACGTGCTGGCGGGCGAGCCCCGACGAGTTTGTGATAGTGATGCCGAGTAATCACACATGTTAATGTTTTCATCAAGGGTTTCATTTGTAAATCACAGTGTCCTGTCTTCAGGAAAAACCATCAGTCCACCCTAGCAGCTGTCGGCCCTCTTCCCTTGTGAAGGCTGTGCTTTCACACACCTTGGTGAAACCAAACATCTAGGTGTACGCTAGATTAATTGCGAGCTGGATAGCACCCAAGCAGAATTGGCTAGACATAACTGAGATTATCATAATTTCATTGGCACCTTGATGTGTACGCATAGTAACAATAAAACAAGTCTACTATGAACTTACCTCATTTATTCAATAGTGACAGTGTCCTAGCCACATATATTTTATTAAGTGTTTATTTCAAAGTGATGTTTAGTAAAAGTTTAGTATTGCCTACGTGTTTGTAAGTATGCACAGGTGAGAGACACACAGAACCCACAGCATCCCTGAGAACCCTGAGTCTCAATAGAGCGGTGATTGGGAAGCACACTGGTGCCCATATTACCAGTAAGTATCTGTGTCATTGTTCGTTTCGTGTCTCACCTGACAGCATCAAGCTTAATGGACCGAAAGATTTCAAAGCCAGTTCTGGCTGGCTTAAGAACTTCAAATATAGGCGAGTGCAAGGCTCCAAAATATAATCAATGTATATGCACTGCATAATTAAACACTTAAATAAATACAATAAATAGAATTTTTATTTTTCTATCCCATAGCAACAGAAAAAAACTGAGTGACACACACACACACACACACACACATTATGTATCATTCCATTATTAATAACTTAAGCTACATAGTTTGTATTTTGCATGTTCCTATGAGGCAAACTCACCACAATAAATGGTAAAGAGACTCGGACAAGGAACAGAATATTCTGCTACATTCTTGAGGAATGATTATATAATACTTGGTAAATATTTTGATTTTAAAAATTCCACAAATTTTTTACATCTTATGTCAGCAAGGGCTTCTATAAATAATCTCTTATTTTATATGTTATAAGTATTATTTTATAATATTCTTTAATGCATGTATTTGTATGAATGGTTAAAAATTCTTTTCAGTAGATATAAGGTTGCAAAATTAGTTGAGTGAAAATACTACTTCTAAGGTTTCAAAATACGCCTACAATACTGCTTTTTGCCATTTCAAAAAACCATTTTCCTTTCCTAACAGACACATATGCATTTTTTTCTCCACAAAAGAAATGTAACCTCCAATACTTATGTAACTTGACCACATTTTTATGTAGTATCCATTAGTGTTCAATACTGTTAAGTGCTGCACAATTTATGTGGAGAAGAATACAGCGTTAATCTTACATCACAGCTACTGTTTTTGTCATAATATATACCTACCACTGGCTCCTCCCCTTCCAGCCAAGCCAAACAGGCATGTACACGAGAGTTGTGATGCATGAATTCTCCTTTCAACATTTCTTGCCCACACTTACCACATTTCACCTGAAACCACCAAAACATAGTGACAGTATGCTAGATCAAGGCACCAGAAAATTAAAACAAACTTCTTCACACTTAGAAGTAAGAACAAACACTAAAAATATTGCAGTTCACTGGTTATAACATTACATGATTATGCAAAAATGCCCATATCTGACAAGTGGTGTCCCTCACTGTCAATGCACTGCTGAACGTGAGTTAGGAAGGATGCCATTACTCTTACCAGCATTTATGGAGGAATATGAGTGGTTAAATAGAACAGTGAATGCCTGTTCAAGGTCTCTTCTAGACTAAACAGTAAATAGTAGACATCAAACAGTAAACCAAACATCCCCTACTCAGTGTTCATTCAAAGCAGCCCCCTTCACTCTGACATCTTTGCAGAATGCAAATGGTTACTGGAGGGGAAGACATTTGGTTAGCTGTCTTCTGTTCACTCCGTAAGATGCAGTGGCTACTTGAACAGTGGGCATTCACCGTCGAAACGTTCCTCCTAAATGGTAATTCCATCACCGCGCAGTGATCAAACTCGAGAAAACATTGAGGCAGATAGACATTTGTTTCTGCAGTCTCCAAAGCAATCAGCAACACAAACATACAGCATTTCTTCAATTGTATAATCAAACTGTGCTGTAAATTTTGCAACAGGACTTGCGATTTAATTTATGCAAGATGGTTGCCATTCAAAAAAAAAAAAATTTAACGGAATCAAAACTTTCCTCTGGTTGTTTTCTTATGTCAAACACACGGCTCCAGAAATCGCAGTGCGCAAGGGTACAACCAGTGCTTCCACTGTGCTGTTCCAATAATCATCTTTGGATTGTTTGTTTTTCATGCTCATCGAAGCCATGGCAAATGTGTTGTGGCTGTACTGCCTATCAAAAGAAGAGCTGTTACAACACTCGCAAGATGTGGTTTTGGCAAATTCTGTGACCGATGACGCTCAAAAGTGATTGGCAAGATTGTATGTATATCTGTGAAACATGACCCCTTCATAAAAAGCGTATTTCCAGTTTTCTGGTAGCATGAATAAACAAAAATTTTCATTGCTGGAGTGAGCAGAACCCTGGGAATTTAATGTAAAGCCTCTACACTGTGATTGTGCTACTGTTTGGTACATGGTGGAAAATGTTGGAATCATTAGCCCCTACTTTTTCGTCACTGTTACCATCACCTCAAATCGATATGTTGTAATGATTCAGAATTTCATGGAACCAAGACTCAATGACTTGTAAATTCAAAACTTTTGGTTTCAACAAATTGGGGCTGCAGCATCCCACATGACAAGACAATCACTCGGAGTGCTGAGACAGTTGTTCCCAGGCCGCTTAATTTCTTTATGTGGCGACATCCTCCGGCCAGCGAGATTTCCAGATCTTACCACAAATGATTTTTTCTGTGCTAGTATCTCAAGGCAGAAGTTTCAAAACATCAACCAAGGACTCTGCCAGCTCTTCAAAATGAAATACATGAATATATCACTGTATTCCTCCATACATTGTGCAGACAGTGATGACATCCTTCCGAACTCACCTACAACAATACATCACCAGTGAAAGACAACACTTGACAGATTTACTTTTCAAAACCATTTATACTGTAACTTCCAAGCATGTACTTTTGCATAGGCAGAATAATTTTTCTTTACTTAGTACCAATTTTTTTTATCAGCCCTTCAAATTAGGGAGAGTGTTTTGCCGCACACTATACTTGTGCCAGGAGATAAATACTACATAAAGTGACATCATTCCATCTAACTGATTATTGTTCACCATGTCTTTTGGTAGAGAAATAAGGATAGTGACAAATATAGGCTTGTTGTAAGCCATACTTTAGTAAACTGGATCATTCATAAGGACCAGTTCCCACACAGTTGATTGTGCATTGCAGCATTTAAGGCATGCTAAGGTATATTCTGTATTAAATCTTAATAATAGTTTTCATCAGTTTTTCTGGATCATTCCTGCCGGAAATATACTGCTTTGAGTGCACCTTGGAACTAGGATAAGTTCACAAGAATTGCCATGGGGGCCCACTTTGGAAGCCAAATCATGTCGCATGTTTCGGATTACGCATTATCCGAGTATAAATATAATTTTTTTTTATGTTGATGAGATTTTTTAGAGCAGGTATGTCAAACACGCGGCCCATGGGCTGCATGCAACCCCTACACCTGCGTAATGCGACCCCCAAACCACTTTTAGATATTTTGTTGCAAGGACAGTTTATTCAAGTGAATTGTGAAATCTTAAACCTACACTTGTTTGTGTTTTGTTTTTCTTTTAATGGTAAAACGGAGACAGTAATGTGATGCTGGTGTACAAAAACAACTCCCTTATCTACTACTTGGCAGTTTTTTCTCGCTTTCTTTTCACATTCAAAGAATCAGACCGGCGGCGAGTAAGCGAATCGTCTTCATTGCTTACGCTTCTGATCCCAATCGATACCCGCATATCAACAAAGCGTTTACTATTGCCAGTCATTTGTACAGGTTAGTTTATCATTTGCACTTACAGCTGTTGGAGGTATGTGGTTTAGTGTGCATGCAACATACGGTTAGGTGAGAATAATCATCTTTCTTTTTCTTGTAAGTGCTTTCAAAAGGAAAATGCCACTGTCAAAATACTCTAATTGTAAGAAGCGTACAACTGAAAGTGATGATCACGTATTCCAAGAAAGATGGGAACTTGCTTACTTCTGCTGTGAAAGCAGAGGTAAAATTACGTGTTTGATCTGCAGCCAAAGTATTAGTGTCGCGAAGGAGTATAATTTAAGAGGCCATTATGAAACACACCACCACAAATATGATCAGTACCAAGAAAAATCAAGAGAAGATAACGTATGGGACTTAAAGACTGCACTTGGTAAGCAACAGTCGTGTTCAAGAATTCAAAAGGAGATGGTGAAGCCTCTGTTAGAGTGAGCTATGCGATAGCAGAGCTTATAGCACTGAACTGTAAATGTTATAGTGACAGCGAATTTGTAAAGCAGTGTCTCATGAAAACTGTTGAAATTGTATGTCCCGAAAAAGTTCAAAATTTTAAAAACATTTTCTTGTCGCGAAATACAATTGCCGAGAGAGTTGACATTGTACATAATTTGAATTAACAGTTGCTGGTAAAAGACGAAAGTTTCGTAGCTTTTTCTATTGCAGTTGATGAAAGTACAGATGTCAGTGACAAGGCACAAGTATCTGTTTTCATCCAAGCCTGTGATAAAGATTGAAATATAATTGAAGAGTTACTGGGAATAGTTTCATTTCAAAATACCACAACTGGTGAGAATATCTTTGAAGAAGTATACCGTCTCTTGAAATGGTTTAATCTTCTTTTATCAAAATTAGTGTGTGTAGCAACAGATGGAGCTCCTTCCATGACGGGGAAGCACAACAGATTCGTTGCTAGGTTGCTGGCCAAGCAGAAAGAAGTCTCTCCTGAAAGTATGTTACATCACATTCACTGTACTATTTATCAGGAAGTACTTTGCTCAAAAATAGTACAAATGGAGCACGTTTTAAAATATGTAAAGAAAGTGGCAAATTTTATTCACTCCCGGGACCTGAATCAACATCAGTTTTTTTGGTTTGCTTAAGGACATAGGAAGTGAATTTGAGGGCTTGCCATACCAGGCAGAAGTTTGTTGGCTTTCTTGTTTTAATGTTCTGAAACAATTTTTTAAATGACATAAATTTAAAACAGCAAGGAAAAAATCAGCAGCAATTTCAGTGTATGATCACATCAAGGCTTTTAAATTAAAGCTAAATTTTTGGGAAGGGCAACTGAATGGTGGAAACTTAATTTATTTTCCTATCTGCCAAGATTTCAGAAAGTCCCACAGTGCTACTGATTTTACTCAATATACTTTTAACACAAATGAACAAATAAACGAGTTCAAAAGTAGATTTGAAGATTTCAAAATGCCTGAAAATGATTTCTCTTTGTTTAGTGATTCATTTTCCTTTGTTGTTCAAAAGTCAGATAGCTTGTACAAATGGAACTGATTGACCTCCAGTGCGACAATGTGTTAAAAAACAAGTTTAATGAAATTGAGATCCCTAAGTTTTATTCTTATTTGTCAAGCCAGTGCTCTGAAATGCATCAATTCTCAGCCAGAATACTAGCAATATTTGGATCTACTTACCTCTGTGACAAGTTATTTTCACTTATGAAGGCAAACAAAAATTCTCATCCACCAAGACTGCAACACAACATTTATCCTCCATCCTGAAAATAGCATCATCACAAAATCTGGTGGCAGACAATGAAACATTGGTTTCTAAAAAAAAGGTGTCAAATCTCAAGTAAACAGTAAGTGTCTACTTTGCCCTCCACCATACAATTCCATAGCCAGTGAAACGATGATAATAATGTAACTGTAATGTTTTCTGTATCATCTTGAATACAATAATTTTTTTCCAAATAATATTATAAGACTATAAGTATTACATATCAGAATTCATTAAAAGTAACAAAAAAACTTCTTTTTTTTCTCTGCAGCCCTTGAACCTAAATTTATCAGTTGAATTGGCCCTCTACACAAGTTGAGTTTGACATGCGTTTAGAGTGAGGATATGGAATCGCATCTGGATCATTTGTGTCAGGTTCTAGAATGGTTTAGAGAAAGAGGTTTGAGTCAGTCACTTTAGCCGCCAATAAAGTTAAATTTTTAGGATATGTCATTTGTGAAGGGAAATTGTTCATGACCCAAATCATGTAGTCCCCATTATCAATTTTCCTCGTCCATGTACCTTGAAGGTGATTCGAGGATTTTTGGACCCAATGGGTTACTACGAAATGTGCATTGAAAATTATTTTGAGATTGCAGCTTCTCTTAACCATCTTAAGAAGAAAGAGATGGTGTTCAGTTGGGGTCCACAGCAGGAGCAGGCGTTTGTGATGTTAAAAACTATAGTTATTCCCCCCCCCCTTCCCCCTCCCACACTTTGCCAGATTTCTCCCGTCGCTCTATGGTTCAGGTGGATGCTTCGACTGTGGGTTAGGGTGAAGTGTTAGGTCAGTGGGTAGCTGGACATATTGGTCCGGTGGCCTTTGTCAGTAGATCTTTGATAGAATTGGAGCATTCTACAAGGATAAATGAAAGAGCAATTGCTTGCTTATTTGTTTGGGTTTGAGAAATTTACCTCTTACATAGAACACGATGAATGTGATCTTTTTACTGACAACCAGGCCATTGAGCTGGATCCTCAATCACCCTTATCAATTGCTGCGGCTGTCAAGGATTAGATTTAAGGTGCATCATGTTCAGAGGCGTGGACAACTCTGTGGCTGACCCGCTATCTAGGGTGTTCGATCCGAGAGATTTTGAGGTCTATTCTGTTGATCAAATGGCTTCAAGTATTATACAGGTCTTAAGTACTTTACAGATCTTTCCAGAGTATTTCATTCAGCTCCGTAATGCGCAGGCTGCCGATAAGTGGTGTAGGCAAATAAAAAATTAAATTGCTTCTGGGACACAATATCCATATATTGAAAAGAATGGTACAATCAGTTTGTGCCAAAAAACTTGTTGTACCTAAGGTTTTGCGGCCTATGATTTTTAATTACTTTCACTATTATTTGTTTGGTGGCCACTTGGAGTTAACAAAACTTTTCTTAAAATTTCTTCTCAATTTGCATGGCCAACATTGAAGGCTGATGTGTCACAATATGTGAAATGCTCTCTATCCCATCAGGGTGCAGGAGACTCAAATGTACCTCACTCTTCTAACTATATTACACATCCCTACACAAGCCTGCAAGGCAAAAAGCAATCTCGTCTTAAACAACTTTTTGTATGTCAGCCTCAAAGCAAACCATTTTTTATTTTAATCACTACATTATTTTAACAGAATACTCATTGCTGCAGTGTCTCACAATTTCCAATCAAAAATTATATTGGAGTCCAACACTACTGTCACTGAGTTCGCCAGTATTATGTTTCATTACAATTTATTTGTGAAACTCTACGTGATTTGGTTATACAAGATTTTAATCTATATGGCACTCATTAGCAATTAAAATGTACTCTAAAATATTTGGGACATAAACAACACCACAAATTATTTACCACAAATTATTACAGGCCTATATTTTAATTTGTTACACCAACTATAATGAATATTACCATAAAACACATTAATTTGATGGCTCCGGATTTTACTACCAAACGTACATCTCAAATTGCCCTCAGAGCGGGCTTCGCACTAGCTTTGAAGTTCGTATTTGAAACCATTAATGTTCACTGACATAATCGCCAACGAAAGGAAACCCTTGGGTGCAAAAATTGAAGACATTGTCTCATTTCTGCAGAAATTTTGGCACGCAAAACAGCATGCATTCAGTGACAAGCCCCCAGCAGGAAACTCGGCTGACCAGCGATCCAAGGCACTATGACATTCCTCCAAATGTAGGGTGCAGTAGTGTCATCGAATAGGACCCCCGGAACACAGCAACGGTGCTGGCGGCCAACGTAACATAGAATCACGGTGTTGTACCCTTATCAGCACACATGAATGAAATCGTTTCCTTGTCCTCCGAAAAATCATGTGCCTTCTTCACGCACACGTCAGTAGTGAATGGCATAATGTTTACAGTCACAGCTACAAAATTAATAGCTCATGGGTGGCAGTAAAATTTAAGTAAGTAGAACGTAAAGGCCGATCCTAGCTCAGTGCACTTTTTCATCAAAAAAACAAGCACATTAAATCAAAAATATAGTATTTTTATAGTTGTCAAAATTTTTTATAAAATTCGAATTTGACTATCTTTAGTTCTCAAAAACATGCAAATTTAAGACAAAATCAAGCAAATAAAGCCAAAATCTATGTTAAAAAAAAAAAAAAAAAGTGACAAGAACAGTGAAAGCCTACTTTATGCAAAGTAACTACCTTGCTATTTTTAAAAAGTTAATTAATCTTAATTTTATACAAAGTACTTGAATTTAAGATAAAATCCCAAAAATTTAAGTTAAAACATCAGGTAATATTTAACAAAATATTTTTTTATTTGATAAAACAATTCAACTATACCTATAAAAATATGTAAAATTTGTTTCAAAATATGTATTAAATTATTGATACATTTAGATTTAAAATTCTTTAATTCACCTATTAATTATATATATATATATATATATATATATAGTTAAAGGAAAAACAAATATAAAAATTAGTATAGATTTTGATAGAGCTATTGAAGCAGGAACAATATACACCACAAAATTACTAATAATTTGTAACAGGTTACTAACCTGCTCTCTCTTAGATCTTGGTAAACACCACTGGACTAGCTCAGCGTGAGTTGGAGACTTTGACTACATAATAATGCAAGTTTGTTGATGCCAGGATTGCCAATAAATAAAAGAAGTTGAATGTTTACTGGAGATTTATTGTCATCTCAGTAAAACAAACTATTGACATATATCTATTGACACACACAGCCGATGAACAAAAAAAAAAGACAGAATGGCAGCCTCCATAAAACAAAACTCCTCACTTCGAGAGTTACGAACACAAGAGAGAATCTTTACTTTTCTCTCCCGTTGCCCTATTGACTCCTCGCACTGACGGAAAATAAATTTAAAAGTTATTTGAAATGTCCGAAATAAAAAAGAAGGTTAAAGTCGCAGGTGGTGGTCGGTGCGAGTAACGTGATCACTCGTTGCAGGCTGTCTGACTGACAGCTGACAAATGATCGTGCTGCGATGAACTGTTGTGATACCCGAGAAAGGTTGCGCTTCATTATATATTGGTAGAAAGTTTCCTCAGCAGACCGAGCAGTCGGTCACGTCAGCTAAAGGTGACCTCTGTCATTTTTCTCGTTTCACCATGTTGTGCTTTGCGGTGGCGATGTTTTTAGTTTACTAGCCCAGTGAAAAGAAAAAGTTGCACTATCATCCTATGAAGTCTGTTGTTGACGTCTGTTACTACTGATGAAATGCGGAAACAAAAATTACAAATTTGGAAAAAATTAAAATATATGAAATACAAACAAGTTGTCATTGCCACAACCTTTCAAATATTACATGAATTACTATCATTGACTGAAATATAGACAATTGAAATACTTCCCGAATATACTAATTATATATCTCGCTGCAATGCTAAATATTTATTAGATCACCATTGAAGTTTACAGTCAGCTTATAATAAAATTCATCATGTCTATATATAGTATCTAGTTTTGATTTTGAATTTCTAAAATCGTTATAAGCAAGAAACCTTTATCACAATAATTATATCCAATATCTAGATTCCAATTTTCTTTTTGAAAAATTTCATTTCTACCATTTTTAATATAAATATTTCTTACATTAAAGTGATCAAACATAAAAGTGTGCACATACTGTTCAGCACTATTTTTTCTATTAGTTTAAAAACTTACAATTACAAAATCGGGCATGTTAAATTGTAGATTATTAAACTGATCTTTAAAAGTTAAAAACAGTTGATCCAGTAGGAACTTCTTTTTCAAAAATTGCCAATAATTAAAACTAATGTGTATTTTAGGGCTTTTGTATATTTTTTTCTTTAATTGCCTTGGCCGTATTAGATTCGTATTCAATAATAGGCCACATAATTTCTCATTTTTGAACAATTCTACCCGGATCAGGATAACTTTTCTGAACTGCACCAACTGCATTTTTTGTTTCACAAACAAATAAACAATTGTTATCAGATTAATTACAAATAAAACTAATTTTATAACCATCTTTCCAATAAATGTCATTGTTATCGTGAATAAATCCAAACAGATATCTCGGAGGATAGATTATTGAATTTGGTTTAGCACTATGAGTAGCTTTTACTTGATAATAATCATCAACGTAAGTTAATTCGAAATAATTTTGTTCACCTGGAGACCTTAACAAAATATTCATTATTGTTAATGCTATTCCTGGATTATCAATAGCTTCAATAATATTGCCACTTTTGAGATTTATACTCTCGAAAATTGAAAAGTAAAAAAAATTAGAACAAACATTGATACTATCTAATTTATCATATTTGGCTTCATCTCCAACTTTATCTCTCTTTAGTAATCTATATTGTTCATAAACACAAGCATCATTTGGAATAGAAAAGCCATAATCTACAGGAATATCAAATTCCATTCTACTATTGTAAACATTTAAATTCCCCCTAGTTTGATCTGTTGGAGAAAAAGTGTGCGTCTCAAAACTCTCAATACTTTTATAACTCATAAGAAAAAAATTATACATAAATGAAAGATTCATCAAAGGATGTTTCACGAGTTAAATTACTCATTGACAAATACATAAATTATAAAAATAATCATGAAGCAGAGTATGAAAAAATAAGAAGAAAGAGCTACCTTTAATTGACGAATTACAAAATATTGGTAGATGGTGAAGAAAATAAAAATTTAATAATGACGCTAGTTCCAGTAGCAGCAAAAAATATGGATTATCCTCCAACACCAGAAGAAACAGTATGAAAGATAATTATTTTCATAATATAAACCTCCTAATTTGGAAGAGTAAATGGGAATTGTACCCATAAAAAAATTGACGCATGATGGGATAGATTCTACTATAACTCTCGAAAAAGAAATTGCAAAAAGAATAAATGTTGTTAGTTAAAGCACAATATGGTTTACGAGATTGAGTATTAGTTTTACGTTGGAGATACAACAGTAAGAATAAATAATGATAAGATATTTGTTAATGATAAAGAATATAAATTAACTGCAGGACTTTCTAACTTCACAAAAATTTACCAATCAGATCTTGAAGATAAATACACAGATAATTACAATGAAAATTAGACAGAAATTATTTCATCAACAAATTCTGCATTTCAAGAAAATAATCCCAATAAGAAAGAAAATTAATAAAATTTGGAAGTACAAAAATATAACTTAACCAATTTATGTTAACTATATAAAAGAATCACAATCAAGATCAATGCCAAACACACCAGAAAGAATTATTTCTCCTAGATCTGGAGAAGGTATTAAAAAATTCAATATTTTTCCAAAAGAATACGTTTGGATGGGCGATGTTAGAAAATTGTTCGATAGATTATTAGGTATTCATGGTGAAGAAAATGTTTGAAATAATTATTATAACAAAAAAGTAAGCATAATGAATATGTTAAACAATATATTTTCTGAATTTGTTAGTAATAATCTAAAAGGAATTCCATATCTTATAAGAATTTTAAATTTTGTTCCATATTTTTTTTAAGAATTCAGATCGTCATGGCAAAGGAATAATAAATTGGGCATTAAACAATTTAAATTTGCCTGAAATGCATTTGCCTGGCTATAATTATTGTGGCCCATTTACAAAATTAAACGAAAGATTGGTAAAAGGAGACATTGGAATAAATAAATTAGATAAAGCATGTAAACATCATAATATTGCTTATAGAGATCATAAAGATTTAGAATCTAGACATGAAGCTGACAAAATTTTACGAAAAGAAGCAAAAGGAATTATGTTAGATACAGATACCCCAATTGGAGTTTCTGATAAAGAATTAGATGTTAAATTACAAAATTGAAACCAATCAGTTGAAAAAAGTAAGGAAGAAAAATCTCATTTTATTTTCATGCAAAGTGGAATAAAACTGATAATATTATTGTCTTAGATAATAATGTAATTTACTTTACTTTATTGATAGATTGTACTGTTTATAAAATAATTACTGTTAATCCCAATTTACCTGATGATACTATGACAGTTATTATGGAATATAAAAAAAATAGATTACAGCAAGCCGTTTTATGTTAAAAGAGGTGGTATTTTTAACTTTTTGAAAATAAAAATATCAGAATATGGTGATATATTGGTGATTACAGCAGAAATATTCGTGAAATATAAAGAATAAATAATTTTATATATATATATATATATTTTTTTTTTATGGAGAATACTTTATGTTTGAAGTGTAAGAATGTTACTAAAATTAATAATATAACAAATTAAAATACTAAAAATAGACGATTAGTTCAGAAAAGTACATGTTCCAAATGTCTTTCAAATAAATCAACATTTAAAAAAAAATTGCCCAATGTAAGAGAAGGAATAATTAATCAATCATTTAAACCAGCAAGAAGAAATTTTCCAAGAAGAAAGGTAATAACATATGAAATCCATGATTTATGGCAGATTGATCTTGTTGAGATGGATACTGGTAATTTAAATATAAATAATGAATATAAGTATATTATGACAATTATTTATGTTTTTTCAAAATATGCAAATGCATATACCTATAAAAGATAAAACAGCTAAAAATGTAGTAAATGGTTTAGTATATATATATATTGATAAAAATAAAACCTGATAATACATAATGAGATAATGGCTTAGAATTTTATAACAACACATTTAAATAACTTATACAACAACATAATAACATCCATTATTCTACATTTAGTGAACTAATAGCTAGTGTTGTAGAAAATTTAGTACATTGAAAAATAAAATGTGGAAAACATTTGCTTTGAATGGAAATTATAAATGGATAAATATTTTTGAAGATTTAGGAAAAAAAAAAATACACAACAGAACTATTGGTATGAAACCAATTGAAGTTAATAAGAAAAATGAAAAAAAAAAAAATGTAATTGATCCATAATTTGTGAGTAGGTTTACTAAACCGAAATATAAATTTGGCGATGATATACATGTTAGCAAAATTAAACAAATTTTTGAAAAAGATTATTCTCCTAATTGGCAACCAAATTATTTACTATTTTTAAAGTTATCAATTCTGATGTAACTACTTACAAATTAAAAGATATCAACGCAGAAGAAATAAAAGGTAGTTTTTATGAATACAAAATAATGAAAACTAACTTTCCTGATGAATATTTGGTTCTAAGAGTTTTAAAAAACACATATTTTTGGAATTTTAAAAATTTTTGCTTAACATTTTCTAAATAATTTTTTTTTATTTTGTTGTAATTGAATGACTAACCAGCAGTATCTGCTGGTTACACCATTAATTATACATAATTAGAATTTTTGTATATTTATGAATAACTGGTTTTTTATTGTCTTTCCAATTTAATAAATGTTTTGTTTCATTCCAAAAATTTGCACTTCTTATATGTCCTATTACTAGTCTGCCTAACAAATTCTTAACTGAAATTTTAAATTTGTTTTTGACAATAATGTCATCCAATGCTTTTTAATAATTTTGTTTGCAGATTACATGATAATTCATTATTATTACTTAAACACACTGGTTCTAGAGAAATTTGTTTAAAATCTTATATTCCTGCTAAATGATTTCTATTTATTACAACAAAATGCTTATTCATGTCATTAATTATTGATTTTACAATTTGAAGTAAGTGGGTGAAATGCAAAACAAATATTTCCATGTTCTTTTTATTGCGATAATCATCTAGTAGCTCATGAATGAACTTTTCTGTTTTGTTTACAACATGAACTTCCTCAAGGAAACAAATATAAAAGATGATGCCGGCTAACAGCCAGCAAGTGTTAAGGCCACGACTGCGCTCACCACCACGTGACAAATGTGAAGCACGTGTGCAAAGAGGCCTTACACTGGACTTTTCCATAATGGGCATTTTGAATTTTTCAAATTTTAAATATGTTTTCTTTTATTCCAGGTTTATATTGTTTTGATGTTTAATATTTGTATGTTCATAAAGTATTGCACCATACTTTGTTATAAATTCAAAATGTGCACTGCGGAGATTAAGAACAGTTCTACTCCGGCCAGAATGCCTTAACAAAGACTCTAAAAGAAAACAAGAAATGCCAAATTAAAATGCACAATGTCAATTCATATTTTAATTTTTAAGTGCCTTTTACTTTTCAATATAAAATATTTTACTCTGTGTGCATATCACTTACAATTATGTGAACCCCGTAGGCAGCCATGGTAGGTCCAAGCGACAGTTGCCTCTAGGCAATCTGTCTAGCAGAACTGGCAAGGTAAGACGCTGTCACGTACACACTACAACTTTTGAGCACTAATGTAGATTACAATAATTTCACTTAGTATACCAGTCAACCATTGCTTTGCGTATGTAAGCCAGACATTTCCCCAGCATTATGCTTACGCTTAAATAATAACTTGTGCCCTTGTGGCTTTTTTAAACTCAAACAAGGAGAAAAGATGTCAGAGAGGCCATCCGGCCTGCACAACTTGAATAAAGCCCCATCCGCCCATGCTAAAGGCGTTTCATTGTAATTTATGTATTATTGATACATGTAATTTTAAGGGCTTTAATTCTATGTATGTATTTGAGGGTATTTTTCATGTTTAATCATTTTACAGCCACATCACGTATGACCACACGATCAGATATTGCCAAGTATGTATCTGCGCCATCAATGCGTTTACAGGGCTTATTTGTGTAATATCATGTGTGCAAAATTTATTTCAGGGTTCTGTGTATTTTTATTCAGGGTTTCATGTAATTTTCATGTAAATTGATGCTTTGTATGTATGACCATGCTGTCACTTTCATGTTTGCTTTTTCCACCATCAGGCATGCTGCAAACCTGTAATCACTTCAATCGTAAAGATAATAATTTTCTCTATCAAAATAATACTTTGTAGAATTTAATCTACCATTTTCACAAAGAAATATTGCACTCCCACCTGCACCCTGTAGTCCGCTACGAACTTCATCCAACGGCATCCGCACCATATAAACTTGTTTTCAGACATGTGGGTATTTATTATGACTACTCATCTCGTGCCCCATCATCTTTCAAGGGCATTTATGAAATTTTGTAATTTGTGTACGGTAATATTATTTCCGTCCTAGCTGGCTCTGTGTACAGGCCATTACCATACTACACACGTGTTGGCAGGCAAGCCCAGACGAGTTTGCGTTAGTGATGTCAAGTAATCACATGTGTTAATGTTTTCATCAAGGGTTTCATTTGTAATTCACCGTGTCCTGTCTTCAGGGAAAAACCGTCAGTCCACCCTAACGGCTGTCGACCTTCTCCCCTTGTGAAGATTGTGCTTTCATACACCGTGGTGAGATCATCCATCTAGACATGCACTAGATTAATTGCTGGCTGGGGAGCACCCAAGCAAAATTGGCTAGTCACGACCGAGAGTATCATAATTTTATTGGCACGTTGATCCATACAAGCAATACTAATAATAAAAGCACATCTACAGTGAACATACCTCTTTTATTCAGTAGTGACAGTGTCCTAGTCACATACATTTTATTAAGTGTTTATTTCAAAGTGATATTTAGTAAAAGTTTAGTATTGCCTATGTGTTTGTAAGTATGCACGGGTAAGACAGACACACAGAACCCACAGCATCCCTGAGAACTCTTAGTCTCAATAGTGCGGTGATTGGGAAGCACCACTGGTGCTCATATTACCAGTAAGTATTTGTGTCATCATTCATCTCGTGTCTCACCCGACGGCATCAGTGTATGCAATGAAAAACTATCTATGTTTAATACTTTGCCAAACTTTTTACATTCCTTGTATATGTTATAATTTGCTATTTCATGGGTGAGCAGCAATTCCATTTAAAAAGAAAAAAAATAATTTTTGTTAAACCTAACTGATTCTTTCTTCAATGCCTTGGCATCATATACTTTCAAGAGGTTTTATAATTAATTATTCTTAAAGTGTGAGCAATAGTGAATTTTAACTTTAATATGCTTGATTTTGGCTTAAATTTGGCTTACTTCGTATAAAATTAAGATTAATTAAATTTATGGAAATTATCATGATTTGGACTTAAATTTGTCTTAGTTTGTATAAAATTTAGATTAATTAATTTAAAAAAAAATAGCAAGGTAGGTAGTTAGCTTGCATAAAATAGGCGTTCACTGCTTGTGTCACTTTTCTTGGCTTTTTTTTTTTTAAGAAGAAAAAAACATGCTTTTTGGTTTTAATTTGTTTGACTTTGGCTTAAATTATCAAGTCCAATTAGACTTTTATAAAGTTGCTTGAAAACTATAAAACTATTTTTGAGTTAAAATGCTCATCGTTTTGATGAAAAAAATGCACTGAGCCAGGATCAGCTTTTACACTCTACTTACGTAGGCAGTACTTTTGTTCTGCAAGGAAATTTGCAACAACACAGCTTAACAGGCATGTTGACTTCACAGAAATAAGAGTTATGTGAACCAGCTAACATAACTTCATTAACAGACGAGCAACCTTTCTTAATAACCAAGGCGTGCAAAATAAATAAGTTTTCAACAGTGTTCGTACTGGACTGCAAGACACTCGTAAACGTAAATGATTTTCACACATTCCAGATAATATACAGTTCACTTGCCCCACACCCGTTACACCCTCGTAGGCCAACTGCTCTGTTCATACTGGCAATTAATCCACACACTATAGCACGCGCACACTGACTGCCGGGACATGCCTCAGGCGACCTCTTCCCTGAACAGCTCATCACCGACTGCCCACTGCCTCATGCACCACGCCCCTCCCCCCTTCCACCACGCAGCCTACACGTCAATGCTGTGCGGTAGGTGCACTCTAGGCAACTTTTATACATAGACATACAGATAAATACAAAATATAAAATATTAAAACCTATTATCTAGAACACTAACGCCAACAAAAATTATTAAAAATTAGGAACAGATAAACACATATAAATAAATATAGGTATAGGCAAAGTCTAAAATATGCAATATAAGAAATTTTAAAATACAAAAGCTAAACTTACGAAACATTACTCTACCTATATTGATAAGAGTTACCAAAGATGCCAAAAAAAAAAAAAATTACTAAAAGGCCAAACAATATATTGTGACAATAGAGTCATCACATATGTTCGTACTTGTGACAGTTGTCAACGATGTAACAAGGCTCCATAAACATAATTTTGGCAAGCCAATGTTCAGGTTCCAAAATACCCATGGTATGTTGTATATTTAGATATTTTTGGTCCTTTAGTCAGCTCAAAAAAAGGGTAATATTTAGTTGACTGTACTTGATACTTTTTCCAAGTTTGTTGAACGTTTGCCCCTAAGGAATATGAAAGCTTCCACGATTGTTAAAGCGTTAACGTATCACATCATATCTGGAAACTTTTTGGTGCATCCGTGGAGATAATGACCGACAATGCCCAATATTTGCAATCTATTTGTTTTAGAAACATGTGTTTTCATTGGCCAATTAAATATTACACGTCTAGTCCTTATTTTCCTAAAGGTAATCAAGTTGAGCGTTTTAATAAGAACATCAAGGCCTGTCTCACAATCTTTTATAATCAGAATCACATGCTTTGGGATAGTCATTTGAGATGTATTTATGTAGGCTTTAATTCCGCGGAGCACGACTCCACAGGCTCCCCTCCTCCCTTGTTTTTGGGTCGCAATCCGAGTCATAATAATTTTTTAATGTTTGGAATATTCCCATGCCTCCCTCCCTTCATGCTGCTACCCAGGACTGTCTTTTCAACAACGTGGCACGGCATCTGGATGTGGCTAAATGCGAGGTAGCAGCTTGTTTGGATAAAGGCAGGGTTGATACTCCATTATACACTACGGATCTTGTGTTATGTAAAACTTCGTTCTAATTTTAATTTAAGAGTGGGAAGAACATTCGTTCAAAGTTCATAACTAAATTAATTGGGCCTTATTCTATTTCTAATATTCAGGAATAAATACAATGAAATTGTGTTTACCAGGAACTTTGTGCGAGTTTAGGAAAGCTCACATGAGTACCTTAAGAAGTGTTTGTCCAGGCCTTAGTTTTGTTTTTGCGGCTGAAAATTTTTGTCATTTTAGTAAATTTTGGTATGTTGTTTCTTGTTACTGTCAGTGAGTATGTTTCCAATAGTTTTTTTTTTTTGTTTTTGGCTCTTTCTTGAACATTGTTTTTGTTTGTCTTCTGCCTGAGCTTTTTTTCAATGGCGATGAGTGAGGTTTCATCAAACACCTGGCTGCTGGATGCTGACGAATTGAGCTTGCGCTTCCCCCCTCACTATGACAATTCTCCCGCTGCTGGTACCAATCAAGTTAATAGTCCACAGGCGCTGAGTGCACAGCCAAGACTTCGCCCTGTCTCCACGCTGGGATGCACTTTGGTCTCTAGACTTCAACTCTGCTGGGCGGGAACCCTGACCAAGTTGTGATTTCATTAAGAAAATGTGGTGAGACAGTTTGGACAGACCTACGATGTCATGTTATGTCACTAAATCTTTATCTTTATCTTCAAGAGTTTTCGTTTGTGTTTGAGAACTTACTTCGTTCTTCAGTGCCTTAGGATAAAGTGTGTTAATATTGTTACTTTGTACCTTTTCTTCTGGTTTCTTAGTGTGAATTGATGTGAACTTGTTTAGAACAAGTTTTTATGGTACTAGACTTGTTTTGAAGGAGAGGTGCAAGGTTTGCAGAGCGCGCTTCTCGAGACATCAATTTTTTTTTTGGTCGCCACTCCACTCACGTCCAGAACTCTGGTTACCCTTCCACTCCTCTGTCTTGCCTGCTCTATGTCACCTGCCCTCCCTCCCACACATGCACATTTGGCAGCCTTAGTCACTTGGCGAATTGATATAAACTTGTGCATGACCATTATGTTGGTCTTATCATCACTTTGTCTGCTTCAGTCCGGTTGACTTGGACTATAATCATTGCTATATCCAACATCTTTGTGGTTGATATGTTAACTCAGTGCTGTTACGGCCATTGGCAAAGCGCAGGTGGGTTGTCGTCTGAGAAGTTTTTAATGTATTTGGTTTCTTAATGTTTTTTTGTTGGGCTAATGTATGGTAGTTTAGGGTAGCACCATATGTGTTGCATTTATGATTCCCTTTTGGTCACCCGTTAGAAATTCAAGTTTTGGTTAACTTGCATGGTTGCAATATGGATCCCGGTAATGCTTTGTATTTTATGTATTTTTTACATTTTGTACTAATAGTACTTTCTACCATCGCTGGCTTTGTGTGTGTAAATGTTGAATGGCCAGTCCCTGCCGGTTAATTAAACCACACTGCACTTACTCATGTGATTCTGGTTATAATTAAGTTTTTGATGAACCACGGACAGGAATATTTTAAATATGCTTATAATTTTCTGAAAATTTTGCTCAGAGCCCCTTGTTTTTAATTAATCATTTTAATGTGCATGTTGATGACAAAGCTAAACGGGCAGTGTTTTATATAGTATGTGGCCCAGAGTTGTATGGTCTGGTAACTTCATTATTGTCACCGAAATATACCAATGCAGTACCTCTTGCGGAAGTGTTCACAAGATTAAAGAATCACTTCCACCCGAAGCCCAGTGAAATAGTTGAAATTTTTAAGTTCCTGAAGTGCGATCAAAAAGGAGAAACAATTTCTGTGTATATTGCAGAGTTGCGACGGATAAGTACACACCGCGATTTCCCAAATTTGGATTGCATGTTACAAGACTGTCTGGTTTGTGGGCTTCGGGACAAAACTGTACAACAGACTCTCCTTGTTAAAGATAAATTGACTTTGCAAGAGGACGTGGACATCGCGATGGCAACGGAAGCGACAGGAAGGAACATGGCGGACTTGTGAGGCAGTACATTAGTGGAGGAAAGTGAACGCAAGAGGATCAGTAAAGTCAAACAGTGTATCAGTTGACGGGCAAAGGAAGGAAATAAGTGAAGGGAATCAGCAATGTTGGTGGTGCAATGGTAACCATACAATCGATAAATGCTGGCACGCAAATATAGAGTGCAGTTTTTGCAAAAATAAAGAAAACCTTGAGCGGGGCATGCAAAAGAAAAAAAAAAACAGGTTCGAGTGTGAGAGACTTGAAGCGAACTGGCACCACACAGGAAGTGCAGCATTTTGAGAGACTGTGTAGGTTCAGAATATAATTTGTACAGTATGCAGGAGCAAGCACATAAAAAGTCATGATGTATCAAAGTGCAGTTGAACGGACAACCAGTAAGCATGGAAGTTGACACTGGGACGGGCCGTTCAATTATCAGCTGGCACACATACAAGTTTCTGTGGCCCAATGAGCCACCTTTGAAAAAGAGGAACATTTATAAGTGTTGTGGGGAAAAGAAGTGGCAGTAAAACTTAGGGGTCATAAGGCAGTTACGCTGGAGTTAGTTGTGGTGAAAGGACGTGGGCCAAGTTTGTTGGGATGAGACTGGTTCGAGCCACTTGGAATTAAATTGAATGGGGTAAACAAAGTTCGGGAAGACTTGGTGGACTGGATTGTTAGCGAGTTCCCAGCAGTGTTAAGCAGGTGAACTGAGAAAATATGTGGATCCACAGGTCACCATTAAAGTCCTGCAAGACTGCATTCCTGTGTTTATAAAGGGCCAGCTCGTGCCCTTCGCATTGAGAGACATGGTAAGTCAGGAAAAAGAGATTGGTACAGCAGGGAGTTTATGAACCCATAAATTTTTCAGAATGAGCAACACCTGTAATAACCATCTTAAAAAAGGATGGCACACAATTCGGCTGTGTGGGAATTATAAGGGATCAGTGAACAGTGTATGTGCCACGTGTGTATATCCACTACCCAGTGTTGAGGCGTTAGCAGTACTGGAGGGAGGACAACTCTTCACCAAGCTCGATTTGGAGGAAGCGTATGTGCAGGTAGCAGTAGATGAGGCAACAGCCGAACTGCTTACAGATAATAATGTGAAAGGGCTTTTCAAAGGCAAGAGGTTGCCATTCGAGATTAGCAGAGGTCCAGCAATATTCCAAAAGTTGATGGATACTCTGCTTGCTGGCATTCCAGGGACTATAGTTTCTAGAAAGGCTGCAATGGGCAGGACTCCGACTGAAAATATCCAAGTGTGTGTTTGGAGTTGATTCTGTGGTGTTTCTGGGCCACAGAATCGACAAGATAGATATTCATCCCTTGTCCAGTAAGGTGGATGCTGTGGATGATGCAACAGAACTGAAAAACAAAAAGGAACTCCAGGACTTTCTTGGACTGTTAAATTTCTATGAAAGATTCCTTTACAACAACGCAGAAGTGTTGGAGCCTCTTCACTGGTTATTAGATGCAAATGCTCCATGGCAATGGACAGAAAAACACAGTAAGGTATTTCAAAATGCCAAGCTGCAACTGCAGCTAGAGCAGGCACTGACACATTATAACCTCAATAAGCCCCTAATTCTGACGT
This sequence comes from Dryococelus australis, assembly GCA_029891345.1. NCBI lineage: Eukaryota > Metazoa > Arthropoda > Insecta > Phasmatodea > Phasmatidae > Dryococelus > Dryococelus australis. Next base: position 273,128,783 of record CM056994.1, on the reverse strand, counting down.
GCGATGCCTCAGTGTATGGTGTAGGAGCGATACTGGCCCATGACATGGGTGATGGGAGAGAAGCCCCAATAGCATTTGGCTCTACAACACTACAGAAGAGCTAGCAAAACTATGTACAGGTGGACAAAGAAGCCCTGGCTGTCATTTTTGGAGTAAGCACGTTCAAAAAATGTGTGATTGGTAGGAAGTTCAAGATCGTAACGGATCAAAAACCTCTCTTGCGGCTGCTCCATCCTAAGAAGTCCCTTCCAGATACAATAGCCCCTTGGTTGTTGCGATGGAGTCTTATGTTGGGGATGTATGATTTTGAGTTGGAATACAGGCCAGGACACCAGACACGACATACAGATGCTCTCAGCAGACTTTAGCTCCAGGCACCAGAATTTGACATACCAGCACCTAGGGACATTCTCATGTTGGAAGAAATAGCAGAGGTGTTGGTAGAGCCAGGCAAAATAGCAACAGAAATGGGTAAGGACACATTACTGTCTAAGGTTCTTCAGTACACTGCAAGTGGATGGCCAGCGAAAGTGGCTGTGGAAATGCAACCATATTTTGTGCGCAGTCAGGAATTGTCTATACATAAAGAGCGTTTGTTGTAGGGGAAACAGGGTTGTGATTCCATCCCAGCTGCATGCAGAGGTGATGAATCTACTGCATGCTCAACATAATGGGATAGTGCATATGAAAGCAATGGCCCGCAGCTATTTCTGGTGGCCAAAATTGGATGTGGCCATCAAGCAAGTGGTAAAGGATTGCAACATTTGCCAGCAGTGCCAAAATAACCCACCTAATGTTAAAATGGTTGCCTGGCCAAAACCAGATAAACTGTGGTCATGGTTGCACATTGATTTTGCTGGCCCATTTCAAGGTTCAATATTTCTAATAGTCATTGACGCCTTTTCCAAATGGCCTGAAATCAGGCGGGTCGGACGTCAGTCTGCCATATCGGTCATTCAGGAGCTGCGCGATATGTTCAGTTGCCATGGACTGCCAGACGTCATTGTAGCAGACAATAGGACTGCATTTTCATCTCAATAAATGACAGGGTTTGTGAAGAATAATGGTATAGAAATTGTTTTTTCTCCACCATACCATCCTTCCAGCAATGGATTGGCCGAAAGGACTGTACAAAAGTGAAGCAGAAGTTAAGAAAAGTTATTGAAGGTGACTGGCAGACACAGTTGACACGCATGTTATTATGGTTGTGACTGAAATCCTGTCACTGCACATCTGTGAATAATTTACACCTTGCCAATAAGTAAAAACACTCTTAAAATTAATTAGTGGGTCGGACCGCATGGCCATATCCCTCGGAAAAAGGTACTTACTGTGTCTGTCTGGTAACCTGTTGAATTGTGCAGCTTACGTCCTGGTACGCACAAACTTTCACACACGTTGTTTTGAGGTTAAAAACTTTGACGTAGTTTAAAACACTAATAAAATAGAACTGTGATATTCATGCCAGCTCAACATCACTACAAAATCTTTTAAAAATATCTGAGGTACCAGAAAATAACTGAATAAGTCAGTGCCTAATTTTCACGTGCAGCAACATCGAGGCCTGGCAAAGGAATGTACACAGGACTGGACTGATTTTTCAGTGATTCGTCGTGTGAGCGCAACACAGTCAATGACCACCTTCGTAACCAGCTTGGGATGATGCATTCGCAGATGAAAAGGTGATGTTTCGTTACATTACTTCCGGCATCTTGACCATGAGGATGGAAGTTGAGGGCAATATTGTAATCTGATTGGATATTTTGAATTTCATTGTTATACCCCCTAAGGGAAATTGGTGTCCACTGCGTCGGTCACCATAAATGGTAAAATTTTCACCCATTGGCTGCGCATTGCTTGTAACCGCCCCCCCCCCCCGAGTAATTGAAAACCCCTCGATTTCATGGAAAAAGTGCTGATGAGGTGAGGTCTCCCACAGAAAAATTTTGGCTGAGGTTAGTTAGGCCCCGCCCAGAATTATTTACAAAACACACTACAGCTAGGGTTTTCAGCTCCTATACATGCAGGAAAACACAACCAAATGTACATAGAAGTTGTAGAACGAAATTTCTTACGGTGAGAAATATATGCTCTTGTTAAATACTTTTCAAAATTAGAATCAGCAAGACTGGCAGTGACTGGCATTAGAAAACGTTGAATCTGGTAAGGACCAGCCCAACAGAATGAAAGCTTCGCTATTCTCTTGTCAACTGCCTTGCTAACGGGGTGAGCTTTACACAAAACTAAGTCACCAACACGAAATGGATTGTCAATCCGGTTTTTATCATATCTATCAAGGCTCCTAAGTGGGCTCTCTTGAGGTCTTCAGGGCTGCTGCTCAAACCTGGCGGATATTCTTGGGATCACCTGGTAGAAAGTCATCCAAATGCCACAAATTAGGTAAAGGATTATTGGGTAGATAAATAAAAACGAGATTAAATGGAGTGGTCTTATGTGATTCATGATCGGCCAAATTAAACCCCATTTGCAACCAAAGGAGATTATTGTCCAAATTCAAATGATCTGTTGCATGAAAGGTTATGAGGGCCGAACAAAGGTTTTGGTTAAAACGCTCCATATGCGAAGGAGGAGGGTTGTATGGAGACATGATATGGTGAATGCCATATGAAAAACACATATCACAAAAAATTTTTGAAGTGAACTGCAAACCATTATCAGATACAATCAATGTAGGCACACCAAAATTTTGAAATACACAGGCCTGTAAGGCACGAACAGTTGATGCAGCATCAGCTATTCTCATAGGAATGAGCAACACAAATTTGGGGAAGGCATCAACACAAACTAACAACATATTGTTACCAAACTTAAAAGATTTGCATAAGCTTTTCAGCAACGTCAGATGAGCGGAGACCCAAATGTGTTTTTTCAGCAGGCGTACTCAAGACACACAACTTACAACACCTGACACGTTCAGCAATTTCAGCATCCATGCCTTTCCAGATGAAATGTTTCCTAATATCCTTAATAGTTTTACGAGTCCCTAAACAGTCACCAAGGGGTGATGAGTGAAAATATTCAAAAACACCATGGGTTTGAGAAGGTTAGGCAACACAGCAACTATTACTTTGTTACTGGATTTACAACACAAGATACCTTTGGATAAAAAATAAGGTTTTTGTTCAAGACCTGATTTCAATTTTATGATGATTTCACTTAGATCCTGATCTTTTTCTTGTTATTCTTTGATATCTATAAAAGCAAAAGGGAAATCTACTGAGAAATTACAATTTGGAAGAATTGGAGTTTCATTACTAGATTTTGTATCCTCAAACATACGGGAAAGAGTATTAACCACTATCTTTTGTGATCATCTAATATGCTGTACCCTGAATTTCAAAGAAGCAAACCTAAAGACCCTACGAGCCATTTTCCCCAGTTGTCATGGATGAGCCAAAAGCCACAACAATGCTTGATTATCTGTTTCCAGGAGGAATTCTGCATGTTCCAAATACTGTTTGACTTTATAGATACCAAAAACCGCTAAACATTCCAGCTCATAAATGGATGACTTTTTCTCCTGGGGTGTAAGTGTACAAAAAGCAAAAGAAATTGACTGCCTAAAGCCATCAAATACTTGACATAGGACCGCTCCCACGGCCAAACAGGAAGCGCTCGTCTGCAAAATGAACTCTTCAAAAAGTCAGGTATCCGAATAACAGGAGGATTTATAATGCAATTTTTAAGAGTACTGAAAGCCTTTTGTTGCTCCTCTTCCCATACAAACGGTACTGATTTCTTATGCAAATGACTGAGTGAGGCAGCTTTCTCAGCTAGATTGTGAATAAACTTGCCAAAAAAATGTACTATGTCAATAAAACGGGCAATGCCCTTAACATCCCGAGGCAGCAAATAATCTCTAATACATCTGGTCCGCTCAGGATCAATGGAGACATCTTGCGCAGAAATTTTATAGCCCAGAAAGGAAATCTCCTGAACAGCAAATTTAACCTTATTGGGGTTAACTGTTAGACCTGCCTTTTGCAAACGTAATAGAACTTCCTTTAAATACTCTAAGTGTTCCTCAAATAACTCATAGTTTATCATCAGTTCAACCAAATAGTTGTAGGGTAAAGTGCGGAATACTGATCACTTAAGCAATAATGCTCATTAAAATAAAACCTGCTGCAGTAGGAAGGTGTAAAAGAGAATATTTACTTTACTATCTTTTGTCATAGTTCATGGACATTAACAATTAAGAAAATACTCTTGCTTTAATAGAAAATATATGTTTCTATAAGTCATGCGATTGATTGAAGTTACCCCCAACTTGTGGGTAATTCCGATCATTAACATTTACGACTCTTATTTGGTTAATTCGGACACACTGATTTCACAACCCTGATTATAATGACACTTAAAATGCACAAAGTATTATAGAAGCAAATGCAACAATTTACCTTGTTCCTTAAACAGAAATAATTGAGAAAAGTCATGAAACAAGTATGGTAGCTAGGCCTAAATTATTGCAAAGGAAATAAGCTAATTGCTACATGACTGATGATTACCCTATCACTGACAATAAGCACAATTGTAATTGTTGGGTGAATCAAAACCAGTACACTCTGCATGAGCCCACTCTGAACACAAAATGCACCTCTAATATTAGTTATTTATGTGTGCTTGAATTTAGTGTATTTACACACACACAATACCACCAATAATTTTCCGTTTTAATGGAGAATTTTTCCCCATTTCTAAATAGTTTAGCTTGTATTAGTTTGCAGCAATGAAAGGACGGGACATGAATGGCTATTACAAATCCTGCTTGGTTTGCAACAGCTTGTAGGACAAGCATCTTAATCATTGCAATACCATTCACTCAAAAGTATTTTGTCATCCTAGATATAGTCAGAATCTATTGTGGTGTGGAATTGGTTTATAAATTAAAAGAAAATGTTTTGTTATTTTCTGCATGTTTCTATGAACAAGCAAAATGTTAATACCAATCTCATATACAAGCTGCATGCTACTGTGCTACATAACTGTATTACAATAGATTAACCCTATGAGATCACGTTAATTCAAAATACACGCTCATTGATGCTGGCCTCACTAATCAAAGAAAACACTTGCAAGGAAGAAACCAGTTACATATTCATCAAAACCACTTATGGACTCTGTGAGCCACCACTTTACATCGCATTTTGTGCAATTTGTTCAGTCCTCAAGAAATATTGTGAAAAATTCACAGGAAATAATGTGTGTATTATGTTTACATGATTGATGCACCAGAAAAGTTTTAATTATAAGGTGGTGTAATAGTTACTGCAAAAGGACTCACCTGTGAATTGGCCTCCTTCACAGACAGAAATCTGTACTGAGACAGAACAGCAAACTTTGGTGGTGTTGGTTTCCAGTCATCATCTATCACCTCTCCATCTAGTCTTTTCTCAACACTGCGGCCCCCACAATACCACTTTCCTTTCTTTCCACGACCTTTTCTCATAAACCTCCAATTACCCCTACCCCGACCCCTCCGACTACATGACCCACTAACTCTAACTGGAGTGTCTCTGAAGTCATCAAGGCTGTGACTGCTCTCATCATCCTCAAAAGCAATATGATTTGCTGCAGATCGCCGCCTCTTCCTGGTTGTTTGGTGATCACTATCATCATCCCCAAAGTTTAAACGAGCTGCCACCAATCGCCGCCTCTTCCTGGTCGGCTGCCAGTCATCATCTGACATGACTTCCTCCTCCTTCATGCTCATTTCTGTATCTCTACTATCTTCACTAGCCTCCATTTTTACATCCTCCACCTTTATCTGTTGAGGTTCTGGAGGAATATCTACAACAGGCCTTTTACGAGGTCTTCCCCTTTTTTTCTTCACTGGTTCATTCTGTCTTTGTTCAGTCTCTTTTATAAGAATATCTGTTGTTATACTGCTGTTCTGAATCTCTACATCACTAACTGAAGTTTCAGTGTTGTCAGGAAAAACTCCCTTACTGGATGAACATGTACTGCTCTGCTCTTTCTCAGAGAAATCATGTGTCCTTTCATTGCTTATATGGTCTGTGAACAATGTTGGTAGGCCTCCTAAGATATCTGTTGCTTGCAATACCCCTTCAGAGCTAGACACCTGAAGAGCTTTCTTTTTCTTTCTGCTCTTAGATTCAAGTTGATCCAGTACATCATGTGACAACATATCACTTGGCAACTGTTTTCTCTTTCTCGAAGAGCGAGTCTTCTTATCTTGAAAATTCTGATTATTGTTGTTGGTATTTCCTGAATCGTTTTCTCCATGCTGTACCCATGCAGTGTTACGTGATGACTGTTTTGTCATAAATGATGATCTCAGGCCTAAAACATCACATTTTTCATCATTTCGGTTTGAAATGCATTTTTTCTTAACTTTCAAGCTAACGTGGTTGTTCCCAACTTCTGTAGCAACTTTAGTCAGCAAATGCAAGTTTTCATTTTCCAAAACATGTGAACTTGCAAATGAATTATCTGTGTACATATTTTGCATAATACCACTGTCATTACTAGGTTCTGTGCTCCTAGACTGCAAAGGCTCAAAAGTATCTGAGGAGCTCCCAAGATGCGATTCACCCTTCACAGTTCCCACAGTTATTGACTCTCTGTAAATTATCAGTTTTTTCTTCTTTGGGACAAATTCTAATGTTTTTATTTCAGAATCATTGAAGCTTCTGTCTATATTTCTGGTCTCCCTAGAATTTGCAGACTGTGGCCCAAAAAATAATTTTCCATCGGTTGTGTTGTGAAGAGATGTTTTGCGTTTATATTTCTTAATCTGCTTACTGAAAGTATTTCTTTCCAAATAACTTGTACCAATATCAGTAAGAAAAGTTTCACTTACTAAATTACAGGAATTAATATTTTTGGCAACAGTACATGCATTGTCAGTATTAGTTCTCACTTGTTCCATATTTTCATTATCTAACGTGAAAGGATGAAAACTAGAAGTCGTTTCTGTACTTTGAGCAATTAATATATCATTCTCAGGTACATCCTTTTCATGGTTTTCCATCCCACTACATAATTTCAAATCGTCAGTAACTTCAAGCCTGTTGATAGCTTCACAATCGATAAAATTGTCTTCATGTTCATTTCCTGATAAACTATCATTATCTACATTTTCAGTCAAAATGTTTACTTCAAACATATTCTGAGTGCGTGAAGAAACATCTGCAGGAGTAAACCCATTATCCTCGCCATTCTTATGGGAAACACTAGACGTTAATGATGGTAAACATTTATGGTTTTCACACACCTGCTGCTCATTTGTTTCAACATCTGTATCCAAATGCCCACCTGAAATGCAACACACATTACTTTCATACTTGGAAAGTATACTGTTTTTCAAATCATCTATCTTACGTATCTCTGAATTACTTTCAAAATCTATTACATCATTTTCACCACAAATATCTTTGGTTTTGTCAGTACATTGCTCTTGCATTTTATTTTCAATTTCTGAACATAACACATTTAATACTGGAACACAATCAGAGCCATCATTTTTCACCTTTGTATTAATTTCATTGTGTTGCAAAGGTATATTTGTAACTTCATTTTCAATGTTTGCATGCTGCTTCTGCCGATCTACTGCATCAGAAAAATCTAGCTGTACAGTGCTAACCCCTACATTACCATCATGAAAGACACTTTTGGTAATTACACTGTCGCTACAATTACTTACGGTTATAAACTCTTCAAATATGTTGTTACTCTTCTCATAACTTTTTGCAGCATTTTCAAAGTTGAGCTCCACTGAACTGTTAGTATCTGCATCACAATTGTCTGCAATATTTTCAGAACATACTTTCTTTGTAAGGCTTATATTATTTCTACATTGTTGTATATAGCTTCCATCTACGACTTCCTTAGTAACAGTCACACTGTTCTCACGCTGCTCTCTACCATTTCCATCCATAATTTCTTTAGTGGCATCCAAAGTCCTCACATACTTTTTTAGATCACCCACATCTAAAAGTCCATTAGTAAGAGCATCACTCTTCTCAGACTTCTCTTTACCATTTTCATAAATTATTTCCTTGGTAACATCTGAAGTCGTCTCATGCTGTTCTATACCACCTAAATTTGAAAGTCCCTTAGTAAGAGCATCACACTTTTCATACTGCTCTTTACAACTTTCATTAATGATTTCCTTAGTAACATCTGAAGTACTCTTATACTGTTCTATATCACCCAAATTTGCAAGTCCCTTACTAAGATCATCACTCTTTTCACACTGATCTCTACCATTTTCATTAATAATTTCCTTAGTAACATCTGAAGTCTTCTCATACTTTTCTATATCACCCACATTTGAAAGTCTATTAGTAAGAGCATCACTCTTCTCAGACTGTGCTCTACCATTTTCATTAATGACTACCTTGGTAACATCTGAAGTCGTCTCGTACTGTTCTATATCACCCAAATTTGAAGGTCCCTTAGTAAGAGCATCACTCTTTTCACACTGCTCTCTACCATTTTCATAAATAATTTCCTTAGTAACATCTGTAGTCTTCTCATACTTTTCTATCTCACTCACATTTGAAAGTCCCTTAGTAAGATCATCACTCTTTTCACACTGCTCTCTAGCATTTTCATTAATAATTTCCTTAGTAACATCTGAAGTCGTCTCATACTGTTCTATATCACCCAAATTTGAAAGGCCCTTACTAAGAGCATCACTCTTCTCACACTGCTCTCTACCATTTTCATTAATAACTTCCTTAGTCACATCTGAAGTCTTCTCAAAATGTTCTACATCACCCACATTTGAATGTCCCTTAGTAAGATCATCACTCTTTTCACACTGCTCTCTACCATTTTCATTAATGATTTCCTTAGAAACATCTGAAGTTTTCTTATACTTTTCTATATCACCCACATCTGGAAGTCCATTATTAAGAGCATCACTCTTCTCAGACTGCTCTCTACCATTTTCATAAATAATTTCCTTAGTAACATCTGTAGTCTTCTCATACTTTTCTATCTCACTCACATTTGAAAGTCCCTTAGTAAGAGCATCACTCTTTTCACACTGCTCTCTACCATTTTCATAAATAATTTCCTTAGTAACATCTGTAGTCTTCTCATACTTTTCTATCTCACTCACATTTGAAAGTCCCTTAGTAAGAGCATCACTCTTTTCACACTGCTCTCTAGCATTTTCATTAATAATTTCCTTAGTAACATCTGAAGTCGTCTTGTACTGTTCTATAGCACCCAAATTTGAAAGCCCCTTACTAAGAGCATCACTCTTCTCACACTGCTCTATACCATTTTCATTAATAATTTCCTTAATAACATCTGAAGTATTCTCATACTGTTCTACATTACCCACATTTGAATGTCCCTTAGTATGAGCATCACTCTTCTCACAATAATCTCTACCACTATCTGAGAGTTCCTTAGCAACAGTTAAACTCTTCTCACACTGTTCTCTATCACTTCCATTTAAATATTCCTTTGTAACAGTTGGACTCATCTTACACTGATCTTTACCACTTTCACTTAAGAGTTCCTTAACAATTCCACTCTTCTCACACTGTTCCATATAACTTCTATCAGATGATTCCTCTGTAATAGCACTTTTCTCAAACTGTTTTCTACCACTTCCATTTGAGAACTTTGAAGTAGTGGCTGCACTCTCCTCGCACTGTTCATCATTTCCATTTAACAATTCCTCATTACTGGCAGCACTTTTCTCACTCTGGTCTCTACCATTTCCATCAGAGAGTTCAATAGTAACTGCTACACTTTTCTCCAATTGTTCTTGGTCATTTCCAGCTGAGAATTCCACAGTAACAGTTGCAATCTTCTCACAATATTCTTGATCATTTCCATCTGGAAGTTTTTCGGTGACGTCAAAACTTTCTTCATTCTGCTCTCTAGCACTTTTATAGAAGAGATTCTTAAGAAAATCTGCTCTATTTTCAAACTGCTTTTTATTACTTTCATCTGAATGTTCCTCAGTAACAGCAGCACATTTGTTACACTTACACGTATCTCTAATATTTTCATAGAAGAATTGCTCACTAACTGCTATACAGTCAAACTTCTCTGTACAACTGCCATTTAGGCACTCAATAACTGCAGTCCTTTCACACTTTTGCTCAGTAACACCAGAACTGATCTCAAACTGCTTATCATCGTTAACAGTGGCCATCTCATTTTCAGTAACAGCACTCATCTCACAATTTTTTTTCACAATTTCTGTTAAAAGTTCATCTGTAGTAGCTGAACTTTCCACACACACCTCACCAACAGTTTCTTTTGAAAGTTTGTCTACAATTACTGTACTTCTCTCATCTTTCGTCACACCTACAGACGAAAATACATTTGCAATGGCAAACTTCATTTTACACAGCTCTTCATTATTTTCAGATGAAAGTGCTTTCTTAATGGCAATATTCTTTTCACACAATTTCCCATTATTTATCAAGGAAAGCTCATTGCCAATTGTGCTATTCTCATACTGTACTGGATCATTTTCACATAAAAACTCTTTAATTGTGCTCATATCCTCATGCTGCTCTGAAGCATTTTGTGTAGAGCCAATACTCTTCTTATATTTCTCTACATCACATTCGGATAAAGGCATCTTTGGAATAGCTGTTTTCTCACACACTTTTACATTATTTTCAGTGTAAAGCTTGTTTGTAATCTTGGTACTTCCCTCACATTGCTTTGCATCTCCATTTGAAGAAATGTTTGCATTTTCAATATCTTGAGATACTGAATCTCCTCCATAACTTTCTGCAAAATCAACATGCATTTCATTTTCCATAGGGTAATATTCAGGTAAAATATCCTCAGTATTTGCTTCATTATGTGTGAAAGAATCACATTTTTCTATGCAACCAATTATTTTTTCACCGGAAATAATTTCCGAACATACTGAGCCAACTTTCTTAGCAACACTGACACCATCAAAACTTACTGATATACCATCTATTGGACTAGTATTGATAATATCATTTGCCAAGATATTCTGAGTATGAATTATTTTTCTATTTTCCTCTCTTTCATCAACCTCTTGCTGCATTGCATCATTTTTATTACTGTCAGCAGAAATACTGATTTGAATTGAATTATTTTCAGAGAAAGCCTGTTTCCCTGTGCCATAATTTTCATTTTTTGTGACATCACAAGCACTGAGAGCATTATTCACATTAGATGATGATGCTTTACTTTTGGTCACTTCTAAAAAGTCGTAACTCTTTTCAATGCAAGCATAATTTATCAAACCTTTTTTCCCATCTTTTATCTTCTCAGTTCTCACATGATCGCAAACAGCCATGCTGTGCAAGTCAGCACTGTCCGAGTACTTCTCTTCATTATCAATAGGATCTGAACATACAATCACATTCTTGACACTCAAACAGGTCTCAGAGTGCTCTGAATCACTTTTAGTGATGATGCTACCTTCATTTACAGTATTTATAAATCCATGTTCATTTTTGTTTTTCAAAATTTCACTGTTTGATAAATGCCTATTTTTACTGACAACTTTTCTGCTACAAGTTTCAAAATTACTCACAGAAAATTTTAGTTCATCACAATAATTGTGCAGTGAATGCAGAGTCTGCTTATCTACAGGTGAGTCTCTATTCTCTATTATACTATTTGATGAAACAGTTTTTAATGAAACAATTTTACTAACTTCTTCACAAGACTCTCTTACACCAACAGCAACACTTTCTATTTTTTCACAGATACAGTAATTATCAGAATGTGTGTTTGCTCCAGCACCATCATGTCTATAATCAGTTGTCAGTAATCCATTATTCTGATTCAGTGATCCATTCTCATCAACAACTGCAAGCGATTCATTATTACGACTATCAATTTGCACATTTCCTACATTTTTCATGTGTGTATCACACCTCAAAGAAACACTTGGGGATTCAGCCTGCCCAATATCATCATCTCCAATGAAAACAGGCTCTGAAATAACAGTGTCTTCAGCTTTTTCTATTCCTGAGCACGCATCCTTCCTAGTACATGTGCGATTTTTTATCACTGCCTCAGAACCTATACTTACTGTATCAATATTGACATATTGCTGAACCACACTTATTTCTCTCTTGTTGCCAGCTGAAGACTCTGACGGACACCAAACTTTTGGACATTCATTTTCTACTGAGTTCTTCAGGACTTTTATTTCAAGCATTTGATCACCTGTCTGCACTACTTCCTCAGATTTATTGAAAAACACCTGAAAAACAAAAAAAAACTTAAGTTATTCACACAAACTATCAACAAGAAATTAACATGTTAAATAACAACCTGAAAGCACATTAGTAAGTTGAAAAAAAAAAAAAAAAAAACCCAACAAATTTCACCTATTCATCCAATAGTTTAAACTGAAGTAACTACTAAAGTAGCAGGATAGTTGCCTAGTATCATGCAGGATAACCTTTAGCCTGGCAACTTTAAAACAAGATATGGCATTGATTTACAGATATTGGTAAAAATGGAATCTTAAGTGCAAATAAATCTCTCTAGTACTCGTAAATGATCAACTGGCTTACCAGCATATGTGATAACCATATTACAAGTGAGGACTTTTCATATAGCTAATTGAGCCAATTTAAATAAACATACACAATAATAGCATACATTCTCTCGCTGGAATTATGTATCATCAAGAGGGTATATTATGTCCATCAAAAATTAAAATTAGTCCCCAAGCAGGACAACAAACTGGTCACTCAACAATGTGTTCTTCATTCACACAAGCAAATTCAACCCATCACATGTGAACACATCCCAAAACAGAATGAAGCCACAATCAACCTACAAGGTATCTTGTTGAAAAATGTGGTCTCTGATCTCATGAGGCCTGAACCATACCTAAGGTTTATTCTCCTCAGGTTGAAAAACTTAACACTTTCAGTTTGGCAACTAAAAGTTTTCCCCACCAGGGTGCACTGATTTCGCATGTGGACAGGATTTTCACATTCTGTATGTAAGTAAATGGGATAATAGCATTTTTCATTAAATACATATAATTGCATGAAATTGTCCTATTAATATTGTGTAGAACCTATGTAAAGAATAAGCTTTGTTCTCTGCACTAGAGAGTAAATAAAACAAAATATGTCCACCTATTTAATATTGCGCTGTGAAACAGGATTTAGCAAAATGTTGGCTTACACAATTACTTTAACTACATTTGCCGGCTGAATAAAAAAAAATCTTGAATTAGATAAAAATGTCAATATTAGGACTTCCCTGCACAGTTTCCTCAAGGGAAAGGTGAAAAGTACAGAGTTCCTTTCAATGATAGCTGTATTTATTCTGCACTTAAATTTGTAACATTTTGCCATGAACATAAACTTACTCATGAACTCTCAATGCCTAACACACTTGAATTTTTACAGTTTCCTTTTGTAAACAGCATTGAAGGCATGAATAAAAGTTACAAAAGTTAAAACTGATGCATGATGCGTAGTACACAATTTCTTTTTCGCTGCAACTCCGATCAACACATGCGCGCCATGTGCCCCAGAAGTGATACAAACCATGAATAACAGCCACACAGGCCAGCATTCCATCTCCATAGATAAGGTAGGTGCCTGGAGAGCAGAATGCACCTCAAGGAAGAGAGTATTATAAATCACCCCCACCAAACACAACACCGTGAGAAGGAAAACCAGTCGACAATGCCAGTAAAACTGCCCCTAAGCTCGCACAGCCAATACCACTCACACACCAGGAAAACACTGCTTCCAACCACTGCCAAGAGATGGACGCCAATGCAGCTCCGCCCACGAAGGGAGAAGCCACCCTGATGAAGCCACCGAAGGAACCAGAGACACCACTAGCCCCGGAGAATATAGGGCCCAGCACCTCCGCAGAATGGCTGTTAATACCAGCAGCTCGCTTCAGCACCAGTCGTGCTAAGACTCTATGCTCTGTCTGCTCTCATACGCCTTGTGAGGAAATGTCCAATGATCACCAGTTACCAACGCCAGACTTCAAGCAGGCGCTGCAGCACCGAAGAGTTGTTGATCCCCCCACACTTGACACTCATCGTCAACACCACACTCCATACTCCCCCCTTAAGTTCCTTCAGTACAACACAGCTTCAGTAAAGGTACAGTTGTTCTGACGGCTACCTAATTTGTTGCTCTTGCTCTTCTAACATGCCCTTCAGGCAAGGCACTGCAAGCCGACAGGTCCCTTCACCTATCCTTTGCTTTTACCTTCCGTAAGTTAGTCAGTGCATTGATTTACAACAGGAGTGTATCACTGCGTTCTATTCTGGATGGAATAAAACACCCTACCAGTCTAAACATCATCTGTTCCTTCTTGCCAAATCTAGCATAGAACTGTGGCCTGTCCCCTTAAAAGGACTTGACTTACGTCACCCAACACAGAACCCATTAAACGACCTCCCCCCCCCCCCCCCATACTGTGGACCAGTTATACAAAGGTACCTGGTGCGCATTTACAGTAAAGCTCCGACCACTAGCAAGAGACACTAAGAAGAGACTAGTTCATTCTTGTCAGTTAACCCACTAAATCCACCACGTATAAACCCCACCAGAAGGCGTGCCAGGCCTGACAAGGAGGGATCTACCCCTTCTGGGGGTACCCATAGATAAGGGTATCTGACTGCCACCCCAGTGTGGACGTGAACTGCTGTACCTCGTCCCTGGTAAATGCCGTTCACCCAGGGAAGAGGAAGAAAATGGAGCAACAGGAAGGGAGTTGCTATCCTGTCCAAAAAACAAGCACTGATTAACCAACCTGCCAAATGTTGAGGCCTTACTTCACAGCCCCCAGCCACGTAATTTGTTTGGCCCCTTAGTGATAACACCCGGAACTGCTCATCCCATTGTAGAGTACCTCCGCCTGGGTCTGCCCCTGGTACTGGGAATCAGCCACCCTGCAACGCTGCACCAGAGCCATCAGCAACAGATAGCAGGCCGGAAGACTACCTGCCTCTGCAGAGCTAGCCCCTCGCTAGAATCGACCAGCAGACACAATCACCATCAGCCAGCCGGGTAGGGAGGCCCCCAACCACCACCTACGTTGAAAAGTGATCGACCCAGGGCAGTGAAGTACGTCAGCGGTAAGCCAGCTGCCTTGCCAACATCATGCACCCACAAGAAGCCCAACCTAGGTGACCTAGATTTTGTGACAAGCTGGCGGCCTACCCACCCAACACTGTTTAAGGGCATAATCAAGGCCAAGCGCCAGATCCTGCTGACCCTGCCTCAGTAGAGTCTGCACCCCTGAGCCTGTGTGTCTAACCTAACACAAACTAAAAACCTAGTAGATGCAGATGCACTCCTATCCCTAAGGTCGTCACTTGTCACTACTACTACAGGTTTTTAAGTGGCACCCATTGTGGGGCCACAGATTAATTAACTAAGGTTAATTTGACAGTACCAAGTCAGCACGATACTGAGATAAAGAGGAAAGGCCAGGAGAAAACCCCAAAAATACTGGTCTTTGGAGGGTCAAGAAAACCCCGTGGCACCCAACCTAGTTAGCCAGGAACATGTCTGAAGTGGGGGATGATAACGTAGCCGGCACTGGTGTAACCTTCACGACTGCCATGGACTCCGAAATCTCAGAAATGAGGTGTTGCATTGCCTCATGCAATGGTGCGGGACAGTTTTTAATTGAGTGCGCACATTGCCAAGGTCGTTTCTACTATCACTGTCTAGGGTGGAATGATGAGTCCCACTACACAGTGTGAACAGTGCCACCAACAGCAAGCCGCCGCCCACTGTGACTGGATCGCGTGTCCACGTCGTGGTATAAACAAAGTGAGCTCCATAACTTGCAACCAGACTTTTCACCACTGCTGTATCAGGTGGCCTGACAAAAGGTTCACCCGCCCCGAACTTTTATACCATTGCAGGTTATGTCAATGAGCCGAAAAATACAAACCGGGCAACCCAGGTACCCACAGTGCGTCATCAACCTGCAACCCAGATGGGTTACACCAGAGTTTGATGGCCGACCTAAGGAAGACCCTGTCGCTTTCACGCAAGAATGTGAGTTTAGGGTGTGCCACCTAAACAATGGGTTATTTAAGCCCACAAGCCGATGAGTGGGAAAGTCCAATAATGGTGGGCGAGATATGGCAAATTCATAACTGGATGGACACAGTTATGCAACTGGTTAACAACTAGTTCTCCGGCAAGAAAGTTCATGCCCCACCTGATCACTAAGTTCCCCAGTTGTACCCCAGGTATAGATGATTAAACTGAAATTTTTATAGGCAGAAAGGTGCAAATGTACAAGTGTATACTAAGCAAAGGAAATGAGAACAGCGCGAGAGCTATTACACGCATGTTCTTACCCAAACTCCGTAATCTAATACAGATCCCACACCTGCAAACCATTGATGAGATTATGGAAAGGTGAAGGGAAAGATAGAGGCATTTTAAAGCACAGGCATCCCAAGATAAGCCCAGGGGAGGTAAGGGGAAAGAGTAAGTGACACCAAGCGAACGTGGAGTGGCACCCAATGCTGTGACTCCCCCTCCACATACTCCAGCGCTCCCTAAGTGCTGGTTCTGCCCGGGCCAGAACTTCAATAGCAACTGCCCGACCAAGAGAGAGACAGAGCACCCAGCACCAAGGGAAGGGGGAACACCTGACTGGACACGCAAAAAGAGTGATCCGACAGCCGACAACACGGAGAAGGAAGAGAGGCAGTCTGGAAACGAAGGAAACGGGGTGCAAAGCGGGTCACTACATCCAGTCACAACCAGCCCGAAGCCATTCGAATGTTAACTAGCGAACCATACCACCCCAAGGCCCCACGGATTGAGGATGAAGTAAATAAAAGAAGAGCTTCTGCCCTCCTAGATTTTGCAGCTACTGATAATTTAGTCAGAAGTGATTTCCTTACAAATAACCAACATGCTCACATCAAGGTTGGGACAAACCAGTGCACTTGGCACAAACAGTTTAAATCCTGCAAATAGAGAAAGCAATAACCTTTGACATTCACATAAGTAATAAAATTACTAGGCTGGAATTTTTAGTAGCCCTGCACATAAGAGACGACTTCATATTGAGACAACCTTGGCTACACCGACAGGAGTGTATAATAGACTGTGGGCAACACAGTATATAAGCATGTGACAAGGAGCGTATGACTGAATTGGGATAGGAACCCAGAGGAACAAATTCAGTCAATTCTCAATGTACATTACCGCATGTATCGATAAAAAACATCCACCAACAATTTTTTGGGGTCCCGGAGAAATCTCTATGTAAATAATGTTATCGTTTATCACATGGAGCATCGATTGTACTATATTTTGGGTCCCTTCACCTAATATTTCCAGCAACTATTGTTTTTAAGCTGCTTGTTTATCCAAACGTCTAGTAACTGGATATGAAATACGTCACATGCACAGTAGTTTATAACTGCTCTGCGGCACGCTGTCTAGTGTCTTGTCTTCCCAATACGTCTGTCCACACTGCGGACATGCGGCATGGTGCAAGACTGGCATAATATTTCCCTCTAACGAGAGGGGAAGTGGTTACCCATAGCACCAAGTGTGGCGACCTAGCGTCCTCTCTTTCACCCCTCTTCCTGTCTCTCTCAGTCTCATACCTTCCTTCCTCCCTCATATGCACTACACACCAACAAGAAGGAAAGTTAAGATAAAGCGTGGCCCTTCTCCCTCCCTCTCTCTCTCTGTCGCACCCGCTTTGCTTGCCTGCCATCACACACCGGCCTGCCGGCAGCAGAGAAAATAAACTGCGATTGGCGAACATAATTTTATCAAGACTATGTGTCGCTCAAAATAGTTGCGCCTATCATCACTTGTAATTCAAAGCAAATGGTTTCACCTGAAAATGTTATGCTAAATATTTTAACGAGGAATTATTATTTGAAAAAAATGTTTTCTTTTGTGATTAAAGGTGGTTTTTTCCTATAAGGTTGGTGTTTTATTACATCTGGTGTAAATTTAACATGATTATAAAACATAACATTTACTTAACTCAAAGGGCAGCATCTTCTCTAATAAAATTATATGCCCAGAAGCCTACACTAGAACTCCCTCGTCACCAAAAACTATTTGAACATCGAGCAACTTTTATTATACGTGTAAAATTCATTTTCAGTAACTTCTACAGGGAAATCGGAGGATTTATATTAACTTATTACAATAGACATCTTTTGAATAAACTGATAAAGTGTAAGGAATTATTGGACACCTGTTGACGTCTAATAATGGGTAGGTAAGCACTGAGCGGAGTGCAATGTAACTTACGTCAGGGTAAATTAGAAGACGTGGTTTTGAATAATTAATTATTAAACAGTAAAAATCAGTTATAATCAACTTATTTATTCATTTTTGTACCAAAATTACGAGTTTTCTTTGCAGTAAAATATAATTAATTACTTTAAAAGACAGGCATTTGCTACACATGCAAGTTGTCGGCAACATGTAGCGGCGTGAAGTGGTAATCCTCTTGCTGCCACCCCTCCCTCATTAACTGCCATGAACACACTGCCCGATCAATAATTTCTCTGCGCACTCTCAGCCAACACAGCCCATGACGGACATTCAAAACTTGACTTTGCATTCTGTCTCATGTTAATTTCATTTTCAGAGGGTTTGAATGTTTTAGGTCAGCTTGCATTTGGTGTCGGATTACAATCAATTATATATAGTATTTTGAGACGTTAATTTCTTTATTTAAACCAATTTAGGTGGAATGTTTTTCAATGTATTATTTACAATAATATTTTTTCTAAAATTCCAATTTTTATTGTGTTTATTAACTTAACTGCATTCACAGATAATTTACAGTTCTTACTATACTGAAAATAAGGTTTTACAAGGTTAGAAGTTGTATTTTATTGATGTAAATGTCAGAATCCTCATCTACTGAAATCCATCATATAAGGTCATTTTTTGGCAGTCCGCTGAATAACGATAGATCTTGAGTCGACTGTACCTCCACTTATAAACACAGAGGTGATAAATTACCAGCTGGAAGAACCAGAGTTTCGACAGCTTCAAGAAATACTCACCAGGTATTCCCGAGCCTCTGGACACAGATGGCCCTTACATCAGACCCGGAACATCCAACACAAGATATGGTTTATCCAAAAAAAGCCAATATATTGCCTCCCCTACAGGGTGTCCTTGGAAAAAAAGGGGCATTATCATGACCCAAGTCCAGGCCATGAAGGACAGGAGGATTGTAAAGCCTTCAGATTCACCCTACAACTTGAGGTTGGTACTAGTACCCAAGAAACATGGAGAACTGCGGTTCTGCACCAATTACCAAGGCTTAAATGACATCACTCACCCTATCACCCCACCAGCTATAGGCTATTCACGTTAAAATGAAAACTTTCTAAGGCCCTTCCGAGTTTTTCTTTTAAGACAGTTATCTTTCCGCCACTTTTTAATATCAGCATTGCCATCCGACTAATAAATACGGTGTATATTTTCACCACCCTCAAAATTTAATGTCTGAGGCTGCAATAAAACATATTTATTACGGGTTAATACCTGTTGGGAGGGCCTTAAAAAGTACTCATTTTATTGTGAACAGACTTCATCAACCTTACCCACATGCTGAAGGACATAGGAGAGGCCAAAATTTTCTCAACCCTTGACATGCAGAAGAGGTATTGGCAAATATCATTCCATCCAGAAAGTCACAAATATACCACATTTACCACACCAGAGGGAGAAACGCTGCAGTTCTAAGTAATGGCCTTCAACCAGAAGAATGCCTTAGCTACGTTTCAGCAGCTAATGTCAACAAAGGTACTAGTCAGCTATATAGGTGAATTATGTTTTGCTTACCTCAATTCAAACTCGTGGAAAGAGCACTGCACTAAATTGCAGAGAGTATTAGAAAGCCTCGAGATCCATGGCCTAACCTACAAGTTGTCGAAAAGCCATTTTGGCAAATCTAACATTGACTACCTGGGACACGTGGTCACCCCTAAAGGAAATTACCCGCAAACCAGATCTATTCTAGCCATACTGGACACTGAAAAGTCTATGGCGAAGGAGCTAAGAATATTCCTGAGGTTATGTAACTGGCTACGGGGATTTGTACTGGACATAGCACAGTTAATGGCTACATTAAACACCTTGTTAGAAAAGGCAGCCCGGTGAAAGATGGGGGATGAGCAGCAGACAGCCTTCCAAAACCTCAATGATAGATTCCAGAACATCTCTGTTTTACACCGGCTGCAAGAAGGAAAACTTCTGATTCTCCAGACAGACTCATATCAAAACAGGATAAGAGCGATCCTATTCCAGGAAAACGAAGAAGAAAAATCTCAAGTAATTGCATACGCAAGCACCCACATCAATGAAATTGAAAGAAGATATCACAATAGCAAGCAAGAGTGCCTTGCAGTGATGTGGGCCATCTGGAAATACCATTATTATTTAGTGGGCAGACCCTTTATCTTGAGGACTGACAATAAAGCCCTCACATTGTTACAAGTGTTCAAGGGCACAAAAGCCAATCTCAGTTGGTGGGCAGTGTTTCTGACCAAGTTCCACAAGATGCAAAACTGCCCTGAACACCTGAACGACCTACTAAATGCCCTCTCCCACCAACCCGATAGACAGTAAGACATGAAGAAGGAGGAACACTGGGAATGAATGACTCCTCCTCAGCTACCCCGCACAGCCCGGAAAACTATATACACTTCTCCAGCAACTCCAGATCAGCAATTACTGCCTGGGTACCTACCAGCAACAGGACCCCGACATACAGCGGCTGCTGCAGGAGAATCCACACACACACATTAACTCCGAGGTGAAGTAGTGTGGGCAATAAACGGGAACCCGGGAGCGACATGGAAGATATCGGTGCCAGCAACGCTATGTGCAGTATCTGCCAGTACCACCACAACCACCGCCAGGCCAGCAACCCAAGTATCAAGGAAACCCTGCATGACATCGGGGAACGATATATCTGGGATGGAATAAGCCGAGACATCTGGGAGTACTTCACGAGCTATAAAGTGTGCTGCTGCCATAAAGCCTACCCTGTACCAAAGCAAATCCGATGACCATGACACTCCCAGACCCCGTGGATACACCTAGCTCCCGACTTAATGAGCCCATACCACAGGTGCACCAAGGGCAATTGATATCTACTGGTGGTGAAGGACAAATTCCCAAGGTGGTGGAAGGCTTCCCTTTACCCAGCCAGGAAGCAAAAGACATCGTCCACAAATTTGAAACAGAAATTCTTCCCCTTTGAGGATACCCACAGATGATTTTGACAGACAATCCAACTCAGTTCACCGGCAAACTATAGCAGAAGGCATGCAGCCAATGGGGAATAGAAACCTGAACAACCCCACTGTACCACCCCTAGACCAACCCCACGGAGAGGAGTAACCAGGAACTACAAAAAAGCCTCAGGCTCCAAGTGAGAGAAGAACACAGACACTGGGACACTCAAAACCCTGACATCCTGTTCACCCTCTGGCACAGGAATGAGGTTATAGACACCTCATCAGCCAACTTATCATTAGACAGATGATAAGACGACTGGCAAAGAGAACATGAGCCAACCACTCTCCTGCAGCCTGAGACTACCCGACCGGAAGCTTTAGCCCGCCACCTGCGAGCCCAGTAGGCACAATAAAAGTACACTAAACAGGAAAAACATGAAGCCCAAGACAGAGGTAAAGACTTTTGACATGGGAGACAAGGTCCTCCTGAAGAATTATCCCTTCAGCCGTGTCTGGGAAAAGTTATGTGCCAGGCTAGCCCAGAAATTGTAGAGACCCTACGTCATCATTGGTATACAGGAGAATGTGTACTGGGTGGAAGACGAGAGAGGATGGGTAAGGAAAGCAATTAGGAAACAGCCCCCTGGAACCGAAAGACCTGCCGAAGACTCTCCAGTACGTGGACAGATGAAGAGGAACAGGATGAGCCCCAAACTGAGATTGAGCCGAACCTCTTCAGGGAGCCCAAACCCAGACCACCAAGAACCAGAAGTAACCCCAAACCCAGAACCCAGTGCATGATGCCCAAGGAAGAGGAGGTGGAGCAGCGACCACAAGGGAGCTCCACACCTTCAGGGACATACCCCCATTTAACATGGTATAGTTCTTATCAATCACTCCTCTCCACCCTCTTCCAGGTACACCTAGTCATGAAGCACCAAGGGCAAAGCAATTCAAGGGTCAGCGACTCCGAGATATCCTGGTGGTCCCCAAAGGATTGGAAACACTTGGGTGCACCCCCAAGACCACAAGATGTCATCTCCCCGAGAAACCAATGCCCAAAAGGATGAACCCAGCTGTGATGGTGTGCCTGATGGCAACCTGATTCTGCAGGCTGAATCCAAACCGTGAATGGATGAGTCCACACCCACAGTTGAGGCAGGGGTCGCTTTCGAACCCGTCCCCAACTACCAATGCCCAGAAGGATAAGCTCAGCTGTGCCGGAGTGCCGGATGGTGATGTGATGCTGCAGGAGGAATCTGAACCCCGAAGAGATGATTCCGTACCAACAGTCAAGGTAAAGGCCGCCTCCGAACCCCTGCCCTCTACAACAAACCCCTAGGATGAGCCTAGCCGTGACAGTGTGCCAGATGGCGATGTGATGATGCAGGTGGAACCCGAAACCAGGACGGATGATTCTGCACCCGCAGTCGAGGCAGGTGTTGCCTTCAAACCCCTGTCCTCGATTACCCCCGAGAAAGATGAGCCCAGCTGCGACTGTGTGCCGGACTGTGATGTCAGGCAGCAGGCAAAGCCCGAATCCAGGACATGAAAATCTGCATCAACATGGAGCAATGCCGAACCCTTGCACCGCACTGAACCAACCCAGCAATTAGAGCACCCGCCGCACCGCCCTTGAAGGGCAAGTCAGCAGATACCACAAAACCACATGGCGACCCACCCAGAGCTTTGTGTGGTCGTACCCACGGCATGCGCAGTTACGCAACCGCAAAGTGAATGCAACCCAGGGACTCGAACAAATAAAGTGTGAAAGCAGGGCCAGGGGAGGGGAAGAAAGCCTTAAGATCTTTATCAAGGAGAGAGATGTATAAACAATGCCAGGGAGTGCCGTGTCAATTGTAAATAAATAGTAAATTAAAGTGCACGAGTAAAGACAGCAATGAAAATGACTTCGTTCTCAAATAAAATAACAGGCAGCCATAAGAACTCCATAAAACAACCACTGACAACGTAGATAAATTATTCCAGTGTTAGCTTAATATAAGGGTCAAGGCCACAATAACACAGATATTCCAATAAAGTAAAGAAAGGAGGCCGTAAGTGCAAGCTTGAGTAGACAGTAGACCTACTTATGTGACTAAGTGCGGAACAGTGCGACCGAGTACTCGTGTAATATATGCCTAACCCCTGAAAAGCAAACCAAGGACTCGTCGTGCATCCTTGAACTCTCCACAAGGGGAAAGGAAACAGAATCTGCATAGTGAAGGAAGAAAGAACTAGGAACATGTGGAAGCCTGCCTGTAAAAACTGTCTAAAATGAAAGAATAATGCTGTAAAATAATTCAAGAGTGAATTATATGTATTTTGAGTACTATGTTTTTTTTATCTTAACTGTAACTGTAGACAGGTAAGTGTATATAGGATTTTAGCATATGATAAGCAGCCTATGTTAAGAAAAAAATCCCGGGGACAAAAGGTTTGGAAGGCCTTATGCCCAATCCCTAGTGTTGAACATATCACACAAAGTGAACCTGCCCTGCGACCCATAGGAGACCATAGAACAAGACGCTTTTTAATACGCCTTCAGAACCAAGGCAGTTAAGGATAAATACCGCACAAACCCATGTGAGTTTGGGATAGTAATCACTCTACTTACCCCAGTGTTAAAATTTTACGTGCAAGCCTGTTACTTTCACTTTCTAGGTTAAACTGTCAAACCTCTCTGTATGTAACAACCCCCCTCAGCTGTTTCTTGTGAGTCTCACATATTCTCAGTTTCCCTAAAAGGTGCAGACACTTACCAGAAAACCCCAATACTCCCTTAAAGCAACACAACTACCCAGGGGGCCGAAGCCATTAGCACGCCACCTGTCTGAGAGCAACCAGGAAAACCCGCATGCTCCAACGCTGTGCAGAGAGCGCACAGAAGAGCGGCAAAGATAGAAGCAAACACCACCAGCATAAAGGTGACAGTCAGACATCACCCAACCACCAAATACGGCATGATGATTCTACATCGCAAGCGATAGGATGTGAGTGACCCATGATACGTAGTACTACTAATTTTTTGCTGCAACTCCGTATCATCACATGCATGCCATGTACCCCAGAAGTGATACACATCTTGAATGACAACCACACAGTCCTGAATGGCAGCCACACAGACCAGTATTCCATCTCTATAGATAAGTTGTGTGCCTGGAGAGCAGAATGCACCTCAAGGAAGAGAGTATTACAAATCGTGCCCACCTAACACAATCCCGTGAGACGGAATGCCAGTCAACAACACCAGTGAAGCTACCCTCTAAGCTCGCGCGGCCGATAATACCCGCACACAAGTAAAACCCTGCTTCCAGCCATCCCCGAGAGATGGCAGCCAGTGCAGCTCAACTAACAAAGGGAAAAGCGTCGCACCGCCTAAGCCACCCAAAGGCCGCAGGAACCCAAGACACCCCTAGCCCAAGTGAATATAGTGCCCTGTACCTCCACAAAACGGCAGTTGATACCAGCAGCTTGCCTTCGAACCATTTGGGCTAACAGTCTCTGCTTTGTCTGCTCTCCTCCCCCTCATGAGGAAATACCCAGTGATCGCCAGTGCCAAATACTGAACTTAAACGCCAAACTGCAGCCCCAAACATTTGCCATACTCCCCACTCTTGACACTTACTGTCAACTCCACACACCATACTACCTCCTTAAATCACTTCAGGAGAACACAGCTTCAGTTAAGGTACAGCTGTTTCGACAGCTACCTTATTTGTTGCTCTTGCTCTTCTAGCACACCCTTCAAACAAGGCACTGCAAGCCGACAGGCCTCTTCACCTATCCTTAGCTTTTACCTTCTGCAAGTTAGTCAGTGCACTGATTTACAGCAGGAGAGTACAGGCCACAGTGTTATATTCTGGACTAAATAAAACGTGCTATAGGCTGTTCACGGTAAAGTGAGCACAAATTAGGGCCCTTCTAAATTTCTACTTTCACCCAATTTCTATTGCCATGCTGCTTTTTAATACAAACACTGCAATATAACCAATAAACACAGTGCATACATTTCACCACTCTCAAAAGTTAAATGCCTGAGGCTGCAATAAGATATATTTATTTGTAGTTAATGCTTGTTCAGAGGGCCTTAAAAAGTGTTCACTTTACCATGAACAGCCTTTACTAGCCTAACTGCCATACGTTTCTTCTTGTGTGAACTGTGCATAGTCCTTTGCTGGTGTCTACCCGCAAAGGAGGAGACAGGAAACTGCGATTTGAGATCTAGTGTAGAACTGTGGCCTGTCGCTTTAAAAGGACTTGACTTACGTCACCCAACACACAACCCATTAGACGACCCCCCATACTATGGACCAGGTAAACAAAGGTAACTGATGCGCACGTACAGTAGAGCACCGACCACTAGCAAGAGACACAATGAAGAGGCGAGTTCACCCTTGTCAGTTAACCCACTCCATCCAACACTTATACACCCACAGGAAGAAGTACCAGGTTTGACGAGGGATCTACCCCTTCTGAGCTACACATAGCTAAGCTTCCTGCCACCCCAGTGCAGATGTGAATTTTAGTACCTCATCCATGGTAAATGCCATTCACCCAACAAAGGGTAAGTAAGTGATGCGACAGGAAGGCAGTTGCTATCCTCACCGAGAAATATGCACTTCTTAACCACCTGCCTCAGCTTTCAGCTCTTTAACCCCGCTGGAATGAAATCACGCCTCCCGCCAACTGTTGAGGCCTCACCTCGCAGTCTCCCCCGTAATTTATTTGGCCACTTAGTGAAAAACCACACAGCTGCTCATCCTGTCATAGAGTACCTCCGCCTGGGCTTGGCCCTGGTACTGGGCATCGAACCAGCCGACGATGCAGAACCAGACCCGTCAGCAACCAACAGCGAGCTGGAAGCCAGCCTGCCTGCCTGCCTGCCTGCCTGCCTGCCTGCCTGCCTGCCTCTGTGAAGCTAGCCTTTGCCAGAGTCGACCAGCAGACACTATCACCGTCAGCCAGCTGGGTCGGAAGACACCATCCAGGACCTATGCTGATGAGTGCTCGACCCAAGATAGCAAAGCACGTGAGAGATAAGCCAGTAGTCCCGCCAAAGTCGCACATCCGCAAGTCTAACCTAGCCCAGCTAGATTTTGTGCCTAACTGGTGGCCTAATCGCCCAACTCTGTTTAAGGGCACAATCAAGGCCAAGCGCCAGATCCTGCAGACCCCGCCTCAGTAAGGTCTGCACTCCTGAGCATGTATGTCTGAGCTAACACAAACTAAATACCTAGTAGATGCCGACACTCTCCAGCCCCTACGACCATCACCTATCAATACTTAAAATTTTGGCTGGGCAAGTATATACAGAGGACTCTCATTGTACTGAAAACTCATGTACTGATGAATTGTATTCACAGTTAATATTCAGTGGTCCCGGCAAAACTCCTATATAAATTAATACATTGAACTCTTGATCTACATTTTTTTAAGGGACTGTCAAAAAATTTACCTACATCCAGAACTTCAGTACATGGTTTGACATGTACATCAATAAAATATAACTTCTAACCTTATTAAACATGTTGAGTATAATAAGAGCTGTACATTATATGCAAATAATGTTTAACTAATAAACACAATAAACATGGGAATTTTTTAAAACAGTTTTACTGTATTATACTACTGTAAATAACACACTTAAAAACATTTTACCTCAACTCTTTTAAACAAACAATATAACATCACAAAGTAGAGTATATAACTTATTGTAATCTGACAGAATGCAAGTCGCCCTTATACCTTAAAACACTGACAAAGGAACTAATATGATAAATTTTGAACGTCCTGTGCGCACCACAAGGAGAAGTTATTGACCAGCAGGTGTGTTCATGGCGGACGAGACGGAGAAGGGAAAAAACAGCAGAGAGAGGAGTAAAACAATATATCACTCCTCTTCCAAACTGGTTGGCACACTGAGGGAGGAGCTTACGCTATCAAACCACATTATTACTGTGCATTACTCTTTGCATACTTTGCATCTTATCTTCTTGCAGCCTTACTCATATTATGTCCATAACTGCTTGCAGAAAATATTTACACAAAAATACGATTACCGATATGTAATCTGAAAACATGGCACTCAAAAGAAAAGGACAATTATTTATACACGGTGGCTTTCTTCTCACAACCTGCTCTTACAGCTTCAGTCTTTGGTTACTTCTTTTAGCCTGCCCTATGTATTTACATTAATTACACAACTTCAGAGCACAAAAAAGGTAAGGTTTTTTTTTTTTTTTTTTTTTTTTTTTGCATATAGGTTAACCCTATGATGTGCAAGGAAATAATATCAAAAAGGTAGTCGTAGCACTGAACACACCAAAATGTTTAAAAGGTTCATCATGGTGAGAGCTCTTCTTGAAATTTTGCACTTCTTTATTACGGGCTCGTTGCAAGCACAAATTCCTACCTAAGGGTAGATTCACAGATGGGCATCAAGCCTTCGTAGCACTGATCATCCACATAGCACTAGGATGGGGGTACTATCTACACTGACTAGGGCATTGATCGCTGCATGTTGCCTTCTACTTCCTGCAAAGGGCATTGGCACACTCCAACTCGTTCGAAGCAGCAACGACACTGCTTAGTGCCCCCTGACACTGGGGTCACTGGCGTGGTATGTGAATGCTTGCAAGGGCACCCCCGTTTCTTTGAAGAAGCGTGCGGGAAACACGGCCACTGGAATCTTGAAGACAGGCACCAGGATGTCTCCTTATAATGTCCCGCTGTGATGTGGGCTATGCAGGCGCAGGTCGACTGGACATGCAGATGTGACCTGCTGAGTTTGCTGTCTTCGTGTCTCTGCTGGCGACTGCTGGAGTCAGTTCCTTACTGACTAGGAGTGCTACAGGCACTGGGCAGTAAAGTGTGGGCGGCTCTGCCTGGAGAGTGAGCTCGCCGTTCCTCCATGACAAACTGGGGCAGCTGGAAGCAGGGAGAAGCAGTGTGTGCCTCACCAGCATGTAGCAAGACCTTGTTGACGGTGGGGCTGGCAGTTTCCTCTCTGTGGGCAGGTTGGATGCAGACGCCAATTCGGATGCTCGATCGGGCTGTAGGCGAGTTGTCTCAGGAATGTAGTCTGCGCTGGTGTTGTTCTTGTAACTGGTCCGGAATTGGGAGGTGCCTCGTTCTCCAGCTGGATCCCCCTCATGTCCGTGCTGGTTCACATTTGATGTGTGATGCTTTATTGTACTACCACAAACAATTACGACTAACCTCTTATGATGTCTAGTATACACACTACACCCAAGCGAGAGTTGAACCCCACCAAGTTGTACACAGACTTTGCGGAAGTGCCACAACCCTGGAGTGCGCTTCCGAACACGTGGATACGAAGGTTGCGCAAGCCAGCGACACGTCACCCTCCCCACACCGCACTGAGAGCCAATAAGATGTCAGCCGCCTTGGAGTACAGCCAAGCAGTCGTAGAAGGCCCCAGCACGTAAGTGATGGAACAAGCTCTACGACTAGAAGAATAAGACTCGCGAGCCTGGCCGCGCACAGACTTATATAGTCAGAATCGCAGGGTGTGGCGGTGGGCCCCGGGGGGAGGAAGGGGGGCATGTCGCATCCCTCTGGTGTGGCTTCGTGAATGATCGGCCACGCCCCTGGGTGAGCGACAGCTTGTAGGCACATAGTGCGGGAGAGGGGTCCGCAAAGTCCGTGTACAGGTTTGCGAGAGTGACTCTCGCGTAGGTTAAAGTAGGAATACTTGACGCCAATTTAATACCGTGATACGTAAACCCCTAGTGGGAAATAAGGTATCCATCCGCAAGTCACTAGTCAGTCAAACTATCGACAACTTTGTACTGACACGCCAACCAACGTGCCCCGTCAAGGTAACGAGCACTCAGCGAAAACTAAACCAATAAACCTGTAACGCAGCATTTTTGGTATAACGCAACTCAAAGCCACGATGACCATGCCAGCTACCACTTAACCTGGTGTCAGAGTAATTAACTGTTCGCAGCCAAAGATGAACCAGACCAACCCGACCCAGAGACCTAAGGGTCAGCCGGGAAAGCGAAGCGGACTTTGGGGAGTCAGATAAACACCTCGTGGCACCCGAGAGCCATAAGACGTCAGATCCTGAGATCAACACCACAGAGGGTGCAAACCATGACTCAGTGATCCATGACATCCCAGAAAAGATGTGTAGCCATGCTGACTGCCCTTGTACTGGATCATTTTTTATCGAGTGTAACTACTGAGGCAATACCTTTCACCACCTATCATTAGGATGGACAAACAAAGCCCAAAATATAGAAGGTCTTGAGTACCGGTGCGAAACTTGCAGCCTACAACCAACATCGTTCTGCAACGAGGTCACCTGCCCAGATGAACAAGTCATGATGCCAGGCATGGCCTATCAATGTGAGAGATGCAGACTAAAACACACATCCCACTCTTGCCAGTCACGAACTTCGCGTATATTTATACAACCCAGGACAGCACCGGGACACCCAGGGACCGGATGGGACGACGATATACAGATAACAGGCTTTGCGGGCAGACCACACGAGGACCCGGTAACATTCATACAGGAATGTGAAAAGGAGTTCATGGAAACTGACCTTCCCGCGAAGCAGTGGGTAAGCCAAGCTCAACTACACTTAAAGAGCATTGTGCTAACATGGTGGGAATGCTATGTTGAGTTCCTCACCTAGGTGAAACACTTCAGCAACTGATTGGCAACAGAGTTTGTACGCAAGGAGGTGTTGGCTAGCTTAACCACACAGTTTTACAGCCAGACCCAGGTACCCAAAGAAGAAACTGAAATATTTATTCACCGCAAGGAACAAATGTTTAAAAAAGTGTTTCCCGGGGTCGACAACGCGGCATCCGTCAGATCAATCAGCCGAATGCTATTACCTAGCTTGAGAAACATTTTACTCACAGCTAATCTTATACCCATTGACAAATTGGTAGAATGCGAAAGAAAGGCAGAACAAAACTTTTCGGCACAAGCGACATTCGAGAAACCTCAATCGGTAAAAACCCCTGGATCACCACCGATCGAGACACCTAAGAATGCACCTGCCCCAACATCACGCCTCACATTAGTGCCAAAGTGCTGGTTCAGTCCTGGAAGTCATTGAAACAAGGACTGTCCCCGTAAATCCGCTGGATCAGGTATCCCAGCTAATAAATTCAGCCAGACGGAAGACCCAAATCCGTCAACTACTACTGTGAAAGCTGCCCCCCTCCCAAGATGGGAAACGACGCCGCCGGGGTGCGAAGTGGGGGCACCACGCCGGACCAGCCTTCAAAGCTTAAACGAAGAACTGACACTCCCCATAGCTCCGCATATTGAAATTGAAATCAATGGGAACAGAGTCCTTAGATTACTAGATTCTGCAGCAACTGAAAACTTTATCCGCAGTAACCTATTAACTCCGGAACAATTATCTGCTATCCGACCTCAGTTAAAAACTGTATGAATAGCACAACATAATGCCACCCTCCAAGTTGACGGCCGAATGACCCTAACGGTACATCTACACCAAATTTATACTCAAACTGAGTTCGTCGCTGTCAGAAGCAGTGATTCTCGGCTGTCCATGGATTCGGCAACAACAATGTATCATTGACTATGGACAGTACCACGTGTACTTGGGTAGCAAGGATATGGTAACAGTGAATTGAGACCACAATCCTGAAACTGTTGTGCCAAAGACCACAGACCCCGCTTGATTAACCATGAACTACGTGAATCGGATTTAACTTAAAGCACGTGCTGGATAAACACACCAGAGCATTTGGACTTGGAGGTTTGCTATGCCAGACTCGTTCGATTCAACACGAGATCTGGACGACGACCGAGGCCCTGATATACAATCGCCCATACCGGGTATCAGCACGACACTGTGACCTGATAATGGAACACGTAAATGATATGAATGACCAAGGAATTGTAGAACCGTCAAATTCCCCATACAACTCCCATGTGGTGCTGGTCCCGAAGAAAGCTCCATACAATCCATTGAAGAAGCCGAAAAACCTACCAATAAGAAACAGATACTATGGTACCTGGGTCTGTGCAATTGGCTATGAGACTTCATGCCGAACATCACTCACCACATGGCACCACTTTACCTGCTCCTGGTGAACGAAACCCGTTGTCAATGGGGACCGGAACAACAACAACAAGCGTTCCAAAACCTGAAGAACAGCTTCGGAAGTATTCACCAACTCCACTGACCTCAAAGAGAACAACCACTGATTTTACAGACAGATGTATGTCAGAACAGTCTAGGGGCCATACTATACCAGGCAGATACAGATGGTCATCCACATGTGATAGCGTATGCTTCAACCCGGCTGAACCAAACTGAGCAGCACGATCATATAAACAAACAAGAGTGTCTGGCAGGTCTCTGGCAGGTGCGATAATATCACTATTACCTCGAGGGCCAACATTTCATCTTGCGCACCGACTGAGACCCTCCAACGTCTACACGAGTCCTGGAACGCTAAAGCCAAGCTCGGGTGGGGGATATGTTCTTCACGCAGTTTGATTTTGAGGTGCAACACTGCCCGGGCAACACAAATGACTTGCCAGATGCCCTGTCCCATTTCCCGACGGAGGAGAAGACTAAGGCCGAAGAGGAAGAAAGGGAAAATATGTCCCCTGCCCCTCCTCTTGAGCGAAGTTCGGAGGAACGAATCTGCCTCCTCCAGCTACAGATAACCCATCACCAAATTACGATAAGCCAGCAGGAGGACTCTGAGATTAGCCATCTCCTACGGGAACAATGAAGGTTCGAACTAAGGGATAATATTGTCTGGACACGTAGCGGACAGCCCACTGCCCTGTGGAAGATACGAATCCTGCTGTAACTACACACCGATATATGCCATCACCACCATGATCATCCACAAGCCGGACACCCGGGTACCAGAGAAACCTTGCTGGATATCTGAATCCGCTATAGCTGGGACAGAATGAGCCACAACACCCAGCAGTACATGGGCAACTGTGTCACGTGCTGCCACGACAAAGCATACTCTGTTCCCCCACCTACGGCTCGACCCAGAAGGCCCAAGACAGCATGGGCCCACATAGCCGGCGATCTGATGGGACTGTATCCCCAGAGTACGAACGTGAACTGATAATTACTGGTAGTCACAGACCAGTTCTCCGGGTGGGTAGAAGCCTTTCTGCTACCCAGCCAGGAAAAAACCCCTATTATCCAGAAAATGGAGGCAGAGGTATTTTCATGGTGAGGATACCCGAAGGCCATGCTGACTGACAATGGCACTCAGTTCACGAGTCGCCAATGACAGTCAGTATGCTAAGGATGGGGGGTAGAAACATGGACTACCCCACCATACCACCCACAGGCCAACCCCATTGAGCGGAGGAATCATGAGATAAAGAAGTGCCTTCAACTCAGTGTGGGGAATGACCACCGACACTGGGACAAACATGTCCCTACCATCTTGTTTGCCCTTCAACGCTGTGGGTTTCTTGGTGCTGGTGGTCGGTCGCAGGCACTGGTGCCTAGACGCTCCATCTGCTGGACTGCCCCCCGAAATATCCGTACCTGTAGGTGTCCACTTTTCAGGGTGGTGGAGGAACTTCCTTTGAAACTCGGAGGGGGTGGACAGTACGGTCCATGTTAGGGCCTCTACTCTTAGACATTAGGTGCCCTATCTCCAACATGCTCTGAGTAGTGGTTATTCGTTACCATTAGTCCTCCGTTCTCACTGGCAGTGGGAGGCATTTGTTCTTTCTGACCAGTAGATGTAGATGCTGCTTCTTTAACGTCGTCCAAAGTATCAGGAGGTAAAAAATGGGGGGGGGGGGGTATAATGAACTGGAGCTAGGACGGATTCTGGGTAAGAGCGCAACTGGCCTCTCATGGCTTTCCTTATCCTTCCAAAGCGATCTTCCACAAAGTGTAAGTTATCTTGCTGTACGGTAATTCCTACTTGCCCGCCAATACTGCGTTGAACTGGTTACCCCCTCAGCTCAGTGGATGGCTGTGTACTACAACAGTCCCAATTGCAAAAGAATGGACTCCGGTGCGGTTGCAGATACTTCCAACTTACATATTCATCCTGCTCCTCTTGGGCTTGTTCGAAGCGTAATTCCGCAGCTTAGGTATATTGCTGTGGTTTGCAGCATTGTCGTGGGGAGGTACTCCCACTGCCATTCACCAGGGCATTGCAATATTCGTCCCAATAGAAGCTGACTGGGTCTTGAAGCGGTGGCTTAGTTAGTTCTCCGATGGAGTACGAACAGCATCTTTGACAAGTAGCAATTCCAGTACCGTTGGTCTGCTTATAGACTGAGGTATAGGAATTTTTTGAGTTCTATGTTATGATGTTACATCTGGTTCGCTGAGGGTAATACGGCGGCATAGTCCAAGTTTCTACTCCCCAAACTTGGCATGCCTTATGCCATATGGCGCTGGTGAACTGGGTCCCATTGCCCGTTAAATTACTTTGAGGATATCCCCAGCTTGGGAAGACCTCTTGATCGAACTTGGCTATGGTATGTCGGGTCTCTTGACTTGTCAACGGAAAGGATTCAATCCTGCAAGAAAACATATCTGTGACTACCAGCAGGTAGCAGTTCCCTCGGGTGTTCCTGGGACATGAACCCATTAAGTCGACGGCGACTTGGTTCCACGGTGCTTAAGGTTTGCGTGATTTTGCCATGTTCCATCGTATAAGATAACTTTTTTGCTGGCAGCACTTGGGGCACTTGCTCCCGTGCTGACGGACGTCACAACTCATTCCATCCCACATATGATGGACGCTTATATCTGCGAGTGTCTCCCGAATGCCTGGATGTCCTGCAGATCGTGGAAGTGGTAGCATAGATCTTTCCACAGAGCTCGCAGGACCCAGATCTTCCATGGAGTGTCCAGCTAGTGATTACATGACCATACAACATTGTCGCGCATCTTATATCGCTGCAGGCATTGTTGGAGCAAATCCTGCACTTCTGGGTCGAGTTGCTGATGCCATTCAATCTGACTGTGTGACAGCTGTAGCTGTAGCAATCTTATCCGTTCTTCCGGTGATAGCTTTATAGGTTCCAAAGGGAAAACCCAATACATGTCTTCATCCGGCTTGGCCTCTGCTCTGTGACTTGGCTGTCTAGACAAAGTGTCAGGTAGGTTGTTCTGAGCCCCTGAGCAGTGCTGGACTTCAAAATCAAATTCCGATAGCAGGAGGTTCCCTTGTACCAGCTTGGCTGTGTTATGCTTAACCTGTCTAAGCCATTTGAGTGCCTTGCTATCCGTTCGGAGAATGAAATTGTTCCCTTCTAGGTGGTACCTAAACTTGCGTATAGCCGATATGACCACAAGGCATTCCTGCTCGTTTATGTGCAACCTTTGTTCGGTGGGGTTGAGCCTCGTGCTGGCGTAGGCTAATAACAAGGATCTTCCTGGTACAGCATGGCTCCCAGTCCGTTTTAACAGGTGTCAGTTTGCAAGATGAGAGGTCCTTCCTCTTGCATAAACATAAGTGGTTAATTTGCTGGAAGCTTTCTTTCAAGATGTCAAAAGGTACCTGATGTTCAGGTGTCCACTTCCATCGGATTCCTTTACCGAGGAGTGGATAGAGGGGTGACATTACTTCAGTTTGTTTGGAACGAAGTCCCTGAGCCAGTTGCAGACTCCCAAAAATCAGTGAAGCAGCTTCTTGGTTTGGGGAACCTCTGCTTCTAGGATGGCTCGGAGTGAACGGTCTTGCGGGTAATTCCCTTCCATAGGCACCACATGGCTTAAGTATTCTATGGAGGTCCGGCCGAAGTGGCTCTTGGAAAGATTGGCTGTGAGCCTGTGGAGCTCTAGGCATTCCAAAACTCATTGGAGACAGGAGAGATGCTCCTCCCAAGTCTTAGAGTAGATTATTGTGTTGTCCAGATAGGCGAAACAAAAGTGGCCCAAGTATCCAGGGAGGACTTCGGATGACATCAAACGCTGGGAAGTGGCTGGTGCATTCTTAAGTCCAAACTGCGTAACTCGGAACTATAGTGTGTCTCCCTCTGGCAACGTGAAAGCAGTGTAGGTGCAGCTACCCAGATGCATGGAAATCTGCCAGTACCTGGATTGCACGTCTAGTGTGATGAATATGCAGGCCTCGCCAAATCTCTCAGCGTGTGTGCTATGTCGAGAGCCAGCAGAAGAGTGGGTAGGGTGGCGTCGTTGAGCGCTTTGTAATATATGCAGAAATGAAGTTGCCCAGCCCTCTTGGGTACCAATATCAAATGAGATTTGTAGGGTGACTTAGATGGCTTGACGATCCCCTGTCACTTCATCTCGTCGATCTGCTCCATGATTACTTGCAGAGACTTTGTGCAGTCTACTGTGAATAGACGTTGAGTCTCTCTGAGAAGTATCTCACACTGCACTGTGCGCATCTGGCACAGGTTCCCATTGTTTCCGAAGGCGACTGCATATTCGTTTAAGACTTCCTTCAGTTACTGAAACTGGTCGGGCATCAGATCATGTTAAATTTCTTGTGCATCAATCTAGCAGGCTTCCTGTTGCTCTGCCGGGTACTCCAATATAACGTGACTCGACATTTGTCACCCAGGTATACCTTGCACTTCCTGTGAGCAATAATGCATTGCTGCACGCGAAGCCATTGATGTCCAAGAATGAAGTCTTCAATTTCCGGGGTGACGACGAAGTCAGCGTGGGTCTTCAGGCTGTGCACTTCGAAAGGCAAGGAGATTCTTCCATTGACATTGAGGGTGCAATCTGGCTTGGCCGTTTGTACTTCCTTACTCTAGGGTTCCAACTTGTGGTGTTGGTGTGGCAGGAGTAGATCATGGCAAATGAAATTCCCAGATGCAGCAGAGTCCAAAAATGCTAAGGCCGTCTTGCCATTTACGCTAACCTCAATTTATGGGGCAGTAAAGGCTTCATCGGTTTTATCTAGGAGCTTGATGGTAGGTTCCATTTGTCCGACAGGAACGCTCTTTTCTTACCACCGATGCTAGAATTAGTGGGAGGTACCCCTTTGACTTGGGCTACCTACAGTGCCGGGGTGGCATCCTGTGTCTCAGTGGATTTTGGCGGTTGGGTAGCTGGCTTCTGGGGGCAGTCCTTATTAAAGTGATTCCCAGGGCAGAACCAGGAATTAGGCTGTTTTAGATACTGAGATGGACGTGGCGGGGGTGGCTTGATGCGTCGTTCCCCTGTCTTCCCTTCCTCCAGGGGTTTCGCTGGTTTCAGCTGATCCAGCAGGGCTTACCCCTGAAAGTTCCTTTCTGCCTCTGAGCTCTGCCTATCAGCTCGTCGATTGTTGCGGGTTTTGGCAGGAGTGAGATGTTGCAGATACTGGGCAACAATAGGCATGTGATCTGGCCAATACACGAGTCTTTGTCCCCGTTTGGAAAAATCTGGTGGTACATCTGTTTTTTCCTGCATACAAATATTTTTACCTCCTCCCCAGGCCTCTGGAGTACGCTGTAGAATTCTGTCATTGAATGGGTGACTACTTAATTTCCAGTGTACCGTTGTTTCAATCTTGTGTTGAGTTGCTGTCAGTCTGTGATGAATTCTCCATACACGTTCCAACAATCTAATGCCTTGCCCTTTAACTTTAGGTGTACTCTGGAAACCCAGTGTTTTTCGGAAATGTTGTGAAGAAGGAACTTTCATTCACATTTGTTGATGAAAGTGCACGAGTCTTTGTGTGGCAGTGTAGTGAACTCTGGAAGTTGCAGTTCTCCCATGCACGTGGCATGAGTGTGTGTTGAGATTGATCCGGGGTTTGTAGGTTTGTACTCTAAAGCTCGTTTACACACCTCAAACTGATAGACCAAGCCTGACCTATTGATGGGCTCGTCAGGCCACCCGATGCATGTGTGGTGGTAGTTCTCCCTGCAGAGAATGCATCGTACTGTGTAGATCCCATGGCCAGGGCAAGTGATCCAATTACAGTATGCAGTCTGCCTAGTGTGACTCTTCACAGCGGTATTCCAGCTCATCTGTATACTGTGGCGTCTCTTCCCAGCCAAGGCCAGAATAGTGATGCCAGAGGTGGCAATGGGTGCATTGTATGCAGTTCGTTCCCGTTCCGGGACAGTCTGGATATGAAAAGCAGTTTTGTCCAGTTGCGGCAGAATTGACCTCTTCAAGCTCATGCTGGCTGGGGCGTCGTTCGACATTCTGGCTATATTGGTGGGCACCACGGGGTGTTTTTTTGCGACTCCCCGAAGTCTGGTGGTCTTATGTTTTGTAGGTACGGAGAGGACGGTCATGGCTGACTCAATTGCACTGTCTTGTGAAACTTCAACAGTCGAGGCCCCACGTTGGACGCCAGAAAAAGAAAAGGGCCAGGTGTTCCTCTATTTTGCGCGTGATGTACCAGGAACTTGTACTCACTCTAGGTCACGTAGGGGAAGCCGGGGTATTTCTGCCTAGGATCTGAGCCAGGCATTTCTATATTGTTACGGGGGTTCAGTTTTGCTTTGATACTGGCACCTTCCCATTATACAAAACTGGCAGCGTGGCTACTTGGCAGGACACAAATTCTGCAGTGGATAGTACTATTCTGCGATTGGGTGCCACTACTGTCTTGATGATACCTGGGTGACGCTCAAGTGGAGCAGCACTTGAACGATGTGTGGGTACAGCTGGTACAGAAGGCTGATGAACAATGGCCGGCTGTTTACGCTGAGGCGTTGGGTGAAGAATACCAGGTATGAGGTAGGCGATGACAGGTGTTGGCGGTTGTTCAGGTTGATGCAAATACTCAATAATCCACTCTGGGTACGCGACGGGGCCGGTCCTCTCAGGTGGTGTGAGAGACTGCGGGGCACAGAAACCTCCACTGGGTATCACAGATGTTGTAGCACTTTTGCCTGCTCTTGAGGAGACAAACTAGATATCCGCTTTACCAGGGATGGCTGATACTTGTGTGCTCGGCCTGATGCCAAGAGTGTCTGCCTAACCATTTCTTTCAACACCTTCATCTGAGCATAGGGCATTGGGAAGTGGAAAGCTTACCCTACTACGGCACCAGGTTCCTTGTACAGTATTACGTGTGGCACCACGAGTGTTAGTGGAGAGACAGACACATTCACAAGTCTGGCAGAGACTGTGGTACATGAGGGAAGTCAGGTATCACCTTGTCCAGTTACACACACAGGTGTGTAGATCCGTCCCAGTCTTCCCCAACCAGGGGACACAAATTTCTTCCAGCGAGAACCATTCGGGAGAGGCTAGTGAACACCAAGCCAACAAACTGATCTAAGGACAGTGTACCTGTGTGTAGCTCCTCCTTTCCTTCAATCCCAAAGGGTTGAGGGGAAGGGCAGCCAAAGCTAGTGCGGGTTCTGTATAAAACAGTGTCAGGCTTGTTTGAGTAGAATTCCCCGGATTCACCTGCAAACCTGTTACGCAAGGGTAACTATAGAAAGGTGCTAAGTCTACAAGGTACACAAAGTAAAAGCTAAATTATGATTTATTAAATTTAACAGAAATAAACATGTGATGAACGCACTCTAGCTCCTGGTCAGCGGCATGAGTTTCAGCCGGAACACTAGTAGCAACAATTGGGAATGCAGTGCGATTGCTGTGGCTATGCAACAAACTCTTGCATTTTTGAGTGAATGTGTTGTAAAAAATAAAGCCACATGATCGCTGGCAAGTGCTAGAATGACTAAGCAAGGATCATGACAGGATTTAACATTGAAAAAGACTTGAATAGGTCCTCTACAGATCCATCCGTAACTGTAGGAGGTAGCAAGGTTTTGTGAGGTACGAAGTGGATATCTCCTAACTAGCGTAGCCTACCCTATCACAAGCATAGCTTAAACGAAGTATGGGTGTTGTCCTGAGCATCGGGTGCTAGAACAAACAAAGATAATAAGCAAAGCTTAAGGTGCGGATAGGTCAGTGTCTAAGCAACTGGTATAGACAGCGGAGAGTGATCAATCTGGCCGTATCCGAGCGACTGACACTAGAGATGAAGACTGGTGTCAATCTAATCAGTTCCCGAGCAGTGGGCACTGGGACTGAAGACTGTTCTCAAGACGCAGACAATCTATGCTTTTATACAATCTTGGGCCGCTGTTCGTTACTGGTTGGCTCGTGCTGCTAGAACGAGGGGTAGTCACAGAGCAGGGTGTGAGAATGCATGACTTATCTCTGTGATGTCACAGGCCAACTGGAAGGGGGATACGAAACCAAAAGACAATCAATAATTACTATGAGAGTTATCTAGCAGGGAGTAAAAAATGAACTCGCTGTCTTTAAGCATTGTTACGATGGGCCAGTGAATAAAACAATCTGTAAGGCAGACAGTACAGTCTCACATATTAATGGGATAAAATTAACTTCCAAACTCCACCGCAAATGACCTAGGGATGGAGCTGAAGTCATTAAAATTTCCATTGTTACAAAGACACCATGCGTCAATGGGTTGAATCAACTTCACTAAAATTTCATTTATTGTTCCATACTTTTAGCACATTATGTTTATCTAAGCTGTGTATGTTATTTTCACAAAGTAAATTTTATATATTTATACTGCATTTCTTTCTTTATCTCTGTACAACAGTCACAATTTAAATCTCATTAATATAATCTGAAACATAGACATTTTCTGCATGTACTAAGTTGAAAAACTGAACAAATAATACAGTTATAGTCAGAAAATAAATTATAAATATTGTAAAATTTTAATATTAGTGTATATAAAAGCTGTGTACCAAGTGCAAGATCATTCAGAACTAATGTTTCTGAACAGGAACTACACTACCTGGCAATTGCTAACTGCGCAAAGTTTCATCATACCGCACTTATGATAAATGTGCAGCACAAGGGAGTCCACCTACCTAGACGTGGTGTGCAAGCAGTACTGTGGTGTCTGAACATTAGGCTCGCTCTGACAATAAAACCTGCAAAACGTTCCTATCATCATTTATAAAATAAGGATGGCTAAGAACTGTGCTGCACTTGACCCTCCCAATCACCTGCAATCAAATTTACTCTAGTTCTTTCAATGCTAAAACTAGCAGTTTTAGTTATGCAGACAACGTCGCTAAGTTTAATGAAGTATCCCTGAGATCTCTATGCACAGTCTTGGCTTGTCTGGCACCAATCTGACAGCATCTCTATAACCATTTCACATTCAAACTCACTGCTAATTACTGCCTGCCCAGCAAGAGCCAGTGCACCACTATTCTGGCTAATGAGCTAGCACTGACAGCAACAGCATGCACACCAAATGCTTATTGCACTGAATTCTGAAGAACAAGCAATACTTGAAATACAATACAAACATTTTAAGGACATTAGTAATGGAGTTTTGTCAAGACTTGCAGCTGCAAAATTCCAGTAACCAAAATTAATATTTAAACTTATGTAAGATATACTTACACAATCTTGTACACTGGATGTAGGTGAACTGGCTTTTACCATGTCTTTCCCAAAACCTGCAACACATTTAAGGATTTTCTCACGCTGTTCCACTTCTCCAAGCTCTACAATGGGATCAACATGTTCAGTAACATGTGCCTGCATGCTCCCTTTGAATGAGGATCCCTTGTTTAGAGAAATATCTAAACCATCCTGATCCTGGATGGCTAGATAATTACCATCTGTAAGAGAGTTCACACTGTGTAGCACCAGCAGAGAATCATCATGATGTGACTGCTTCACTGATTCTCCTAACACTTTCAGCTCATCTGTACCATGTATGATTTGCTGTTGGAAATGATCTTCTACTTCACGCATAGTAGTGTCACAACCACAACTGTTAGATTTTAGAACAGAAATACTCTCCTCATGCCTAATGTGTGTAGCACACATGGTATCATCATTATCTCTCAAGACAACTGATGAGTTGCCTACTTCCAGCTGCACATCCAGTGGAACATCAGGAACCAGAAACTCACTGGGACTGCTGTTACACTCTAGTATTACTGGATCTGTCGATAGTATATCATCTCCAGCCTGATGATATACTTGGCTGCTACTCTGTGGACTTTGTAGAAGACATTCTACATTACTTTCCAGAATCATGGTCTCATCTGATTCTGGCGAAACCCTTGGAGTTTCAACTGTAAGATTACTTCCATTTTCATTTTCTGCCTCCCATGACAATGGTTTTATATCTTCGTCACTAACCTCATGTGGAGTAGTATGCTCATCACCTACTTCGCCTTTATAAAAGAAATTCCACATTTTAGGTAACTGGTTAGTTGTGTTACTTAATTCACTTCCCTCCCCTTCAACAGTTTTGACAGACACATTAGACTGACTGGTTTCTGGTAGGTGATTTTGTATCAGAAATTCATGTGGATGCAAATTATTTCCTTCTTCAACACAAGTAGCATTTTCAATTGTGACATAACTATTTCTCATTCTAATACTATCACTCTCTTCTAGATTTTCTTCAACTGAATTTCCTCTTTTAACCTGCCCA
This sequence comes from Dryococelus australis, assembly GCA_029891345.1. Taxonomy (NCBI): domain Eukaryota; kingdom Metazoa; phylum Arthropoda; class Insecta; order Phasmatodea; family Phasmatidae; genus Dryococelus; species Dryococelus australis. The sequence continues at coordinate 273,087,163 of CM056994.1, read as the reverse complement.
GCATACACTTTTTTTGCTTTATCTACATAATTATTTTCACTTTCAGCACCTGCACCATCATTCTGGACTTGTATGGTGACTTCTATAAAATCATTACCCTCCTTGAAGTCTATGGCTTTGTATTCCAAAGGCATATGTGATGAATCATCATCTCCTAATAATTCCTGTGTATTTTCAGTTTTTTCTTCATCATCCACACTTTTCTCATTCACATTTTGAATAACTATGCTATTATTCTCAGCATCAAATTTAACTGTAAGTTGCACAACATCTTCATCCATACCCTTTTCGGTTTCATGTGCAATTGCAACTTTATTGCCATTGCCACAGTTTATACTTTTATCCTGAAAATGGGGTTTCTCCAACTGACTGCTTCCAGCATGTTCTTTCAACTCTGAAGAAATTTTTGTCACAGCTATCCCAGAATGAAGTCTTTGATCACAATCTGTGTAACTGGCAGACACTTTCTGTGACAAGACATCTGAAGAAGCGCCCTTCTCAAACTGAGAAAATGTATGTTCTTTAAATCCATGGTACACACTTCCTTCTGTTTCAGTGTGGCATCCAATTGTGATGGAGGACTTTCTCGAAACAGTAGAACGTGTTTGGCATTCGACAAGTTCAAGGCCCAATTCATCTTTCCTTTTTTTGTAAGTCTTTAGTGTTTTCTTGTTGACTGATAATGTGTTACTAACTTCGAATGGAAAGCTTGAGTCCAGTTCTGATGAACTCAACTCCTCCACTTCCACAACTGGTGTCATAAGATTTTGAAATAAAAGTGGATCTTTAGTAATATCTTCATATTTTTTTTCTGCCTCTTGATATGTATAATCCAGATCATCAAAAACACTACAAACAGGCTCTTCCTTAACTTTTATCTCAGGCTCCAACAGTGTGCTTGAGACTTCTCTCTCTAAATTTTCATCACTTTTACTCCAGTCAGAATTCTTCACTCTGTTCTTCAGCGAAATTATGAATGAGCCTTCCTTTGGTACAACATTCAATTCCTTAGAACTTGATGGCAGGGAATAGCCAACATTTGAGGAAGATTTGGAGTATGGTGTGTGACACACTATGGGCCTGTTAGCAGGGGTGCCAATTTTCGGTATTAAAGATGATGCTTGTTTCACACTCGACTGAACTTCATATCTCCCATACTGCTGAGGAACACTGCCCATAAATTGAGGATTGCTGTTACCTGGAACCATAACTCCTGATATGGATCCACTCCTGTTCTCAACAGTATGTAAAGAGACTTTAGATTGATGGAAGACCATAGAATTTTTACTATCTGAATCATCTGCAGTTTCATCATCTTCTAGTGCACTATCAACAGTGTTCCTGTTCTCAGATTGGTGAGACATAATGATATGCTTCCTCAGTATGCTTTTGCTCTTTACACCACCATCACAGAACGGGCAGTAAAACTTGGACTGAGCGTCACTCTGAAACAAGCACAGAAACCACTATTTGTAAGTTTTTTGAGACAATATCAATTAAATGTGTTTCACTACACAAACTAAAAATGTAGATAAAATCTTTGGAAAAAAAATTACTGTTGGTCAACAAATTTTATGTTAAGTCTGAAACAACTTTGCAAAACAGCTAAAAAAATATATTGAAAAAGTTGTAATACAGCAACAAAGATACCAATATTATTAGTGAACAAATTTTGGTTTCTGAAATATTTTATTCTCAGTTTATACGAGGATAATTTTGGAAACTGCATTTTTATTTTTAATACTTCACATTTGTTTAGTATCCAATAGTTTGCAGTAAGTAGACAATGGAAAAGTTGTATGTGTAACATTTGCAGAGTTTTTGTTGTCAAAAGTTGCTCAACAACGACCCACCATTATCACAAGAAATATAACAAAGGACAGAGTTAAAAGGGGAAGGTGAATGAGATGCTGTCCTAGGGTAGCCAATGTACAACATGAGTACTATAGAGAAAAGAATGTTTACTGTGATCCTGTGAGAGTTTGGGCATTCTACAAATTAAGACAGCAGTAGGTTCAAATTCTTACAAGTAGCATAGGAAGCAGAGTTAAAAATTAGATTATTGAATGATAAGGCACTAAGTAACCACTCACAGGGGGTCAGAGCACAAAATTAAAAAAAAATTTATGACTTAGTAACCACAGATCATAAAAAAGGAAGAAACCAATTCAGTGAGTCAATTTTCTACAACGTATGCTAGAGGGAAGTTTAGATATACCCTCCAAAAAACTTTGTAGTAAAAAGTTGGTATATATAATACATAAGTGCACCATTCCCCTCAAATAGCTGCAACAGTTTTGCGAGGAATTCTAAATTTAGATATACATATCACCCAAAGTATGTAAAGGAACTGTCAATCATTAAACTATCACTTTTTCCTTGGGTATGCAAGACTAGCCCACGAAAATTGACGAAACCTGAATTGAAGATGAATACAAAGGTCTCCAATGCAGCGACAATAATGTATAAATTCTGTAATTGCAGGACATACGGAAAAAAAAATTGAGACGGATTCCCACAAATCATGTTCAATCTGAGATTAAGTCATTATAGTACAGTTATTCCTGACACGTGGCATCGTGTTTGCACATGAACGAAGGAGAGTTAGTTCGTGTGATCATTGATAACTTGACCCCCCCTTGTGCGCACCCAGTGTACACTGGTAGCTACGCCACACAATAAGAACTGCGTCAACTTGCAGTTGAAGTCCAAGGTCGACTGGTGGCATCAGCTGAGTATACTGCTAATTTCCCCCTTTTTGCACGTGTTGATCAGGCTCATGGTGTCGCGTCACCAAATCGTGAATGTAGTATACAAGTTGCTCAACAGCATCGTAGCCCTTTGAGATGAAGTAATTGTTCCGCTTATGCCCATGTCGCTAGGAAGTGCAGATCTAGCAGGCGTTCTACGGAGGAGCAAAAGTGTTTCCGTTGTGGTCAAGTTGTCCACCTTCGTAATTCTTATATGCGTTCAGGAAATTATCCTTGATTGGAAAGCCACGTAGGTACTCCAATCGGGTGACACGTAAAATCCTGCACGTGGCAAGAAAGTGCTCTGTTCTTATTACCATTGGGGAGTGTAATTATGCAGCACTGGTTGATTCTGGGGCCACGTACTGCATTTTGAGTGCCTCCTCCTTGAAACAATTACTGGAATCTAAGGCCATTTCCCCAAAGAACAAATTAGTCATTTTCATTTAAAACATCTGTATGTGGTGAATGGTGACATTGTAACAAGTAATATGGTCATCCACTTCCATTTCAAGGTTGGCAGATTTTCGTGGACCCTTCCATTTTGGGTTTTTTTTCACATCTGTCCCATGAGATCATTCTGGGTCTTGATTTTTTCGGAAAAAACAAGGGCCACTGTCAATTTTAACTAGTGTTTTTTTGTAATTTTGGTTTGCACCCAATATAAGAATTGAGTTGCAGGTAGATGCAGTTTCTGTGCCCTCCTCCCTAGTAGATGGTGCCAGTTCTAAGAACAATTTTCAACAAAGGATAATTCAATTGAGGGAAAATCAACTGAGGGAAGAATTTCAGGACATCATTACCTCTCGCATAGGGAAGTGTGACGTGCTTCCCTATAAATTTTTCCTGACTGACAATATCCCAATTCGGGAATGTCACTTTAAGTGTCCTCCGCTCAAACTCCAGGCATTTAGGGAAATTATTAATAGATTGCTGGAAGCAGGTGTAATTCTTCCATCCACTTTGGATTACTATTCTCCAGGGTTTTTAGTAAGGACGAAAGAAAGCGACAAATATTGTTTGGTTGCCATTAATTCCCTCATAACGCTTAAGATCCACAAAGACTGATTCCTATTGCCCATCATAGATTATGCTCTCCAACATTTAGGCAAGGCTCGTGTGTTTTCTGTTTTAGACCTTAATAATATGAAGTTTCCATCAGCATCTTCTTGATCCTCCATGCAGAAAGTACATTGCCTTTAGTACATTCTGGAACCAATACAAGTTCACTCATATACCTATGGGCTCAAACTTTGGCAGTCAGGCCATGTCGCAAGTGTTATATTTTGTCTTATCCTATTTTAAATTCAAGTTTGTGTTTAATTACATAGATGACAGCATTGTTATTAGTGAAGATTATGAGTCACATCTATCTTATCTCCCCAGGATTTCCTTAAAATGAGAGAAGTTGGGCTGGTGGTCAACCCAGAGAAGGTGACTTTAGGCTCCAACAAAGTTAGATTTCTAGGTTACTTATGCGAGGATCATTTGATGATCAACCCAGATCAAGTTGCTTCGGTTCTTCATTTTCCCCTTCCGAAGAACTTGAAGGGAGTGCAGAAGTTCTTGAGTGCCCTAGGTTATTACTCTAGATTCATTAGTGGCTTTTCCAAGATTGCTGCACCACTAAACTTTCTGAAAAAGAAGTAAGTGGCCTTTCAGTGGGGTCCGGAGCAAAAGTCTGCCTTCATCAAGTTGAAAGAAATTCTGTCTTCTCCTCTGGAACTCCCATCTCCCGTATTTTAGCTCTTGGTGCAGTTTTGAGCTAGTGGACAGAGCAGGGTCTTGCACCTGTGGCTTCCACCAGCCAAAACTTAACTGAACCTGAGCATAGGCTCGGAGTGTAAGAAAAGGAGGCACTGACGTGTAATTTCAGCCATGAAAAGTTTGCCTCGTACATTGAGCGCAATAAGTGCAACCTTTACACAGATAATCAGGCCTTGAGTTGGGTGCTCGCCCATCCCAAACCTCTGGGAAAATTAGGGTGCAGGGTCCTACTTTCACGTTTCAGGTTCAAAGTGCACTATGTCCGAGGATCGGATAACTAGGTGGCTGATGCCTTGTCTCACATGTATGACTCGGCAGAATTTGAGACAGATGAGTTGGTGGTATCCACGGCATTACTTAATGCTATTCAAGGGTTTCCTGAATTGTTTGTAAAATTGCATCATGCTAAGGATGAGGATTATTTCTGCATGCGGGTGTTGAGTGATACTGACAATGGAGCCACAGTTCCTTATGTCTTTGAAAAGGGTATTTTGTATTTTAAAGGCAAAAGCGGTTGGGCCCGAAAGATCCTAGATTCCTGAATTGCCGAGATATTTAGTTTTGTCATAATTTCACGATTCTGTTTTTGGTGGTCATCTGGGAGTGAATAAGACATTTCATAAGATCACTGCACATTTTGCCTAGTCGATGCTCAAGGCAAATGTTTGAGTTTGTCGCACACGTGATCTGCGCAAGCGTTTTAAGCAGGCTCCTCATGCTAACGTTGGGCAAGCAGTTACTCTGATTCCTCACGCTCCTTGGAGTAAAGTCCATTTTGATATTTTTGGGCTTCTGATTAGATCTAGGAAAGGTAATGAATGTGTGTATTTGGATTCTGTTAGATACGTTTACAAAATTTGTCATCCTCTTACTTTTGAGAAACATGAAAGCAGCTTTAATTGTTAAGGCTCTCATTGATCAGATGTGGAAGGTCTTTAGCGACCTTAGAAATAGTCACTGATAATACCAAATAATGCACTTCTGTTGTTTTTAAAAATATATGTTTTCGTTGGGCGGTTAAGTACTTTACTCCATTCCCTATCACCCAAATGGTAATCAGGTTGAGCAGTTCAATAAGAACCTTAAAATCTGTCTCACCATCTTCTATAATCAGGACCACACCCTGTGGGGTCAGGACTTAGAATTTATTAATGTTGGGTTTAATAGTGCTACCCATGATTCTACGGAGTTCCACTCTCTCTCCCTTTTCTTGGCTGTCCCCTTAGCCATCAGCTGTTAAATGTCTGGAATGTTCTTCCCATTCCCTCCCCCCTAAGTGATGCTGACTGGAACCACTTGCTCAAGGAAGTCCACCATCATCTCGGCGTGGCAAAGCAACAAATCATCACGAAGTTCAATAAAAATAGGAATTTAGTTCAATTTCAGTTAGGTGATTTAGTTGTGTGTAGAAATAACTTGTTGGCATACATTGGACAAAACATAACAGAGAAGCTGATACCAAAGTTTGTTGGGTCTTTCCATATAAAGTTTTTAGCTCCTAATATCGTAAGTTTGTGTGCACCCAGCTACAATAAATTCTTCCAAAGGCTAACATGAGCCACCTTAAAGCTTACATCTCTAGAAAAAAAAAGGCAACCTAAATTTTTGTTTTCTCCCTATCGGCACTGTTGCTGTTGCTTACTCCCTATGTACCCTATTTCTTGTTCCATTTCGTCAAGTTTTTTGTGTTATTTTACGGTATTTCCTTTTTTGTTTTTGCATGGTTCCGCCCTTCTGCCCCAGAGTTGCTTTGAGCTGGTGGTACTGCTGCTCTCCTGGGTCTCAAGTTCTTCCATCTACTGGGTTTGTCTGCTGAAGTTTGCATCGCAGTCTGCAACCACCCCTTGTGCTTGGACTTGCGCATTCCTGGATCCCGAGAAAAGACTCTATGCATGGCGCTAAGTTATGTTTGCCTGGCTGCCCTCTGTCCCCAGGGACTTCATACATTATGGACTTTCGTTGTATCAATGAGATTTTGTTGAAGTAAGTGTTGGATATCCGTCAATCCAGTTTATTGTAATCTCTTTAATGTACGAAGTATTTCCTGATTATACTACAGACCTCTTCTGTGACTTCTACTGTAATGAAACTTTCCTTCTTTTGTGAACTGTCTGATGTTTGTGAAGATTTTCAGATATGGGTCACCAGGAATTAGGGTTTTGGGGTGGGGGTTGCGACAGTATTGCAGTCATCCTACTATGGAAAGGCAGGTGTTATTAGGTATAGTTTACTATCAGTGCGGACAAAAGGGGCACATAAAAGGGAACAGCCATGCTGGATAAAAAAGGGACGTAAATGCCACGCAACCGGACAAAGCCAGAAAACTGGATGCGGTCACGGGGGTCTCGAAACTAAAGATGGGAAACAATGGACGGCCGGTTGTTCTCCCATGTATAACTGAAAAAACAGATAGGCTGTTCATAAACTAAGGAAGCAGTAGGACAACACAAGACTACTCTTAGCTTTGTAAAACTAAACGTAGATCCATTAAAGGGCACCCAAAAATTTTTGGTCAACACAGGATTAGGAGTTACCTTGATCAAACTCTCAGCTCTAAAGTCTACAAAACTTGATCAAATTCCAGAAAGCCAAAAATACTTGCTGAGAGGTATTGCACCTGGTACAGTACACACAGCAGGAGAAATTAAAGCTGAAATAAGTCATTATGGTAGGAAACTGTTGTACAGATTCTAAGTAATACAAGATTGTAGATATGTGGGATTGTTAGTAAAAGACTTCTTACACCATTTTGAAATGGTAGTACACTATGCCCAGAATGTAGTGGACATATATGAATTAGGGGTAAAATGGCCCATACGGGAACACTCAAAAGGAAGGGTGGAAAATATTCTGATAGTACCAGCCCGATGCGAATTTACAACATAGGCTAGGGTAGCTGGAGATGGGGTTGGTTTAATGCCTAAACAAAAATTAATAAAGCGTGTGTATTTGGTTGAAAGCCTTACCAAGGGAGTGGGCAACAAATGTATATGTAGTATGCTAAACACTACCGAAAGGAAAGTGCAGATCCCGGTACTGTTAGTGGAACTAGAGAGTTGGATGAATGAGAACACTTCTTCCTCTGTTAGGGGAACAAGAAAGCAAGTGGAAATGTTTAACCTAAGAGTAGGGCATTTGAACCAACACCTTAGAGTAGGGCATTTGACCAAAGAAGAGTTCCAGTCCATCACTGGGTTATGTGAAGAATACTCTGACATATTTCACATAAAAAGAGATACTCTAACATGTAGCCCTACAGCACAACATACGATCCCCACCCTAATAGAAGACCAGTAAATAGAAGACCTTATAGACTACCGCATGTGCATAAAGAGGAAGTCTATCATCAGGAGCAGGAAATGCTTAATGATGGAATAATTATACAAAGTAAAAGCCTGTGGAATGCCCCCTTGTTAGTTGTAACAAAAAAAAAAAAAAAAGGGACGCTTTAAATGAAAAAAAAAAATTGGTGTCTCATGATAAAACTACAGAGACTTGAATGAAAAACCATTAGGGATGAATTCCCCATACCAAACATAAATGAGATTTTGGACCAACTAGGCTAGGCTAAATATATCACGACCCTTGACCTAGCCAGTGGGTGTTTACAGGTTCCCATGCGTAAACAGGATAGACCCAAGATGGCGTTCAGCACTCCTCATAATCATAATGAATTTACCTCAATGAGTTTTGGTCTGAAGGGGTGCCCGCTACATTGTGCCCGCTACATTCCAACATCTGATGAACACTGTTTTGGCCAGTATACAGGGAATCAGGTGTCTGATATACCTGGATGAAATTGTGGTATACGGGTGCTTCCTACAAGAGCATAACTCCAGGTTATGAGAGGTATTTGATAGGTTAAGGAAGCATCGGCTCTGGCTACAACCCAATAAGTGCAAATTCTTATGCAAGAAGGTAGCCTATTAAGGACATGTAGTAACAAGGGAGGGTGTGAAACCTGAGCCAGAAAAGACTGTCACGGCCCAAGAAATACCCCAACCAAAAACTAAGCGCAAGCTAAAATCCTTACTGGGGCTTACTGGATACTATCGTAGGTTTATCAATAATTATGGTAAGGTAACCAAACCACTATATACTCCTGAAGGGAGAAGCACCATTTTTATGGGAAACACCACAGGAGGTGGCCTTCGAAAATCTGGAAAGGGCTTTAACTACAGCCCCCGTTCCCTAGTACCCAAATTTCGACAAGGCTTTTGTTTTGACCATGGATGCGAGTCAAGAGGCATTAGGAGCGAACATGTTCCAAGGGGAACCAGGACCAGATTGACTCGTAGCCTATGCTAACAGAACGCTAAACAAGGTGGAAAGGAATTATTCAACAATGGAGTGTGAATTGTTGAGTATCATGTGGGCAGTTATATACTTTCGTCCATACCTCCCAGGGTGACACTTCACGGTCATTAGTGACCGCAAGCCCCTAACTTGGATTTTTAGTGTAAAAGATCCCAGCTCGTGTCTCCTCAAATGGTGACTCAAACTAGAAGAATTTGACTAAACAAAGTACAGATCAGGAAAGAGCATACCCCATGTGGCTGCCTTGATACGGATCAGGGAGAACACCAGTCGGAGGTAGAATTAGAAAACAAAATCGAGGGTCTTGTAGAAGGAGCCCACGAAATCAGCCCACAGCAAAAAGGGGAATTAATGAAACAATACAACGAGTCGCCAATAGGTTGGTATCAAGGGGCAAAATGCACCTTTGAGAAATTAAAACCTTATTGTCATATGCCTAACATAAGGGAAGAAATATAACATTATACAAAACCATGTGATTCCTGCCTGCCAGTAAAATAAAATCACACAAAGAAAAATTTAAATGCCATTAACAATTACAGACATACCCCAAGTAGTTTTTGACAAGAGTGCCTTGGATATTGTGGGACCAATGCCTGAGACCAAAGGCGGAAATAGGTATAAATAGACATGTGCTGCTTAATACAAACAATTACAACTCATCTAACTAGTATTCCTACTACATCCAAGTAAGAGTCGAACACCGCCAACTTTGTACACGGACGTTTCGGATCGCCACAACCCTGGAAATGCTTCCAAACACGTGGAAACTAAGGTTGCGCAAGCCAGCGAGCACGCTGCCCTTGCCTCCCTCGCACTGAGAGTGTACAAGCCATTAGACAGAGGGTAACTACTCCCTCCCCTGGCCATGCGCCAGAGGGATGTCATGAGATTACGTCACACTTCCCACCACGGCCCACTGCTGCACCTGACTTTCAGACTATAAAAGTCCTTGCGTGCCCGCACTCACGAGTTATTCTTTCTGATCCTCGAGCTCGCTCCCCCACTTCTCGTGCTGGTGCCTTCGACGACCGCCAAGTCTTCAGTAGTTTACCAGAGGCTGCAGCCATTGACATCACCAGAAGCTCTTCTTCAGCAGCAGTGACCAGAGACTTGGTTGACATCATCTACTACCACTTACCAGAGGCTCTTCATTGCCGATAGCCTTCTTCTACCAGGAGCTTCCTCTTCTAAAATCATCAACACCCTTTGCTAGTGATTCCTTCTTGAACAGTAGCCGCCTCTACTTGCTGGTAGGGGCAACTACACTGCCTGCTACTAGAGCAGTAAACCCTTTTATTTAATTGTCTCGTCTAGACATCCTGAAGTTAGTTAACTACATTAAGTATATTTTTATTTAGCCGTTGACTTCTTATACAACCTTGATTAGCCCAGAACCAGGTCATCTACACCTGTTCAGCATAGGTTACTTCCAACATACCATCTGCTTGGTTAGGAGATAGGACGTGTCACTGTATCTATTACGTTCTTAATAAATACAGCTTTGTTCCTTCAGCTGAGAGTATTATTCATAGAGAGTCCTTCGCCACGTCTGCTAGGAACCGTACAAGTTGTGCACTTCCGACCAAAACTGGGCAATTCAATACGAATTAGGTCAGGACTGGGGATCCCCATCAGGTATACACCAGCCTGTAACAGGTTACTGTCCTGTTCTCTCGTAGATCTCAGTAATCACACGGACTAGCACAGCGTGAGTTGGAGATTTTTTAATACATAATAATGAAAGTTTGTCGATACCAGGAGTGCCAGTAAGTAAGGTAATCATCCGCACAACACAAAGCCACAACCACTGTGCCAGCTACTTCTTAACCCGGCACACGTCAATGTTAACGTGTCACGACACATTGTCCAAGTTTACTGTGGCGATGCTAATACTATGGCAGGAAGCGGAAACAGTAACCAAGACCTTTGTAGAAGACGTAGTCCTCAGGTATGGGATACCTCAAAGTATTGTAACTGACCAGGGCTGAAATTTTATGAGCAAAATGATGAAATGCATGTGTAAGTTATTGTATGAAAAAAATTGAACACCTCTTGCTACCAACCCCAATCAAATATCATAGAAAATCACATAGAACATTGGTCGAATTTTCGTGCCACTATTTGAAACATGACCAGGATGATTCGGAAAAATGGATTCCACATGCAGTTTTCATTTTTAATACTACACCTCATTCGAGTACCGGGTTCACACCACACAAACTTTTGTACAGTCAAAAACCGAATCTACCAGGAATCCTGCAGCGAGCCCCTATTATGGCATACCATGAATATGACAATTATATCCAAACATTACACACAAGGTTACCAAGTAGCCAGGGAAAGGCAAATTCAATCCAAATCAAAAAACAAGGAATACTGTGATTAAAACTGCCAGAAAGTATGTATTCACAGCCAGAGATTCAGCTTTGCTATACAATGAAACGGTATTGCGGGGACATTCTTGGAAATTATTAAATCAATGGGAAGTGCTACAATATAGTAAAGATTGAAGTTAATTGCACATTGCAAAAACGAGGGACCAAATTGATGAAGGTTCATGCCAACCGCCTGAAAACCTTCTTTTAATGTATTTTATACGCTCATGTTGATAATAAGCATGGTCACCGGCCTTGAAATTGTGGTGAACCAGATTAGGGAGGCACAAGGCATCTAATATCAGCACATATGCCAGCTGCAAGTGTATAATAATCGGTGGAGAAAAGTAACCTATGTTGATTTATTGCAGTTAACCATGAACTATAATCAAATTAAGCATTATATAATGGTGATCTATAACTTCTGTAACCAGTACAATCATTTAATGTTAAATAAATCAAAATGTGTACTTAGTTTATGTGAAAATGAGTACAAATGTTAAGTATTGATAAGGCTAAAGCTCTGCTATATGACGTAGTCGGAAGCCTGGAAAAGGCATCGAGAAGAAGGGGTCTAACAAATATTATTGGAAAATAAGTAAAATATTGTTTGGAACCTTAGATGAAGATGACACTACTTATTATAATAGTCACATTTCTAAGTAGAATCTGAACATTTAAATTTCCTGAAGCTTGTGAAAGAACAAATGACTGTTGTTAGATCTACTTTACAAACTGTAAATTAAACCATGTCTAGTACTATATAAACTGAAAGAATTCCATCAGAACGTATAGTTAAGATGCAAAAACAAGTAAATCAAAATAATGTAATGATAGAACAAGAGTTCTACAAAATAACATTAAGAATGGCCACCAATTAAATTTAGATAAGCTAAATAATGTAATTAAGGAGACACTGAGTGCTCTTTGTCAAGGACAGGAACCGGGGATGCTAACGATAGAAGGAACCTGTTGTCTATCGCTTCAGGGGCAGTGTAAATGCTACGGTGATCAAGTGGTACTCTGTAGCCAGGGAACATTTGTGAGGAATTTCAGTAACCGTGATATAATTCACCCACTTTCACTAGACTATGAATGCTGCAAAATATACGAACAGACATTATGCTTAGACGCAGTAAAAATCAGTTTGGCGCCTATGCATAATGTTTACAATATAAACAACCTTAAACTGGTGGGCCACAAGGTAGAGAGATAGAAAAACTTATACACGAAGAAGAGGAAAAATTGAGGGCTACAAGACACAAGCAAATTACCTCTTGGACTACTTACATCCTTACGATATTCACCACCCTTGACTACAAGTAGACAATGTCAGAGGGAACTGTCAGAATATATAACTGAGTTAGATATGTTAAACCAGGTCAGAGCAGCTGAAACTAACCATCCACAGTATAGATAGGTGAGAAGTAATGTAAGCATAACTTCACTCTTAAGGTGGGAGGCGTATATTGTGCCAGTATGCCCTGGAACCCAGTAAGGTACTCATAAGTTAAGGATAATGATAAGTAAATAGTTTGTACATGAGATAATGAGAGAATGATATTATATAGTACTAAAATTAATAAGGATATATTTTATAATTCTAGAATGTGTATGAAAACTATACAATAAGCAGTGGAGAGCTTGGGTACCGGCCAGTCCGCAGGATGTTAGCTTTGATTATCTATCTATGACAAATACACGAGTTGCCAGCCGAGTCATGCTGTTTTTCAGCCCCTCCTCCTCGAACCAGCACAAACATTGCCTGATTCTCGACTCTGTAAACTGACGTCAAGGACAACCTCATGACTCAAGGTTACCCTAGAAACAAATGGGGCAGGTGAATGTGACGTAGGAGGCGGCACCGGGGTCAGTTTCCAGGGACAGAAACAGGAACAGGTGTAGCGGAGGATGGCTCTTGGCTCTCGAGGATGGGAGAGAGTACATGTAACTGAAATGGCTGTACTTAAGAGGAAGAATAAAAGATGATGATAATTGTGTATCTTGGGTATCACAAACCTTAACCAGTTTCATGGTGTGCTTATTACGAAGCATATTGAATAAGGGATTCACGATGAATTACCTTAAGAGTAATTATTTGGTGCATATATTTATATACATAATTAGCACAAGTAAAGTTCTTGCCAACCCCGAAAAGGTATGTTTTTGTTTTCACCTTGCTTTCATTTAAATTGGAAAACTGATAAATCTTATACTAGAGTTTATAAATAAAAATACATATATATTTAGTAAGTAATCAAACAAAAAGGGTTTTGAGGTTAAAGAAAAATATGTTCCGCGCATATGTATTGTGCGCCACTTTAATGCTATTTGTAATGAGGTAGGTAATCTTATTCTTGCGGGACTCTGCCATATGGATGTTGTTGCTTTGTTCTATTTGTGGCCTTTCATACGGTAAACTCATGAAACCTGAGCGATCTTCCGGCCATTTTGTGAATGGTAATTGGGTCTGTTGAGGCGTTAAACTTCAATTTGAGTAATCAAATTTCCAGACCTGGTTCACCGCCCCAAAAAGGGTGGTGTAATAATAACAATACAAAAAAAAATTCTCCCATGACAACCACCAACTTGTGCACCATCATATGTTTTGCATGTTATAAATAACAGACTATAGTAGACCCAACATTTTGTAATGGAAAGTTCCCGAGAATACTGCCGCAAAAATGACATTATCATATTTTGACCAAAAAAATATTTAAAACGTACATAAAAAGTGAATTATTCATGTAAAGTTCATGTTTAATCATACCTGGTGTAAATACAACACATTTTTAAAATTAAACTGATGTACAACCTAATTTCCGGAAGACAGACACGCTTCTCATCCACAGAAGCCTGGAGGCATGCAGCTCCGTTAATGAGGTAAATAAGCATCTGTGGTTCTTCACCAACTTGTCATTCGGTCATAGCGGGACTGAAATAGGATCAGGTCAAGTAGATGCATAAGGAGGAGACACAACAGGTGTGCTCACAGATTTAGCAGATGGCAGATGTTATTTAAACATGACCTGATGCTTAGAGGTAGATGCTATTTAAACATGACCTGATGCTTAGGGTTGTAGAGGTTGGTCTGACAGGTGCAAGATAGCACTTAGGCAGGGTTGGTAATAGTGGCAAAATAGCTCTGGGAACAGTGAAACAGCCTGGCGGTAGGCTGGAGAATAACTCTAGCTACTGATCATCCACGTGCTTGCAGAGAGCTCGCCGAGATGGTGCTGCCGAGTTGCTATGTGTAGCCTCATATCACAAGCGAGAATATTACCTTTGATAATCCGCTCCTTGCTACACAGAATTTTTAGCCCATAGGTGTAAAAAGCCACTCAATTTACATATGCTGTACTTAAATTGTAGATGCATACCCTTCCTCTCATGTCAGTGATATTGATGCTGGTATCCAGTGGTTGCCACACACCTTGCAGATTTTCTAAAGAATTTTATAAAATTAAGGACCTAACAGGCATCTAGTGGACAGCAATTTTCATACGGCTAACCATGCTCTGTCATCCTACCTTCACATTTTGGGTTAGGTGTAGAGGGGGAAACTGTGGTCGGATTGAAATGGCTGATCAATGAACTTCCCAGCTTAGGGTTTTGCTTGAGCCAGCCAGGGGTTTGTACTTCACAGTGGAAGGTTGGAGAATTGAGAATGAAGCTAATGGCAGTGTAGGGGGTGAGGGAGAGGTAGCCGAGACAATTTGTTTACAGCATATTCCCCCCCCCCCCCTTTCTAGACCAGGCAGAGAAAAGAAGATACATTTCATACTCTGAAGGAAAAATTCAGAACCGCTGAGGGCGTCGTATACTGAGAACATGGGCGTGTGTAGTTTTGTACTGTATTGTTTTGCACAACTCAAAATGAACTAGGCAAGTATTCTAAATAAAACTGTTGATGCACAAGGCACAAATTTACTCAATATTAAGTCAAACTAATACTGATAATATTACTTTCATCAGAATTATGAAGTTTACATTTATCACACTTTCTGGAAGCAATAGTGAGCTATCAGTACAAAATCTAAAAATTTCTCCAAACCTGAAGATAGTTAAAGTTGCGAATGGTTAAACAAAAATTCTGCAATACAAACAAACGTTTTCACGTGGAAAAACCCAATACTAGAAACTAAGGAATTCAAATTAAATTTGAATCCTTGGCAGTTTAATTAGTGGGTAGTGGTTGCTCCGAAGACATGCTGACTAAGAAGCCATGCTTGCGTGCAAAAGAGTTCGAACCGAAAGGTTTGAACCATCTGCACTGTAGACTACCAATAAATATGGGCACTCAGTCGTTACATATTTGGCCCAGAGCTCATTGAAATTTAAAGGATTCATCTGTGCATCTGCATGAGAAGTAAAATTGAAACCATGTACAATGTGTAAGTGTATGTATAGTTGATTCACAGTATCTTCTGCCTTTTTGGAAGCCCTGCTTTTCATTGTTTTTATTCAAATTAGTTATAAATGAAGCATTATAATTTATAGATAAAATATTAATAACATTTCAATTTAACAGAAAAACAAGTATAAAACTCTTGTGATATATGGCATGTGTTAGAAACAACCAAGCACGTCATAGAAGGGGAGATTTTTCAAAGGTTTGATTCCAAAAGGCTGAAGAAATTGGGAAAGGACTATACCAATGCATTATATATATATATATATATATATATATATATATATATATATATATATATATATATATATATGGCCTTTAGTTTAATGTATTTCACGAGACAGTATTGTTTTGCATTTCTTACGAGTGTAATTTGGAATTGCATTTTGTTTTGATGTAGTAGTGGCAAATTTTGCTTGTACGTCAATAACAATTTTATTAAAACTTCAAAAGTTTAAATTTCAATGTTGAAACGCTATCCATATGTTAGTACAGATGCAGCAATAAACACACTTTTACCAAAGTTAACCTTACACTCATTGGAAGTACAACATATGGATAATAAACAAATATTATTTTTACAAGACAAAAAAGTTGAAAGTGCTGCCTAAAAAGGCATGTGCATTTAAAACATTATACCTACTAACTGTTTCGAAATACATTATTTACAAAACACGCTAACAAACTGTTTGTAATTCTGTAATTTGCAACCTCTTGAACACTTTTTTATATGGAAATCTTTGCACGAACACTTCACTACAATAATGTTAGTCCATCACTGATATGAAATAATTTATTTGCATA
The DNA here is from genome assembly GCA_029891345.1 of Dryococelus australis. Lineage (NCBI taxonomy): Eukaryota > Metazoa > Arthropoda > Insecta > Phasmatodea > Phasmatidae > Dryococelus > Dryococelus australis. Next base: position 273,070,736 of record CM056994.1, on the reverse strand, counting down.
ATCATTCAGTAAAAACAACACTTTGCCCATTTCCAGAAACCAACAAACTTAAACCTTCGAAACGTAAATACTTCTGTATAGCTTCGTTGATCATTCACAGTGGAGCACTGCAGTTTGAAAATGGCGGAATGAGCATTTCTGGTCAAATACATAATGATAATATTACACTTCACTTTAGAAAACTACTAAAATGGTACCTGCAACCAATTATGATTAATGAAAGCACATACAAAAATAATTATCCATCGATTAAAAAAATTTTGACGACATCAACAAAGTACTTGAATAAACATGATAAGAACGAGCACAGTTCACCGGGAGCAGTCTATTTTTTTCCATAGTCATCAATATCGCCAACATAACATACATCCCACAGCAATTCATTAGCTGATACAATACTTTGAATACATATGGTGTAGATTGGTCACATAGTCTCTTAAATTTTACCTCACATATGAAAATGAAATTAACCGTTGCTTATGCGATTCTCAAAGGCAACAAATTGACAAAGTAATTTTCAACATGGCGAGCAGCATCATATGATCGTATTCTTTATGGAAGAAGTGTTTTGTACTGCGAAACATTATTGAATACTTCACAAAAATTGACTGCAAATGCTTTAACTACTGGGAATATGAGTACCGTATTTACTAGGGTTGTGCAAGAATAAGATATGGGCTTCGAGAAATTTTCAAGAAAGAAAAAATTTTTCTTGCGAGAATCGAGACCTGAGCACCTAGCATATCATTAAATTTTAAACACATTCAAATGTCAGGTGAACATGAATCACATCATAATGAATACCTACTTTTATTTTTAAACATTCACGTTCGTTATGTACATATTTTCCATCCTGAACTGAGCTTACAAAGAGCAGAGTAACCACAAGTGCCAAAATACCAGTTTTACCGAATTCATTAATGATTCAATAGCAAAATACACCTATTGTATTGGCTACTTGATCCAAAATAAGTGGAAATGCACTGTTCACAAAATAAAGTTGTCTGTTAATTGTTAAATTTGGTGAGTTTCTGTGATAAATAAATTATTTCCATTTCGTTTCTACTAAAGAGATATTTTTCTCAGATTTTTTTTTTTTTTACTGCGCTTGCGCAGAAGGCAGTAACCTTTCATTCACTATGGTGCTCGTTTTTTGTTTTTTTATTGTAAACTTACTGGTTGGCGTTTCCGAAAAGAAGAAAAAAGTATCAGGTACATGATTTACTTATATGGATGTTCCCTTTATGTTATAAAATATTTGTCTGCGTTAATATCATGACCTGAAATTTACTTCTTATATCAGCACACAGCTCAGCAAGTCTGCAATTTGTTTGTTGGTGAGGTGTAGGCCTCCTGGTCAGTGCCTTTCATGTGTAATTTATTGATATTTCACTGTGCAATGAATTAATTTTAACAACTGTTTGGTTAATGACACAGTATTCAATACAGTATATCGTGCTACATAAAGCAGGATAACCATTATCTGGCTGTCACTATAGAATGTTTGTTTTGTTTCAAGCTTGCATTTAAAGATTTGCGTGAAGTGCCTTGATGCCTTCATTGCACACTTGTGTGTTCAACAAACAATTACGGTAACTGCATATTATCATATGTTAAAACATTCTATTGGCATGAAAAGTTTCTCGTTTTTTCGAGAAAATTAATATTCTTGCTTGCTGTTCGAGAATGCTGTATTTCTTAAAATTTTTCTCAAGTTTCGAAATCATGCACAACCCTAGTATTTACCAGAAAGGAAGGATATATTTTATTTACTTTTAAAGAAAAGCTAATCACAATGAAATAGGTGTGTCACATGGCTGTATGGTAGCAGCATCTTTCTTACACTGAAAAACTTTTGTGGGTGTTATACTCGTGACTTGAGCCATTTTACTTCCCAGAAAAGTGCTTCCCCTTTGCAGCTATTTGCAAATTAATCTGATTAGGATTAGCCAATTAAAACACAAAATCTATTTTTAGATCATCCCCATCAACATGTAATTCGCCTAGTGAATTAGAACCGCCCGTTCCTACTACTACTCAAGCATTTTGTGTGTCTAGGCGACATCAGATAAGGCGGCCCTCCTCAAAGTTGAAAGGTACAGTCTCAACACTACAAAAATATGTATAACCATAGGACACACTGTATTTAAGCCTGAAAAGCATTTGTCAAAATCCTCTGTCTCATGGCATGCCAATTTTGGAGGATTAACTGCTTCCTGGGTAAAAAATTATGAATAGAAGCCCGTGGCAATGTTGTGCATGTAACACAAACTTAAATATTGAACTAACAGTATCACACATTTATGGTATTTGTGGTCCTAGGTTTTGAATTGAAGAAGACCCCGAATTGTAGATGACTCATTTTTTCTATTCCTTTCCTGCCAAAAAACTCTTCTTCCTTTCAGGTAAATACAGTGATATAAATAGGTTTTTACTCAGATAATTCAGTTTCGTTATATAGTGAGCAAAATTAGATACTGACAATTATTTTACACCGAATGCAGTTTGGACTAATTTGTGGGCATTCTGTTGAGTTGAGGTTATGTTTCCATGTTTCATTAGCCATGGGTATGGCAAATGTGGGATAAAAACTTTGATGTTATTAAGACCACATTGTCTTCTTTTGCTTTTTGGGCTAAAAATAATAATAAATAATTTAAGTTGCCCAAGAGCATTCTTTTGTTTCGAAATTCAAAGCAAAAAATTTTATTTTGAATACGAAGCCGAATATTAAAAATAGCTGATTCAAATTTGGTTTTTTGAAGCTTCTCCAACCCCTACTGAAAATGAACTGTATACTTATAATACAAGTCGCTTGATGTACAAACAATTTTTGGTAACAAGAGGAGGCCAAGTATACGCTTCTGGGCAGTAAATTTTATTCACAAAGATACTGCCCCTTGAGTTAAATATATGTTACGTTTTAAAGTCATGTTAATTTTACGCCTGATACAATGAAATGCCAACCTTATGGGAAAAATGACCTTTATTCACAAAAGAAAACATCTTTGTAAATAATAATTCCTCGTTAAAATGAATTGTATAACATTTTCAAGTGAAACCATTTGCTTTGAAATACAAGTGATGATAGCTGCAAATATTTTGAGCGATGCATAATCTTATAAGATATATACGTTTGCCAGGCACTAGGCCTGTACGAATATTCAAATTTTCGAATACCGTTTTGAGTAATTATATATTTGTATTCAATTTGATGTTGAATATAAATACTTCAAATTTTTGAATATTCCATTTTTTTCGAAGTGTGAATATTGATATATAGAAACAGTAGTTTCGGATGCAAAAGAACATCACATATTGTATTTACTGGAATGGATGACCAGGTTTTTTGACAGAAAAGGAATTTAAAAAATGAGGGGACATCTACAATTTGGGAATAGTCTTCAATTCAAAACCTAGGCGATTTTGACAAAGGCTTTTTAGGTTTAAATACAGTGTGTCCTATGGTTGTAAGTATTATGGTAGTGCTGAGACTGTACCTGTCAACTTTGACAAGGGTCCCCTTATCTGATGTCACCCAGCAAAATTGTTCAAGTCACAAATAGGTATATAATACCAACAAAAGTTTTACTGTATATGAAAAATGCTGCTACCATACAGCCACGTTATACACACCTATTTCATTGTGAATAGATTTTCTTTAAAAGTAAATCAAATATATCATATTTTTCATATAACAGCATGTCTTCTTGAAGGGTTTGTCATAAATTCATGCAAAAATACTTTCAACCTAAATAATTTTTTCAGCACTTCACAGGAGTAGTCTTGAATTCAGGTTTAAATATTTTCCACAAAAAAAAAAAAATATTTTTTTAGGAAGCAGTCACCTTAGATTTAGAGTGGTCTTCCTTACGGGTAAATGCGGTACTTAACACTTCAGTATCTTTCCAAACTTAATTCAATACCTCAGATTTTAATCGGTATTATATGTTTATTTTCCTCACGTCCAACAGAGTTTTGCATTACAGTGTGATAAATAGGAGATTAAACTGAGAGTTTTACAGATTTAACTGCTGTAAAAATTGTGTAATTGAACCCACTGTAATTCACATCACACTTCTCAGCAACGTAATTTTTTAAAAATGGGAAATTGTTGATAAAAAGCAAGTCGGGTTTCGTGCGAGAAGTATTGTATAGACTCAAGTTTAGTAGAGAAAAATAGATTGTTCCGCTTATTCACACAGAGAACTGAAAGTTCCTCAAATAAGCAAAAACATTTTTGTACTTTATATATTATGTAACGTTGAAACTGTATTTATTGCAAACATTAAGTAAAACCGGTTGTAAACTTACACTATTATGAAGTTACGGTGAATTGCGCGCACTGAATTTTTCTTATATGCGAGCAACATCTATAAGTTGCAAGTATTGATTGCTGGTTATGTGGGACACGAGTTTCGATACACATAACCTAAACATTCACGTAAAAATTATCAAGTGCACAATGAATGTTTCATTCTACCCCAAAGGTTCAACTATTTTACTGATATCTAATATAGTGTTTTTTAATATGTGTTTGGTTAAAACTATTCATAACGTGCCTACAAATTGTCTTTGTTTCTCATTCAGAGTGTGTTGGTTTTCGAGTGCAGTGGTCACTCGTCAAGACGTTGACAAACTCCAAGCGTAGCAAATTTCCTACGAGAAAAATATAATTACTTTACTTGACTACTTTTCATTTCCTTATCTATAGAGGAACTATCTTTGTTAGCATAAATATTTTGTATGTTGCATTGATAACCTGCCTGATGTGACTTGGCTGTGATAGTAAATAACATTCTAAGTATAGCCACCCACAAACTTTTTCACCCAACCTAAAATATTTTTTTCCGAATTCCCTTGGGAGATTTAGGTTTGGCGTCCGAATTTTTCCTGAGGGCAAAATTCCATTCCCACGCACCACATATACATACACAAAGTAATAGAACCATATTATATTGAACCACACTGTTTATTTAGAGAATTTGAATAAAAGTACAAACTTGAATGTAAAAACATGAGCACTGCAATTAATTATTCTGTTTTGTATGTTCCATACTTAGTTTAAATAATTTTTTGTTTCTCACTTAGTATTATTTCGCATTTAGGTCAAGAAATATGCTGATGTAATGAAAAATGAATCCTATTTATAACAGGTATGCTACTTTTAAATATTCCTTAAGCCTGGATTAATTTTCAGTGTATTGAGATTTGTTTAGCATGAAAGGCAATATGTGTGCTTACATGGTAAAAAACTTTAACACATTTTTTTGCAAATCATTGGAAAACATTAATTTTTTATATGCCTTTTACCTAGCTTGTAAAAATGTATGACAGTAGCTAAAAATTTAAAAAAAAAAAAATATATATATATATATATATATATATATATATATTATATATATATATATATATATATATATATATTATATATATATATATATATATAAAATTGTTACAATGAGCATTTGTCAGCAAAATACATTGAATTTATATTTGATTCAATATTCAATATTAAATTCAAATTTGCGAATATTTTAAAAAATTTGTTTCAAAATGAAATTTCCGGCTTCGCCCACCCCGATTTTCAGTAACTTCTTGCACGGAAATCGAAGGATTTAAATTAATTACATTTCAATAGATACACATCTTTTGAATAAACTTGTGATGGTGCAGCTGCTATCGCGTGTAGTACAGATATTTATCGTCAACAGCGCAGAGTGATTCCGCTTCTCACCGCTCAGGTCCACTCCCTACTCTTTGGCCTCTCCCCACTCACATCCCCCCACCCAACATGGTGCATCACGTGCGCGACAGAGGGGGTGCTATGCTCAGCTGGGTGCAAGCTGTTCCCCCTCCAGCAACACTCTACCTTGGCCTCTACACGAAGCACATCGTCTCCAAACCTGGGATAGGCTACACAGCGCAGACTTCCTCTACATCATGGAGTTCGATATCGCCTTTTTAATGTAATGCTGCAGCAGTGACAAAGTCTAAAATTCTATTTTGTGCAATTTGAGCAATGTGTGATTAGGTGTAGGTGCCACGATGGGCAATGCCGGTGAGTTGTGGACTGCATTAAGAATTAGGCTAGTGTTTGGCATGTGAGTAGTACATTTACTATAAGTGGGTGCAAGAGTTCTGTAGTCTTTTGCATATTGGTATTTCTGGTAGTTTTTGGTTTGATTTAATATTGTGTTACGTAGTGCATGTGCATACTTGGGTGCTATTTGAGTGCGTACTTTAGCTGTTGAATTGTTGCCCCATTTGGCTGGTCCAGGCGTATTGTTTTACTGGTTTATGCATCCACAGCTCAGCCTGGATGAGGAACTTCACAGGGTAGTTTGTTTTAATCGTGTTTGTCTTAACATATTTATTATTCAGGCGCTTTAATGGCCCGCATGCCTTTTTACCTGGTGCCACCTGAATACAATTAAGCAATTTTTAATGCTCTTTTTAAAGTAACTTTTAATGTGTACATTTTAGAGTCGCATCCTTTGATGGGCCGCATTGGCCCACGGTGCACTTGATATTTGAATTTTAATGTCGGTTTTGGTGTTTGTTTTAAAGGAAATGGTAGCAGGCTCAAGGAATTGTGTCACTAAGTTTTTATCGGCGCTTATAGATTTTAACTGCTACATGCGTTGTAATTTTGTTGAATAGTTGTTAAGCCTTATGCAGGTATCAAATGAATACTGTAATTTTCTATGAAAATTCCCAATGGCGACGTTCATGGTGAGTGGTCAACATGTGCTCTGGTTGTACCTGGAATTAAATGAAAATTGAGTAACGGCTTTGCCGATGAAATTGTTCGACACATTTTCCACGTGTCGTTTACTGAAAATATTTGTTATGCAGCATTTAATGGTGCTTTAATTTTGTGTCATTAAAGACACAATTTGTGAGAACTGTCAGTATCAAGCTATAAATATGCTATCTAGTCATGCAATCTAATGTATTTATTTGTTGGCCACAGCCGTTTTAGAATCTGTAATTATTTTAAGGTTTATAGTCACCTTTCAATTGTCATTCTAACTGAATTAATAAACCTGGATAAAAAGGATTTTAGTATGCTGTGTAATTTGTATATTATCACTGCTATGTACACACATTTGCCCTGAAGTCAGTGCAAATGATAAAGCAGTAAGGGCCTATTCGACACCTCTTTCCGGCTAATAATATGTAGGTAAGCACCGAGCAGGGTGCAGTGTAACTCATGACAGGGGAAATCAAAGAACGTGGTTTTGAATAATTAATTATTAAAGACAGCAAAGAAATAATTTATATCACCTTATTTATTCATTTCTGTCTCAATATTGCAAGTTTTCTTTGCAGTAAAATATAATTACTATAACTACTTTACAAGACAGACATTTGCCACGCACGTAAGGTGTACGTCAACATGTATAGTCTATCTCGTGTAAGGTTTCCTGATTTTGACAGATTGTATGAAAGTAGTACCTTGAAAAAAAACTGAATACGTATCCTTCCGCCACCATGTGCTTTCCACCTCATGTGAATTTTTGCTTGATATTTCAAACATACCAACTATAGCCTAATTGAGGAAAATATGTGATTACACAGATCTTTTTAATTTCTGATGGCAACATCCACATTGTGCTATCAAAATACCATCAATACAATATATACATATTCTTACAATTAATTAAACAGATATTATTAATTACTATCACAAACACAAAAATTATATATCTTCGATCAATAAATTTCATTGGACTTGCAAGTTTACAACTCTCGCAACACTAAAATTTTTGTGGCTAGATAGAAAGACATTGATGTTGGTTACAACTAACACTGTAATCAAAATTAAATCACACATGTTAAACAATTTAACGGAGAATACAAAATCTTACCTGGCCCGAAGTATGATCAGAATTGCCTTCTTTGCACACCTCTTGAAAAATTTAACGAATTCATTAAAAAAAGAACGTGAATCTCACAGTTAACTGATGAGAGCATCATTAAAAAAAAATAATTAATTCACAACTGAGCAGTAAAATGAACTACGAGAAAACAAAAGTCTGCTGGAGTTCTGTGTAAAAGCAATGTCACCATAAGCCTGCCTTAAAAAAATTACGTTTAAGCAGTGAACAAACACAATAAGAGTTAGGCCTGTAAAATCATACACAGAAATAGTTAATTAGAACTGTAAAAGTCTTCTACAATCAATAATTATGGAACCTATTTGTAGCAATTACAATAAAATAAACATGTACAAAAAAATAGCCATATGTACTATTACAGTAATGTGGATATTTAATATACATGCCCATGGTCCCCAAAAAAAATTTCAATACAATATGTTGTCCTATACGATTAGTATTTACTAGAATAGCTAAAAAATTTACCACAGAAGAAAATTTACTTTACATAGTCTTTCTGAACAAACAAAACATTATATATCTCAGTTTTAACATAATTAGGCCTAAATAATTAGTATTTTATTACAACTGCATTCGTGGTTTTGGTCTACACACACAGGCGAGCAATGTAACCTCAATGTTTTGGTGAAGTCAATAAGTACTATTTGTTGTTTATTGACCAAACAAAAATAAATTCAACTGTAACATTAACATATTCTAAGAAATTAAATGAATGCTGAACATTTAAATGTTGTCTGCTAAAAACCCGCACACAAACTTAACATGTTTACCTTAATTATAAAATAACTAACAAACATTTGCCTAAGATATTTACATTTCCCCATCAAAATACACCACTCTCCAAATATTCACGTACATAATTTATAGTTATTTACTTTGCGACGGTTTTTGATGAAATTCCAAGCAATTGGATAGTCGTTTCATTTTGTTAATACCACTGGACGACTTTTGAGTTCTCCCATTAGTAACATGTCTTCGACTCCTTCGGCAACACGTACAATGTCTTGCTGTTATTGGCAATTGAATGAAGGATTTTTAAGTCGCTGCATTTTAAATAACTATTCACACAACATACACTAATTTCATTTAGAACTTCTAAACTGATACGTCTGCACACAAAAATCGCATCTCACAGTAACATGGCGTTCAGTCGTTGGTTGGTGAAGATAAACAGCCTTCTTTTTTCATTATTTCTGTTACGTAATTTAACGAATTTGAAATTATAAACACGTTTAATAACCTTATACACAATACTACAATGTAATATTATTTACGTTTATTCCGAAATGCTTGCTTGTTTTTTTATTTGTAATATGCACTATTTTCTTTTTCGCCAATGTAAGAAAGAATACATGTTATTCAGGGATACCACCATTGCTTGACATGGCGGTCAGCTGACATTCGTTATTTCAAATATGATGCTACTGTATTACACTTTAAATACATTGGCAGCAGTAGCTGTCAAATTCTGGAAACCATAAATGAGAGAGACTATAGCAGCGTTGAGAGGTAACTCCTCCTGCAAACACCCCCCCCCCCCCCCCCAAAAAAAAAAAACCACATCAACCATCCGCCATGAGACTACCCAATTGGTTGATCACTTCTCAGCTCGCTTTTAGCTGATAGTGCGCGTTGGAGATTAAAAATTTGACTTGCATTCGGTGTCATATTATTTTCATTTTCAGAGAGTTTGAAAGTTTTAGGTCAGCTTGCATTTGGTGTCCGATTACAATTAATTATATACAGTATTTTGAGACATTTTCTTTATTTAAACAAGTTTAGATGGAATGTTTTTAATGTAATATTTACAATAATACTTTTTCTAAAATTCCCATTTTTATAGTGTTTAATAGCTAAACTTTATTCCCAGATAGTGTACAACTCTCAATGTACTCAACATAAAGTTTTATATGGTTAGAAATTGCAGTTTATCGATGTACATGTCAGAACCCTCATCTACTGGAATCCCACATGTATGGACATTTTTTAGCTGTCCCCTGAATAACGTTAAATCGAAAGTCAACTATACATCATATTTGCAAAATGAGGGCTGCTGTTGCCGAGGATGGCCCTTGGGTAACTACACCTGGAGCTTAGCATGTGAGGTTCTCCTGGGAGGTTGTGGTAAAAGGTCCTGTTAGATAAACAATCTCTAGATGCAAGGTTTTGGAACTGCAGGGTATTTTGGGTACATTTGTGATATTTTCTCTACCATGTGGGCCTTTGTATTTGCAATTAACCTGCACTACTTTATATGTTCCCTAATGTCTTGTCTCATTCCTTCCCAGCCATACTGCAGAGATGTTTGTCCACATGGTTTCTTGCACCCTTGGATGACTGGCATGTCATGATAAAAAAAATCTGCAAAGAATAGCTTGGCATGCATTAGGAAACCACAGCTTCCAATAGTTGGCCTGGTGGCTCACTTGAATTCCAACATACCCCTGGTTCTTACTGCATTGGACTGATTACGATGTGCTGGTGGTGGAGTTGGCATTGGCATATTAATGTTGGCGTAGGAGTTTGAGTTGGTGCTGGAATTGTTGGCCTGTTGGAACTAAATGTGTGCTGGAAAGTAATAAATATATGGAAATGATGCTCTGACAATTACCACACCTTCATGAATTGCATTTTAATAAGAGGAGTGGGTTTCATAGACAGCACAAAGTTGGTGGTTGAGATTAAGGGCTTGTGCAAGAAGGTTCGCAAGAAGCATTTATACTTCCGGTAAACTATAACTACCTTGGGAAGCACCTCTTTGGAGTCTGTAGACACATAACAGCATTGTTGTAGCAATGCTCTGAAAAGTGAAGCAAGGTCAATCAACAATGCCTGAAACAGTTCAACTGAGAGGGACCACCACCAAGGTTGGTCGGTCATATACATGACCATTGAGTATGTAGCCCTTCTGGACTGCTCACTTTTGTCTGATCAACACAGACTTGGACAGCAATTCACACATATAGGAACTAGGAGAACCTGGATGGTGGTACATACTACCTGATGGTCCCAGTTTCCAGGAACCAAATGATGTAAACTTGCACTACTACAGTTATATAACTACCACAATTATAACTACAGTGAAACCCTGTTAAAAAATTTCAGAAACATACTGAAAAATGTGTGCTTATTAAGCAGGAAAACTTCTTAAAAAGGTAAAATCATGTATTTGTAATAGATAAAGTGCAAACTTTTTAAAGCTTATTACGCAGGTAAATTCCTTAACAGAAAACTTCTTACGAGGATTTTACTGTATATGTAAACTACATGAACACTGATGACAGAAATACACGACTGTTGACACTGTCACTTTATTTTACTGTAATAACTATGTAGTTTACCAACTAAAATTGAACACTCACCCCATTGCAAGTGCTGTAATGTTCAATCATGTCTTGAATAGTGAGAGCAAGGTAGTTGCAATTCTTGAACAGGCACCTGACGTAGCCATTACTGTTCAGGGCGATCTGCCAAGAGAGCTTGTGCACACCACAATGTGAGCGCTTCCTTGCCAGTGGCCTTAACTCTCGTGGTGGGCTCTCCCTGTTAAAAATGACAGTGCATTGGTACGCACACACCAACTGACACTAGTGTGGATTTCTGCAACTGTTTTGTGAACATAGCATGAAGAAAAAAGTTTTAAACATGTAAAATTTGTTGCGAAACTCCTCAACTTTTAAGATACAGTGAAGTTTTACAAAGAAAACATGCATGTAAAAAATCAACAGTTCATGTATACTTGAATACAATTGAACCCCAAAATGACTCACATATATGCACCAATATCATGCTGACATCCTCCATTATTTCATCCCGTCTACGCTACTCACCCAGTTGTAATTTAAAATGTTCAACAGACTTCAGGAGTATAATGAATCCTTGTCAGCGTATGTTAACAACATTAAGGAATCTGCTGTCATTCTGCGCCTGACTGTCTGAGAGTGACATAGTCAATATTATACCAGAGGGCCTCAGGAGCATTCTCACTTGGTATTAGTGAGCAAACCGAATTCTTTCGCTGAACTGGACCATGTCTGTATACGTTCCGAAAACATTCGGTACACAGATCATAAGTGTGAGTTTTTCTAGGCAATTCGGGTACTCTAGGAAGTCAGGGCCTCCCCTGATAAGAAAAGTATGACATGCAACCCAGATGTTAGTCTTGTGGATACAGAGAAGTCAGGTAGGGTACCTGAAAATAAAGATCATGACACACAAATTTTGGACAGTGACACACGAACGTGTTTTTATTGTAAATAAACAGGTCACCTCACTGCTAACTGTCCTATTCCCTCAGCAAAAAACAAGTCCTGCAAGGATGAAAAGTAGGCTTTCAGTCCTGCTATCCTGGCATTTTTTGCCAATTCCCAACTAAATGCTCACGTAGTACAATCAGTTAACCTTGGTCACAGTTTTCAACGTATTTTTGGTCCTTATGACACGTGTGAGAGTAAAAATCAGCATATAACTTTTCAGGTGAGTTTCCCAAATGTAGTTGGTGTTCAGGAAATAGCCACCCCTTGTGTTGAAGTGAATTTTGAGCCTTTGTTAGTTCACGCTCTGGTACATGTAGATTCTGGATTTGCCAGCACAATTATTTCTAGTTAACTTTTTAACCAACTGAAAAAATTAAAGCTAGTTAAAGACATTGAGCCATGTGAACAACTTCTATTGAATAATTACCCATTTTGTGTTCTGCCACATTTAAGTTGAAAATTACGCATTTTATGTAGATTCATAAGTGCGTAGTATTTATGTAGATTCATAAGTGCTTGGTCTCCGAGAAACTAGACATATTTTATTTTAGGAGCAGATTATATGGCAAACCACAGATATTCAGGTACAACACATTTTCTTTAAATGTGTACCTGCAGAAATAATTAGTTTTGTTAATTGTGAGCAAGGTCAACCCCTCTCATATGAGGTTAGCACTGAGCCTCAATTAGTATTGGACCCTTTTGCACATTTAGAGCCCCAACAGCATGTTACTATTCACAAAGTGTGTGAAGGATTTCCCAAAGTCCTTACTTCCGAGTTACGCCTTCCTTACATACTTAAGTACAAAATAAAACTTGTGGACAAGGAATACGTCACTTGCCATCCTTATAAGTTAGTCCCTCCTAAAATGTAAATATTGAGAAAACCTGTTTAGGAAATAGTAGATAAAAGAGTAATTGAGCCCTCAAAATCACAGTATGCTAGCCCTGCCTTTCTGGTTCCAAAACATAGCAACAAGCATAGACCTTCTACCAAATTCCATTGTCTGAACAATCCAAACCAATATATTGTTGTGTACCCTGGAATCTTTATCAGTTCACTCATGTTGGACTCTGGTGCCCAAGTACTTACGCATCTTTTGGACAAAATTTTTCATGATGTAAAATTTAAGTATGTATATAATTATTTGAATGACCTGGTGATATACTCTGAGTCATTTGAGCAACACCTGGATCATTTAAGGGAAGTGCTATCATGTTTGCAAAAGGCAGGTTTAAGGGTTAACCCTAGTAAGGTTAAGTTTCCTGTTTAGAAAATTTCCTTTTTGGGCAATAAAATTTATTCTCAAGGAGTTTCCATTGATCCTGAACAGACTAGATGTATAAGAGAGTTTTGACCGCCTCGGGATGTTAAGGGCATTGCCCGGTTTATTGGTATAATGCAGTTTTTTGGAAAATGTATTCTTAATCTGGCTGAGAAGGGGCTGCATCACTTAATCGGGTACGTAAGAAATCAATTAAATTTGAATGGGAAGAGGAACAACAAAAGACTTTCGATACCCTCAAAAATGATATCAACCCTCCCGTTCTTCGGATGCCAGACTACTCGAAAGACTTTATTCTGCAGACTAACGATTCTATTTTGACTATGGGAATTGTCCTTTGTCAAGAATTTTATGGTGTTAGGCAACCAATCTCATTCGCATCCCGTAAACTTACATCCGAGAAGAGAAAGTCTTCAATTTATGAACAAGAATGTTTAGCAGTTTTATTTGGCATTGATAAATTCAGGCAGTATCTAGAGCATGCAGAATGCTTCCTGGAAACTGACAATCAAGCACTGTCGTGGCTTTGGCTCACCCACAATAACTGGGCAAAATATGCCATTGGGTCGTTAAGATTTCGATTTCATCCTTGAAATTCTGAGTATATCATATTAGAGGATCACTAAACGTAGTATCGGATGCCTTCTCCCGCATGTTTGACGATACCAACATTACTAACGAAACTGCAGTTCTTCCAAATTGTAATGTTCTAGTAGAATTTCCTTTGGTTTTTAGCGATACCAAAGAACATCAGGAAAAGGATCAGGATTTGAAAGAAATTATCACAAAATTGAAATTGAGCATTGAACAAAAACCCTACTTTCTGTCTAAATGTCTTTTGTGTTGTAAATCTTATAATAATGTGAAAAATGTCTTGTTACCTACTCAGCTCAGACACACGGTTTTTGAATATTTCCATCAATTGCCCCTAGGTGGCCATTTAGGGACATGCAAAACCATTCAGGAAATTCAAAAACATTTCATATGGAAGGGCATGGATGCTGAAATTGGTGAACGTGTTAAATATTGTTAATTGTGTGCCTTGAGTAAGCCTGCTCAAAACATGCACCTAGGCCTCCTCTCTTCAGATGTGGCTGAGAAGCCTACGCAAAAACTATTTAATTGATTTTGTTGGCCCATTGCAAGTTTGGAAATAATATACATATTATTGATTTGCGTTAATGCCTTTTCTAAATTTGAATGGCTCATTCCAATGAGAAAAGCTGATGCCACATCAACTGTTCATGCCTCGCAGACCTGTGTGTTCCAAAATTGTTGTCCACTCACATCAATTGTATCAGATAATGGCTCTCAGTTTACTTCAAAGATTTTTCATGGAGTCACACAAGACGAGCCCATTTAATCTTGTCTTTACTTATTTGCCCAATAACCGATTGTCTAATTTGTGGCATCTGAACAATTTGTTACCAGATAATCCCAAGGACATCCATCAGGTCTAGGCAACAGCCCTCAAGAATCTCAAACGAGCTCACTTCAAGAACGGTGTTAAGTATGAAAAGGGTCAGATTGACAATTCACTTCATGTTGGTGATGTAGTTTTATGTAAAACTCACCCTGTCAGCAGGGCAGTCGACAAGAAAATGGCAAAACTTTCTTTCCGCTGGACTGGTCCCTACCTGATCTAACGTTTTCTAATGCCAGTCGCTGCCAATCTTGCTGACCTAGCTCTGGAAAATATGTAACAAGAGCACATGTCTCTCATTTGAAGAAGTTTCATCAGTCAACCTCCAAGTAAAATTTTGTGGGTTTTATACATGTCTACAAGCTGCAGACCCTAGCTGTAGATTGTATCTTGTATATATTTTTGTTTGCCTGGTTGGCCAGCCACCAAAATAATTCTGGGTGGGGGCCTAATCCACCCCACCCATCATTTTGCAGTAGGAGGCCTCACCCCCCAGGCATTCCTAGTGACCTTTACTTGGTTTTGACCATGGCCTGATCACCCACTGGTTCAAGTCTTTTTGAGCTAATTTCTGTTTGTGTGCTATACAAATCCTAAAAAAAATCCTAGGTACTAAGTTATTCTCTGGTACTAGATTAGGTTGGTACTAAGTAAATTTCCTTTTGTGGGTATATTAACACAAAACCAAGTTGCTTTCGTAAACGAATTTTCCAGCATTGAGATTGGATTGGGATCTGAACTAAAATTTTTTTAAGGTGTGACAACTTTAGTTTTCTTATGTCTCCCCTCTATTTAATGTGAACGTCATTTCCTCTTTGGTCTTGGGTTGTGTGAGTAGCTTAAACACTTTCCTTGGTGATTTTTCATGGCGGACAAAATTTTTTTAATTTTAGTTAGGATAATATTTCAATTTTGGTTACACTCCCTATGAGTGTATCATGTTCCTTCCCTGCATCGTAGTTCTGGCTGTCGCCAGCGTTTGGACACATACATACATACTCTGTTGTGTTAAATTTTTGACACAGCTACCGTCTGGTCATGCCACCACAAACTGTGTAGCTGTGGCTGGGCCAAAATACTCAAAAGGCTAAAAAAAAAAAATAGCTGCAATGCACATGGCACCAACACAACCATAGACTAAAAGCCACGTGAATCTGGCTGCGACGAGTATGCACACAAAGACATTAAAAATAAGTAACCCAAAGGCTGAACCCTGTTTAGTTCCCCACAAAATAATATGTCATGTTGCATTAGTCACTGATAGCACAGAGAATAGCTGATAAAAAAAAATTACCAAGCCAAAATGTATAGGACACATATATGCTCTGCATATTTTGAAAGTAGAGATCTTATAACCACAAATGAACAAAAAATTGTTCTGATGATTCAGCAGACTAATTTATTTAAACTCCAAACACAGAGATCCCAAAAAATAAAATTAACAATCATCTAATAAGTAATTCTTTTTTCAATAAGTTAGATAATATTAAAAATTACTATTTTTAATAGATGATATCACAAGTTATTTTTATATATATATATATATATATATATATATATATATATATATATATATATATATATATATATATATATATATATATATATATATATATATATATATATATATATATATATATATATATATATATATATATATAATATATATATATAATATATATATAATATATATAATAAATAATATATAATATATATATATATATAATATATATATAAATAACTTGTGATATCATCTATTAAAAATAGTAATTTTTAATATTATCTAACTTATTGAAAAAAGAATTACTTATTAGATGATTGTTAATTTTATTTTTTGGGATCTCTGTGTTTGGAGTTTAAATAAATTAGTCTGCTGAATTATAAAAATATATTATAAAAATAAAATTATATATATATATATATAATTTTATTTTTATAATACCTTTGTTCACTCGACACATTTTCATTATATTCCTGACATTAACTTTTCTTTTATCTCAATTTGCTTTAGACCTACCATGTTTTGATGTTGAATCCTGACCATGACCCCCCCAAAAATAAACATGATTTCTGAAAAATACTACCTACTCATGTGTCAGCCAAGTTACTTGTTACTTATACACAAAACATTACTAAATTTGCATAGTGATTGGCCATGCACATGGCGGCTTGTCCTTGAGAACAAGGGCAGTAGTTTCATATTTAAAAAAAATGTGTTTACATTACCATTTTTTGTTTTTTTTTGCTAAATCATTAGTGACTTCCTGGAACGACCTCCACAATGTCTATATTAAACAGAAATAGTGGTTGCCCAAAGTTGCACATGCACAAAAGCAGATAAAAAAAGTTGAAAAGGTATCATGGCCTTGAGTAGATCGGTGCTGGAACAAAGTCCCATGCTGGGATGTTCCTGGGCCGACAATGGTTAATGTATGCTGAATTCACACGATGAAAGTTTGACAAAGAGTTTTATCACAGAATGTTAAAGAAAACTCTTTAAGCTCAATAGTTCACCAACAATAAGTAAAATATTTAAATATAGGGAACTGACAATGTATGTTGAATACAAAAAATTTACTATAGATCCTTTGACATGACAGCTGGAAACAACATAAAACTTTGTTTTGTGAAAACAAAAGTTTTGAATACTTGCAAAATAATTTACTATTAACAAATCATACAAACTATGTAAAGTTAATGAAAATTGTTAACATTACTAATTTACGAAACAAATACATGCATAAAACTGTGTCACAGGAACCATGACTAAGGAACTGAACAGTGACTTACAACCTGTGCCAAGCTGTAACACCCATAACAATAGGATTTTTATGCATACAAATTAACTTATAAGAACAGGAAAAAGTGGTATAGCTACACATATGGTCATGCAAGATTTTATGTAATATTTTTCACACATGTCACTTGTATGATTACAAATGCCTATGTAAATGTTATGTTTTTTTATTAATTTTATTTTTCTTAACATGTGAGACTTTTAAAACTTAGGTGTATGATGGCAATAATATTTGTGTGTAATTTGGATACGCTAGTTCATTTTTTCATTGTGAATTTATTTTTATATAATTAATATTTATTTTTGGTGTGATCTCAATTTTGTAAGTTTTTCTACTTTTTACTGTATTATATCTCAGTTCCGAGATCATGTATTCTTTGGTGTTTCATCAATTAGGTTGTTAGAAGTGGTTCATGTGGGTGGTTTCAATAGTTTTGATCCCCATTGGCCCACAGGTTTAAATCCCGATTGTTGATTGGCTGGCGCTAGCGTCAGCCTGCAGAGACTAATGCTCTCTTCGATAGCAGCCTTCAATGACATCATACGTAGGGCAGAACCTCCCATCTGAAGTGGATGGAGAGGTAGGACTTTAAATTAGTTTTAGGGTGTGTAGACGTGTCCCTGAACCAACTTTTAAGTAAATTTGTAACCAGCAATGAAGCGTGTGTCAATGGTCGCCCATTCGCGAGATCGATAGTTTAAACACGCCATTTACGTATGTGTAGAGCGGAGCTCCACGTATCTCCACCTTAATCCTGCTACGCCATTTTCCTGCCAGAGCATCTTATCTTCAATCCACTTGGTGATTAAAAGATAAGTCCTACACAAAGAGCTGACAATTTAATCTTGACATAATTTTATTTACAGTTTGATTCAGCTCGATGCCTGTTAGCATCAGTACACAAGCGATGCCATCTTGACTTTTATAAGTACGTAAATTTCCTGCACACATACACCCACTGCAAAACCTGTGATAAGAGTAGTTTCTACCAGAGATAGACTGTTTAGTGAGAGCACAATTTGTTTTAAAGTAATATTTACTGCAGAGAACAGTTTAATTAATTTGATTTTGAAACAAGTATGTTCAGACTCTGTCAAGCTATGTCACATAACTATAAAAGGTTTCAAGTGAGCTAGGCATGACCACTTTTAACGTTGTTAGGATAGCGTGTTGTCTTTATAGCTTTTTTCATATTGCCATGAGGGTTTTTAATTATTTCTGATTCAAACAATTACAATACAAAGGAAATAAAAAGTAAAATCAATGAAATATATTCAAAGGGCGTATCTGTTTTGTCGTTTTCTCTACTGTAGTCTCAAGTTAACCTATTTCTTACCCAGTGTCTTACATATGTGGTTACCAGAGTTTTTAATTTTCTGCCATATTTTGACGCAAGTACACAAATTCTAGTTTCTAGAGGGTGATAATGGTAATAAACGTGTTCACCTACTGACCCAGGACTGCACCGGACAATTATACAGAGGCAGCCTAGGTAAGATCACATCCTTTCCCACTGATTTATTGCAAGTTAGCTGTGCAGCCTGGTCACTCAAGTGTTAAATGTGTTGTTCCATTGTTGTGTATGTAAATTGTACACCATACACAGCACATATCTACTTTAATATAATTGATTATATTCCATAGCATAACAACAGAAAGAGAGCACATTAAGGTTAGGTGTGGGAAACAAAACTAGGTTTTGCCAAAATACATAAAGATTTATTCCTAGGAAGGGAAAACAAATTATGAAACTCCCCAAAAAAAGGTGTGTGCCACCAATGCGGTACAGATAATGTGTTTCACAATGAAGCATCAAGTTTATACACATTGTGTTTTTTTTAACCTACCTAGGCAAGTTACGATGTTGTGATAAATCTGTTTTTCCACAGCAGGAATAAATATACTGTAATGTGCATCGTGACCACTGCGTGTGAAAGAGTTGCCATTATGTTACGTTGGACCAGAGCTTATGTGATGGCAAATATTGGACATGCAAAATTTATATGTTTTAACTGTGAACTGTTTTATGACGAAATTAATAGTCTGAAAGTCACGTCTGTTTATTTACCAAATATGTTGTAACCTTGTCCTAAGTGTTTGAAACACAATTGTGTAATGTGTTTACGTTTCTGAGATTTGAATATTTACCACAACCCCAGCAAAATACTAAACCCAATACAATAAATTAAAATACACAATAAAAAAAACTACAAAACACTAAGTACCAATGCATAGAACTTTGAGTGGAATAAACGTTACAGTAGGCCTATTTGTGTGCATGTTCACCACTATGTTTTAAGTTTGTCACTGCTACAAATAAAAAAAAAGCGACAAGTTGAATGCTTGAATTTTCTGTGTCTTTTCGTTGGACTGGTTATCCTTTGTTTTCATGGTTATCCTTTGTTGCTGTGCTTTTAACTAAATAACCCAGTACATATCAATAACAAGAGGTTAAATACAACAGTTCTTGCACCCCCCCCCCTTTTTTTTTTCCACCCAGTTTAAACAGGGTTACACAAAGTCTTGGCAAAATATTAACGTGCGAGTGTAATGCACTATGTCACGTATAACAAATATGTTACCAATGTACAATAACAACCGTAAGAACTAAAGAACTATTGTCAATATATACATTGTTAAAAAGTCATAAGTTGATCTAAATATGGTTATAGGCCTAAATTGTGAATATTGTACAAAACGGTTGTTGAAATATGACAGAATTCTTTGCACAGCTGAAAACAGTAAACAAAACATTTGACAGCTGAAATGTAGAAGTCATATGAAAGTATTTATGTTTATATGTAGCGGAAGGATACATAAGCAGTAACCAAAAGTATAACTTAAGCAGGGCTTCAGAAAAGTGTGAAGTAACAATAAAGGGCCTACACAAATAACCACAACTCAGAAATCTCATGCTGCAACCTTGGTTAACAAAGCATACCTGTCAGCATGTGGCTTGTACGGTGATGGGAGGACATCTTCCATAGAACCATCAGCATGCGAAAGGCGGATGTGGGCCTGCAAGTCACCTTCTGTTGCCAGTCTGAAGTTACACAGCTTGCACAAGTTTGTCTTGTTTTGAGAGTCCTACCAATATATACAAGAAATTTGATAGAAACTGAAGCCATCAAACATTTTCATACAAATGTGACTATGCAGAAGTTATTGTGCAATAACCATTCAGCTTTCTTTGAAACAGTCTGATCAGAAATTTAGAAGGATTAGGGAGAACAAACACAAGAAAAATTATATCTTAAAAATACAGTAGTATACGCCACTATATCGGTGTGTGCACATGTGTGCATGCATGTGCACATTTGTGCATGTGTGTGCACATTTATGCATATGTGTGCATTTGTATGCACATATTAGCTTGTGTGTGCACATATTTACATGTGTGTGCACACCTGTGTGGGCATGCATGTGCATGCTTGTGCACATGTGCACGCCTGTGCACATGTGCATGCCTGTGCACATGTGTATGTGCGTGTGTGATCAACACTATGAAAACATTTTAACCGCAAACACATTGTGTTTTTTTACTTTACTTTTTGACACATGGTCTCCTTGGACCATTTCTGTCCAGACACACTGATGATCAACTTCTTCTGGTACTCTGTAAATGTGAAACTTCGTAAAATTAACAATTTTCCTTCTTTTTATGGTCAGTGGGAAGTATGATCAATATTTCCACAGCCATACCAGACAACAATTCTTGATAACCCTTGGCTGATCAAAAATTTATATTTTTAATGGGGTTTCTTAAGGCGGATCAGTATCCCCCATTTGGAGTTTTGGAATTTCCGCCGTAAAATTAATTACAGAGAGTGTATTTTATTTTGGGCTTCGACAAAGCGTAGGACATCACATTGCACACATTCTACAACATGTATTCCTAGATTACTGTTCCAGGACCATTTCTTCAAGCGAAAGCAAGAAAAAATTATTTATTTCTTGTCTTCAATTAATTCTATAGAGATGTAATAGTTTGATTAAACTTAAGGCGCTATTATTTATGTTGTGTCATGCGAGAAATCTCATTAAACGTTCTGAAATGGAACTTATGGCAAAAATAGTGAAAATCCAAGATGGTGGGGACTGATCCCACTTAAAGATGAGACCTTACCTTAGTTTTGAAAACTATGTAGTAGTCTGAAGTGTTAACTTCCAAATACCAAAACCTTACAAAGTTAACTACACAACATAGTAACATACTAGAAGGATTCTCGACCTTCACCCCATCCAATACAACAAACTCAAAGTTTGTCAGTTTGTTAGTAAAAACACGCAGGCCATGGCATGTGTTAAGTTATATACTGTATTTTGGCATGTATAGGCCGCAAATTTTTGCAAAAAAAAAAGTCTACAAAAAGTGGGGTACAGCTAATATACGAGATATTGATATCAAAACAAAATTTTTCGTCAATATACAGTACGATGGATCGATGGATGGATGGATGAATGGATGGATGGATGGATGGATGGATGAGGAGAAAAACCTTCCACTCATGCAATTATTTGTTCACTCGTGTTCATAAACAAAATAATGATCTCCCACATGTGTAAAATGTAAGTATGTTGGAGCTCAGTCATAGATGACGTACACGAGAAAATAATTTCTCTACTGTACAAGAGAAATATCTTTTACGTAGTTCACATGCCTGCCCTGGCACTACAAATGCTCATTGATAAGATGACATTTTGTGTAACATGTTGCAGTGGTTTTGCTTTCTCACATCAAGTTACCATCTGTGGAAAAGTAATTGTGCAATGTATATTTGTAAACATTGCAACATAATATAAATTTTCTGTCACAAATGTTTTGTAGGGGAGAAATTAAGTCTGAATTTATTATGTTTGTACGGAATCTTAACTTAATAATATTTACAGGAACACAAAAAATCACTGCGGCCTATACTTGAAATATTAACTATAACTAATTTTTTATCAAAAACTTCTGATGCGGCTTATACAAGCACGTAGCTTATACATGCCAAAATATGGTGATTGCCACCATCCATCCTACTTGAAAAATTGAATCATAAAATACACACGAAGTTCGAAAATTCTCATGTAGGTTGGACTGATACAATTACCAAAGTATGAATACTACTACAATTCCTACAAGAAGGAGTTTCTACAATGAATTATGCTGTGCCAAAAATACAATACACAAGGAGGTAACTGACAATCAATAATACAACAATCCAAGTTCACAATTTCAATAACAGTTAATGCAGCTACAGTTAGATTCAATGGTTCACAAATTGAATATCTTCATAACAATTCATTTTCATTTTTCATCCTAGGGTTGAGACAGAGACGTTTATTCCATAGACGGAAGGTAAGCAATGCTTAGCCTATACATAATGGAAATGTTTGACCTTTACAGTTTTCACCTTAACTTTAAACACATTTAATTCCTAGTTTCCAGTTTCGGATTCGAGAAACTGAGTTTTCATAACTCCAGTACTGTACACGCATAGTGCTGCTATCTAGTATTTATTTCCACAAACACGAGCAACTAGCGATTTGGCAGCTAAGCTACTTGCCAGCTGCGTAATTTGCTGTTGAATTTGGCTGCCCTGCTCCTGCAACATCTCCTCTAATTTTTGAGACTGGTTTTGCCTCTTTTCCAACTCCTCATACAATTGTGCCCTATTCTCCACTGCATGGTTTTGTAACTGGGTTTGCATGTTCTGGGTTAACACATCTGCCTGTTGCTGCATTTTTCCCTCAAATTTTTCGGCCTGACTGCAGCTTTATCTCCAAATTCTCAGCCCAATGAACCCTGTTCTCTGCTAATGCACCCTTTTCTCCGCTGCCTGGTTTTGTAGTTTTTCCTCCAATTTTTCAGCCTGGCTTTGCAACATTACAGACATTTGTAGCATAAATGTTCGCAGCATAGTTTCATTGCTTGCGACTCCTGAATTAGCCTTGGGTGTTTCAAATGGTAGTGCAGGTGTAGCGACTGACTCCTGTATTTGTTTCTTCTGTGTGTTGGTAGCATTGTCTGTGCCCTCTACCGTGCTTGTTTCTTCCATATCGGTTATGTACTCTAAAATATTGTAATTGATAGGGGTAGTACACCTGAGATCAGATTGTATGGAGTGTGCTGTCTCCTAATCATGAAATATTTGCATCACCGTAAAAAAAAAAAAAGAAGACTTTTTCTTCTCATGGCCCCACTTGGCGCACCAGTCATAACGATATTGTGTAACATAATTAAATGTACCGATGACTCAATCTTACACGCTGCACACAACAGTGTACAATAATGTGAAACACTAAAACAAAATGCAAAATAATAAATTGAGAGAGAAAAAGGGTTATGTATGCCTCTGTGTATGTGAAGATGAAGTTGCGACAGCTGTAGTAGGTGCAACTAATTTTTTGTGTAGAGTGCAAACCCTACCTGTGCAGTCACAATGTCCAAATTGAGTACTAAATTAGTGTGCTTATTGAAAATCAGATTTATTGCCCCTTCACCTCCTTAACACAAAACAGTGTGAGAACTGGAAATAAGAATCACCTTAGTGACGATTGAAGGCAATCTGACGTGTTACTTGAGTCCAGCCCTGTCCAGATCAAGTAGGAATACACACACACACACACACACACTTGATCTTGCCAATTTGAAGTAACATGTACCATTTGTACACCCAGCAACACAGCAATCTGGTGGTAAAAATAGTTGGGGACAGAATAAACACACAAACCGGAACACCAGGAGAAAACTAGTTACTACTACGTAATGACAACAATGGGCGACTATGTTTGAAAACTATTTGGAAGTTTACTTGAGCTCTGAATAACTTAATTTTTCCCAGAAAAACCAAATAATACATTCTGACGGCAATACAAATTAGCTGATTATCTGTGGCTCCAAAAATATTGACGCATTATGCATTCCGCCACTGGAGGGCAGCACGCATTCAAATGGAGCATCAGAGACTTCACGAGCGTACAGAGGTTTGAAATATGTCATCACCTCTGCGCCAAGCAGATAAGGATCCAGGCAACCATGTGTGACGATAGAGTTTCCAACCCCCTTGAAGCAGGGATAGATTCCCCCTTACCCCTCCGAGAACCGACAATCTGGAATTTTTAGTATAAAGAGACTTCCAGAGCAGGCCTCAGGGCAGTTTCCTGCACCTCTCCGCTGATAATTGAGGTGTCAGCCAGGGCAAGTACTGTGCTACCCTTTCCCCACCACTGAGAAGGCCAGGAGAATGCTTGCAAGGGTGTGCCTGCACTAGACCCCCATCCCGTGACGATGACTGCGGTTTATCAGTGGGCGTCGACATCTTCAGCAGCTCCAGAGGACCACCTTCCAGAGGGTCTTCCACCTCTTCGGCTACCTCCAGCAGACACTACAGCAGCTCCCTAAGACAGTTATCACCAATCAGAGAGTCCTGCCGATGTCATCCCCTCCCCACACCTCAACCTCTTCCTTCATGATAACCTAACCCCAAGTAACGACAGGTCACTGCGACAACGTCCCTTCTGGACACCCCTTAAGGCTCTAGTCAAGCCACTGTCTTCACCATTCTGGCTAAGACCCCCTTATTATTCGATTAAGTCCCTTCGGGACAATCCCTTGATAATTAAATTACGATTTAATTAGTTTGGCTAACTAATCTTTTCTATCGCCAGTCGTATTTTCCACACCAAGCAAACGTCAATTCTTTTATCTGGGTTGCCTGCACCTGACATTTAATATAGTCAACTTTCAATTTTTTTTTATTATTCAATTATTTTTATATTTAATTATTCCAGGAATGTGGAACCATTTGTTTCAAAATGTGTTTCATTAAACGTATAGTTATTTGCATTCTAATCCTTCGTGTGTTTTCAATTATAGCTTTAGTAACCCCTTTTCGATCCTTAAGGTAATTATAAGAGTCTACATTGCTCCTGATTTAAGGTAAAGCCTGCTGATGTGTAGTAATGCTACAAAGGCAAATAAAAACTCCTTAAGAGGCAAACGGAGATCTGCCAGCGGTAGATCCTTCGGAGCACCCAAAACATCATAGGAACTCTTCCACTTGTGGAATCAAGCGTATCTGATAGTCTCCTACTCCGCAATAGCAAGCGAACGGCCAGGTTGGAGAGAGGGCTATTTTGACCACTTGACCCACAGTGGAGCCTCACCTATGTACCACTGCATAAAACAACATGAATACTGATCCTATGCTTTGTTTCACTGCTGGGTGAAGGCCATAAGTTCCATCCAAGGCTTGGTAACGGCCAGACACGAAACAACAAAGCGTAATATAACGTTGTAAACCAGTGCGCCTCGAAGTACACAGCAGCGCCGCTGTCAATAACCAGCTTTGTCTTAAGCAGTTCAGTTTTTGCTGTCCTCATGCCTTATACGAGAAAAAGCACGAATAAACAAAAATTGAAACTAATTTTAAAGGAACTTTAAAATGACTTAGAAAATTTACCTACTCTGAGGTAGAGGACAAAAATCCTTATTTTTACAGCCCACAAGAGCATCAGACTGCTCACATCTTGAACACCTGTTCATCATACATTTCAGATTTATTAAGAAACTTTCACACAACAAACCCTACTATTATACCCCACGAACTCCCTAGCAGCACCAGCACCACTTCTTTGCAACCAGTCTCAGTCGCTGTACCACACCCAACCGCCTCAACAAGCCAACCAGCTATGAGGAGTGTGCAGCTGCCTTGCTTTTATCAGGTAAAATTTCATAGGTGTATGGTCTCAGCGGCGTCTGATTTTGTGCTTACATGCAAACCCATCCAACCTACCATTTACACTACGGTTTTGCCTAAGCACTCTTAAAATCCCTGGGTATACTCCTTGCAACACTGGCTTCGTGAACATTGAAGTCCATCTCACTCAAACAAAATCTACATACCATAGAACTCTGAATATTAAACTAATCATAGGAGTATACATCCCAAGTTTCCAGGCCAGGAAGGACGTTCCCAAGCTCCCTCATCAGTAATAAATTACAATATGCGGAGAACCCCGCCCGAGCGAGCACTTTTTAAACGAGGGTGTGTGTTGTACCTCCAACGGCACGAGGGTTTCTGTTCTTTATGACTTCCCTCTCGTAGGTTGACCTCGTATGTGAGGTTTCACTCCTCGTCAACCCACAGGTAACTGATCTACGTGTTAATTAGAATACCTGAGTAAGTACGCCTTAAACTTAAGGTGCACAAAGTGAGGACTTTAGAACTCACCTGTGCAATTTAATAACAATCTTACAGCTTATTATCATACCCAAAGGAGCAAGCTTCAATACTAACCATATTATTGAAAAGTTTATGCTTGGAATGTAATCTTTAAAACACTAGTAATGTGATGGTCAAAAAATTAAAAACTTGAAAATGTTCAAGAATTATACCCAAGTTATTTAGTATGCCTTCAAAAAAAATTAACTTTAAACAAAATGTTTGCAATTAGCTAGTGGCAGAGCAAAGATTCAGTTCAGGTTTGTTGTGGTTAATGTCAAAAAATAGAGTAGATACAAAAAACAATATAGCGGTGTGAACACGTTCTAGAAAGTTGAATAAACTGTGTTAGGTGAAAACCTTTATTTTGAATTTCTTAGCTGGAATAAGCATTCAAGCGTAGAATTTAGATGATCTAGAAGTTCCCAATGATCAGGTACACGATGGGGCATCTCTCCAGATGCACAACAGCCCTAGGTGACTTCTTCCCTAAATGTAAGCACACAACTTACAATGTTAACAAAGTTCAGTGGCACCTTAACGGATGTCTCACGAGTTCTAACTAACCTCTCTGAAAGTTATGCAAAGGGGGCTAATATAGGCCCACTTATTGCTTTAAACACCTTGCGTCTTCGTCTCTAGTAGACTGACTAATTTCAGGGTTGCAAACTCTCACTTCCCTAATAAAACTCTAAATTTAAAACCTAGTGCATAGCCCACCCGGGCTGGCTGCCTGACGTGTAACAAGAAGTCCATCTTTTTCGTTGAGAACTTAACGTAAGAATGTTCTTTAAACACTGTCTAATCACGAGGGTTACAATTTAAATTCATTTGAACTGCCACTTAAAACTGCCCCAACGTTCAATATGCAGAGAGTCATATGGCTTTGTAAGTACACGCACACTATGTGAAAATATAAATACTATACATATAAGTATGTGGCCAAATAAAATAACTGTTAAATTATATAATAAATATTATGGACTTTTGTTTCAAAACAAATCAATCTTGCTAAAAATCAAAATAAATTATCAAAAAAATATAAGATTGAGCCTATTAAATATAAAAACTAGAGTTGTTCCGATGCCATGTTTTCTAATAGTGATACCCCGATACCACTCCTGATACCAAAAACCAATACCAATGCCATTCACGCTGAATTTTAGAAAAAGTATTATTGTTAATGATACATTAAAAACATTTTTTCTAGACTCATTTAAATAAACAAATAAATAAATAATGCCTTAAAATACTGTATCAAATTTATTGTAATCCGACACAAAAAGCAAGCTGACCTAAAATTTCAAACCCTCTAAATATGCAAAAAATATGACACCAAATGCAAGTCAAATTTTAAATGTCCCACATGCACTATCAACAACAAGTGCATAGAGAAGTTATCGATCGGGCAGTGTCATGTATGTTGGTTTATGAGGGAGGGGGGAGGGGATGACCTCTCCACGCCGCTACCAGTTGGAGACACCTTGCACACGTTGCAAATGTCTCTCTTTTAAAGTAATTAACCAATTTTACTGCAAAGGAAACTTGTAATTTTGAGACAAAATAAGGAGATTATAATTAATTTCTTCACTGTCTTTAATAATTAATCATTCAAAACCACGTCCTCTGATATTCCCTGTCATGAGTTACACTGCACTCAGCTCGGTGCTTACCTACTCATTATTAGACTGCAAAAGGTGTCAAATAGGCACTTACATCCAGTTTATTCAAAGACACGTGTCTATTGAAATAAATTAATATAAATTCTCTGATTATCCCGCAAGAAGTTACTGAAGATGAACACTTATAATACAAGTCTCTCGATGTTCAAACAATTTTTTGCTGACAAGTGGTAGAGTATATGCTTTTGGGCATATAATTTTATTTGTGAAGATGCTGCCCTTTGAGTTATATAAATATTAAGTTTTAAAGTCAAGTTAATTTTATGCCAGATACAATGAAACGCCAACCTTACCAGATAAAAAAACCTTTAAACACACAAGAAAACATCTTTACAATTAACAATTCCTCATTAAAATGTTTTGCATAACATTTTCAGGTGAAACAATTTGCTTTGAAATACAAGTGATGTTAGGTGCAACTTTTTGGGCGACGCGTACCGTATTAACTTGTGTATAGTGTGCACTCGTGTATAGTGAACACCATGATTTTTGCAACAAGTTCCAGGGAAAATTTTTTTTTTATAAAATAGCACCAAACATTTGTGGTGCCCTGTTAGTAAGTATGGAACAAATAATTATTTTTTTACATTAATGTGTGGCGATTGTATTATGTTTGGAAAATACCTTAATTAAATAACTTGGATGCAAAATGCCAAAGTAAAAAAGTATCCAGAAACCTTCCGCTCCTACTACTTAACATTTCCAGCTTCGTTTTTCTTTCTTCTCTCTTGTTAGCAGTGACCGGCTCTCCTTTTTTTGCCTGCTAGAATGTCACACTACCCTTATCTAAAAAAAAAGTTCTCCTTGGCCCTTCTCCCCCCTCCCCCTCCACTCAAACATTCTGCCATGGAAACAAAAAGGGATGGCCGAATTATCCACTGGCAACCATCTGAGTGTTATATTACAAGGGGGCGGGGGAGGGGGCGTAAACATGTGGCAGCTCTGGTTTTGTGACTGACAGGATGCCATTAATTTGATGAAGGGGGGGGGGGGGGGGTTATTTTGACCTACACATAACTGAAGGGTCCCTGAGTGAGAATGAGAAAGAAGAGAGCGGCGCTATGTAAGAGTGAGTGATGGGACAACAGACCTGCCCACTTTCCTCACATCCCCTCCCTCAACATCCCTGGACAATTTATGTCTAACACTCCCCCTTCCTCTTTTTTTTTTCGTGAACATGCATACCAGAATTTTTTTGCTTTATTTTGGGAAAAAAGGGTGCCCAAAATATGGTAATTTTTGTGCCTAAAGAAAGTAATAACCTGACTTTATTGTCGACAACCATCGGCCCAATACTATATACGATACAGATAAATCGGGAAAAGGCGAAGTATCTGCCAATACTGATACTTAGTATCGGTATTGGAACAACTCTAATAAAAACTATATGTTAAATATAATTCATTATAATAGCTCAGAAAAGCTTGCGTTAGAAAACTAGGTACACTTCCTTTGGAAGACCCTTAATTTAACCAACCTAGTCCTGTTGACAAATTACTACACGTTGATATATACGTGTAAGTGTTTGTGAGTGGACAACTGAAATTAGGTAATCATATGCTGGTCAATTTGGAGTCCAAAGTTGAATGGATTTTCGCGGGAGTAGGGTTGCCAGCTATTGGAAAGGGAAAGTCGAACGTATGTTTGAAAGACAGAATTTTTGATCTACCCTTTGAAGTTCATATGAATGCATAACAGAAACACAATGAACCAGACATAACAGCTAATACATACATCTACTTAATGCAGCAAAAATTCTATACAGTGACAGCATCCACTGAAGTGACTATGGTGTCTGTACTTGCTGACTGCATGACCACTGAAAAACTAAATTAAAATATCAATTAAGATGCTACCTGAAGGGTTATGGCTGCAGCAATTAAAAGTTACCATTACTGAGAAAATGAGACAAAATGGGCTAATTGCTATTAATACTACGTTTGTGTTTGTGATGTAACTTCTAGTAATATGCATGTAAAAACAAAGTGGCAGGACTTTAAGAATACTTAATTTTTTACATTCCAAATTTCTTCATAACCAAAAACAGAATTTTCCCTTACTCTACCTATATCACTTTCTAGTATAAAAGCTACCATGCAGGAAAAAGGTGAAAAAATTAGAATTAACTACAAAAAAAAAGTACCTTGATCCATCAAAGTTGAATCAGACTAATTGTTGCAAAGTAATAGGGTAACATCACTAACTATTTTGAAAGGGATTCATCTCAAAACTTAAATTGTAAGCACTACACTATTTCGTTTAATAACTTGGGAGCAACAAGCAGTCAGTAAGTGGTGCCTGATAACAGTCCAAGGCAAACCAATGGCCCAGGTAAAATACTGTATTGAGAGAAACCTTGCTGCTTTGTGCCATAGATATCAAAATAAATTCAAGTACATGTATATCATTGTTCATTTTGAACATTGTAATAACATTAAGGAACTATTCATCACTGTTTTAATGTTTACCATACATATAAACATAACATGCATGTTTGATATGCAAGTGCATATATAGACAGCTCAGTACAATAATATTACAACCTCAAAATATGTGGTTTTTCAGGAGCAGCAGTGTTGTATTAAATGAATGCCTTGCCTTAGCACATGTCATACTATATTATCACATGCAGAAGTAGAACCGTCAGTATTGTTATAACTTGTACACAACAGATTTATACCTATACTGCTTACTGTAAGGTAATTAATTAAAAAAACCAGATTTTAGTTGCAACAATGTTGTAGTGAGGTAGCGATATGACACACTGCCAAGATACACAATAGCGGCTGATACTCACACCAGTACAGTATGCATAGTGCACACACATGTCCATGAAGCCAAGACTGATATAGTTGCACATGCGTAAGGGACAGCGAATATACCCCTTCTCCTCCAGAGAACGGTGCCAGAACTGTGTAAAGCTTGACACCATGCGCCTCTTCTTCCTTGTCCTGCAACCAACCCCAGCTATACATCAGAACCACCAAGAATGACAATAGCAATTATTCGAAAAGGTATATGTATACTCCGTTACAAGAAGGGCTATGCCTATAGTGCATATGAATAGAAAGTGGTCAACATCCTCCTTGCACCTTGGTGCCAAGAGGGCTTTGTGAGTGTAGCCAATCCCAAAAGCAGATATGAGTAGTATCATGATGACAAAACAGTCAAGAGGGTGACTATGCCAACACGCAATCATGTGGCAACAGCTGAGAAAATTTATTGTGAAATGATGTCAACGAGATAACTGCAACCACAGTAATTTTGGGAGTTATTACCGAAACCCAATCTGCAAGGTGTAAGGAGCAGATATGGTTGCATTCTGTCAAAGTTGATTTATTCAGGGTGGAAGGGGGAAAGGTGGGGAGGAAACAGCTGAAGGATACAGCCCAGGACGTATGTGTCACAAGTGATAAGGCTTCAAAAACTGAGTTGATTACATTCACTTAATAGTTAGACGTGGCTACAAGATTCCGTTTAATTAAGGCTATTTCTAAAGGCAGGTTTACGCATATCGATCTTGGCATGAATATTATACTTCATTCTCTTAAATGGTCTTATTGCTTGCCAAACATTGTTACACTTTATGATCCAAGACCTAAGGTTTTCCCATCAATAACAAATACAACAACTCACATCAGAGAGAGTACCAACTCAAATACAACTGATTATGTCACTAATTAATATACTTGTACCAATTACAATGTGTGGAATCCTGACTTCCACTTAGTCAACTGGACCTAAAAAAGAGTATTAAACTTTTATAATGGAGCGATACAACAGTACTACGCTGAGTAACAGTTATGTTCCCCCCGCCCTTTCATTCCGGTGTGGCTCCATACTCATATCAATCACCCTCATCGGCTCTCAAGACCTGGCTGTTAAGAGCCACCCAAATTTATTCACTCACTTCAACATAATTTTTTTAATTTGAATTTTAATTGTTGAATAATTTTTATTTGGTAATATATTAATTAGTTAAAAGATTAATCAAATTTTAAGCTTCTAAATATTGATACACGTGAGAGTAAAGCATAAACATTGTTGAAATGCATCTCAAACCAGTAAATATTTTTCATGATACATAATGCTGCATGAACTGTAATCAACACTAGGCCTTATTAAACATTAATCCAGTGTTGAACCAGTAAATATTTTTCATGATACATAATGCTGCATGAACTGTAATCAACACTAGGCCTTATTAAACATTAATCCAGTGTTGATATAGACACTTAAAAGAGTTAAATAAATTTTACACACTCATAGCAAAGACACTATAAATTTGTTGATAATCTTCAGTTACGTTCAAATAGTGATGTGAAGCAACGACATTTTCTCTTGATGCATAAACATTACTGAATCATTTAAATACATAGTGCAAACACAGTGAAGAGTTCACTTTCAGATGACATTACCTTCGTCTTTTCCAAACATAACTGATAGCTCCACTTGTGTGAATAATGATAAAAGTTTTGAAAGTGCAAGGAAAGACTTTTGTAAGTGATTTTTACACATTTTTCACGACGCGACCATCCACACAGAATTCCTGTTTTTACAACAGTTGGTCCTTCTGGTGGCAGATGCGCCTGGGCACACAGACATCGGATGAGGTGTCACTTGGTCGAATCAGCGCACCACTACGACGAGTTCAAATGTTCAAGACGAGTAAATATGGATTTTTATAATCAATAAAGAGGAAAATAACTGTCAATATAATATATGTGCTTTATAATTGTTATATTATATATATATATAAAATGTGTGTTCTTTTCAGCAATTATGGAAATTGTAAAACGAGCGTTGTGTGAGCATGCATTTTCCTTTTCAGGCAAGAATGTGTGTAAGAGACTATTGATAACTAGTGTAGGGGTTTCCCCCCCCCCCCAAGTTTGTTGATGTTATCCACGTGATTATATTTTACTGTTTTGGAATTTTATGTAAATTTCTTTTATTAGATTAAGTGCTGACAACTACAAATTTTCTGTTTCATTCAGGTAGCGAAATTTTGTATTTGCCGAGGGGCTTTTTCTATAGTGGCTTGCTATAGCAAACTCAATAATTTTATTTGGATGTGTGTTAACCTGTAATACTTGGTTTGGAAACATTTATATTCTATTTATTTGCATTCTAAAGTAATAGTAATTTCAGCCACTATAGTTTATTTTCCGTAATTTTTTAAGTTATTACATGTTTATTTTGTAAACCATCCAAACATTTTATTTTATTATAATTTATTTCATGTCTACTTATGACTCTGTAGTATTATGTATTTTAACCTAAAAATCTTAAATAGCAACTTTGTATAAACATTTTATTTTCCTATACTAATTTTGTGATTTTTAATGAATAATTAACGGTCTCATCTTTGTTTTAAATGTATTTTATTTTCTCGTAATTTTCTTTTTCATTTAGCCGGAAGTAGGTTTTCCATTTTTTGCCTAGGATAGAGATAGTTGCCGGAAGTGGTTGGCTTCTGGAAGTGACCTTCAAATTCATGGCCAAAATATTTTTGCCGGGATTTTGATTTGCAAAATCCTCGGTGCCATCCTAAGAAAGGTATTATTTCTTGGTCCCAGACGTTACAATTTAGGTGCGAGAACCCGGTCATGAACGAAGAAGGCCGAGGTTCGTACGCCTAAGCATTATTTTTGGAATTATTCCAGTCCGGTAATGATGCGGTGCTACTTAGTACCAGGTGCCATTATGTGCATAAGAATACGCATCTCCAGATAGGTGATGCCAACTCTTTAATTGAGCTAGATGGCCTCATCCATGTAATTTGGAGCCTTATATTGTTAAACAGTACAAATATTGAAATATTAAGGTTTTTGAAGATCTGGACTTTGATTTTATCTGTAGATATAGCAAACCAGAGGTCCGCCACGCCGCTCTATGATTGAGCTAGTGCTGGGGCGGAATTGTAAATGAACCCTGAGAGAAAGAGAAGTGTGTGAGATTTTTTTTTAGTAGGAGAAAACCTAACTTTTGTGTATTATATTTTGGGAACATTAAAATTTAATTTGACTTTTGAAGCTTTGGAAGTAACTTCGTAAGTTCAGTTACGCAAGGCTACCTTTAATTAAATAATTCCGAGACATTTTTTCAGTACTAATCAAAGTAGAGCAGCAATAATATACCTTTTTTTTTCTTAAGGCTGTTGGACCCAACAAATTTTATAGCTCATTATTATGCCTACATATAGGTATCATATAGACTAGCTTTTGAGCCAAAATGATAATCTCTACAACTTATAGTTTAAGAGCTATAGGTTCTTGAAGTTGTGTTTTTTGACATTTACTGGAGCAGCTTTCTGGAGAACCAGAAGAGGAAACTGGTTAATTTTTGGGATAACATGAGAACTTTATCTAAACTATTGTCCGATGTGATTTGAAATTATCAAAAATTTGTCAGTTTGTAATGTACACAATGTAAAACAGGATTGTTTACGCAGCTATGAAAAACAAAAAGTAATACATTAAAAATAAAAAGTGAAGTAGCTACATCAATATACTTTCAAAATAAAATGCAAATATTCCAGTTTTCTTTATATTACTCTAGCGAAAAGCTGCTAAAAAAAGGGTTGTATGTTTTCTTGACACCTGGAATTCCGTAATATCTCGGATGCAACCCGTCACACCTGGCACCAGGGAGTCTGAGTGTGTCTGGCAGGGTATTACCTCCCCCTCCTGTGTGCGCAGCTGGACGGACCAGCTCTTTCTCTCAGAGTTGTCAAATCTATACTCCCCTCATGACTGGAATTTCTTACCTGGCTAGTCTTGCCCATACCTGTTCTTACTCTCAACTGAGGTGCTCTTTGAAACTGTGACGTACAGTTGTCAGTGGTCAATTGTGAATACTGGTTAATACTTTTGCACTTTTTGAGTGTATAATTTTACCATTGTATTTAGTGAAATGTATAACGTAATTACACAAGAAACACTACTTTTTTTTTGTGTGCAATGGCTACACAAAAATTCAAGAATGGCAAGTGTTACATAAAAACTAAAAAGAACAAATTTTCCCAAGCGATGAAGAGATTTAATGCTGCTCAACGATCATCACGACAAAATGGCTGCAGTCCTAAATTCTATTGAAAGAAATACCAAGACACAAAGTAAAAATTACTAGATAGGCCTATGATTAAGAAAAATTTATCTGTTAGCAGATACAAACCAAATTCAAAATATTGCTGTAGTAAAAATAAAGTGTGTAGTGGTTGTTGTTATATTAGCGTATGTACGTGTATAATGCAAGGAAATTTGAATGAAAAAATGTGCTATTTCAATTTCGGAAAAATATGTACGTACCGTATATTACCAAATATATTTACATTTGGTATATAAAATCTTCGCACGAATATTCAAGAGCCTTACCCATGATATGTGCTTCCAATGCTTACACAAATGTGATATACATTCTATATTGCGCCAAGCTTTTATATATTAAATATAAATTTATACAAACATATTAATTTATAGCAAAGTTTATAACTGCTGTTCGACCACATCTTACAAGTTCTACAAATTGTGTAATTATTATAATTATTTTTCTCTTTTTAGTGCATTTATAAATAAAAGGTTGGTTTTAAAAGTTTTTTTACAGTTATTTTTTTTATATTTATCACTATCTTTCTGTGGGTAATGACAAAGATGGTACAACCTTTTGAAATCAACCTATTAACATGTCATTGTCCCTACACATGCATGCATTTTAACGTGGCACACCGACTGGCATGTGCACAGTAAAGTTGGTAGCTATGGAAAAAATGAATCTTCATGTCTTAAGAGGAGTATGCATTGAAACACTTTTGTGAAATCGTTGTTTGCGCATATTCGCCTATCTCGGTAAATATATGTTCTGCTATACGACTTTCTGCTATACGACTTTTTGCTAGAAAATGTAAAAAACAATTATCTATGTCTCTCTGTTTTTACTTTTAACATATTAAGTATATTCGAGGAGGAAAAAAATTATGAAAATGGTCAAATATCACATTTATGCCTATACAGTTTCCTTAAGCGGTAAGAGAAAAGTACAAACATACGGGCATAGTTTAATCTGTGAGCTTTCATTACATGTGATAAAAATGATGTGAATATGAAGCATTGCCAGATTGAAAGCCTGTGGAGAGAAGGGGGTAGGGGGAAAGGGTGTATCCTCCGAGAAAACTCACCAACCAGCAGCATAATCTTTTACGATCCCCAAATACGAAATTCAAGAATGACCTCTCCAGAATCGAACCCAGATCACCTTGGTAGGATGCGAGCACTCTAGCATCTCGGCACCTATTATTACAGCAGATTACACTAAGAGTACGAGAAGGCATTGCGCGGTCATAGAATGTTCTCCCATTTAATCCACTGAGACAGAGAGAGCTGTGGATGGTGACGGTGAAAACAGCTTGTGGTAGAATAAATAAATAATATAAGATATTGCTTCAAGAAGGGGCACTTCCATTTCTTGGACATTGTGACAAGAGAGGGTAGCTTTAGACTTTAAAGTATTCATCCCGCATATGTGTTCATAAGAAACATTTACAAAGGAGAAACATGTTTAGCACAAGGGTAGTGTTTTTTTTTTTTGCAACATTTTATCTCTTTTCTTGCAAGTGATAGTAATGAGCTGCCTCTCTCGTATTGCAAGAATCTGAAAATGTTTAATAATTATTTACTTATTTACTAAGTGTTTAAAAAATCAGTACTTATATTCGTTCATCCAGTTTACTTAGTTTTAAAACAATTATTATAAAATATTATGTTATATTTTATTAAAGTGACAAAAATAAGGGTGGTTAAATGTGAGAGTTTTTACCGGTGCTGATTATCTGAGGTCCTTATTTAGTGCCGATGAAGGTGAACTGAGATGAAGATTGAGTAACCATGGGATGCAATGGGTGTGGGAGAAATTTGAGTACTCCAAAAAACCATAGACCAATGCTATTGTTCTCAGTGTTTTCTGAATGCAAAATACGGGGTGACCCACCGGGATCAAACCCGTGTCACCTTTGTGAAAGGTGAGCACTGTGGCTGTTACAAAAACCGCAGCTTCATTGGTCAAATGTGCAACAATTCCAGTGTGCTATATCTGTATAGTATAGCCATAACTTAATTTGCTATCCATCTAGTTTCTTCGTAAATGTGGTAGGCGTACATGAATAGTGTGCACTAGTCCAATGGTTTGACTCAGTTCTGTTAGACTGCAAAACAGCTGTAATGAAAAACATGTAAAAATAATAGTGTAGAAAATTACATGTATTAACAAATATTCTACGTAAGTACCACTTTTGCCAAAAAAAAAAAATTGTGTATCTGAGAAAGCACAAAATCAAACTTTCCATTTATTAGACTATATTTCGGTTTACAAAAAAAAAAACTCATAATAAATAAACTGAGATTACATAGAGAGGATAAGTGTCCTAGTAGTTGATAGAAAAGTAAACATACACGTAACGTTTGAATCACTGGATCAATTTGGCAGTTAGCTATGTAAAAACGACTGGCAAACAATACTACACTAATTATGAAGTGTAGTCATTCGTGTTTTCACATTATACAAAAGTAATCTTTATAAATATGTAACTTTTGATAACAATGTACATTTCATTATTTCTACTATTATTATTATTTTTTCCATACTTCAACAAATGCTGGTATTACAGATTGTGTTGTGTATCTAAACCGTTATAATTTTTTTTTTAACTAGATGTAAATAAACACTTAGATCTTCATCGCCATTTATTTCTGTATATCCCAGCAAGCAATGACGAACAAAACACTATTGCATATTATAATTTATAAGTGCTACCCATATCATAATATACTGAAAAGACTTATACAAGTACATCCGCGGGCCTTTTCAAGTTGCACTGCACTTGTGCAATACGGTACAACATGTCGTTTAGGATTAGTTCTTTAGTTAATATGTTACATTCAGAATCCTTGACATTCAAATACACATTTCCAAACAAACATGCTCTACTACAGCCTTAACATCGGCTCATGCGAACTTGCTTTAGACTTGTAACTTCAAGACATGTTTGTTGTTGAAAATTATCGTTTGAGAGGACTTTCAAATGCAATGTTAGAGATTTTACAGGTATGCACTATTTACGAGTGCATGAGTGTACGTCTGTTTACATATCCTAATATTTCACTGTATAGTATCTCTCAAATACGTGCATCCTTAAATACCTAATGGAAACTACACTTGGTAAGCAAACTTTGTATTAATAAAGTCAGCATGAGCCCTGAAATTTCACCACCTGCATATACAACAAAGTCACAGAAGTTGCAGTTACAAATATTAAGTTGGCCTTACACTTAAAAATAATGCTTATGTGTTCTACGTAGTCTTGGTACATTGTCAACTATTTCCATACATTGGTTGTGGCACGGCACCGAAAATGCTTCTGGTAATGATGCATCCTTCAAAGAAAAAACAATCATTTTACCTCAATCAAGCCATCATCACCGACAAGACCACCTGGACTTGCACCGAGAAATGGATGCTGCACGTCAATAAACAAACCACATTTCCTCATGTCACACCCTGTTTTTTGTTTGTACATATTAATTACATTGCTTTGTTTACCCTCCCATATTCTTTACTAAGTTCAGTCGAGCGTATTCAAAGAGACACTTTTATGAGATGGGGATGGAGAGAGGAGGGATCTGTTTTGACTAGAGTCTGGTAGACTCTGGTCCCAAAGGCCCCTCCTATTGTATGTTATGTTACTAATACTGAATTACTTTCCTATGTCACAACACTTTGAAACGATGAAATCTACCCCAAGGGCTGCTCCCGGGAGATTAGGGACTCACTGACACACTACACGCACGATTAAATAGCACACTTTTATACAACAAAACAACACGTTAGAGATCACGACACTTACATTCACTCCAGCCAGAAGGCTGGAGGGGAGCTTCACTCCCCCGCTGACAACACAAACACGTAACTTACATAATAATAGGCGACAAAACTAAAACAGCCTAAATGCGGGTCCGGTACCCTA
Organism: Dryococelus australis; assembly: GCA_029891345.1. Lineage (NCBI taxonomy): Eukaryota > Metazoa > Arthropoda > Insecta > Phasmatodea > Phasmatidae > Dryococelus > Dryococelus australis. Next base: position 273,031,158 of record CM056994.1, on the reverse strand, counting down.
GACTTACACTGACACGACTCCCGCCCATGGACCCCTTGATTAGTACAAGTGTCGGGTGGCAATTGTTCTTACAAACACCCAATGAGTTATGGTAGCTATGGCTCATACACGTGTGATTCCGGTGGCATATCAGAGTCAGTGGCGGCAGCGGCGGCGGCCAACAAGTACCTATGTAGGCGTCTAACTTGGACACGTGGTCAAGGGGAATGAGTTGAGAAATGGGTCGAGGTGTAAAGTCGGGGTCCGCAGATGGGGGCAGGTCCTTACACTTAACTTCGGCGTCTACCTTTGAGTGAGTTAACCTCTGTACAGCTCGTCTCTCTCTGCACCGGTTACGGCTCTGGATACCACCCTTCTTATTGTGCATCTGACCAGCCCTCTGTCCTTTCTGCAGACGTACAGTCCTGGGGGTGCATCTTCTTCAAACACACCCAAGGCACTGATGGTGAGATGTGCAGTCCGGAATTAGGACACCACCGAGGGTAGGCGAGGGAGCACCGGAAACCCAGGAGCAGCGGAATGTCTTTTTGGACTCAAACAGCCCCTTCTCCTGTGGCGTTCAGCATGCCTCATGACAATTCCTTAGTGGGGTTTTACAGCATGTACAAAGTTTCACTGACAGAATTAAAGAAAACAAATGAGCAAGGAACTAATATTAAAATTAAGGTAGTCAGCTATTTCAATTTTACGCAATATTTATTACTACGATTTTGGAAATGGGAAATCCCGGTTGGATTAGACAAGCTAGCTAAAGAATTAATTATTTGCATAATTAATTCAGGCGAAAGTAAGCCTGGAAAAAAAGAATAAAGCAAAATTACTTTGATTTACAATTTTACATTAGTTTACGCTCTTTACAGCATATCCTCTAAGGGGAATTTGTCCAGAAGGGAAAACGTCATGACACACTGGTACCACGGAGTCAAGGGAGTAACTGGGGTAAAAGAGGTGCAGAGTTTTGGCATCTGGTTTATCTCTAGAGTGACGTGCAGTCTTCGGTTGCAGGGAGAGTCTTCTTTAAACTGCTGGAGAAGTTGGAGCCATTGGAGGTTGTAAGAGAGGAGAGAGAGGTCTTGGTCAGACCCAGGGAGTGCTCGCTGAAGTATGTGCCCGGCAAGCCCGGCGACTCTAGCGAGAGGCGTGCTCGTGCCTCCTTATATAGTTGAAAATCCCTGTATCAGCGATCTTACAGAGGTGCAGGCGAAGTTAGCCTTTTGTCACAGGGGTTGGTTTACCAGGGTTGCAGTGATGCCGCTCATTTCTTATCTACCTGTGCTGAGGTGACAAGTTTACCACCTCGGCGGGTGAGACTTCGCGGGGCAGCATAGGTGCTGCGATCCTGTGGTGTCAGTTCAACTTCCTTTTCAGCTATCTCGGGATAGTGGCTCGTCTCGTAAAACGATCTTGACTCAAGGGGGTGGCGACCGCATATCGGAATCTGTGTGGGCAGTACAATTCATAATTAAACGCGTTAATTATTTTTACGTCCAAGGCTGTCCAACGCATGGAGTAGATTCTATCGGTACGTGAAGAGTAGTCTGCCACTGTTTGGGACTTGATCCGAGTTCTTGCTTGTTTGTTTGTGGGGCTAAGTCACCCGTAGGGTGTGCAGTCATGCTGCGCAGTAGTGTGGCATGCATCAGTACTAAAGCACACGCCTATCTTAACCCATAAGCTTAGCTATGTGCAGTTTGAAACATTTTATAACAGTTCTTGGACCAGGTCCTTAACTGCCACGTAATCATTATTTTTAAATAAATGTACGAGTTATATTAATATTCCTCATTTATTTTGCAATGCTTAAATATATAATCCAGTGATTGATTAGATCATAACAAAACTACTGAAATATCACATATTTCAGTACATTCTATAAAAAGACATTCTATAAAAATGTACCAAACAATATCATTTTTTCTTCCAAAAGTGTGAGGACAGCCCCAAATTTACACCCCGAGTCACGGTCCATTAGGTATTATTGACTACCATACTGTATAACCAGTAGGGGTGCATGAGGCCAAGCTGTCTGGCTCTAGCACAAAAAAATTTTTTATACATTTTGCCAAATATTTTATTTAATCAAGTTTTAAATATGATGTTAATCAAAGTTTCAAATATGATGTATTATTGACTCAAAACTGGTGATAATTATTTACAGGTTTTTAGCATCATGTGCACTGCCTCAGTGCTCTACTGCGGCTGGGCATGGCTGCCGCTCCTCAAACCAGAAGTCGTACTGGCCGGAGCCACAAAGAAACACGGGAACATCGCCCTTATCTGCGCCTCCTCCATGTTCCTGTGGCTTCTGCACAGGGCCAGGAAACTCGACAATGCTGCGTGCTTGCTTCGCGCAGTCGAAAAAACTTTCAAACACTACTTATCGTCACTCAAAGACTATCCACTCAAACCATTTTAAAATTTTACTGACAAATCACTTAACCAGTATTTTCTAATCATGACGCAATCAATATCTTTCCTTTACTGAACATATTATCTACATAAAAATGGTAAAACAATGTACTGTTTTGATTATTTTACTGGATATGCACAGGATAAAGTAGCAAGGGAGAAACTTTATTTTAAGAAACAGATGGGTGATGTGAGTATGAAATGAGAAAGAAACACTAAAGTTTATTTATACATCCCTCTTGAACCATCACCTCTCGTGATTTCCTTGTTACGGTGTGTAGAACTTTGAAAATATTTCAAAACATATATGAGAGCGACAACTACCAACTTTCTGCTTTCTGCTATATTCATTACACTTGAGATAACTGATCATCTCATGTCTATCACCAATGATTCTCCTGCATCAAAAACTACATTTTTGCCCACCTGGTGCAGGTGGGCAAAAATGTAGTTTTTGATATTTTTCATCGCTGATTGGCTGTGCTGGCTTGCCATGGCGAATACGTGGATCTCCTGGCGTAGCTGGTAGCCGACGATGATTGACTTAAGGTCCACTGGGAACAGAGGCATGAACAACTACGAGTACAGCAACATGACCACACAGTTTGCTGAATAAAGATCAACCCTAGCTTTGGTGATGTGGGGCGCTACTTGCATTGTGCCATCACCATTTCCTTATTGGCTCAGTTGGTGAGCCAATCCTAGGTGATGTGACATGGCCGGAAATGTTGGGCTGGAAGTAATTATTGAAGTGTTATTCTAGAGCAATCTATACACTTTCTTTCCACAATGTGGAAGGGGTTTATAAACCCTCCGTGGGGCCAAAGACAAGAGGAATCTGCTCCTGTCAGCAGTCATGAACACACACATAAAATATGAGTATGTTAAAGACCCCTCAGGTCTGTAGAACATAAATTATATAAAAAGAAAAAGAAAGTTAAAATTTCAATAGAGTTTTACATTTCCATTTTTCTTCACATTTGAGTGAAATTTTATGCGAGGTTAGGAAATCACCTTAAAGAGAGAATTTTCCGCTCACTAATGTAGCAAAAATAATGTGGAATTTTAGACGAAAGCTTGTACTTTGAAGCGCAAATTTTATGGGGTATAGATCCATACTATTGTGATTGAATGCCCGAATAAAATTATATCAAATTTTGTATTTATGCTCAATGTAGAGTGGAGATTTTGCAATTTTTGTAATTCTTTTACGTAAAATTTCAATGTGTTTTGTAATTATGGAAAAATGTTAATATATGAACGGAAACAAGGACATAGATTTCTTCCTTTCTTTTCCCTAGGGTGCAAATATGACGTTTGCCCGAAATAACATCTTATCTTGAAAATTGGAAAGTATTTTTGAATAGTAATTCTCTCAATACAGAGAACAGGAGGATAAATCTTGTGAAGGTGGTTGAAAATTGTCGGCAGTTTGCTGTCACTGACATAGCATGTAATTATCAATAGACTTGGTCTTGTTTGCCAAAAAGGGGAAAGGGGGGTCCTTCTCGGGGTCACACACTTCTCTAATATTGTATCTGCATAGAGTTAAAATAATATTGCCAATTATTAGTTAATATTTGCTACAGAGTAAACATGTGTTATCATTAAAAGCTGGAATCACAAAGAAAACAGAGTAAGTATATTTCAATATGGCAATACTAAAGTTATTTTCTATACCAAATTACATTTGCCTCACCCAATCATGTTAAGAATTCACAATTTAGAAAGTTTGGGTATGTCATAGTTTGCAGTAATTGTTGTCATTTTGCAAGCAGTCATACTATGCACGCATTAATTCTTGCACATAAAATATAGTTAACACAGATGTTTTCTAGATTATAAACATTTAATCCATTACTAACTATAACAACAATATTATCCCTTTGCATTTGATGATTAATAAAATAAAATAAATACATGTAATATCTTTCTGCACTTGTTCATGACTTTGATCCATTCACACTTGCGTCCAGAATTGTTTATGTAACAAACAGGAAAGTTATTTTTGGCAAACACTGTACACTGACAATGCTCTGTACCTAAGGATCATCTGTGTGTACTATTAGTCTACATTGCAATGTTTTATACTGCTTTAGCCTAACACGAAGCCTACAGTTCATTGGTTGTGATAACTATACAAGTGCCATGTAGACTACAGCATTCATTAGATATTTTGTTATTTGCAACACTGAAACCGTGAATTTATGTGGGTCTTAAAAGTTTCCGTTTATGATACATAAACTGATAAATACTTCTTAATTTTCTTTTAGAACCACAACAAATCCAACATGTATTGATATTGCTACTAGACTCTGGTTCAGAAAAATCAAACCCAAACTGAAAGTTACATTCTGGAATTAAACAAATGTCTATTATTAGTAGAGATCTTGTTCAGTACTTAATTATCGGTACAGTGCTTACAGTTTTATATTATATTCTTTTAAGTTACATGGCTACTGCACTTTGTAAAAAAAACATTCAATAGGAAATATCTTTTACAAAATAATAAACCTCTAAGTTTACTTTTAAAATAATATTAGTATACAGTAAATAACCGTAAAAGATACAGATTATAATTAACAAATTGATAAAATTACATAACTGCCAGCAAATAAATTATTCATTGATTACTACTGCTAGGTGTTTTGAGAAAAGGCCAAAGAATATTGCCAAGTTTACAAAAAAAAAACACATTTTTCTACAGCTATCAGTATTGTTAATTAAAAATAATGCTCGAATTCTAGTTTGCATTTAAAATTCACTTATTTCCATTGCATATCAATTAATGAACTTCTATTATTTTGCATATGCTTACATCTTTGGAATAAAAACTGTGTGGTGCAAGTTCAGATCACTTTCAGTTCTACTACATCTTTGATGTGTAAACGAGTTTTGAATCTGGTGGCAGAATATGAAAACTGCTCTTATCAGCGACATTTACATACTGTTGACAGTAAGAACAAAGGTGGCTTAACCAAGTTTGTTACGCTAGTGGAAGAAAATTTTTGAGTACGTTGGAGGGTCAGAGATTTCCAGTGGCCCATTGGGATTTCCTACTTCTAAATATATTGCTCAAGAAATTAGATGCACCACTCAGGAAGGGATTCAAACTTTCCCACGAAGAGGATGTGCCATCATATTCCAAGATACTCAAGTTTTTGGAACACAAGAATAGAGCTGTGGAGCATGTTTAGCTTGCTGCTGACGATCAACCTCCTGCTTGCTAGACCTGCAAGAGTCCACTCTCTCAGAGGAAATTTTCCTCTTGGAACAAATTTCGGTCGATCAGCCATGGGAAAAATAACCAGTCAGCAGATTCAAAAACAACACTTGTTTCAGTGCGGGACAATACAGGTAAGCAGATACATATTGTGCCCAGTTTGTGGTGCAGCTCATGCCCTACACAGATGTCAAACATTTTTTCAAAGCCGAGAAATGAGAGAAGGGAGTGCGTGCTACCACACAAGTTATGTTTTAACTGCCTGTGAGCAGGACATACAGCAGTAAATTGCCATTCAAAGTTCCACTGTAAACATTGTCAATGCTCACATCACAACTTAATTCACTTATCACGAGATACAAGTTTTGACAAGACAGACCAAAATACTACAGACCCTGCTGGTCAAGAGGAAGGTAATAGTATCACTGTTGCAATGTGTTTGTCATGTTTTTCAGAGGAGGGTGTTCTTCCGACTACTGTTGCTTAAGACTGCTTGCACCAATGTGAAAGACAGTAGTGGCCAATAACAGGTTGTGCGTGCATTATTAGATAGTGCATCCCAGTCATCATTTATAACCATAAGGTGTGTGTAATGCTTGGGACTTTAGCAACATTAGGCAGGGGTGAACATTTTTGGCATAGGGCATGCTAGAGCAGACTCGAGAGGGGCTGTAGTATGTGAGATTACCTCACTTCACATGCCAGAGTTGCATCTTACTACTCGAGCATTGATTCTCAATAACATTACTGGTGACTTGCCTTCAGCTGTGATTGTTACAAAAAATTTTGCACATCTGAAAGATATTCCCTTAGCCAACCCCGAATTTGCCTCACCTGGTTGCACTGACATGTTGCTGGCAGCAGATGTAGTGGCTGATGTGATGACTGGTCACAAGATTGAAAGAAAACCACATGCATTTCATACATCATTTGGTTAGGTAGTAGCTGGTAATGCTTCATGTGCAAGTAAATGTGAAAGTCAGTTTCCATATTTGTACAAATGGATGCATCTCTCAATGTGGCTCTTCAAGTTTTGGGCGGTAGAAAAGGTTCCAGCAATGAAGTGTGTGTCAAGCAAGGCCCAACAGTGTGAGAATCACTTCATAAATACCCACAAACATGGCAAACATGACAGATTTGTCCCGAGACTTTAATTCAGATCATCCCTGTGTAATTTGGGAAACTCATCTTCAACAGCAGTGGACTTGCAAAGATGCCAGAGCTGAAGTAACACTACCAAGACTTCATAGAGTAGTATGAAAGCTTGGGTCACATGACACGTATTGGGTAGTTAACACCCACAAATGATTACTATCGAGTATCCGTTACTACAAGTGAGTTTACTCAGCCAGCATACTTCATTCCTCACCAAGCATTAGTCAAGGAGGAAAGGGTTTCCACAAAAGTAAGGGTAGTTTTCAATGCATCCTGCAAGACCACTAATGGACAATCACTGAATGATCTACTGCTTCCTGGGCCGAAATTACAGTAGAAAATTTTTTATATAGTTTTGAGCTTCCGAACATTTCCAGTTGCTGTGATTGCTGATGTACGTAAGATGTTCATAAAAATAGTTGTTGATCCCACTGATAGAAAGTACCACTTTATTATTTGGAGAAATTCAGTGGATGATCCAATTAGCACATATGAGTTGAACAGTCACATACGGGCTGGCTTCTTTGCCTTTTCAAGCCCTCCACATCCTGCAGCAACTTGCAACAGATGAGTGTAACAAGTTTCCACTGGCTACTCATGCTATACTCAATGATGTCTTTGTTGACAATATAGTTACAGGACCTGCATTTGTTGCCAATGCTCAACTGCAAAAAGTCTTAGCTCATCGGACTCTTGGCAGCAGGTGGGTTCAAACTGCACAAGTGGTGCTCCAACAATGAAGAGTTCTTGGATGACCATCGATATGAATCTGAGAACTCATCTCGTATGCTTGGTTGTTCTGATTCAGTGAGAGTTAGGCCTATGATGGGACCCAGTACAGGACCACCTTTTGTACAAAGTAACTGTCCCTGACTTACCAGTAACAAAGCGTGGTATACTCTTAACTGTTGCTCATTTTTATGACCCATGTTGATGGGTAGCACCAGTGGTCCCATCCAGTAAGATGATGTAACAGACCTTGTGGACACAATGCCTAGGTTAAGATGAGCCAGTTGGAGAAGAGATATTGAGAGTGCGAACAGGTTTTAAGGGCTCTTTACCATCTTTGTCTGAGGTTAATGTGAGCAGATTAGTTCCAGTCCAAGAACATAACTTGCAGTTTCATGATTTTTGCGATGCCAGTGAAAAGGCATACGCTGCAATCATTTATGCTCGTTATGTTACAGCTAGTGGTGCCACTGAAGTGTACCTGCTTGTCACCAAGTCCAGGGTGGCACTACTCAAGACACTGTCTGTTCCAAAGTTAGAGCTGTGTGCAGCAGTTTTGTTATGTAAACTTTGGCAATGTTTTGCGAGACTCTACGATTCAAAAGTTGTTAACCTGACATTGCATGCCTGGACAGACTCCACAGTAGTCCTGGCCTGGTTACGATTGTCACTACACAGTTTAAAAACCTTTGTCGCCAACCAAGTTGCAGAGATCCATTCTATTGTACCACCTGGTTCCTGGAGGATGTTCAGTCTGATCATAACAGAGCTGATGTCACTTAACGTGTCTGTCTTTCAGACCACTTAAACACAATATGGTTTTCAGGACCACACTGGGTGTTGCAACTTCATGAGAGCTGGCCTTTGCAGCATTCTTGAGGGAGAATATCTCGAAGTTAAACCAGTGATGTCAAATGTCTTGGTGGCAAACGCCAATCAGATGCAGAACTTTGATGGCCCTTTTGGCTTGTTGCAGAAATCATCTTCCTTTTCTGGACTTCAGAGAGTCATGGCATGGATCTTACAAGAGAGAAATTTTTCAAAAGCTGCCTCATTCCATTAGCAAGTCGCAGACAACTGAGGAGTTGTGCACTGTCCATAATTACTGATCAAGATTGTGCAGGCAAATTCTTTAGGGAAAAAGATTAGAACCTTGAAAAAGGGAGAACCATGCTCTAAACCCATTAAAAGCCTTATGCCATTCTTGGACTCATATGGTGTTTTCAGGGTGGGCAGCAGGCTGCATAAAACACCAATGACTGAAGGAAGAAAGCATCCCATCCAACTTCCAAAGCAAAGTAGACTGTCTGAATTGACTAACACTGTCACCTGACCAACCTGCACACAAGTCCATCAAACACACTATACCTGACACGTCGAGAATACTGAATCATTTCTGCTCGCATTTTGATTCATAAGCCTCTCCACAACTGTGTCGCATGTTTTGAAGAGAGTGCAGCTTCATCAGCGCTTCATATCCATTCGAGGGCTTCCATCAGAGATACCCTCAGACAATGGAACCAACCTGGTGGGTGACAGAAACTACCTAAACGAAGTGTACAAAAAAGCCAGCAACAAAGTGTCAGTGAGGCCGGTTAGGGTGGGATTAAGTGGTAGTTCAGTCCCCTTTGGTGGTCTCTAGGAGACTGTGATTAGAAGTACAAAACAACACCCAAAATGTATGGTGCAAACACAGCTGATTACCTTAGAAGAGTTGGGAGCTCTATGCATATATTTGCAGTGCTGAACTCTTGACTGCTACGTGCCTTGTCAAAGGATCTTCGAGAGTATGATCTCACTCCAGGGCATTTCCCAGTGGGTCATGATTTGGTAGCTCTGCCAGATCACGACTTGTCAGATCTTCCTAAGAACCATCTTGACAGGAGGAAGCTAATCACTCAGTTCCAGCAGAGGGTGTGGAAGCGGTGGAGAGACGAATATCTACACACACTCCAGCAGAAAAACAAGTGTGCCTCACCCCAGTCCAACATTCAAGTGAACCAGCTGGTGCTGTTGAAAGAGCCAAACTTGCCTCCACTGAAGTGGAAGACAGCGCGTGTGACTGAAGTCCACCCTGGGCAGGATGGTTTGTGCGTGTCGTGTGATTAAGAACACCTCAAGGCAACTTCCCCAGACCAGTCACAAAATTCTGCTCTTTTTCAGAAGAATAACTGTGCATCATGTGAGATTTCAGAATCATTCTTTTGTTTGGTGTTTTTTATATATATATTAAGTGGTGTACATTGAGACAATTGGAAATATGATTATTTTTGGTGGACAAAATGTTTACAAACAGAAAAAAAAAACTTCTGAAATTTGGTGGTATTCTCAATATGTGACTTGAACTGTTGTTGTGCTCAGGCACATGTTAGCTGCTTTGTTTGCCATGAGAGGGAGTAGTGTCGCAAGATGGCGCAAATGGAGGATGAGCATGACTATTTGTCATAAACAAATACCATGACTAAGTTTTTCTTAAGAGGCTTGGTCAGCCTCAATGTTGGATTCTTTGTTTTAATTGCTTATTATTTTTTCACAATAGAACATTGTAAAAGTACAAAGTACATAACTAGCAACATAGCTATTGATATTACTCTGAAGTATAGGCATAAAAACTGAACAGCACACTAGTGATTATGTCACTATTTTGATAGTTAAAAGAAAATGTTTTATCGATTCCACAACATAACAAAAGATAAAGGTTTGATAATTTTGTATATGCTTTTCTAACGTCCTTTACTAGAATTTTAGGACATAAAAAAGATCACAAAAACACCAGTTCTAGCCATTTTCACATAGGCTATAAAAGATAGTCCATTATTCTCATATTATTGTGTAATTTTCTTTTGTTTTAGGCATGAATCACTGGCTTCAAATTACCACATTGAAGAAAAAAGATGTTATATTTGAAAATGAGAACAAACAAGCAGCTCAATCCATTACTTTGTCAAATAAGCCAACCACAAAAAAAGATGATAATCAAACAATACACTCTGGTGTTTCTCAGAAGAGCTTTCCGAAACACATTTCTGAATCTGCAGCGTCACCTCAGTCATTGTATGAAAAACTTTACAGAAGCAGGACAGCGGGGGAAAAGCTTCCAATAGATAACAAGATATGAATAAAGTTACTTGAATATGAGATTCACAGAAACAAATTATGGTCGGCCTTTCTCTGTGATTTGCAGAAATGTGGTGACCAACAGTTCCATGTTTCCTGCTAAGCTGCCACATCATTTAAAGGGAAACCATCCCGAGTTGAAAGATAAACCGTCTGATCTTTCAAGAGGAAGTGCAAAAAATTATTGGCTTTACAGAAAATTATGACAACACATGCTAAAACCAATAATGAAAAAGTACTGAAATGTTCCTACCTAATAAGTTACTCTGTAGTTCAAGCAGGTGAAGCTCAGACCATTGCAGAGACTTATTAAACCTTGTACAATTGATATTGTCAAGTGTTTGCTTGGTGAAAAAGCTGTTCATTTAGTCTCCAACATTCCTTTGTTGAACATTTGCTAAATGAATCAGCGACATGGCTGGTGATGTGAAAGAAACACTTAACAGTAACACCAAATGTAACAAATTTGCACTACAAATGGATGAATTGACTGACGTTGCCAGGTTGGCGGTTTTCATGATATTTGTTATATTTATTTACAAAGCTATCAGAAGGACCGTCTTATCTGCAGACCACTACCAACCATCACATCAGGGAGTGAAATATTTAATCTGGGTCACAATGCAGGAGACATTGCCAAAATTAAAAATAAGGCAAAGAACTGTAGCAGCAGTCATTACATTCTTCATAGAAGACATAAGACCTGCACTAGCCTCAAGAGAAATGCTTTCCGAGTATATGGTAGGTAGTATTGAATGATGCCATAAAAACAATAAACTGTATAAAATCATGACCCCTTAAAAGCCGGCTCTTCAAAGTGAAGATTTGGGAAATCACCATCAGTCCATCCTGCTGCCCACAGAAGTAAAATGGTTATCTCGAAGAAAAGCACTGCATAAGAGATAGATTCTATACATCCTGCACTGGAACTACTGCACCGCGGTGTCCCACTGCCATTTGGGATAGACCCAACAGCCGACCAGCCCAGCGAGACATCACCAGGCTGTAGTACAGAGTCCTAGCATGACTGGTGCTAAGACGAGCTACTGAAACAACTGGCATTTTTAGTGGGTATCAGTCCTTATATACCTTGAGAGGGGGGGGGGGGGGGTCGTGTGTGTGTCTTGGGTGCTTCGGTTAGATTCGGCCGCCACCCTTAAGGTTTGGGTCAGGCGACGACTCTGCTGCCATCTATTGGGCAATGTAGTAGCAGGGTAGGTTGGTGGCAATGCAAGCAGTATCTGCCGCTCCCTTAGGGGCAAACTCTTGCATGCTGGCAGCTGCTTCTTGCCAAAATTAAAAATAGGCAGAGGCGATGATGTTACTTCCTTTTATTACTGCGCAACTCCTCATGTCTGACATTTCCCGAGGGGTGAAGATGAGTTTGCCTTGGAGGCAACCTGTTGGGGTTTGATCTCCTCCTGGATACGTGGATGCCAAGATGATGATGCCAAGTCAAAAAAAATATAATGCTAGGAAGTGTCATATGTCAAACTTAGGCAGTGGTAAATTTTCAACAGCCTAAAATCTTGTGTGGGGCAAAACATTTTTTGGGGATGGTCGAGTTTTACAATAAATTTATTCTAAATTTTTCAGCATTAACCAAGTCATTAAATTTGCTAAAACGAAAAATGTGGATTTGTGTGGAGTATGGAGCAACAACAACCTTACCAAAAATTAAAATAGAGATTAACCAATCCACCTGTGTTACACTTGTCAAATTTAGAGAAGGAATATTTTTTGCATTATGATTAAGTTCACTTGTTTTGGACACTGTATAAAGTAAGCAGAAAAATGAAACATTGCTAGTAGCATACACTAGCAAGCATCTCACAAATGCAGAAAGGAAATATATTATCTATGGAAAGGAATGTCATAGCTGTAAATGGGCTATGGAGTATTTTGCCTATTTAGGTTGTGCGCCATTTAAACTTACTGATGACCAAGTGTTAAGCTGTTTACCAACATCACAAAAACCTGCAGGACATTTGTCTCATTGGTAAGTATGTCTATCATGCTGATGCCGGCTAACAGCCAACGACGCTAGAGCCCATGATGGAGCTCACGTGTCACGTGTTCCACACGTGTGCAAAGAGGCCGATAAATTGAACTTTCCTATAAGTGATAATTTCAGGATAAAATGTGTTATGTTGTCTTTAGAGTGTTCAATACGACTTAAAATGTTTTAAAGTGCTTGTACTAATTTTAATTGTTTGGTTATGAATATTCAAAGTGCCTGCGGCACCAAGATTAAGAACACTTAATATTCTGGCATGAATGCCATCATAAAGAGACATTAAAATAATACTAAAATTCATGACAAAATTATAGAAATGTAAAACAATATATAATTTAATTTGTGCAATTTTATTTTCAATATAAAATATTTCACTCGGCTGCATAGTACTTCCGCTTATGTGAACCCCGTAGGCGGACATGGTAGGTCCGTGCGACGCTTTTATCTGGACAGTCTGTCGAAGAGAGCTGGCAGGGTAAGACACTGTCACGTGTGCACTACAACTTTGTTCACTGATGTAGGTTTCCATAGTCAATTTAGTTTTACCGGTTAATATTTGCTTGCGTACGTTTTACCAGTCAATTTCCCCAGTATTATTCCTCCGCCTTACTAATTTTTACGCTCTTGGGCATTTTTAACTTAATCGAGAAGGAGGAGAAAGATGTCTGAGAGGTCACGCGACCCACTGATTTTGAATCAGACGCCATCTGCCTATGTTTATGGCATTTCAGTGTAACTTCTATATAATTGCTACACACAATTTTAACAGCTTTATTTTTGTGTATGTATTTAAGGGTAATTTTCGTGTTTGAATATTTTACGGCAACATCTCGTATAACCTTGTGGCCAACTGAAGCCAAGCCATCGTATATGCCATCATTGCGTTTTAAGAACTTATTTATATAACATTGTATGTGCAATAATTTATTTCAGGGTTTTGTGTCAGTTTTATTCAGGTTTCAATGTATTTTTCATGTAAATTGATGCTTTTTGTACTTCACCACGCAGTTACAGTTAATGTTTGATTTCTCCGCCATCAGGCATGTTACAAGCCTGTAATGACTCTAATCGTAACGAGAACCACGTGCTCAACATGAATAATATGTTATTCGAATTTAGTTTGCAGTTTCCACGTAAAAATATTGCAATTTCACCCACACCACTTGGTCCGCTACGAACTTCATACCTCAGCATCCACGCCACCTAGGCTTGTTTTCACACGTGTGTGTTTATTGTGAATACTCATCTCATGACATCTTATTTCACATCTCATTCAAGGGTCTATGTAATTGTGTAATTAGTGTACGGTGCAATTACTCCCGTCCTCGCCAGCTCTGTGTATAGGCCGTCACCACACTAACCACGTGCTGGAGGGCGAGCCCCGACGAGTTTACGTTAGTGATGCCGAGTAATCACTCGTGTTAATGTGTATTAAGGGTATTCATTTGTAATTCACCATGTCCTGTCTTCAGGGAAAAACCGTCAGTCCACCCTAGCGGCTGTCTGCCCTCTTCTCTTGTGAAGGCTGTGCTTTCACGCACCTCGGCGAGATCATCCATTTAGGCATGCGCTAGATTAATTATGGGTTAGGGAGCACCCAAGCGGAATTGGCTAGTCATGACTGAGATAACCATTTCATTGGCACGTTGATGTGTATGAACGATATCAATAAAAACAAGTCTACAGTGACTTAATTTTTTATTCAGTAGTGACAGTGTCCTAGCCACATGTGTTTTATCTATTGTTTATTTCAGTGATTTTTATTAAAAGTTTAGTATTGACAACGTGTTTGTAAGTACACATGGATGAGACGGACACACAGAACCCACAAGATCCCTGAGTCTCAATAGTGCAGTGATTGGGAAGCACCGCTTATGCCCAAATTACCAGTTATTATTTGTGTCATCGTTCGTCTCATGTTTCACCCGACGGCGTCAATGCTTTAAGAATGAAGGTGCAGAAAATAATATTGCAGACGCTCAATCCATATGATTTAATTTGTATGTTTTTCGAGAATGAGTTTATGAGATCACGAAAACTGAAATAAATGTTGTGAGCCAAATCAATAATACATAAAACAGAGTGCATAGAAAGAGTCAAAATTAATATGATTCTGAATTTCTTTAGCACATTTGTAAATATTAAAACTTATCAAATAACCAAGCCTTAATGTCAGTGAATATGTTCTGATGTACAAAAAGGGAATTTCCACTTGTGTTGTATACTCGTGCCGGTTTTTTGGGGGAGTGGATTAAAAAATAATGGCAATTTTGTGTTTTTATTCCCACAAAATTTTATTTAGACCTATAATATTCTCATGAACCATACTAATGTGATCTGGACACTGGTGAGGGGTAAGATGTGCCAGATTTCAGATAAACACTGGCTCATTATCGAAATGTTTAAATAAAATTGTTTAAAAATTCTAGAGGGCACTAGCTCATCAATTCACGGGTGAACACGTGGACTCCTATTCTCTGGGCAGGTCGACAGCCACGTGGCGATCTCCTCACTGGTACATGTTTATGCAAAAAGATGTTAAGTTCAGATATCATACAGTCCATACACTTGAACACGTAATTACCTGGAGTGGACCAGGTCCCAATGGTACTTACATATGAAAATAAAGAATACAGTGACTAGAGTCACGAATGGCTATATTGGTAAAGAGACAGTACACTTATACACAATACAACTACACTAGCCTTAAGCAGGCATAGCATTTGGAGTTGCCATCTGCCATCTGCCATTGCTGTAAAAGTACTGTTAAGCACATGGTCAAAATTACAGTGGTAAAATCTCCAGATCCACGAGTCTGACTAGGATCAGAGTACGAGCGCAGGAAGAGCAAACAAGAGAAAAGTTTCAATTATAATACACTTGCACTATTGCAGCTAAATGGTCAGTCAAGAAGAGTTAAAGAATCCCGCAATGCAGCATGCGTGTAGTCTGTTGGCCCGCTGGATCAAGACTGAAGATGGTGGCCGAGATGCCTAGCTACCTCACCAAAGATCTCCCATCAACATCAAGAGGGAATTTTGTTATGATATATTATTCCTTTTGCAAGTCCATTCAGGCTTTTTCAAGCGAACTCAATTTACCCGACACATAGTAACAAGAACACAACTCTTAATATTAATGGAAACGTGTCTGAATTAATGCCTTAATTCCTCAGTGTTTTGCTGTGCTTGTTTCTGTTTCGTACATGTATTTGAGAGTGTATGTATAAATTTGATTTTCCCTCACGGAGTTGGCGGGAGATCTCCATTAGGTAACGGCATCTCTGCATCATCTTCCTCAGTCTAGTTTGGCAGGCCATAGAATAATGAGAGTGCACACGTTTGCGTCATGAGAGCACATTATCCTCTTTGTGTAACCAGTATTTGCAATTGTATTTTTATCTGAAATATTTAATTCTTTTCTTCACTGCCCCGCGCTCGCACTCTCATCTCCGTAGACTCGCGGCCCCGGAGCTTTTACTGCTCTTAAATTTCCACTCGCACTGAACAGTGCTTCTGTCTGTGTCATCTGATGGCAGGCCTAGTACGCCATGCCGGCAATATTCTAGAGATTTTGTATCAATGATTGTATCTGTGATCTCACTCAGTCAATATACGTAATTGCATCGTTCCTAGTCTTATTTCATTTTAATGTTAGTTTCACCTCTGGTTCTGGTCCCTTCCAGAAAGTAAGTCCACGTGCTAATTTATGAACTGTAAAGGTACTAAGGGACTTTTGTCTCAAAGTGTTATTTTTTGATGTCATGAGAGAGGCTAGATGAACCAGGATTTGGTTCTTGATGGGCTGAAAGTAGTCCAAAACAACCAGCCAGGTGCACTCCTTATAAAAAAGGGTATGTTTGTTTTAGATCCATTAAGAGGAAATCTCAGAGTCAATGAGAAAAAAAAAAAAAAAAAACTAGAAAAATTGAACTCTCATCTGGTTACCATCCAAGGTGACATAACCTCCCAAATCCAAGTCTTGGATTTTGTGGTCAACAAGCCTTTCGAAAACCACCTAAGAAATTGTTACAATGAATGGTTGCTGTCAGAAAACCACCAGTTCACCCATACACAGAAAATCACGAAGCAATCTGTAGCTATGCTTAATCTGTGGATATTGGCAGCATGAAACGACATCACAAGTGACAGCAATGTGAAAGGCTTAAAAAAATGCTGCATTTACGATGCCATGGATGGGTCAGAAAATACTGTAGTGTTTTGTGGCAAGATGATAGCGAGGAAGGAAAAAAAAATTGGTGAGGGCAATACCAGTAATGAAAGTGACAGTGATTCTCATGTAGAGGATGATGACTGTTTTTTCAACTGGACAGGTAGTAAAATTCGGGAGTTGGCCTAGAATCGAGGTCCATCTGTATTCAGGTAAATATGGTACGTAACATGTTTAATAACTATTCCAAACTGAAAACTGAAGAATCAATGTACAAAATGGTAAAAAAACAATTAATGCAATAAACATGCTACTAAAGACTGTTCACGGTAAAGAGCACTTTTGAAAGTCCTGCTAAACTTCAACTTTCAGCCTGTTGGTTGTATATCTTTCTGCATACCTATCAAAATAAACACTGCCATGTGACTTTCAGCTGATGTTTATATCAGCTGGCTCATATATCCACTGTATACTCATTAAATAAAAACAGACCGTAATAAATCAGCACTATAAATATGCAAACATTAATTTCAGGAAATAATATGCCTACCAGTTTAAGAATATTGATGATGTTCACGATTCTTTTTCTGTTTAGACTTCAATTAATGCCTTCAACTATGGTCAACTCTTCCAAGGACATAATAAAATGTGTTTAATTTAGTTTGTTTACAGAATAGCAGAAGATTTAAACATTCTAATTCCAGTTGTAAAACTAACGCCAAAACATTTAGAAAATTCATGTTTAAAAACTGTGAATAGATAATATGCTCACCCTTTAAAGAAAGGCACACTTAATGAAAATGGTCCTTTACTGCTTCAAACATAAGACAACATGCCTTAAACAATCATTAAATGACCTAAGAATTATGCTTAACATCATTTGGGTAGAATTATATCATATAAATACCACACAAATCTATATTTTAATACAAAACTACGAAAAAAACAAATGGCAGCTGTTCCTATTACATTGTGAATAATGAAAGAACTGTCGTGAAATTCAACGGATGAACACAGTTGGTCCAAATTTGTAAAGCATTCTTCCACAGTAATATTTGTCACTTGATATAAGTTGTGTGAAAATTCAACCAGCCATGCAGTTTTTAAAGCACATAACACTTTTGTAAAGCCCTACCACTTAACTTACGGAAAAATTTACTTTTCATAAACAATGTAATGCCTTCACTGATATGAACTTAACTTCACCACAATACTGAAAACACAATACCCAGCTGATGACAATTTATTTCATGAAACTGCATCCACACATTTAATGCAGAATTTAATTTTGGGATTAGTGTAAAACTAGATACCATGTTTTTACACACAGGTAATTATTGTCACCAATATGGCACCGATGATGTTACATGTTTTTTTTTTCCTATATCCCCAACCCTTTTCTCTCATAATCTAATACAATCAAATGAGGCATCCATAGATATGTGGGAGTTTTCGGGCAGGGACACTTTCAGCATTTATAGACATTGGTACATGGGAAGTACACTTGAACCCATCTGCCCGAATATACTACCTGATAGCATTGCTGCATAGACATACTAACACTACAGAACCCTAAGTTATGACCTGCATACAACACCATTTACTGTATTACACCCTTCAAAGTATTTTATGATACCACCCTCTGCAATCAGATAGTCCACTAAAAATAGCAAACACTCATTGCCACTATACATATATAACATTACCCAGCTACATCATTTATTAAATCCTTTCAAAAATTTTATACACAATCATCCAATGTTAAGTGATTGTTATTAATAACTGGCAAACACTCGTTGACAATACAGATACCTAACCTAACATTACCTACCTACAACACTGTTTATTACACCTAATACACACGTTTGTATTTAAATATCTCTGCTATTACCTTTACCAAACATCTCCATTTTCTGTCACCATGTAATATCATTCTCATCCTCTTTATTATACTTCGAACACATCTCCATCATATGGACAACATATATTAGACATTGAACACAACACCATAATGCACCATATATAATTTTATAAATAAACTAAGTACACTACAGATAAATATCTCATCCTACAGTTCACACACTATTTCCACTCAAGGTATTTATTCTACACATCATTCTATACCATGCTTACTATTTTATCACTATACATATTCCAATTACCACAAACACCCGGCATATGTATCCATTTTATGACATGCTGCACTAAGGCCCATTCTACAATGCACAGATGCATAAGCAGCGGATGACTCTGGATGAATTTTAACTAGTATACAATAAGAATAAATATAGTCCTACAACTTACTAATATCAAAAATATTCAGCTTTTACAAATTACTAGATTTTTAAATGTACACGTCTCTTTTTGTATATTTTTACTGAGTTTAACACTATGTAAATACTACCGCCAAACCATGTGCATGTATATTAAAACAAAAATTATAACAACCTCTTAAATCCATGCCCCTGTGGCCATACATACTACAAAGGCAACAAAAACTAATATCAGAAAATTGCCAAAGTAACAAAATAGCTTCATTTCTGTTACTAAACATGATCTCCCTTTTTTTTCCTTTTCGTTCATTTCCGACACACACTTTAAACTGATTCAAATGCCTACCATTTGTTTTAGTTTGTTTTCTCACTACTACCAACCCAATCAACTATACGACCAGCACCATGATGTCATTAACCATATCACATGTATAAACAAACCTGTAGTATTGAGATGTACACTTGACACTAATTTTGCTCCAAATAACTTACCTTGAAGGAAGCAGTGAAAATTAGTACTTAATGTTTGATATATCGGCTCATACAAATTACACTGTTTCGACAGATGTTATAATTCTGTTATAACATATTCCTAACACTAAAGAAATTATTCCCGTGCAGTATAAAAATTTTTTATGCTGTTAGTGTTTCACGAGTGACAAAGGTATTAACTTTACAATCATAAATTTGGAATTGCCTAAATACTAAATAATAAACACTCATATTCGATAAGCTTTCATAATTGCAACATATATCACAAATATAACAACACACACTCATCCAAAGTTTCTTCAAGTTTAATCGAGGTTTAGAATTTATATTGACTTCAATTGCTTGAAGCACATTTTCTAGGTAGGTGTGAAATTTCAAGAATTTCTGGGACAAGAAAATACGTGGAAATACACCAGAAAGCAATAACAAACAAAACCAATTCCCTCAGATTATTTATTACATTAATAAATACTTTATTTCAGAGATTACAAACAGACATTTAAAAGCACATTGGTCATAAGCCACCATTTTGTTAACACATGACCGTGGACCAGAAGGAAAAAAAAAAAACATTGAACCAGCTAACTTGAATGTTGAATTGGGCAGGTGACAATATGAGAGTTAGAAACGTAAATGTGTTCCAATCATCACAATTTCATTTGTATATAGTGCTCCGGGGTAAGTGAAAATTCAGGGTAGATGCAACTTATACTAAAATTTTTTCATATTAATTTAGTAAACGTGCTGCTACCTACTGGAAATCAATGTTTGTATGTTTAGGAAACTACCCATAATGGCATTGACATACTACTGCAACACAAGTTTTATATGCACAATGTCTTACTTATCTATGACATTTCATCTCATTGTAGTATATTAAAAGCTGTTACTTTAAGTTTAGGTAAGTGAAACAAAATTTAATGACAGGGTTACTTTGTTTTATTTTAGAGCTATTCAACACATTGTTTTGGGTATATTTACAGTTTAAAACATTAAAATTAGTATGGTTATCAAAATATTGTTTGGGTTACACTTTCCCCCCCATATATTGATGCTTGGGAAAGTGTAACCTACAGTAATATTTAGTAATGATGATTATAGTTTAGAAGTTTGTCATCTTAAATTAGCAGATATATGTATAGTAAAAATTCCGATCAATAAAATCCTTAGAGCAAAAAAATTTCCTTAGGTTTCACTTGCCCCATATTGTAAAATCTACTTTTCTACACACTATTCATTTGGAATTAAATGCATAATTGCAATTTTATTTTATGTATAATTCACAGTAATTTCTTTTAAATAACTAGGAATAAAAGTTTTGAGAAAAGGTATACCTACATTGCTATATAAGTTGAAAAATCACAGGTTTCACTTACCACAGAAAAACATTTTGTTTAGTTATAACTACCCCAGCACTTAAATAATCTTTTATGTATGTCCTAACAATGGCTGTTGTTCTGTTTTGTTGCAGTTATGGTGCGCACTTACATAAGAAAGAAAAAACCTCCACTCTACTCTAGGGATGACTTACAAGCTGCTAAAGCACAAGTTGAATCAGGTGAGTTCACAGTGTACAGGGCAGCAAAAGTTTATGGGATTCCCAAAGCAACTTTATACATATACGTTACAGGTAAAAGAGGAATGAAGAGTAAATCAATGGGGTGCCCAACAGCACTCCCATTGGAAGATGAGAGCAAAATATAGGAAACTGTACAAATTATGGAAAAATTGGGTTTTGGCATTTGGAAAAGGAATTTTTGGAAACTATTAGAAGATATGTAAATTTAAATGACATATCCACACGTTTCAAGAATGGTGTACCTTGTGGCGATTTCTTCATTTGATTCAAAAAGACGTGGAGGTTAAGTGTGAAGAAACCACATAGTGTGGAAGCATCCAGAAAGAAAAGTCTTGATCCCTTCATCATCAGAACTTATTTCAAGCTGTTAGAGAATGTGACAGGTAACATTCCACCAACTCAGATTTGGAATCTAGATGAAACAAGTTTCTGCCTAGATCCCAGTCAGATAAAAGTAGTTGGTGAAACTAATACTCCATCACAAAGAGCCACTAGTGGTTCAGGAAAGGAAAACATCACTGTCCTAATGGCAGCAAATGCTATGGGTGAAAAATTGCCACCCATTGATTGTATTCAAGGGAAAGTATGTATGGAATTCTTGGATGGCACCACCCGAAGAAGAGTTTCCTGGTTTAGCGTACGCTGCCACTAAAAATGGCTAGATGGAAGTGGAAACATTTGGGAACTACTACACAAAACAACTTTGTAAGAAACCTTCATCCCGAGAGGCCTGCTATACTAATTTATGATGGTCATTGTTCTCACATTTCACTTGAACTTGTGCTTAAAGCTAGACAACAGAATATCGTGATTTTGAAGTTGCCATCACATAGTAGCCACATTCTCCAGTCTTTAGATCTGAGTGTTTTCAGGCCTCTGAAGCTCAAATAGGATGAGGAGCTCATAAAATCGCAAAGGACACACTATGGGAAGAAGCTCCCGAAGTCCATGTTCTCTTCCCTTATCTCTAAGATATAGAAAGAACTGGATCCAAAAGTAATACAAAGTGGGTTTCAAAGAGGGGGAATACATCCCTTCTGTCCCAATGTTGTTCCAAAGGAACATTATCCACTAGATGCATACACAAGATGGTGGTCTTCTCAACAGAGACCTGATGCTCCATCTGATTCTCCTACATCTCATTCAGACGAAGCAACAGCAGATGATGCAGAGGAAGCTACACCATCAAATTCTCAAGCACAGGAAGTTGCAGGACCTGCACCATCAACCTCTCATGCAGTGGAAGTTGCATATCTTCATACACAATTTTCTGAAGAAAATGAAACTTCACCTTCAACATCATCCTTTCATGCAGAGGAAGCAACATCGGCTGTGCTTCTGTCAGTGTCTCAAGCAAGTGAAGCCAGAGCAGCAACACCAACTACTACCAAAAGAGACATTTGAAGAACTTCTGTTGAAAGCATAAAAGAAAATGAAAGTAAGAAAAAAGGTGGCAGTGAAAACCAGAAATAGAGAAGACAGACGGCAGTACACAATGAGGAAAGTGATGTTGAAGATGACATTCAAGAATTATCTGATTGTTCTGAAGAGTATAATGTAGACCAAGAGATAGAAGAATATGATGAAGATACGTGATTCGTTGAGGAAATAAAGACTTAACCACTTTGAATGTGGATGACTGGGTGATTGTTAGTTCACAAACAAGAAACTGTGCAAAATGTATGTTGACCAGATTACCCAAAAAGAACCATTCCTCGAGGCGAGATTTGCTAGGTGAATTAGGTCAACATCTACATTTGCATGGTCTGATGTGGAAGACAGAAGTGTGATATCTTGTGTCGATGTTAAGTTTTTGCAATCTCCAGTTATTGACAGGCATGGAAGAATTAAGTTTCATGTTTATTTTGCTTCACACAGTATGTGTATCTGTATATAAACACAGTATTTCAAGGCTTTGTAATGTAAAAGTAGATACAGTAGTGAGGCATTTGATATTCACTTGCCCCTGACAAATTGCTCTGTCTGACTGAAAAGAACAAACATAAGTTACACTTGCCCCATAGAATGGAGAAAGTGTAACCTATAGAATGTTTTTATGTTTTAGTATTTGTGAATAAAAACCATAACACACAGAAGTGTTCTAACTAGCACCAAACTTATTTCTCATACCTATTGTTGACCTAAAGGTGAGCTAACCAAATTTAGAATAAAAATCAGTAAGTTGTTTGATGGTACAGTTCAAATAATAAATTTATGGGTTGTACTTACCCTGGATCACTAAACGGAACTGAATAGCAAATTACAAAAATGTTTAACTTTACTACTAGTAATATGGAACTAGTACTCTTAGTTCACTGCCCACTAAACCGAGTATTGCAGTAATCGTTTCACATTCAATATATGCAATTATGGATAGTGACTTCTTTCATAGGTTGATTTCAAAAGTGCTCATTTTATCACGAACCACCTATATGACAAAGGATGAGAATGTAAAAACTATATTTACTCTTGGTGCCAAGTCTCAAAAAAAAATTTCTACTACTGCTTCCCATTATGCATATCATAAATGCTTTATATGCTAATGAAACACTTACTCATTACGCATGTGTTGCTGGTAGCGTCTTGAATTTCCATTCAGGTACTTCATTGCTGAATACTGTTGGCTCTGTGAAAATAGTAAACATACTGGTTATTACCTAAAGTCAGGTTGCCTGATCATAATTTTTATCAACACTTCTGTCCATAACTTG